>CM070574.1:64197071-64797071 GCA_036346355.1 Rhipidocladum racemiflorum
CTTCTTGGCTTAATTGCGTAAGAGAGTTCGCAATTGTCGAAAAGCCTTCAATGAAAGCGGCGGTAGTATCTTGTATTCAAGGAAACTCAGAATCTGAGTCACGATCTTGGTACTCCCACAGTATGTTTCCACCACGGCTTCTACTTTGCTTGGATCCCACAGCTGACTCGCCAGCCATGGGTCATTACATGTCAGAAACTCCACTTTGTCCTTCCAAAAGTCACACTTACTTTGAACTTGGCGAAAAGTTCTTTGTTCCACCAAACTTTTCCAAAACTTAGCCTCAAGTGTTCGGCATATTTCATCCTCTGTCTTAGATGAGATGCGAGATATAGATCTATAAACACGACGACAAACTTGTCCAAATATTCCATGAACACCTTATTTATCATATTCATGAAATAGTGGCGCATTTGTCGATCCAAAGGACATAAAAAAGCATCAAGCTTCGTAATGTCCATGTCTTGGCGAGAATGCGAGTCTTGAGAATGTCCTGCGATCGGATCTTCCAGTGCATTGGTATCAAAGTCTCGAGATCAATCTTGGAAGCTAAAAACTCGGCACTCTCCAGCTGATCAAACAAATCATCAATCACGGGTAGCGGATACTTATTCTTCTGGTGACTTCATTGAGTACCGCATTAGTCAATGCACATCACGAAACTCCAGTCCTTCTTCTTGACAAACAAAGCCAGGTGCTCCCCGCGTGACAGGCTCGGTCTGATAAATCAGCACCTCCGTTAACTCTTCTAAATTTGTATGTGTCTTGTTCTCTACCAACTCCTCGGTAGACATCGGAGTAGGTAGTCTCTTTGCTATAGATGCTTTGTGCAGTACAAGCTCTATCACAAACTCTGTGTCATGTCAGCGGCATGCGAGGTAGATCCTCGGGAAAAGCAATGCATGTACTCATTCACTCTAGAACATCCTCTATCTTTGAGATTGCCTTGAAATGCTTTCCATTAACCATCAGCTGTCCATCTCCTAGCTGCGGTGGCTTGAAATTCCACTTTCTATTACACGCACGGGCTCTCAAGTGAGATAGTCCTTCGTCCTGATCCAATACGGCCTTGTGGCTTGGATAACCAATCCATTCCCAATATGACGTCTAAGATGCAGGTCTTGAAAATTATAAGGTTTGCTAGGAACTCTATTTCCATCTATTATTAGTATTCTCACCGGAACATCCTGCTAGTTCGGAGTCGAACCAGTTTGAACTAAAAGCATGCACTTAAGTTTTGCAATTCTCAAATCATTTCTAGTAGCAAAGCCTTGCCCAGGAAACAAGCGAATCTGCAGCTCGAGTCAAACAAAGCTATTTGCGAGTGCTTGAGTTAACGATAACTTACCCGGTCATCTGACACGTCCCACAGTAGCATTTTGCGGTGCATCTGCGGTGACATGGTTGACTCACGGCCTCTGCACCCGCGATTGCAGGGTGGTGGCTCCTGATCTTTGGCGTCCTAGGCCGAGGGTGGTGCACTGAAGTTGCCAGAAGCGACCCCCAGAAGTGCGCTCTGCTTTGTCTTCTTTGAGACAGCGGTTGGCAAAGTGTCCTGGCTGCGTTGCGATTGTAGCGGCGTCTCGCTTTGTTCCTAACATTTGGCGCACAGGTAGTGTTTCTAAGCGAAGTAGAAGTGCAGTAGTTCTGATTGTGCGGAGTCTTGAGTCTTTGAGGATGGTGTCCTTGTATTTGCGTACGTGGTTGGAATAGAAGAATTGATTTGGTGCGACCGCTCCTCCAACTGCCATTGCGTTCCACTGGCGTGATCCTTAACTTTGTTGCATCCCTGCGCTTCTTCTGTTCACCGTCCGATTCCTTGCGCTTGTCCTGCAAGAATAAGCGCCTTATTCACCCAACTCTTGGAAATGTCTGGAAAGGTGTGGGTGATCAATCCTACACTGCAATCTGAGTTAAGTCCCTTCATGAAACGGCAGGCTATGCGGATTTATCAGTCAGCTACAGCCATCCTCTGAGGTGCGTAAATGGCGTGCTAGGCATGTGAACTTGTTCGAGGTAATCCGACCTTTGGTGATTCGACCTTGCTTCGATGCTCTGAACTCTTCCTTCTTGCAAGGTCCATAATTCCTTCCAGGCACGCGTGATCTTGTGTCGAATGCGGTGTGAACTCCTCCCAAGTGATATCTTGAAAGAGGTTCTCTGCGTGTACGAGGATTCTCCCGCCCCATTCGTGGTACATGATTCCTTCCTTCCAAGCGATGAGAAGCGTAAAGTACCTTCTCATTCCCCTATGCACGATGAAGCTATGTGTAGCTTCCTGCTCAATTGATCTTAACCAATAAATGCGTGGCTTCTCCCAGCAGATTGGCATTCCCGGAAGAAAGTGGGTGGGTGAGTCCTCGTGAACTTCCCGGCGACGGCCTTGTGATACGGCGTGGTCACGAATTAACTTGATTAGCGGTGGCACTGGCGATGGCACGTCTTTGCATTTGTTGCATCATAGCATGCATCAATTTGCCAGATCCCGCGCGTAAGAAATGCTCAAGAATTACTGCACATCCGATGGCGGTCTTTGGTGCTCCATCATTGGGGTTTTACATTGGCGAGATCCACTCCCATTGCTTCCAAAGTTCCCACGGGTGTTCACCATCTGTTGATTTGCTCTAGGTTTAGAGATGAGAGGAAACAAGAATAGACAAGTAATATGGAACTTATGCGAGGCGAAAGGGTAACTTTAAGGTCCAACTTTATTATTAATAACTTGGTATGGTAACTTACAATGCCTAAGGGCCTTGCAACACATCTTGCACACTCGACAAACAAAGCAAATCCGTCGAACTAACTCTGGAGTCTAACGCCTAAAGGGTGACTCTTTATTTTTATGGCCTTGACTCGTGAAGGAGTCTCACTATAGAACCTAAGCTCGCTCATTGAGAAAACCTCCTGGCACAGATGCAGGTCTTTGCGGCATAGGCGCGGCGATCGCCATGTCCGGCTGACTATATCATCTGTGGTAGTTGAAGAAGCGATGTCCTCGTGAGATCGACTCCTCACGGATCGGCTCGTGTAGCTCAATCTTGGCTCTGGAGTGCAGTCAGTACAAAGTCATTTCCAACTCGTCAATCGCTTAAGTAGAAGGTGTGCCACATACTCTGAGCTTCCGCCATCTGTTCTTCTGCATAGCGTGATTTCCTTGCGGGCCTTACAGCTCCTTGCTTGTATTATCTAGTACATCTTCACTGGCGACAACGAATCGTGCCAAGCTGTATGGCAGTGGCATTCTTATCTGAATCGATCTTGGTCGAGAAGGTTATCGGCTATGCGTGGATAGTAGCGGAACAAGTACTCTCCAACTCTCTGGCGTGAATCTTGGTAATGTGCGCGTTCGTGCGCGTCGTGATACTTCTTGGATACCCATCGCATTGTAGACCTTACGGCGGTCGGTGTATCGGGCGATTGCACTGGCCCTTTTTTCCTAGCGGGTACCTCAATCCTCACATCACAAGCCTTGATCAATCCCAGCTTGTCGATCACTTCGCACTTGGTATTGGGGCTTCTCAAAATCTCAGGAAGCTTGTAGCATGTGCCAAGCTCTGCGGCGTGACCAACTCCCAGGATCAGCGTGGTTGAACTCTTCCCTCATCTGTCACAAGAGTGCTTCACGTAAGAACTTCGGAATTTTCAATTGTGGCGAGGTAAGGGAAAATTCGACAAGAGACAAGAAAGAGAGAAGGGGATAAGTCGAGAGGTCATTTCTTATCTTGACAACTTTTAGCTTTAGAAAATAGGTTTTATCCTCACTCGACCATTCTAGCTAGGGTTGAGCCTATAGTCAAGTATGGCTCACGATACACCTCTGTCGGGACCCGAATTTGCAAATCCGGACCCTCTGTGTATTCGGCACTAGTCGAGGAGCAGCGCTAGTGCACCACAGTCTTAACATCGGTAAATATCACAATCATACCAATCGATATTATCAAAGTACTTTATTTAAATAACCAAAGGGTTACTCGACCTTATGGCCAAGGTACAAATATATGCCTTGCGGTGAAACTTATTAAAGAGAAATAATAGCGGCGGAAAATCAAATAAACTTAGTGGCGCCATCGGTATACCACGAACAGCGGTAGGTTCGCATCCCCTAAGTAGGCGGGTCTTCTTGGAAATCCTCCTCGGCGGCGTAATCTCCTCTTCAAGCGATATTGTGTTGAGGCAAGGGTGAAGTACTTGGTACTCGACAAGTCATGCCGCAGAATGCAAGCTAATATACTATATGCATGGCTTGGTACAAAGGAATAGCTTAAGGTATATTTGCGATGCATGACATTTGACAAGTAATATAAGTAGATTCAGCGGTAGAAACAAGTAAAGCATAAATAACTTTTCAAGAAGTTTAAATAACATTTTTCCCGTCCTAAACCCTATTTCCATCATCTTCCTTGTTAAACCAACCCAACTTTTCAAATCCAAGTTATTTTGAGAAAATCTAACCCTTATTTGTAATTCCAGAGCATTGTCGATCACAGTGGACTCGGCTATTCAAATAGATTCTACACTCTGCGAGAGGTTATGCACTTTACCCACAAGATACAATCCACTCACCACGTCGGTAGTGAATCATGCGCCATACAAGAGTATCTGCGAATGAGCGATCATAACAAAGCCTTTCGGAAGCCTCAAACAACACGAGGTGGTCCTCTCAAGTGCGTGCTCTACACCATCCCTTCCCTTAGCCAAGGCGAAGTATGGGACCAACACTGCAGATTAGATGGGTGCACAGCCCACGACCACGATCGCTCCCCGTACAATCACACAAGCGGTGTATGGCCCGACACCACCTGAGGCTCCACAAGTGAGTCCTTAGCGACTTAGTCAACTAGGGCCGTCCCATTCGGACCATGTGGTTGCAAGTATGACCCGATTCAAAGGCTTGCAAGGTTAAGTCCTTAGAGTGACCAGGGCAAGACTACCGAAAAACCAAATCAACACTCCCGATACCACAAGTGGCCCGCTTTGATTACTCTTGCCACATGCCACGATCAGCGTTTATCAAACCCAGTTGATTACCATGCACCACGTGCCATCAACATCACATGATACTTTTCCAAAAGCAGGTTCAATATATCATTAAGTCAATATTAGCATTTGATTATCCAAAATCATGTCATGAACACGTAGCGAGTCTAAGCGTTATACTACAGCGATCTAAACCCATGTTGGCAATCTAATAATGTCCAACTAGTAAACCACAACTAGGGTGACAAAGGGTCATGGCACATACTTAAGTAACCAAGGTGTCATATATCAAATTGGTATTTATCTAACCCCGAGGTTTTAAACCAAATATTTTCTAATTGAACTAGCATGCAATAATTTAAATCAAAATAGATTTGAAATAGGATCAACATGGTCAAAGCACAACTTGCCTTCAAAAAGCACTTGCTCTTGGTCTTGAGTAGGATCTGAGCCAACACTTCTCCTTGAATCCCTCAGGCACTTCAGCGTCTACTCGTAAAGCGTGCAAATAGCAAATACACAAATAAACACTATGCAAAGATCCCAAAACTCCAAATAAAATCCATAAGCAGAGAGAACATAATTTTACGGATTTTTAGAAAGCTGGAATAAATCAAATTTGGAGTTAAAATGCAAAAGTTATGATTTATTAAAGTTTAAATAATCAATTAAATAATATTCTGAGAGAAAAACTTTAGTCCAAAAATTAAATAAAATTCATATTTAGGTAGATCTCAATTTTATACAAATTTAGAAATTTGAATCGCTCAAATCGGAGTTGAAGCGCCATAAAAGTTATAGCGTTTGAAGTTTGAATCTAAATTTGAATCAATATTGAATTAATAAATCATTTTCTTTTTGGAAATTAATTATTGCGTCGGCATGGACACGTGGCAACTCTGATTGGCTCTTGGCGTCGGTAGGTCCATGGACTTGGTCACGCCTTTCGGCTCGGTCTCGTGGACTCGGTCCATGCTCACGATCTACGACATGTGGGCCCGCTGCCATTATGTTGGGTTTCACGCCGCAGCGTGGCTGCGGTGACACGTGGGCCCTCGACTCAGCGGGTCAGCGTGTCGAAGAACACGCTTCCCAGCGGCGTGGCGAGCGGTGAGCACCGCGTGGCACAATCTCGTAGTTGATTTGAAAATCAGCGGTCAGTTGAATCTGAACCTCACGTTCAAAACTACGGTTGGTCGGGCGTTCGATCTAGATCGGACGGTCGGATCTAACCTATCGCTACTAGCGCAACTAACCTGGCAAATGCGATCTAAATCTAGCGGTTGAAACCTAATCAAAGCGAGCTTGATAGCAGGCGGCGTGGCCTGCGCCTCGTGCGTTGGATCTTGATCCAGCGGTGCAGAAGCTTCGCCAGACGGCGATGGCTTGCGGCGGCGTTGCAGTGCCGTGGCGAGGCAGCGACCACCTAACGGCGCTCAGGCGTCTCGGCCAAGTGAGTGCACCCGATAGAGTGCGCCTCGGCGCCAAGGTTCTGAGATCAGAGCTTGAAGGCGGCGGAGGATAATGAGCAGCGGCGGAAGCGAAGAAAAACCAGCGGCACTCCCCGAACTCCGGCGAGAAATCTCGGCGGCAGCGGCTTGGCGTTGGAACTTAGGGCAAAGCGCGCCTGAGCAGCGATCCTCGAGCGATAACCCACGCCTTAAATAGCCTCGGCGGCGTGCACCGCAGCGGAAACCTAATTGGGCCAGCGGCGACTCTGGCAGCCGGCGAGTCCGGCTTCGATCCGGGAAGGCAGCGCCAATCCACGGTAATCCGCAGCGTCGCAATCAGCGGCCACGATCGCCGCAGCGCGATCGGTCGAGTCGGTTTCTGGCTCGGGTCGAGTCGAGGCGGATCTCGGCCGTTGGATCTTGATCAGCGGTTGGGATTGATTAGGTTTTCTAGTTGATTCGGTCGAGTCAAGCGGCTCAAAAGTCGGACTCGAGTCAGACTCGGTCGGATGAAACGATGCTTGACCGAGTTGGATTTTCGGCGATTTAATATTTAAAATAATTCCCGATAATTCATTTAATTCATTAAAAATAGCAAATGACTGAGAAAAATTCGAGAAAAATTACGGAAAATACTTTGGATCATTTTGGACTCAAATAAAATATTTCCAACAAAAATTTATTTGCAAATTTAAATTCTTTAATTATTTCAAAATGGAATAAATTCAAATAAATTCCAAATAAATCCAAATAAATTCGAGAAAATTCCAAAAATTCACCAAAGTGCCAAACCACACATGAATTTAAGGAAAGCAAAATTTTGAGGGTGTTCTGAGGCCCTTCCACTATTTAAGTTGATTTGGTTGAGTTTTGAGAGACAACTTGTCTCATCGATTTCCATCTTCTCCGTGACCAACTTCCTATTCCTCCCAATATCTTGTCCACACTTCCTCTGATCCAACTTGTCCTCGTACTTTTCCACCACCATCAGTGTTGGCCTCCTTTAATCTGTTCAATGTTGGATTCACAATTTGCCATACACCACCAGATCTCATTTGCCACTCTTGTTGCGGTGTTACGAATTTGGCATGCAACCATGTTATTTGTTAAGTAAACATGATTACGATTTTAGCAAGCTCGAGGTGAAGTTATTACTAATCTTCTTTGTCCATTCCCATAGAAAAGAGCTCTCAAGCTATTTTCTAGCTTTATTACTTGTTATATAACTTATATTTATCATCTCTTAGTTCTAAGAAGTTTGTTCACACCTACTTTGAAGTTGGCCTCTAGTATAAACTAGATATCGCACTAGACACAGTGTTTCCAGCGTCAATAAAATAATTTTGAGGTTTTTACTATTGTAAAATTTTGGTGTTTTTACAAAAAAAAGGACCTTTGGGCAAAAGAAAACAAATTCAGAGACTTTGAGCGTTCCTATAAAAAAATAGACCAACATGTAATTTTGGAAAGCTTTTCATAATTTTGGGAGCCTATCGCATAAATGGGCCAATATACAATTTTAGAAAGCCTCTCGTAATATTCGAGGGCCTCATGAGAGAAAAACAAATTCACGAATTTTTAGGGGCCTCGCGCAAGGAACAACAAATTTGAAAGTTTGAGGGCCTCCTCAAAAACCAGACTAATATGCAATTTTGAAAAAACTCGTGTGCCTTTTAGCAAAAGATGCAGCGACATCGTCAGTAGGCGTCTTGAGGCGAGGCTCGGCAACGTGGCCAGATGGCTTGAGAAGCGAAGCATGTTAACACCGCGCCCGGTATTTGTTGCCAAATGACTCGCTAAAATAGATAAGTTGTGTATGGCAAGCTAAGCCAAGCGGGTGTGGCGGCCACACAAGCGAACATGTCGGTGAAAAAGCGGCGTGGTGCAGCGAGTACGGCGAGAATCCTTGGGAGTTTAATATCACGAATTATATGTCTATACTCTATCAATACCTTTGTAAATAGCCTTTGGAATTTTGTTTTCCACTATATGAAGAACTTTGTTCTATGTTATCTGATTAGTATCCGATTATCCAACTAGGGAGTCCAATTGATATCGTTTAAAATCCACGTGGGTTTGACAGATAGAAAGTCTTGATTTTACAGTAGTGAGTAGCAAAGGAACATAAATAACCAAAAGTTCATGTAAAGGGGTTAAAAAAATAATAGAGAACTTTCTACTATTTTTGTGTGGCTCTGTAAGATTGGCACTATAGTATATCAGAGGATTGAGAGAATTTACCTGACAACACCGTACTATGCCATAAAGATTTTGCAGGCCGCAGTTTTCATAGAAGACCATTGAACTCTGTTGATTGCAAACATGACAGGTGGGATGATGAAAACAAGAATTCACACCAGGACAAAAGGAAGAAATTCTAGTCGACTGGCGTGGAACATCACCGACCAGATAATACATAACACACTCTGAAGGTAGTCCATCTCTCCCTGCCCGAGCCACTTTCCTGAAGTCACACAAGTCTATTATAAGGGACCACATAGTCTTGCTGGTTATATTGCTGAGGCTATGATGAAGGAAATGATATTTAGATCATTAGATGTACCTGGTAGTATGTCTCCATAGACTTGCTGAGGCTATGATGAAGTCACAAACCTGACTACAAAACCATATGAGATTTAATTTATTTCTTAGATAATATTGTTGTAAGCATAATAATCCTACTTGCTCCATATCACCGGTCTCTAAACAGATTTAGGGTCAGCAATTAGTACTCCATTTGAAGTCACTGATCATTATTACACTAGAAGACATGCATATTATTTGAGAACCCTATGTTCAAATAATCTAGGACAATTGAAAAGTCATAAGCACATCTTATACATGGAATTGCTAAATCATTTCAGAACTAGAACAGAAACCTATGAACAGTTCCAATTAGTCAGATTTCTAAATATTGCATCTACCTTGCAAGTTCAGAAACCTTCAGTGCACATAACTAAATAAAATTAATAAGCATGGACCAAGTAGGAAGCTATTGCCTATTGGCATAGTAGCATCCATGTAAGAAAACCTTTTCAGGAAAAGACCAGTCCCCTTCGTTTGCCAAAAAGGGTGTATTTTTGGCAAGATCCAAACCTTTTTCTTTTGTTTAATTCCATTTTCTTGAAAAAAATTTTGTTTCCTGAATTTTCTACAACCCCTAATAACGACATTCCAAGGGGTTTCGCTACAACCCATGAGACATATAACCAGTAAAAGTTTTGATGACATTCCAAGGGGTTCCCACTACAAACCATGAGTCATATGACCAGTAAAAGCATCAGTTTTCATAATCATGCTGGCGCCATATAATTAGCTTAGATAAATGCGTATCTACATTGTGAGCACATCGATCGAAGTCCAAGCGAACACACCGTCTGGTTTGTTGATTCCCATTCAAGCGCCACCTACATAATTTAACACAGAAAATGAATGTGAATGTTGGGGGCAGGGGTGGGGCGGGGGGGGGGGCGAGCACATACTGTTCCAACAATGACCTGGATTTGCTTTTGCTCCAACTGTTGAAAAGAAATAGTAGACTAAATTATAGGCAGCCATTAGAGCTCAACATCAAATTACAACAGTGAAATACGGATTTACACAGAGTAATGATAAAATAAAGTAGTTCTTATTTAAGTACTCCCTCCATTCTTTTTTTAGATGTTTAGAATGCATGCATATGAACAAAGGAATCAGAAAATTATGAACAAACCGCATATGAACTTCCTCACGAGCAACAACATCCATATCTGCATGATAATAATCTGCTGAAATACCCCTTTCACGCCAAATCTTTTGCGACCTGTTTTATCAGTAAAGCACAGAATTTTAACGATAGATAAAGGAGCATGGCAATGCTGCTGGCCCAGACTGCCTACAGCGAATGATGTCAAACTACAATAGTTGTCATGTTTGACTGACAATCTATCGACAAAGACTATTATATGAAAGTCAATAATACAATATAATTTAAATGTGGACAACCATGTGTTATTGCACATTACAAGATTCTTGCCACATGTACAAATTCAAATGGTAGCAGACATTCAAACATAGTAAGCCATACTATTTCATACATAAAAGATGCAGCAAATGAAGTCATACTTTGCAGACATTTCTTCCTGTTGGCAAAATAAAGAAAATATTTTGTACCTGTTAATTTTTATTTTCATTATTTATAGGTCATGTTGAGCTCAGTAAACTACGAACAGTGAACACTTAATTTTCAGTTGTAATGTAGCAATACTTGCATTGATCCATAATCGAAGTTGCAAAATGTTGTGTGGAGAACTGGAGATAGCACAGGAGTTCTAAGGTAAGGTTTTTAACCCCTGCCCATTGTATTAATTATAAAAATAGATGGTTCTAAATTCTAATTTTGTGATGAACTCGTAACTTCACAATTCTACTTGATGTCATGGGCCGGAATTACTGTTCACATGCGCGTGAGCGGTATCATGGTAGCAATAGCCAGATTAGTTAAGAGATATTGTTAGTTATGATTTGATTAGATATCAATCCCTTAATGATAGGAAGGTATGATTTGATTAGATTCCAATCTCTTAGAGATGAAAGTAGTTATTTGTTTCCAATCTGCTTATGCCGGTTATATAAGGCTAAGCATTTGTCATCTACTGGGATTAAGTAAGAAGATAAAATAGTCTCAAGTCTCAAATTCCTCTCCATAGTCTAGTTTCTCTCTACCCCCAATAGGTGCTCTCACCTCTAAGCATCGTTCTACCTTCAAACTGTCGCCATCGGTCTTTTCTACGGTGTTTATCCATTGTTATGTATTGGGGACATAACATTTGGTATCAGAGCCAACACCATGGCTTCCGGTGCCAAGATAAGGCCCTCTTGTTGAAGGTTCAGGTGCAACTTGTATCAAAGGAGAGGCAGCGTCACACAGCGATGGCCACATCTCCTTTGTTGCCACCCCTAACAGGTCAAGGAGGAATTACTGAGGTGTTGCTGCGATTTCTGTGCTGCCATCGTTGCTGTGGCTGCACCAAAGTGCCCTCGCCAAGGAAGAAGGCGATGCGCCAAGCCCCTGCTTGGCGTGTCAGCCGGCGCCATCTTGGCGGGTGTCGTGTGGGGCATCGTGACGTCGTCGCATCTCTCCCATCTTCGTCACTTGTGGTGGGAAGCACGCCGATGCTGTCCCACGTCGATGGCCCTCACCATCGACAACTTCCTCAACATCGGGCAGTGCTAAGGCCCTTATGCCTTCGCCACCAACTATCATCAATACCATGCTAAGTTCCCTTGCAAGGCATTGCAATTGCTCGCCGAAGTGGGGCTACAGAGGGCTGCAACTATGGCCGCCACTGCAGCTCGAGGACGAGCTGCATGTTTGGGAGGGGTGTAATGTCATGGGCCGGAATCACTGTTCACCTGAGCGTGAACAGTGCCATGGTAGCAGCAACCAGACTAGTTAAGAGATATTGTTAGTTATGGTTTGATTATAATCAATCCCTTAATGATAGGAAGGTATGATTTGATTAGATTCCAATCTCTTAGAGATGAAAGTAGTTATTTGTTTCCAATCTGCTTATGCCGGTTATATCAGGCTAAGCATTTGTCATCTATTTGGATTAAGTAAGAAGATAAAATAGTCTCTAAGTCTCAAATTCCTCTCCATAGTCTAGTTTCTCTCTACCGCCAATAGGTGCTCTCTCGAGTCTCTCCTCTAAGCATCGTTCTACCTTTAAACTGTCGCCGTCGGTCTTTTCCACGGTGTTTATCCTTGTTATGTACTAGGTACATAACATTGATCTCTTGTATGAAATGGTATTTACACCTTATAAAGGTGTTAACACCTATCAGCATTCAGGAGTCAACTATTGTAAAGTTTGTTCATAATAAAAACTAATCAAATCTACATAACCTCATAGAAGAGCAAACTATTCAAGAATGTAAAACACAAATTCAAACTGAATGAAGAGGCAGCAGACATTAGATCGTCCAACCCTAAATATGTTGCATATCAGAAAATAAAAGAAACTGAAACATCCATGGGTCTCCACCAACCTGTTCGCATTCCTTCCTAGAAAAGCAATACACAATCCCAGATTCGTTATTTGGGTATGATTCACTTATAAAATTTGCGATCTCATCAATGTGACCTTTCCAACAGGTGATTTCTCATATACCTACATGGTGAACAAGTATATTAAAAACATTATAAGACTACACTATACATTCTCATAATTGAATCAAGAAGAATAAAAGTTAGCTCAGAATTTGCAGATTGAGAAAACACATACTTTATAGAAAAGGTTGGTCCTGTTAACTGAGCTGATAAACTTGACACATCTAGGGATATGAAGCATCTCAATCAAATCCATTTGCACTTTACTTGTGGCAGTTGCCTGCAAAAAAAGGAGGCTGTTTTCACACAAAATTTATTTCTTATAAACTTGAATTTCATTTGCGTAACTCACAGTTAAAGCAATCATGGGAACACTAGGAAACTGGATCTTCAAAATGCCAAGATTCTTGTAGTCTGGGCGAAAATCGTGACCCCATTGACTACTGCAGTGTTCCTCCTGCTTGTTATGTGTCGATTACAAATGGCATACTAAAGTTAGATTACTTTGGCTTGAAAAGCACAGCCTTATACATTCTGCCCACTAGCTAAACTCACACATCAACAAGTTCCTTTCATCATTCTTTCCAAGAGAAACATCGACAAATAACACAATCAATTTTTAAAAAAATGTGAACAGAAAGATCTACAATTGCTGTTCTTTTTGTATGAGTTAATAAAGCAGGTCATAGATTATGACTGCTAGACAGTATCCTGATATGCCTTGTATAGATATTGCTTAATATAGGCTTTCCCTTTATACCCTCATGTACATGTATATATACTGACCCATTGGCCTCATGATGAATACAAGTGCTATTCTGTGATGCGTGCCGATGACGAGCTACAGAAGCAGGGCGTGTTGTCGGGAGAAAGCGGGAAAGGCAAAGGGCGCTTCCAAGATTGAAACACTAAGTCTAGGTGGAGGAAAACGAAGCTGACAAGTAGGTCCTAGTAGTGTGTGAGTATAAATACGCTGAATGCTTGAGCTGTAAGGGTTAGGGAAAATATGGCGTGATTCTCCTCCTTTCTTCCAACTCTCTTTCCCCTCTTGTTCTTCTTTCTTCCAGACTCTGAGTTGTAACCCTATAATTTTGGAGTTGAATTGAGATTTTGGGTTCTTCTCACATCGGTTGATCACTTACCGATCAAGATATAGGACATTTGGTATCAGAGCCAGCACTTCTGGAGGAATTTTTTTTTCGGAACCGTAAAATCCCAGAACGATTTCGACATTTTGGATTTCTCTGATCCGATCGGTCGTGTTCTATTCTGGTTGGTATCGAACGATTCGGCAACACGGCGCCACCGAAGCCTTAGTCTGAGACTAAGTTGTTGCTAGAAGCAATGGGAGAAACAGCAAGTTATGATGAAGAGCGTTGGGCACATATGGATGATCGTTAGGAGTCTATGAAGGCAAGCCTCGATTTTATTGTGGAGAAAATCAAGCCGGTTGATGCTATTCCAGCGATTCAGTCTCAGGTTGAAGAACATCGAGCAGTGATTTCTGGACTCATGGACCAATTTCAGAAGACGACTCAAATCATGAACCAGTTCATCGGTGCTCATTCATCTGCGCCACGGGATGAAGAAGGGGGATTCTTGACACCCGATCGGCGTCACATGCGTCTTTAGCACCACAAGCGGGTGTTATGGCGGCCGCCAAGCGGCTGAGTTTGTTGGGCAAGTGAAATCTTCCACCCTTGGCAACTGGTGAGCCATATCACAAATCGAATTACTTTGTCATCACCGTCGAGGATCTGATTTCATTCTGCGTGAAAGCTTGATCTCCCATGCCTAAGATGTCGTTTCCAAGGTTTGATTAATGAGAACCTGCATCTGGAAAAATCGATGTCTACGCTATTTTGCAATGTATAATATTGATCGATCGTTGTGGAGTCACGGTAATTTGCTATGCATATGGAGGACAAGCGGCGATGTGGGCAATCATATCAAGAGGAGCAATGATTGGGAACTTGGGAAGGCGATTCATGGAGAGGCGTGGGCTGGAATTTAGCTTGTATGATGGCCGTCGATTTACGAGGAGTTGATTCAAGCTGCGACCAGATAGACGCGGTGTTGGAATACAAAAATCAGTTTGAATCGATCATGTGTAAAGTAAAAGCTTATAACAAAGCTTGCACTGAAGAGTTCTTTGTGAATCACTTCATTTTGGGATTGAAAGATGAAGTGCGTTTTGAGGTGGAACTACAACTCCCGGATTCAGTGAGGAAAGCAGTATTGTTGGCTCAAATTCAGGAAGAGAAATGGGACAAATTAAAGATGAAATCATCAAGGAGTGTTGGAGGGGTTAAAACATATGGGGGCGCACGGATGGATAATTCGGCACCACCATCAAAAATAATGGGAGATGATTTGGGAAGAGCTCGTCAGCTCCGAGAGTACAGAAGAGCCAGAGGTCTGTTTCAAATGTGGAGATAAGTATGATAGAGATCATCAATGCAAGCCAGAGCACCGGCGGTTGAGTTCATTCAATGGAAGTCGAGGAGTGCCTTGAACGTCTGTGTGATGATTACCTCCAAATTCTAGAAGAGATGGGTGGACATTTGGCGGGAAGCGATATAAGTTGTCCATTCATGCCTTTGGCGAGCAGCGAGGATAGTGAAACGGTGAGACTCCGGGCCATGGTTGGGAATCAGGTGATGTTAGTTTTGATTGATTCGGGAAGCTCTCACAGCTTTGTCAATTCCTCCTTCCTTGACAGGACCAAGTACAGAGCGGTGCCAGTTTCACCAGTCCAGGTCCAAATCGCTAATGGGGACAAATTATTGTGTACTCAATGGGTTCCTAAATTGCGATGGTGGGCCCAGGACATACATTTCAAACGGATATGCGGGTGATTGAATTGGGGGCATATGATGCAATTCTTGGGATGGATTGGCTCCAACTGTTTAGTCCTATGACTTGTCACTGGAAAGACAACTCTGGAATTCTCGGATAAAAGTAAGCGGTGAAGTTACAAAGTGCATCCTAAATTTGGAAGGGTTATCGAGATATATATGGAGCAATTATACAAATGGAGGCGGTGGAAATGAAATGCAGGCATTGGCGTTGGTGAAGGATACTGTGGATATTCCGACAACAAAGCACATTCCTGCGGCGGTACAGCACGTCATTGATCAGTTTGCCGGGGTCTTCGCGGAGGTTCATACATTACCACCATTGCGTGAGTATGATCACACCATTCCTTTAATTCCTACAGCCATACCAGTCAATAGCAGACCATACCGCTATTCGCCGATGCATAAAGATGAGATAGAAAGCGGTGGCGAGCATGTTGCGAGATGGGTTAATTCAGCCGAGCATGAGTCCATTCGCATCTCCGGTCTTGTTAGTTCAAAAGAAAGACGGAAGTTGGAGATTTTGTGTTGACTATCGCAAACTCAACAGTCTCACAATCAAAAACAAGTTTTTCATGCCAATTGTTGATGAACTTTTGGATGAACTAGCCGGCACACAATACTTTTCCAAATTAGATTTGCGATCGGGTTATCACCAGATTCGTATGGCTGCAAAGGATATTGAAAAGACAGTTTTTAAAACCCACCATGGGCATTTTCAATTCTGTGTTATGCCATTTGGATTGACAAATGCGCCAGCTACCTTCCAATGTCTTATGAATTCAGTACTTGCTCCATATTTGCGCAAGTTCGTTCTTGTCTTTATTGATGATATTCTTGTGTACAGCCCTAATTTGGACTCATGTCCAGCATTTGACCAAGGTTTTATCAACATTGCAACAGCATCAGTTATTTGTAAAGAAGTCAAAGTGTGCATTCGCTCAAACAAGTATTTCCTATCTGGGCCATATTATTTGGATCGAGTGTAGCCACCGTCCAGAGCAAAAGCGAAGCGATGCTCAATTGGCCTCAACCCACCAATGTGGAGCGAATTGAGAGGTTTCCTCGGCCTCACAGGATATTCGCAAATTTGTGAAGAATTATGGTACTATATCTCGGCCATTGACCAAATTATTGAAGAAGAAAGCTTTCCATTGGGACCAAGAAGCATCATCAGCTTTTGCATGTCTGAAACAGACGATGACGCACACACCAGTTTTGGCACTTCCGGATTTTCACAAGACTTTTGTAGTAGAAACAGATGCATGTGATGTGGGTATTGAAATTTGTCTTAATGCAGGAGGGGCACCCGATTGCATTTCTCAGCAAAGCGTTGAGTCCTCCACATCAGAAGTTGCCGATTTATGAGAAGGAATTTCTTGCTGTTATAATGGCGGTTGAGCGTTGGCGACCTTATTTGCAGCGTGGTGAATTCATTATCAATACTGACCACCGTAGCCTTTGTTACTTGGGAGATCAACAATTGATTTCAGATCTTCAGCGTAAGGCCATGACTAAAATGATGGGTCTTCAATTTCGCATTCAGTATAAGCAAGGATCGGCGAATCACGCGGCTGATGCATTATCTCGCGTGGGACACCTAATGACTATTCAGGCTGTGTCGGGTTGTCAGCCCTTGTGGCTCCAAGAGGTTATGAATTCCTACGGAACAAATCGCAAAGCTCAACAGCTGCTAGCATCTCTCGCCATCCGGAGTCCAGATGAGAATGGTTTCGAACTGTCTCAAGGGTTGATTCAGCAACATGGGCATGGGCGTATTTGGGTGGGTGCAAATTCTGCTTTACAAACAAAAATAATCAATGCTTTTCATGCCAGTGCTGTTGGTGGACACTCTGGGGTGTCGGCCACATATCAACGTATTAAGAAAATGTTTGTGTGAAATTTGGATTGAAGGCGATGTACATAATGTGGTTAAACAATGCAATGTCTATCGACAAGCCAAGCATGAACATCGGCCCGAAATCTAGGGTTTGTTACAACCACTTCCAATTCCTGAAGGGGCATGGCACGATCTCACAATGGATTTTATTGAAGGTTTACCTCGTTCGGAAGGATGTGATACTATATTAGTGGTGGTCGATAGATTTTCCAAGTATGCTCATTTCATCGCTCTACACCACCCTTTTACAGCACAAGAAGTCGCCAAACTGTTCTTGGATAATGTGGTTAAGTTACACGGTATGCCCCATTCCATTGTGTCCGATCGAGATAAAATATTTACCAGCCTGTTTTGGAAAGAATTGTTTACGGCGTTGGACACTAAATTGATGTATATACGGCATACCACATAAGCGACGATCGGTAGAGAGGGTCAACCAATGCCTTGAGATGTACCTGCGTTGCGCGGTTTATGCCTCCCCAACTAAGTGGCGCAGTTGGCTGCCTCTCGCTGAATTGTGGTACAATACTTGTCATCACTCTTCATTGGGTTGTTCACCATTCAAAGCTTTATACGGTTCAGACCCACAGTATGGATTGGTGCCACATCTTGGCCCGGCGACGAGTCAGTCCGTGGAGGAAATGTTACAGGATAGAGCTGCTCATACCACTTTCTTGAAACATCATTTGGAAGTGGCCCAGAATCGAATGAAGTTACAAGCTGATAAGAAACGAAGTGACCGACAATTCCAACCAGGCGAGCAGGTATACTTGAAACTGCAACCGTATGCTCAATCCTCATTGGTCAATCGGCCAGTTTAAAGCTTGCTTTCAAGTATTTCGGCCCTTATCGAGTGTTGCAGCGAATTGGCAATGCAGCTTACAAGTTGGATTTACCACCCGGCAGCCAAATTCATCCGGTTTTTCATGTGTCTCAACTTAAATCATTTGTTCCAGATTTTACACCGGTATTCTCCAATCCACCATCCATTGCTGATCTTACTCTGGATTATTTGTTCTGAAGAGATTACGGATAGGCGGCTTGGTGAAGAAAGGCAATTCGGCAACTCCACAAGTGCTTATCAAGTGGTGCGGCATCCTGCCACCATGGCTACTTGGGAGGATTTCCATGTGGTGAAAGAAAGTTTTCCTCTTGCTAGTGCTTGGGGACAAGCGGTCTGAGGAGGGTCATGTGATGCGTCTTAGATGGCGAGCTCTGAAGCAGGGCGTGTTGTCGGGAGAAAGCGGGAAAGGCAAAGGGCGCTTCCAAGATTGAAACACTAAGTCTAGGTGGAGGAAAACGAAGCTGACAAGTAGGTCCTAGTAGTGTGTGAGTATAAATCTGTTGAATGCTTGGTATGTAAGGGTTAGGGAAAATATGGCGTGATTCTCCTCCTTTCTTCCAACTCTCTTTCCCCTCTTGTTCTTCTTTCTTCCAGACTCTGAGTTGTAACCCTATAATTTTGGAGTTGAATTGAGATTTTGGGTTCTTCTCACATCGGTTGATCACTTACCGATCAAGAGATAGGACATATTCATAACATGGTATCAGAGCCAATCTAGGGTTTCTTTTCTTCCTGACGTTGCACTTGCGTCGTCGCCTCTGCCAAATGCGCCTGACCACCAGCTTCATCCCTGCGGTGGCTCTGCTGCTTGGCCGGCGACTCCGTCACGGTTCACCGTCGCCTTGATACGCCCGGTTCATCTTCGCTCGGCGTCGCTTTGCTGTTTTGGTGACGAGGACGCCATCTTGCTCTTCGGCGCCGCGGAGATCGATCTTGGCAGCATCTCGGTGATGTGCACCTCCGTGCCTCTGCGGCCCGGCCTCGCCACCAGCCTCCGTCGGAGCATGGCCGCGGCCTTCTCGACTCCGGCGCGCCTTTGGCCTCGGCGCTCAGGCCAGCCAAGCCAGGCTCCTTGCAACTTCCTTGCGGCCAGAAGCTCTGCTCTGGTACGCCGCTCACGGCCACCGCGTGAAGCGGTCGCATGGAGACCAATGGCCTGGGCCGCGTCGCTCTGCTCTTATTCATGTCCATGGAGACTCAATTCAAAAGGAAGTTCACCTCCGTGAGCTATATTGTTTAATTCAAGGCCAAGTCCGGTTCAGATTTCCAGTCCATGTGGTTGAAGTAAAAAAATGTCATCATCTTCTGGTTTTTCAGGGACTGTTTCTGTTCCTCGTTGCCCAGTTATTTTTGATGGTCTCAATTATCGAGACTGGGTTCTACATATGCGCCTTCACATGCGTGGTCAGCGTCTATGGGAGTTTCTTACCGGCGAGCTATCCTGTCCGCCTTATCTTGCTCCCACTTGCCACTTTGTTATTCCCAAGGAGGCGATGATCTTTGCTCGCCGAGAAGGTCTCTCGATGATTCTGGCCCGATCTTTGTGGAGTCCTTTCAGACTCAGTTCACTACCTACAAGACATGGATTGATGAAGATGCTCGTGCCTCTGCTATTTTGGTTGCGAGCATGGAGGTGCATCTCACTGGGGACATTGTCGCTTTATCTTTGGCACAGTTGATGTGGGCGCATCTTCGCGACCACTATGAGCCTGCTGGCGACTCTCTGTACCTTGTTGTGCGACAGGAGCAGTCGTTGCAGCAGGGTGATTCTAAAGTGAATGAGTTCTATGCGCAGCTGTCTTCGGTGTGGCGTCAGCTTGACTCATTAGGACCGGATGTTTGCCGGACTTGCTAGTCTTTGTCGATTTGGCACTCTCATTTGGAAACTTAAATCGCCTTCGACTTCCTAACACGTCTTTGGGGTGAATTTGGCGGTCGTGCCCGGTACTTGCTCGTCATCCTCGTGTGACTCTGTTGGAAGCCCTTGCGGCTATTAAATGCAGAAGACTTCGTCTTCGTGGCGCGAACTCTTGGTGTCTCCCTCGATCTTAGCGGCGCCTTGTTCTACTCCTCCGTCAATGGCGCCTACTCGATTTTGGCTCTTGAGGCGGAGGTCTTCACTGCACCTCTTTGCGACAAAAATGGCCATGTGGGCGATTACGCTCTAGAAAGAATAAGGATCTTGCTCGTCGAAGTGGCCGTCCTTCTAAGAGCAATGGAGGCTCGAGAGATTCGGGCGTCTCTCTCGGCGGACTCCTCGGCCAGACTCTGTTGGTTTTACGCTACTCGATCTTCCGGTGAGAGACCACCTTCCTCGTCAATTATCACACCATGGATCTTTTCATATGACATCGATCCCACAAGTCGATCCCACAGTGCATTCCACTAGTCCTCTTTTGCTCCTACCATTTGTGCGAGGCCGCGAGATGGAACTCTTTACATTGCGGGGCGAGGCACTCTTTTGTCATCCTCTTTTCATGTTCTGTTGTTTCTTATGTTCCCAAGCCCGACCATGCGGCTCATATCCGTTGGCGGATGCGATCATTATTCTTGATTACGACTCTTGTTATTTCGGGATCGCGCATGGGAGCTCTAGTTGGGGCGGCCCTCGCCGCCATGACTCTCGGCATCTTTGGGAGCTTGGTGGCTTCATCTACCTTCATTGCCTCTGCCGATCTCTTTGTTTCCTCTCTGGGTTCGGCATCAGTTGCTTTTCTCACAGGGACTTTTGCTCGATAGCATCACGCTTTGGCCATCTTTGTGGTTCGCGTCTCTTCTTTAGTTCGCCGTGGTCTTTTAGGCTCTGTAATGCAGTGATGCTTCTTTACCTTGTATGCGGGTTGTAAGCTTGGCAAGCGGCTACAACTCCCTACCATTCTAGTGAGTCTATATCACAGCGTCCTTTTGATCTTGTTCATTCTGATGTTTGGGGTCCGGCTCCTTTTGTTTCAAAAGGGGGTCATCGATATTATATTCTTTTTATAGATGATTTCTCTCGCCACACTTGGATATATTTTATGTCCTCGCGTAGTGAGGCTTTATCCATCTATAAGAATTTTGCCACCATGATTCGCACTCAATTTGATTCTCCCATTCGTGTTCTTCGTGCTGACTCAGTAGGGGAGTATCTGTCAAGAGCTCTTCGAGCTTTTCTTACTGCACAGGGCACTCTTTCTCGGTTTTCTTGTCCTGGTGCTCATGCTCAGAATGGTGTGGCTGAGCGCAAGCATCGTCATCTTCTTGAGACAGCTCGTGCTCTTATGCACCTTCATTTGTTCCACCTACATGCAGTGAAATTTGTTTCCACTTGCCACCTACTTGGCCAATATCCAACCTTCTTACGCTCTTAAGGGTGGGATTCGGTTGGCGTCTGTGTGGCATGCCTCCTGATTGTCTGGACTTCGTCTTTTTGGGTGTGTGTGCTATGTTCTTCTTGCACCTCGTGAGCGCACCAAAGTGACTACTCGATCTATTGAGTGCGTTTTTAGGATCTGATCTTGAGCATAAGGGATATCGTTGTTGGGATCCTGTTGGCCGATGGATACGGATCTCACGGGATATCACTTTTGATGAGTCTCATCCCTTCTACCCTCGTTCTTCTTCCTCTCCTACATCCCTTGTTAAGCCACTGTCTTTCCTGACTTTTCCTGATACTCCAGTTGTCACTTTTCCTCTTTCACAATCGGCGTCTCCTTTACCGCCGGTTTCTTCTAGCAATCCTCTCCTCCAAAGGTCTCTTGAGATATTGTTCCTCACTATCCTCTCTACTACACTCGTCGTCATGGTGAGAATCTTCGATGTGTCATCCTCTTCTTACGATGAGCCATCTTCTTGATGTCTCCTCCTCGTTATGCTCTTCACGATCAACGATCTATTCGGCCTCTGGCGCATTGGCTTTGTTAGTGCGGCTCTGGCCGGCCGACTTCTTCTGATGATCTTTGTTATTCATTAAGAATGGCGGCATGCAATGGCGAAGAGCTTCTTTGCCCTTGGCGCCTTGCAGCACGTGGGATCTTGTTCCACTTCCTCCACGTGTACGCCCCATTACTTGCAAATGGGTCTATAAGATTAAGACTTCGCTCGATGGTTCTCTTGGCGCTACAAGGCTTGTCTTGTGGCGCATAGTTTTCAGCGAGGAGCATGGTCGTGATTATGATGAGACCTTTGCACATGTGGCTCACATGACCAGCATTCGCACTCCACTTGTTGTGGCCTCTGTCAAAGTGGTCCATCTCTCGACTTGATGTCAAGAATGCCTTTCTTAATGGCGGTGCATGAGGTCTATATCGGCCACCACCAGGGTATTACATTTCTGAGGCATAGTTTGTCGACTTAGTCGCTCTCTTTATGGGATCAAGCAAGCCCCTCGTGCTTGGTTTGGCGTTTTCTTACGTGATCACTTGCGGTGGTTTCTCTGCAAGTGCTCATGATCCTGCACTCTTTGTTCACACTTCTTCTCGTGGTCGGACTCTTCTCCTATATGTTGATGACATGATCATTACTAGCGATGATTCTCGGTATATTGCCTTTGTAAAGGCTCGTCTCAGTGAGCAGTTTCCCATGTCCGATCTAGGTCCTCTTCGATACTTTCTTGGGATTGAGGTTTTCTCTACATCTGAGGGCTTCTTTCTCTCCCAAGAGAAGTATATCCAGGATCTTCTTGATCGTGCTTCTCTCACTGATGAGCGTACAGCCGAGACTCTCATGGAGCTCAATGTTCACCTTCGACCTACTGATGGTGAACCTCTTGAGGATCCTACTCGCTATCGCCATCTTGTTGGGAGTCTTGTTTACCTTGGTGTCACTCGTCCCGACATTTCATATCCAGTACATATCCTGAGTCAGTTCGTTTCTGCTCCCACTCAGCTCAACTATAGTCATCTTCTTCGTGTTCTACGATATCTTCGTGGAACTATCTCTCGCCGTCTTTTCTTTCCACGCTCCAGCTCTTTACAGCTCCAGGCATACTCTGATGCTACATGGGCTAGTGATCACTCTGATCGTCGGTCTATTTCTGTTTACTGTGTTTTTCTTGGTGGTTCTCTCATTGCTTGGAAGACTAAGAAGCAGACAGCAGTTTCTCGTTCAAGTGCTGAGGCTGAGTTGCGGGTTATGGTTCTATCAGCATTGCTCGAGATCGAGTGAAGCATGAACTCACCAAGCATATTGGTGTTGATGCTTCTTATATGCGTCCTGAGTGCGGAGATCGAGTTGTGGCTCTTGATATGTACCTTGAGCTCAGTTAAGCGAGATTTCTTTACGAAGACACAAACTAGAGCTTATCATCACTTTTACCTCTCCAAATTCAGTGTTATAGATCCACCATGAGTTTGAGGGGGGTGTTAGACAGTATCCTGATATACCTTGTATAGATATTGCCTAATATAGGCTTTCTCTTTATACCCTCATGTACATGTATATATACTGGCCCATTGGCCTCATGATGAATACAAGTGCTATTCATAACAATGACAACAAGCCTTGATGTTTTTCAGTTTATCACTTAGTCTAGTCTAAGAGGAAAGTTTAGTATTTAAATAGGAAAAAAATCTCATAGTAAACAGTAAATTCTTAAGAGGCGAGAGTAAGCAAATCTGAGCACATCATCCAACCGTACCAGCACAAAGGTGCTTTATTGTGTGGTAAACAACACATAAATGTGATGCAAATTTCAATAAAATAGCTCTAAAAAGGTAAGTGTAGTCAACTTACATAGTTCAATAGAATCAAAGAATGTGATAATTCACACAAGAACAACAATAAAGAGAACTGTTTGAAGAGAAACATGAATATTTCCAAAAACAAATGGAGAAACTAGAATATATACATATAGTGCAATAAATTTTGGCATTGAAAACAAACACAGATAAATTTTATTATCACTCACATCTATTGCAACAAGAGAAAGGCGCCCAGCATGATGGCATTTCTCAAGCTTAGATATGAACCTTTTACTTTTGGATATCTTTTCAGGTGTTACATACAATATCTTCAGCTCTCCTTCACCTTTATCAAGTGCCTTATAGATAAACTTCTCAACTTCCTTGTTGGTAGTTGAAGTCAGCATGTATGCTGGTATACCTAAAGCTGACAGTCCCATGACCTAGAACAGTACAAGTCATCAATAATGAGAATGAGCGTACATAAGGCAAACAAAATTATCTTATAAGCTTAAACACCTGGTCCTGAATAAGGGAAAGCAAAGGACTGACGACCAGTGCAATTCCATCACGAAGTACAGCTGGAAGTTGATAACACAGGCTCTTCCCTCCACCAGCAGCCATTATGACCAGAACATCTCTTCCACTCATGATTGCATTAATTATCTGCAAGGACAATATGCTTAAAATAATGCAAAATAAGATAAACAATGAGGCTGTGGTATGCAAAATAAGTATACAATATGACATAGGCTGTGGTATGTAAAATCAGGCTCAATACTGCCAAGAAATGAGAGATAAACAATGAGGGATGTCATAGAAACAGAAGTCTGAGATAGTCCCTTTTGAGCAACATACAGTCAATGATAAAATAAAAACATGCTACCTAATAGTCATCGTACATATGTAAAGCACTTCAAACATCTGGTTCTTCACTAAATGAAATGATTATAGGAACCTCGTTTGGTGTTGAAAGTAAAATAGATATTTCTTGTGAGTTGTAAGCAGTGCCCAAGAAGAAGAAACATAAAAGAAATATTCAGATTGTTTATGCTACAAACTTACTTCTCTCTGATTTGACCGGTAGGAAGAGATACCAAATACATTGAATCGACTATAATCAGCCTGAGAATCCCATGAGAAGCTCCCAGACCAATCTTCCAGAGAAACTGAAGGGGCATTATTTGATGAATCTCTGTACGCTTTAGATACTTCCAGCGATGCCTTCAACTGCGATTGGCGCTCATACAACTCCTCTTGACGATCAAGTAGTGTTTTAATTTGGTCTGGGAAGTATGAAATTTCAGTGGGCAAATTAGCTCAGTAACACTCAAAACGTGTAATTAAGAAAATAACACTGACAAATGTGGCCACAGCCATTTGATGCTGAATAAAATCTTTATGTTGGAATTAACAGTGCTACCTACAAAAAGATCGGCCCCCCGGGACAAGTGAATTAAGATAAAGAAAAAATGTTACAAATATCATGCAGATAAATAGAACATCACCACAATTCTCATAGATATGGACTCAGATCTCCCAACTCCATAATCCCCATTTCCCTCTTACAATTTAGTTTACAATGCTCTCCGCTATAACTCTGAGATCCCCTGACAAAATCAGACAGAGAGGGCATGAAGTCACTTCAAGACCAAAATGCCGGCGATGACAAAGGTGTGACTTCAAAGCTGGTGGTCAGATTTTCAGGCCAGCTGAATTCATCATAAGGAAGCAGGAGAGATGTTATCAGCATCCGACTATGACGCCAAGTGGTGATACCTGGCAGCCTATGTATAGAGGGGATAATATGTCTTGTTTTAAAGTAGGTGGTGAAAAGTAGACCTTTTGGAAAGTAAAGAGGAATGTGGTTTTGTGTTATTTGTATGAAAATAGCTAGAGTTTTTTTAAATATTCTTCTAGTGATAGAATATAAATGGCATCATGGTGATATGGGATCTATCATTGACTAAAACATGTGCCGATTGATGTTCATTAGCATTTAATTCGAGTACACTTAGAAACTAGATATTCTTTGCTCTGCCACTGTTCATAGAGATGCGCATTGTAAAGGTTAGTTGTTATGGAAAAGGGATACAGATTATTAATATAATCTAACTGAGGAGTGTTTATGGCTAATGAGATGAGAATATATGACGGACGATTCCTGATTGTTCATTATAGAAGTGATGATACCTTGAATGTCATGGAGTTGTTCCTCCACCAGCAATAGTTCTCCCTCAATGTTTTCTTCCTCCATGCCTCAGTTCTGCGCATATGGCAAGAAAGAATAGCAATTGGCTTGCTTTTGGTTTGCAAGGTTTACCCACTGCTCTAGAGAAAGTATTCAGTCAGAAAACTTGAAAGTGAATTATCCATTTCAGTTTGAACATTCTAAAAGCACACTTACAACCACAATTCAGACCATAAGTACACTTATAATCAAACGATTTAAAAGGTGCTTACTTATTCAGTAAATAGCTAGCTATAATATGTCCATGTATACCAAGCATCAGCATATAAATATGTGACATTTATTCAAGATAACTACTTTGAAACTTAATTGCTAATTTAGAAGAAAGTGACCAGTTTAACAGCTCTACAAAAGCATAAATCCACAAAATATGAATGTTCAAATGTTCGAAACAAAAACACATGCTACATTAGAAGACTATAATGCTAGTGTTAGATTGTTAATACTAATACTGATCCTCGTATAATGACCTAAGAATAAAATTTGTTAGACATTTAATTGGACAAATAGGCCATAGAAACAGCCTTTCAGTGACAAGAAAATTAGTTTTCCTTAAAATTCCAATATGCAAGAAAAAAAATGCTGAACCTACAATTTTGGTGCTAACACTGTAACACACCGACGGGTGTACAACTGTAAATCAAATCTATGAATCTAGGAGCAATGGCGGATCCAAGAAATTTCACCCACATGGTTGAATATATATGTTATAATTTTGAAATCAGTACACGTAAAGAAACCAAAATAATATATATTTCTTCAAATTACCCTCTGCAAAATTTCATATTAATGGCAAGTATTTTGCAAAACATTTCGATGCTCCCCAAGTTTGTCCAATCTCGTTAAAACCAAAGCCATATGGCAAGTGGGTCCCACATGTTAGTAGGAATTTAACAAGCAAAATCCGCCTATAATTCGAGCTTCCCTCTCCTTCCCTGACTTCCTAATCACCACCTGTACCCCACCTATATTGCCTCCATCTGGTGAGCATGCCAGTGTTGCACCTTCTCCAACTCCAACAGTCATATGGCTAATCAATGAAGCCCTCTAGCAACGGGTGAGAAGTCCACACGATGACTCTCACTCTCATATCCACTCAAGGGTATCCGCGGACACACCTGCACAGCCACAACGATGATGGAACACTGTCCCAAAATGACCACCGCACATGTATTGATTTGGGTGACTAGGAACAGATACATGAAACTTGAAGTACATAAGGGTTGGGGTGCAAATGGTATGGATGTAATCTGACCAATCCAGGTCCCAATCTGACTTGGATCAAATATGGAATAGAAGAAGCAAATCGGTGGGATGAAATACGAAAACAAGTACAAAAGAGTGGTATTTCACGAATGCGAATCAGAGTGTTTGGAGACAATTATTAGCAAATTTCCACCAACCGAATCAGCAGGTGACTTAGCATCGGCAAGAATAATTGGGCCAAATGGGTCACTATTGCAGCTGAAGAAACTCTGAGTTGGGTCCCAATGGTTGTAGCTTGAAGAAGAATCGAACAGAGAACAATGACTGGTTCTGGCTACTTGATGGCATCCTTGGCTCTCTCCCTCCCCTTCTCACGGCATCCTCGGCTCTTCTCCCCCTTCTTCTTCTTCTTCTTCTTCTTCTTCTTCTTCTTCTTCTTCTTCTTCCACAACTTAGCTCCAGCCTCCCCCCACTCACCGATCCTGTCAACTAGTAGTGGGTATGTACTTGGGGCAATTTCAGTGGTTGTTGGGATTCTCGCAAGCAGACGAGAGGAGGAGGATAACAGATAAAAGGTGGGTAGAGCTATCAATGAAAGAAACAAAGGTACAGGTAAGAAATGACAACATATAATTCACTCTTTACAATAGTAGAGAGAAAAATTGCAATGTACAATGCAAGTCCAGACACCTCTGAAACACAACATGGAAGCTCAAGATAGAACGTAACGAACAAATGAAGTATGAAAATAATGTGGAATCAGAACAATAATGGACAGGTGAATTCAGCACTTTAGGAAAAATGCATGATAGCATCTCATTGTAACCAATCATTGGTATTTACCATCATCTTGTATATCTCAAACAAATTTAAAAATCCAAGCTGCTTATGTTGAACATACCATAAAGCATGGTCCAATCAGAAGTCTGACAAAGAAATCGATGAGATCATAGGTATCTTAATCACCAAACAGGTATCAACCAAATCGAGCATAGTGGATATATCACAATCTATGCAACTTCCAAAAACTATCAATAGACAGTCAGGAGTGTAGAAAAAAAAAAGCAACCACATTTTATAACCGGAAATCTGGACAGAACTTTGTCACGGTTAAGTACACCAATCTGGCAAATTTCCTGAAATATGTCATCAATGCCGCGAACAAAAGTTAATTTGGAAGCTATGAACAATTCTTGTTGAGCACAGACCCATTAGCAATGAAGCTTTCGGGTATTTTTCTACGGATTCCACCACCAAATTGAATCTATCGCGGAAACGTGGAAGAAACCTAGCACAGCGTAATAGCAAGCAAACCGAACACGCGACGAAATTACGGAGAGACAGGAACCGCACCAGGAGATTGACGATGTGGTAAACCAACGTCGCAGGTGTGGGCGAGTGCTCCTCGAAGTCTTCCTTCCCCGGCCCGATTCCTTGAGTCGAGCCGCTGCAACCCCGCCGCAGGAGATGGGCAGGGAGGAGGGCCGGAGAAATCGGGGAAATGGAGGTGCTCCAAGTCACAAGTGGAAGAGGCCGAGGCGTCGAGCTGGGGGCGCCGTCTCGTAGAGGGGATCGCGGCTGGGGAGGAAGGGGAACCAGGGTTTGGATGACGAAGAACCACCGCAGCCTAAGTCGGTTTAGGTTTTTTTTGGCTTTTAAGCGATAAAAAAACCAAAAAAACCGAAATAACTAGGATCTTAAGCTCTGTTTAGGAGAGATTTTTTGGGCAAAACGGATAAAGGACCTGAATGTAAAATGCGGGGATCTATTTGTTATAATTTTGGACCTGTTTGCTATTTTAAAAAATTAGAAAAGGGCTCGTTCACAATTCACATTTAACGGGAGGTTCTTCCTGTAAAACAGCCAACGAGGGACCTAAACGCGAACCGGGGAAAAATATTTTCCTCTCACATAAAATCGTGCGGGGACCTATTTGTAATTTCGAAGAACCGGAGGTTTTTTTGCAAAAAAAAGGGGACGGGCACGTGGGTAGCACGGTTGGCCTCTATTTTCTTGGCATGTAAGGGTGTTAATAATATGTGCTTTAGCTGTATTCTTCATCTTTAGGCCTAAAACTCTCACAAACAGCTCAGCTCTAAAGCAACTGCACAGCTAAGCCACAGCTGAAACACCCCTAAGGCTCTGTTTGTTTAGGCTGGTGCTGGGGGGAAGCTGCTGGAGGTGGAAGAAAGCCAAAATGGCTTGCTGGAGCTGGAAGAGACTTGATGTTTGTTTAGTTAATTTGGTGAACACTGTGTTTGGTCTTTGGATGGGAGTGGAATGTGCAAAGCAGCCCTTGTGTCTTTGCAAATTCTATGTAAGTCGAGTTTCTTTGATTTAAAGGGTAATTAGCGTGTTTAAGAATTTGTTTTAGCGTGAACTACAGTTTTCACGAGTTTATGAAATTTAGTATTTTGTCTGGATTTAGCATAAATTACCTGATTGAAATATGTTTTAACTGAAATTGAGTGTTTTCATACAACTGATAAACTTTAACAATGAGAAAGCCATACATAAAAGATTGCACATAATAGAAAATATTATTAATCAAGTCATTGTCATAGTCCAATTCTATATCATAGTTACACCAAAATATACCACTAATCATCATCCAATCAACCTGTATCAGCCAGCAGCCCATCAGCAATAGCTTCACGAGTGGCGATCATGTCCACATTGCCTTCTCCCTCATGGTTCCCCCCAGTTGTGGAAACCACATGCCCTAGAGGAATGTAGTTCTCATCATGGTCACACCTATCAAAGTGCATATCAAACACTTGGCTCTCTCTAATGAAGTTATGCAATGCCATGCACGCGGTGATAATCCCCGTTTGCTTCTTTATTGGGTAACTAGGGACGGACCGTAAGATGTGCCATTTTTACTTCAACACACCAAATGTGCGCTCAATGACATTACGGAGCGAGGAATGAGCATAATTGAATAACTCTTTTTTACCACTTGGTGCTCGGCCTTGGCGGAACTCAGGTAGATGGTACTTTTGTCCTCTGTATGGTGCAAGATAGCCAGGTTCGTTGGGATAACCAGAATCAACAAGATAATATTTGCCTACAAATTATATATGTAAGTGAAAGACAACACGAACAACAATATGTATTATAGTTGATGTATTTAAAGAGTTTATACCCGCTGGAGTATGTGGAAACCTCTCCTTGTACTTGTCGAGTGTATCCCTGAATATCCTTGTGTCGTGTGCAGAACCTGGCCACCCAGCTACCATGGAGGGTGAATCTCATGTCAAAGTCACATACTGCCATAACGTTCTGTGTTGCAAACCCATGGTGACCAACATGGTTAATCATCTCATCAGCTGGCACAACAACTGGTATATGTGTCCCATCAATTGCACCTATGCAATTGTTGAAGTGTGGCGAGAATCTTGAATCACGAAGTCTCTCATGTATGGTTGTGAATTTAGGATCAATGGGTTTTATGATGTATTCAGCCATTCTATTCAAGCGTCCCAACACATGCCTAAACTTTCTATGGATGGTGTTCGTTGATCTATGGAACCGATTGTGCACTTGGCTCGCAGATTGGGGTCCACCAACAGTTCACAGAAACATTGCAAGGGCCTCTTCAGAACACATAAACTTTGTTGCTTTCAATCCATAATGTTGTACCAAGGTATCATGCAATGCATCAAAACAAGGTCTAGTCATTCTGAACATTTTGTAACATTCTTCTATAGACCCCAAAGTATCAAAGGTCCACTGCTGACCAGTACACCTGTGCTCCTTCTTCTTCCATTTGTAAAGGTACTTTGCACCATGCACAATAGTAACATAAGCAGCATACAAGAATCTGTGCCGTCTTTTCCTTCTTAGCTCCTCCTTTCTCACAACAACAGCAATATCTCCATAACTTGAATCATCTCAACATCGCTTCCACTTGTTGTACTCATCTAAAAACAAGAAGTAAACAATATAGGAGCATACAAAGAAGTAAACAGGAATGAAACATTACAAAGGTACAATATAGGGGCATACAAATAGTAAACAACATTAGACCATTACGAAGGTACAATATAGGAGCATACAAAGTAGTAAACAAGAATGGACCATTACGAAAGTATCATTACAAACAAATTTAAAAAAAGGGTCTTAAGCAACTAAGGGTAAAAGAAACATAAAAGAAGGGTCTAATGCCTCTTCCTGTCCTCATATTGCCTCTTCAACCATTGGAACCTCCCCTCATTTGTCTTCATAGCATAAAAGAAGCAACGGTTCTCAAGTTTACCAAACAACTTTGTAGCAATGTAGTACTCATCACTTGTTTCAGCTGCCCCACACTTGATAACTTCAGCCATGGTGGCATTAATATCATTGGCCACAGATACATTGCTAGATGCATCTGATTTGTCTTCACTAATGACGTGGTCAAAGGTGCTTCTCTCGCGTAGTGCAAATTGCGCTGGAGCTTTTTCTCTTCATCTGGCTGGGAAAATACTGTTTGTTTTGGCTTATGGCTTATGGGGGCTTAGAAGCCTAATAAGCTCCAGCTTAAGCCTAAACAAACAGAACCTAAAAGCCACAGCTGGTAGGTAGGTGCTTTTAATTTGTGGCCAGCTCGGCCAGCCTCGCGCTCGCTCTGGCTCCCTTCTCGCCCCGTCGTCTCCCAGTTCTGTCGCCTCCTTGACTCCTTTCAGCTCGGCCGCCGCCTCCCCGAATCCCTCCTCACTCGGGGCCACTCGGTTCCCTACAGCTGCAGCAACCAGTTTACTAAACGACATATTAAGAAAAGCCACAACTGCCAGCTACAGCTGTTTTACAACCCAACAAGCTAAGCGACTTTTATTGTGCGGCTCCCAAAGCAGGCGTCTATTAAGCTAGAGTATTTCGTGAATACTCACCCTCGTGTTTATCGAGCGGGATGTTTGGAATCACAGAAAGGCGGGATTGGAATCCTAGGATTAGGGGAGCTAGCGGTTGAGAGGGATAGTTGGATGTCACTGGTGCAATCTAAATGACGATATGGACCATTCGATCTGAGAGATGGACGGATAAGATGGGTTGCTGGTTGGCTTGGCAGAAACTGGTGTTTTAGAGATTAGTAGAGATATACTACACCTAATATTAACTATCTAATAGCGAAAGAGGTCTCTGGCCAAGCCACGTCACCTGAATTTTTCCCGCCGTCCATCTCTTCCGTCGGTACCCATTCGCCTAGCCACGCGTCCCCAAGGACCGACCTGTAAAGCACCACCAAATCTGCCCTAGCAAAACCCTCCACGTGACCCAGATTGCCTCGCCACACCTCCACATCAAAACCTAACCTACCCTCGCCCCCGTCCCCGCACCACCGCGCCTGTGCTGCCGTCGCCCTCCGCCCTTTCCCCGGACCCGTGCCGACTTCGCCCCCGTCCCTACCTCGCCTCCTCCGCTCGCCCGCAGTCGCCTCCCCCGCGCCCTCGTGTCCACTCCTCGCCCTCGCATCGTTCCGCCCCATCTTGCCCTGAACCGAACCGGCACGATCGATTTGTCCTCCAGCGACGTGGGGCTCTGAGAGTTCGCCTTGGTCTCGCTCGCAGAGCCCTCGAGGTGACAGCCGTTCTCCCTCCATATCCTTTCCAATCTAATCCAGTCTAACCCCTGTCTTCATCAGCGAACTACTTCGTCTAGGCGTTGCGTCCTTCGCTCCGTCTGCCGTCAAGCCCTTGTGTTGGGGTGGGTTAGTGAGTGTCTGGAAACATCGCTTCCTTCTTAGTGCGGCGGAGAGATGCCGTCGACCATCGATGTGCTACTCCAGCTTCTTTTGGTGGTGTGTGCTCCTGGATCTACTCACCTGCTCCTTCTACCCTCCCTCTTTCTCTTCCCCTTTAGCCACTGCCCTGTTGCTTTGTCATGTCCCAATTATTTCCCCTACTTCTTTCTCTCCAACCTTACCGCCTAATTTGTTTCTATTTCGCATTTATTAGTATGTATTCTTTTTGCAATTGGTACAGATATATCCGTGCATCATGCTATAGATTGTTTTAATCTCTCTTATTTTCCTTTCTATAAGATTTTCTTTCCCATTATACTCCCTTTCCTATTGACTTGGACTGTTTGTCTAACTTACATTGTTTGGTTGCAGGAGAGGCTTTATTAATCGCTTTGCCATGCTTGGTTTCATCTAGCATGCTAAGGTAGATATAATGTTCCATTTGCCACTAAAAAAATTCTTATGCATGTTGATTGATACAAACGATGCTAATTGCTCTGAATTCGTTTAGATGATCATGTCTAATTGCTTGATAAAAGAACTATAAGAAGAATGCGTTGCATTTCGATGGATGCGTGTATTGCATCATTCTATTTTCTTGTAGGGGCTATGATGGCTTTCAAGCTTTAAGGCGATATATGTTTATTGTACAGAGAGCCAGGATCAAACAATCATTCCTTTTGTTTCAATGGGGCAAACAAATATCGGATTTTGGTATGCCCCCACTGAGTTGTTTCCTTCATGGATTTCACACGCTTTCAAAATGCAGGCCATCATGGGAGGATGAAAGCTTATGTTTATGGAGTTATGTGTACCAACAACAAAAGCTAAATTGGTTAGGCAAACCGATGTTTCTTGCTATTTGCACCAGAAGAGACCTCTCCTCCCTCTTAATTTGTCTATCTGACATACCTCATCCTACTATTTTTTTAGTGCCTTATAATTGATGAGGCTGATCGCATGCTCGAGCAAAACTTTGAGGAAGATATGAAACAAATATTTAAACGCCTCCCTCAGGTATATGATAATTTGGCCATCTGGCAATTCTCACTTGATATGCGTACCATAATTTATATTTTTTTTATTGACATTAACATTTTATTTCTGATGGCAAATAATTATGCATGGTAAGCAGAATAGGCAGATTGTTCTTTTTTCTGCTACACAAACTAGCGAGGTACATGGATTTGTTATTCAGCCTATTCAAACTATTAAGTCATTCTCTTTTTCCCTTTTTCTCTCGGTGAATTTGCTGATGATTTGATGTACACCACAGGTTAGAGATTTCGCAAAGTTGTCGTTTCAGAAAAAACAAAGAAAGTAAAGAAAAACCTGTTTATGTCGGAGTCGATGATGACAAATTAAATGTAAGGAACTGCTTACATGCTGTTCAACCCTCTATTTTAAAAATGTTTGTAGAAAAAATAACAATGATGCTCCTACAGGCTACTGTTGAAGGCTTGGAACAGGGCTATTGTGTAATTCCTAGCAGCAACAGGTTTCTTATTCTATATGCTTTCCTAAAAACAAAACAGTCTAAGAAGGTCATGGTGTTCTTTTCATCATGTAGTTCAGTCAAGTTCCATGCAGAACTTCTTTCAAAAAAAAAAAAAAGTTCCATGCAGAACTTCTAAATTTTCTCCAGATAAGAGTGTTTTGATATCCATGGGAAACAAAAGCAGCAGAAACGGACTGCAACATTCTTTGACTTTTGCAAGGCAGAAAAGGGTATCTTATTATGCACTAATGTGGCAGCACGTGGACTTGATATTCCTGATGTGGTGAGGTTTTGACATACCTCATCCTACTATTGGTGCGAAAACATAGATAGCCAATTTCTTCAATATACTTTATGAAGTTATGTGTGAATCATTCTTTTTTCTCACATATAAGGATCCTACCTCATTAATTATTTTTATAATATTTCTTTGTGTTGAACAACAATTAGATGAGCAGAAATACAATAGCATTGTAACCTTTTTTTAAAATCAGTTTTAGTGTTTCAACTAGAATTTTGTCATGTGTGTTGTGGACTAAGCACTCTTGATAAGCAAATTGGTCTAGATCGTCAAAACCGCGAACACATAAAGATGAAGGCACTTGTCCTAGAACCTTAAGATTGTATACTTGGAGTGCTGATCACCTCCAGGCATCATTTCAGAAAATCTATGCCATTGCTGTGGTGTTTTTAAGGTGTTACACTCTTACTCATCAATTCATGAACACGAACATCACTACCCCCATTACATATTGCCGGGGACTGCATGCAAAGCTTATAATATGCATTTCACTTCATATCACTTCTATGTTAATTGTACTCTTGTGTCTTTATGGTTCGGTATCAGACATTTCATATTTCATTTCATTCAATTATACATTTGATGTCAATTGGTTATATGTGTTGCGTGGGAACTATGATTCCATAATCATTTTGTGCTCTATTTATTCTCAAAGATTATTTTTATCATCGGCGCAGCGTAGCGCGCTACTCTTACTAGTAGTATATATGCACTACCATAATAGCCTAGTAGTATATACTTGTAGTATAATATGTAACGGCTTAGATCTAAATATACTACACCTGTTAGTATATACTATCACAATATACCTGTAGTATATAATTGTCGTACAATATACACTTTCAATGGATGGTCCGATCTAAAATATACTAAAGCCCTCTTAATTTGATACTCCATTTGGTTTTGTTTTGCTTTGTTAGGAAAAAAGTCGAGGGCTCCTTAAAAAAGTTTTAAAAATTCATAAAAAAATATTTTTGAGATATTTAAGAAAAACTACACAGAGTCCCGTAAAAACTAGTACAAAATGATACTTTGTATGATTTGTATAAAAGTAACAAATTTCAGCCAAAGAAAACGAGACTACAGAAGAGGGCCTAGCTAATACTTCGTATATTAAACTCCGGAGGAAAGCTCGCCAGAGAGCTCAGCCACGCGTCCCACCCCTTCTCTCTCCTCTTTTTGCGAAAAAGCCCCTCCAGTTCTTGAAATTACGGATAGGTCCTTCGCAATTTTTTGTGAGAGGGAAATTTTTTTCCTGGTTCGCGTTTAGGTCCCTCGTTCGCCATTTTACATAAAGAACCTCCCGTTAAATACGAATCGTAAACGAGCCCTTTTATAGTTTTTCAAAATAGCGAACAGGTCCAAAATCATAACAAATAGGTCCGTGCGCTTTTCGTTCAGGTCCTTTCTCCATTTTGCCCGAAAAAAAAAATTGTGGTTCGTTTTTCCCTCCGGAGCATTGAAAAAATGTTTTCGTTTCTCCGTTTTGCCCGGAAAAAATGTTTTCGTGATCCGTTTTCCCTCCAGAGCATAGAAAAAATGTTTTCGTTGGCCGTTTTTCCTATTAAAAACCGAAAAAATGTTATTGTCGTCCGTTTTTCCTCCAGAGCATGGAAAAAATGTTTTCGTTTCTTCGTTTTACCCGGAAAAAATGTTTTTGTGGTCCGTTTTTCCTCCGGAGCATGGAAAAAATATTTTCGTTTCTCCGTTTTTCCTAAAAAAACGAAAAATGTTTTGGTGGTCCGTTTTCCTTCGGAGCATGGAAAAAATGTTTTCGTTTCTCCGTTTTACTAGGAAAAAATGTTTTTGTGGTCCGTTTTTCCTCCGGAGCATGGAAAAAATGTTTTCGTTTCTCCATTTACCCTAAAAAAAACGAAAAATATTTTGGTGGTCCGTTTTTCCTTCGGAGCATGAAAAAAATGTTTTCGTTTCTCCGTTTTACCCGAAAAAATGTTTTTGTGGTCCGTTTTTCCTTCAGAGCATGGAAAAATGTTTTAGAGTGTTCTCGTGGTCCGTTTTTTCTACGAAAACGTTTTTTCAGCTTTTTTTGTATTAAAAATATTTTTTTTTCGTTCACGTGCGCGGCGTGCCGCCGCGCTCAATTTCCTAGTAGTATATATTACCTAGTTCAATGTGCTGTAAAATAGGCCGTCTTTCAAAAACTTTTTATTATCAGTATAAAAATTAATATAGGAAGGCACAGAGGCGAGATGCCGGAGTCCAATTCTCATGGCGAGACGCCGGATGCGTCAACGAAATTTGTTGATTTTTAAAATTTTAATTCGTTGGAGAATTAACCATCAAATCGTATTTAATAGTAGTACAGATCAGTCTAATTAAACTTTTCACTTAGCGCCAGCATGCCACGTGAAACCTCACGCCTTACTATTTCTACAATGCCGACTCATATAACTACCGACTGACAGGTGGACTCACAAAAATAGTATTACCGACACACGATTAGTTGCTAAGAATTGTTAGATAACCTCGTTATCGAATAGTCCGGGGTTGCCTAGATCTAAAGGGGAGAACAGAGAGAGCGAGTCACATCTGAGGAGGAACGGATCTGCTATTATTTATTGCTTGTTTCTGTGTACAATGAGGTAACCCCATGCCTCCTATTTATAACCTACAGTTAGAGTTTCGGTAAGAGTCCACGTGGACAACGAAGGGCCGGGTTCCTAACAAAAATATACATTATAGCCGACTTACAGGCAGAGGCGAAGCCAGCACTGGGGCGCACTGGAGCGTGCGCCCCTGCTCCAACGCGGTGACAGGAAGGATGACATATCACGCTCACAAGAAATTCAAGAATATCACGCGCATCCTTCCTGTCAGGCTGAAACAAGGCACGATCAGATTAGCCCAAAAAAGATAAATCATCACTAATGCAATGTCAAATGAATTTTAAAGAAAGTATCTAGATATTGTTCATCTTGCATTTGATGTTAGATTTGTTAGGCATCACTAATGCAATGTCAAATGAATTTTAAAGAAAGGATCTAGATATTGTTCATGCCATGTGCCTAATTATGGATGTGAAAGAGAACATGTAAAGTTGGATTTTTTTCGGCAATGAAGGTTATCAAGACTGATTTGCGCAACAAAATCTCCGATGATTGGCTCAATGACTTAATGGTGTGCTACACCGAGAAAACAATATTTAAATCTATTGATGATGAAGCAATTATGGACTGCTTTCAAAGGATGAAAACCCGTAGAATGTGCGTGTCTGTTGCCTCCAAATCCAACTCGTAGTTAGTGTGCCTAGCAACTTCATTTATGTGAGTATCTTATAAACTTCTACTTTGTTTCACTTGTTAATTGGTTATTTATGTATGAATTTGGTTTTTACTAGTAGTTGAAATGTTTAGCTTAGCCCCCCCTCTAATTTAGTCCTGGCTTCGCCACTGCTTACAGGAGGACACACAAACCATTATTACCGACTGATGCTCCATCGCAAACTAATACTGTAAGGGCCTGTTTGGATCCATTAGCAGCTAATAGTTAGCTAGCTAGATAACTACTATCTAGCTAACTATTAGAGCATCTCCAGCAAGGGCCCCTAAAAGAGGGTCCCTATTTTGGATTTAGGGACCCCCCCTATTTTTTGAGGTCCTGTTTTCAGAGCACAAGTCCAAAGAACACTAAATCTCATTTCTATTTTACTTTTTCTCCTATTTTGACATATCCGCTATGTATAATTTTCATTTGACACCACTAAAATTCAATCAAAAATATTTGTAATACATAAAACATAAGCATATTAACATTTACAATTTAAAAACATGAAATTTCAAATTTAAATTTAAAATTTTCAAAACATGATAAAATTTTCGAAGCCTCTTATGTATTTCCCTATCTTCAATAATATGGGTTGTACTCGTGTCTCTGGGAATTGGGGCTGAGGAGGCAAATTTAGGAGCCTCCTAATTTTAGGGGCTTAAATTGGGGCCCCCTGGGAATTGGGGCTGAGGAGGCAAATTTAGGGGGCCCCTAATTTTAGGGGCTTGAGTTGGGGCCCTGCTGGATCTGTTTTTTTTACTACACTCCCTATTTTAAGGTTTAGGGGTTGGTTTAGGGGCTCTGCTGGAGATGCTCTTAGTTGGAGGGTGTTTGGATCCACCAGCTAATATGTGGCTAATAGATGCTATTGTCCAGAATATCCATGCTATTAAATGCTATTGGTGGTAGACGCGAAGGGTATTTTGGTTAAATACCATCTATTAGCTGCTATTATCTGGGTTTGACTAGCTAATGAGATAACCATTAGCTGGGTGCCCAGCTAATAGTTAGCTGATTTATTAGCTAGGGGTGTTTGGATCCACTCCAACTAATTTTTAGCAGCTAACTATTAGCTGCGTGGATTCAAACAGGCCCTAAGTCGGCAATAGTATAATATTACCGTCAGATCAGATGTTAGACGTTAATTCTGTGTCCTGGTGTAGTACCATCATATTTTTTTGCAAGATGTTAGTAGCACCGGCGGGCAAAGCAACATGCAGATCTTTTGTAACCAAGTCAGTAGAACAAGAATCGTTATTAGCCAAATACTCCCTTGCTTGAAAATTATCATATATCTTGAAAATTGAACTAGAGTAACTTGGCATGACATGATTCGTAATATTACAGTCCTCAAGTTGAACATATATGGTTTCCTAACAAAGGAAGAATTCAAATTTGTACAAATATAAACTCGATGCAACATGTATTCTCCCTTATCATTATGCTTGCCAATCACATGAAAATTATTTCGAGAAAACCATGGCAAATCAGCATGCGCAAAAAGTCTCTTCCTTAAAGTATCTAGATTACATACAACATCAAATTCAATATAATCTAAAGAATAGAAAGAAGACATAATTTTTAGCTCGTTTTTTTCAATAGCAAAGTGAATAACATGTTTATTTTCAGCACACATGTTTGGCTCTGTCACAGATATAACATGCTCATTCACTAGTTGTGGCATGGATTTAAGTGAAGCATAATCACACAACCCTCCTCCATCACAAGAATCAACAGGCAAAATATCGTGCGATAAAGGCAAATTAACAGTGGGATCCACTACTTGTTGCTCTATAACAGCATGATTTGTGGAACATTTTAGCTACTTATTCTCACCATATGTAATCACAACACCTTTTTTATTATCTTTAATGCCCTTCGTAGTTGGTGCGGATGTTGTTGGTATCAAAGGAACAACCATATCTTAGTTCCTTGGTCGAAGGGAATTCCCCATGCTCGACCTTCTCTTGTTCCATGTCCTCAATCTCCTCTTGTTCTTTGTCATTATTCTGCAAAATGTTAGCCATGAGTGGAGGTGCAACAACGGGCATCTCGAGTGAAGCTAATGATTCATTTAAAGATTTTGTGGCCAGCATACCTTGAACTTTACAAGCACGATAAAGCACTTGTGAAAGAGAGCTATATGTTTCATCAAGAAGAGCATCTTGAATATCCTTATTAAGCCCATGTCAAAACCTAACTTGAGTAGCTCCTTCAGTTTCGTTCAAACCACAACGCAACAAACAAGTTCGCAAATCATGATAGTATTCTTTGACAGTTCTACTGCCTTGTTTTAAGCATTGAATCTTACTAAGCAAAATCTCAGCATAATATTCAGGAACAAACTCAAGTCTTATAAATTTTTTCATGGCATTCCAAGTTTCAGGTTTTCTCCCTTTCCTACAAGCATGCTTCCACAATATTAATTCATATTCAGTAAGCACACTAGGAGCAACACTAATCTTTTTATTCTTAGACAAGTCAAACTTTGCAAATTCTTTGTCTATCGCTATTTCCCAATCAATAGATGCTTCAGGATCAAAGTTTCCAGCATACAGAGGCAATGTCCAGTTGATTTTACCTTGCTCAACAGTAGGAGATGAAGTAGCCATGTTGTTGTCGTCATGAACCTTTCGATTGGATCAAAGTAAACTCGATTCATGTGGACCTGTCATGATTAGTAGACAACGAGGAAAACACAAGCAAATGTAATCCCCTATCACAACTAGGACGTGGCTAAACAAGTCGCTCACACTCAACTTGTTCCATCGAGTTTTTACCAATTCTTACCAAGCTTTGCAGAAGGTGATGACAACCATGCAAGACAATAAATCTGGAGAGAGGTGCATCAATGCCAATCACTTGTACCTGGTTGATAGTAGTATTTATGGAGCTATAGGTGGCTGAAAGTAATTTAAAGGAAAAGCTAGAACAACGTTTGTCAAAACAAGTTGAATAATCGTTCAACAACGGTACCGTGTTGGTCCCAATCTAGACCGTACTAGAGACGTGAGCCTGAACACCAATGTCGTCACCGATGGATGAAAAAAGAATACAACTTGATATAGCTCCTTTTTTATCCTTTAGTGTGGCTCTTTTATACGCACTTGCCTTTTCTTTTATTTCTTTTCTTTTTTTTAGTGTGGCTTTTCTATTTCTGCACTTGCCTCTTTTTTTGTTCTATTATATCAAAAGTGCCACATATGCTGAATTACAACTCAAAATTATAAGGATGTGCAGTAGCATGTACAAACTCTCTTTTTTTGGCTGCAAAACAGATCTACTAAGCAAGAACTTTTGGACCCTGTTTTCAGCTTTTTGGAGGCCTCAAACACAAAAACTATAACAGGAAAGTTGTAGATCGTTTTGTGCTGATCCATTTGCATATATGGAACACCTATTTTGGAAAAGGAAAGTAACAGATATTGCCCCCGAAATAAAGATAGGTCAGGAAACTGCACGACAAAAACAGATCTGCTTCCCACTCGATTTTGGGCATGAAGGCGGCCTTTCTGGAATTTTTCTCAATGGACAAAGATGTAGATAATTTCTCAAGCTTTCCATCAAGTACAAGAACACCAAAATCCGAGTTTGTATGTGGGAGATATTGCCAAAAAACCAAACTAGATAGATGAGGACTTTAGCCTAAAATCCCGGCCCATCCACATGGATCCCGGCCAGAAATAGGCCTTCCAAACAAGGCCTAATCAAGTTAGGGTTTGTTAGAATTTTCTTTTGAATTGGTATGTTTCCTTTTAATCAATTAGGACTTGGCTTAGTCTATTGTGTATACCCTTGTTCAGCTATAAATAGGTCTAGGGATTAATGGATAAGTTCAGGGGCTGGTTGTTAGGAGTGTATCTGCTTCCCTTCATTTGTGCGCAGCAGCAGTAGGGTACCAATATAAACCCTAGCCGTGATACTTTTGTATGTAGTTTCCTTGGAGCTATTCTCATGTGTTGTAACATGTGGTTTTAATTTGGCATAATTATTGTCCTGTGAAATGTTAACCCTGAGCAATTTTTAATGTAGCCTTGGATGCGACCAATGAATGTAGCACCAGGTTATCTATGGGAGGTATGACCCGTATTATTATTTACTAGACTAAAGTTGTTTGGGTTCATTGATCTTTTATGATTTGATGACTGTATGTTGCAATTTCCAGGGTTCAAACAATATTTTGGATACCAATAAAAAATCATTTACCATATCCAAAATGAAAATAAATTTATTTAATGACATTTATACAATGGGATCATACAGTGATGATGTTAAGATTAGGAAGTCGGAGGAGATCAAGAAAGAATCTTATGATCTTTTGAAAACCTGAAGGCATGGCAATGCTATTCCAATCCTAAACTTCTACGAAGAGTCAACCAACATGGAAGATTGATTATTCCTTATGTTTATGAACAATTCATGTCGTGGTTCCAAGACGAGGGGAGACATTCTATTAAATAATTGACGTATGACAAATCTGTTTCGAAACATGATAATGATAGTTAATTATGTTTTTATATATTTATTTTCTTTTTATTTAATCTTATTCTTGTATGTGAACTTATGTATATTTATTTTTATAGTGAGTTGTGCGATCTAGTTGAGGATCTTCATCGAAACAAAATAATCATTGAAGAGGGGATTACAATGGACAATTTGTATGTAAAAAAATTAATTAATGGTATTCTCAAGATTATGCTTTTATTGACTAAAGATATATAACTCTGGATTGTCTTGTTTTATAATTTTTCATGATTATATTTTTTTAGATATTTAGGTCTATTTTGAGGTAATATTGATTAAGTACATGATACGATCTTGTTTTTCTCTACTGCAGTTAAATCTTCTAACAATCCAAAATTTGAGGCAAAAGACAATTAGATGTCGATTAAAAATGTTATTGATTTATGTTGCATCGAATCTTATGGTTGAGTTGGATACACTTGGAAACTGTTTTTCCGACTTTATAGGAAAAGGTGATGTTAAGATGCTACAGGACTACTTAAATAACTAGGACTACCAAAAAAAGGGAGAGTATTTGATGATATTAAAATCAGCACAGCAATATACCATCAGACAGAAGCTTAAGTTAACAAGTATTATTTGGTCATCCGATGGTGGGAATTTACCATCTTTACTGAGTCAAATCAAACACTCTGAACAACATCGCTTCTGTTACAACAAAAAAGATTCCTTTGATTATTTGATAATTTTATGGAACTCATACAAACATCACTATGATTTTTTGTGAAACTCATACAAACATCACTATGAGTTCCATAAAATTGCCAAATAATTAAAGAAATCTTTTTTGTTGTAACAGGAGCGATATTGTTCAGAGTGTTGTTTGATTTGACTCAGCAAAGATGGTAAATTCCCACAATCGGATGGCCAAATAATACTTTTTAACTTAAACTTTTGTCTGATGGTATGTTGCTTTGCTTGTTTCAATATAATCAAATACTTTCTCTTTTTTTCATAGTCCCAGTTATCTGCGTAGTCCTGTAGCATCTTAACATCACCTTTTTCTATAAAGTTGAAAAAACAGTTTTCAAGTGTATCCAACACAACAATAAAATTCGATACAACACAAATCAATAACATTTTTAATCAACATCCAATTATCATTTCTATTAAATTTTGGATTGTTAGAAGATTTAACTGCAGTAGAGAAAAACAAGATTGTATCATGTACTTAACGAATATTACCTCAAAATAGACATAAAGATTTAAAAAAATATAATCATGAAAAATTATAAAAAGATAATCTAGAATTATATACCTTTAGTCAATAAAAGCATAATCTTGAGAATACCATCAATTGATTTTTTTTTACATACAAATTGTCCATTGTAATCCCCCCTTTAATGACTATTTTGTTTCGATGAAGATTCTCAACTAAATCACACAACTCACTATAAAAATAAATATACATAAGTTCACATGCAAGAATAAGATTAAATAAAAAAATCAAATATATAAAAACATAATTAACTAACATTATCATGTTTCAAAACAGATTTGTGATACGCCTTTTGTTCAATAGAATGTGTCTCCCCACGTCTTAGAACCAAGACATGAATTGTTCGTGAACACAAGGAATAATCAATCTTCCCATGTTGGTTGACTCTTTATAGAAGTTTAGAATTGGAATAGCATTGTCATGCCTCTAGGGTTTCAGAAAATCATAAATTTTTTTCTTGATCCCCTCCGACTTCCTAATCTTTACATCATCAGTGTATGATCCCATTGTATAAATACCATCAAACAAATTCATTTTCTTTTTGGATATGCTAAATGATCTTTTATTGGTATCCAAAATATTGTTTGAACCCTAAAAATTACAACATACAGAAGTATCACGGCTAGGGTTTATATTGGTACCCTACTCTGTTGCGCACAAAGGAAGGGAGGTAGATACACTCCTAACACCCAGCCCATGAACTTATCCATTAATCCCTAGACCTATTTCTAGCTGAACAAAGGTACACATGATAGACTAAGCCAAGTCCTAATTGATTAAAAGGAAACATACCAATTCAAAAGAAAATTCTAATAAACCCTAACTTGATTAGGTCTTGTTTGTGAGGCCTATTTCTAGCCAGGATCCATGTGTATGGGCCGGGATTTTAAGCTAAAATCCTCATCTATCTAGTTTGGTTAGAGCGTGCTGATCAATTGAAAGTGTTAGGAATAGACGTACAAAATAGAGGACGAATACACGAGATTTTTAAGTAGAAAAACCTTGTGAGGAAATCCATGGATGCAAGAAGCTGGAATCACTATATGTGGATGAAGAGTACATAGGACGATTACCATGAACCGCCCTATGGCTACATGGGGGTATCTATAGAGTATACCCAGAAGTCTGATCAAGGATTAGAGCTCCATCAACAACAAAAAAACATTACATGACAGAAAATTAAAGTAAATAGATCTTACCAAAGAAATTGAGTTCCAACTCTCTCGACAAGAGACGAGATACAGCCGGTTCCCGTGAAAACCTCCACAATACATACTGGTTTTAGCCCCACCATGCAATCTCATTAGCTCCACACATCAACGCCATCCAACAACCTACCGCTTTCAATTAAGTGGGAGTCGGCCAACCATTACCAACGCCACCGACTTCACTCTGGTGCTGCGCCTTCACCTTAGGCAAAATGGAGTTCTTCAGGGTGTTACAATTCGCCCAAAAACAAATGCAACTCCACTAAAATTGCTAAATGATGAAAAGGGAGAAATGTATGGTGCTTACAGACAAAATAGAAGAAAAAAAATGTTTGGAATTCACAAACCTATTTCAAGCAAACTGTACAGATGTAAAATTGCAGAAAAAGACTAAGAAACAGCAGATTAATCTGATTAAAGACATGTGTACATAGTTATTGTTAAGTTTGTGCTGTTGTGCGTACCTTTGGGAATCAAACCAATGCGTCTTGCGACTTCTACTTTCTTTCTGGCGTAATCCAAATAGAGCTTTGGTTTCCAACCCTGAAATTAGTTTCCACTTCAGCAAATAAAATCCTACTTGGTGATGCACTAAATAAGAAAACAAAAGATACATTTCCTCACTAAGAGATAAATAAACATCAACAAACCATGTTTACCTGGTTCTCTAGGAATAAGATATGAGCATTGTTTTCTGAAACCTGCAGACAGACGATATGATGTCAATTGTAAAGAGCATATTCCCATTGAACTTCAATCTTGTACAAAATATGCTTTACCTTTTCATCGTTGCGGGCCATCCAGGCATAAAACTAGAAAACATGAATGCGCAAAAGAATTAGCAAAATAAAGCAACAAACCAGAAATATCTATGAAGGAATTAGCAAGACGAGGCTAATTGAGCATTATATTGAAACAGGAACCTACATCGTTTTTTATCTCAGTGGTTAGCTTTTGGTTTCCGAGCAAACCATCAACATAAGGTCTACTGGAGCGAAGCAAGCCCTGTTCATATAACTCCCTTAAAGCGTCCTCGAAATTCATCTGAGCAACGGTGAAGCAAGAAAATATCAGTCTCATTTAGCATACACAGCAAGCAGAAAACAACAAACAGAAAAAAAAAAACAGCAGCACAAGTTTTAGTTGATGCATGAATCACCTTTTGCTTAGCAACCAGCTCTGAAATCTCAAGATACAAACGATTGAACTCACAACGGTAAGAAAAATCCATCTGAAGGGTCCACATATATTCCTGAATGGAAAAGAATATAGAAATTGTCAACTAGAATCAAAATTATGCTTGTGAACTAACTTAAAAGGCGATGGAAGGGCATTACATGGAAACCAAGCTGAACAACATCTGAAAAAATTTTAGGATGTCTTTTTGCTATCTGCAGCACTTGAATAAAAGCTGTGTACTTGTATCTCTGCCACTACACAACAAAATGGAATGGCTATCATGTGTTATCACTGTTATGTGGGGCACTATATCATCAGTAGGCAACTAGGCATTTGATGATAGTTTGATCAAATGCAATAGGCTTTTGGGAGATGTTTACCCGATCGCTGCGAGGGTCTACTTTTTCTTCAATCCACTGACAAAAGACAAAAAAAAATCCTTTCAGACCAAGATGACATATTTGGACAATTCAAACAGTACCTTACAATTGACTGCATCATGCCTACCTTAGTTTCCTTTGATATCTCGTCACAAAAACATATAAATTGCATATCAGCCTCAAAGGTGTGATAAGTCGAGATATATGTCTTCCATTCAAAATAGTCAACCTGCACAGATAAATATAGCTCATTGAACACATACTGCTGGTAGAAGCATATACAGATACAGGCTCTACCACACATACATAAATTATTAATGGTTCTTCTTGTTTTATTTGAAAAATGGAAAGGCTCGTTTTGTCCTTAAAGCATAGGGCTTTGTCTCAATGACCCAGAAATGCAGGCAGTTAGGTATAACATATGCAGAAATTATTAATTAATTTTTACTTATACAAGAAAAATGGAAGGCTCTATTTTTCCCCGTAAGCTATGAAAACGGCCTAAATAACTCTCAAGAAAGCTCTACATGCAGTTTTCACAAAAAAAAAACAAAATACTAGTTTAGAGTTTAGAGACTTAGCTATAGCAGTTTGTCTATGGAAGTCATGTTGATACCTACATGATTACGAAGCACTAGCCGCTGGTAGTCATCCAAGCTAGAAAGTTTGCAGTACTTAGGATGAAAGAACCATTCAAGATCCTTTTCGAGGTACTCGAAGTACCCCTCTTCATGAAGTATGGCTGGAGGATACCGATCTTTCAGTTCTTTGATATCCAGTTCATTTCGCTCAGAACAGAGCTATAACAGAAAAGGCAGAAAGTATATTAACACAGATCGGGGTTGCAGCCTCAAACTAAATTGGACATGAAAAATAAACAAGGCACTTGTGCTGTGATAAAATATTCGACAAATTAAAGAGAAATTATCTTTTTGACAAGAAAATACCTCATAATCCTTTTTGCGATACAAGGCTAGCCTCTCATTCACCTCGGTGAGCTGTGGCTGGTCATATTCACACCCAAAGTCTTCATCATAAAAAGGGCCAAAATTCAACTGCTGAGTGTAACGGTACATCAGCTCAACACACTCCGTATCAAACGTGCCATCATCCATTTTACAAAGCTGGTCAACAATGTCATCGTCTAGGTCCATCGGAGTCGCTGTCTCCTCTCCATCTCCAACACCATCGCTCCCCGACACAAAACAAGAATCATCTGCTTGAATCCTTTTCTTCTTCCTAGAGGCAGTAGAGGCACCTCCAGCTGATGGACGGCGGTTCTTCTCACGCTTCACGTCGCCCCTCATGTGCGTGCTCTCTCCCTGGCCATATGCAACAGCGGCTGGGTCTCCCTTGAGATCCGGAGCAGCAGCCGGATACCTGAGGCAAAACGTTTTCTTCTTCATCTTCTTCCCTGGAGCACCGCAGGAATAAATAAACCCAAGTGGCGGGTAAAGAATTTACCTTGACGACTCCGCGGACGGCCGCTCCTGGTCCTGCCTCCCGCCGCCGCCGTTATCCGTTGTGGCACGCCCAGGACACGCTGCCCCACCGCCCAGGGCCTCCATTCTTCGCAGGATCGTCCGCCTCCGTCGACCGCCGGTGCGACGAATTAGGTTTTCTATTCGGGTACCTCTTCCTTTCCCTTCATGTATTCGTCCTCCCTATATATATTGTAAACATTCTATTTGCAGGTGACATCACAAAACGACATAATATGATCAAATAGAAACAAGAAAATTAACAGAACAAGGATAAAATTGGAAGCTGGAAAGAGATGTAGCTATAAAGAAGTCTCCATAAGGTGAATATCCGATGGGAGAACATACCAAATGGAGAAGTCTGCACAACAAAATGTAATGGAGTTGTTCCAAAGGGAGAGTAAACAATTGCAGGTGATGTTCCAAATGGAGTGCAAATTAACCAAAAGCTGACAGAATTGTTCCAAGGGGAGTGTTACGAAGGTCCTGCAAAATTTCCATAGCAGTGTTATATCGCGCAAATTACAAATAACCCCAACCATGCATCCAAATGTTGTGCAGTGTTACATTTGTAGACGGCAACCATATAAAAGAAGGTGCTTAAAATTATTTTGTCAATTAAAGCAGAAAGATGTTTCTGCCAAACTATCTTTTTATGCCCAACCACTACAATAGGACTAAGAAATAGCAACATGGTCCTTCCAACACATCTATCATGTGCTGCATGAAAAGTTCAACTCTGGACTGCAATGCTATCGAATGTCATATTACGTGAGCGTAGTAATATATATGAAATTGAAACTCAAAACTTCACTCTGATTTAAATCTAATGTGTTATACTGCTAATGTGTTTCGATATCCTTTTTCCTTTGAAAAAATAAAAATAAAGAAGAGTTCTACTTCGTGCGGCTGCCAGCCTCACTGATTAAAGTGGCCGGCATGGGTGTGGTAGCTAGGACTGAGAGCTAGCTAGAGATCAGAAGCGAGCATTAGGAGGCATGCATGCTTTTGACAGCTCGGTCGATATGATATGTGTACATGTATGTTATTCAGGATATGGATACGGGACGTATATGTGACGGATTCGGGTCGGAAACGGATAATGCACGCATGTATAGATTAATATATGTTGCATCAAACCATACAAGTATTGTAAAACCGGGTAGACTAATCTATGATATTAAGGCTCTGTTTGGTACGGTTTCAAATTCTAGTAGAAACGGAAACGGTTCCAGATTCTTGGTAGAAACGTTTCATGTAGGATTCTGTGAATCGGGTGGAACGGGGTTGAGACCGATTCGGCCACAGTGGAAAAAGAAGAAACGATCCGAGGAGAATCGTTCCGAGCTTTAACCCGTTTGGTTGGATTTCTTTCAGAATCTAGTAGAAACGGCCCAGTTCCAAGTTACCAAACGGGGTCTAAATCACAACAGTCATACATTACAAACTGGTAATGTTTGCTGACTAGGCCAAGATATTAAAAATATCAAAGCATCATTACATATTAAAATCATATATGACAATGTCTTGTTAGCAAGTGTCTTAATATATGGTAGTTTGCAGGAAGAAAGTATCAGAATTCATAACCATAAGCATCTACGAGTTACAACTTACAGCAGCATTCAATAGTTTTAAGCATCAACACTAAGATCACAAGTGCTACTGCAGAATTCAGAATCTGGACAGTTGACAGTCACAGTGTAAAATGTGTGGTATAAGAATTCAGAACCATAACTCCATAAGCATCTCTAGACACTAAGATCACAAGTGCTACACTGTTACTGCAGAATTCAATTACAGAAAAGACAATAACCCTTCAAAATGTAGCAATAACCATCGATATTTTTTGTTACTTCTTGAAGAAAAGGAAACTGAGTTCTGCAGATCTGGGCAGGAATCTCATAGATTGGCCCAAGAACAACACACGAATCATCCCCAGAAGAAAGAAGAAACAGGTGACAAAATCCCTTTAACAGTGGTGGACCCAGCAAAAAAAATTAGGTGGGGCGAACTTGAGCGACAAACTTAACCAAAAGTAGAAATATACCGCATAGACACCACACTTGTATTTCAATCACAGACATTAGAGTGTAAACGGTAAATGAACGACATAGAAGAAGATTTAAGATGATACCTCTCACATGAAGAGTAAACACCAATTTTTCAACCATATAATTCAAAATTCATCAAATGATCAAAAGATGATAGATCATCCTATCAATTTAACAAATAGAAAAATGAGGACGAGTGAGATACAATGAAGGGATCATATACTAAAAAATGATTAATATTATGAAAATACATACCACTACTTAAGCACTAAGCACGTCTTGGGGCGGTAGCTGGGGCGGCCGCCCCACCATGCCTAAAGGGAGGGTCCGCCCCTGCCCCTTAAGTATCTCTACATGATCATGACATATTTTCTTATCATGACATATTTTCTTATCCCAAGTTGAAGAAAAGAATATGTTCTAGGTCACTAGGTCACAAGCCCACAAGCACTTTGACATACCGGCTGCCCAAGCATTCTGCCGCCCAATTAGTTCAAGGATCAGCCAAGCCCATCCCATCCCATTCTGTTTTCTTCTCTTTCATATTTTTCCCCAGGAAATTTGAGCTATAAATTGAGTAGGTTGAGTGGCAATGAGGAGTAGATTCTTACAGGAAATGAATTAGGTTGAGCTTTACAGGTAATGAAGTAGATTCTTACAGTAAATGAATGAGGAGTAGATTCTTACAGGTAATGAAGTAGATTCTTACAGTAAATGAATGAGTAGTAGATTCTTACAGGTAATGAAGTAGATTCTTACAGGAAACTTCTAATGAAAATATATCGGGATTTAGTGAGACCCTAACTTTGTTTGAGTCTGAGTGCTAACGAATCCAACAGCCCTATGCTGTGCATGAATTGTGATAAGGAAAAATTACCAGGACTAATCCAGATTAGTGATACCTTGCTCGACCAGGGGGGCGGAGGCGCTGGGCCGGAGATCGTCGGGGTGGGAGGAGATCTGCCGTGGGGCGCAGGAGATCGCCGGTGGGGGGCGCTCGGCGAGGAGATCGGCCGGTGGGGACGCGCAGGAGATCGGCCGGTGCGCGGGGCCGGCGGGCGCAGCAGATCGGCCGGTGGCGTGGCGGGACGCAGGAGGAGATCGGCCGGGGGGCGAGGCACTCGGCGGAGGAGATCGGCCAGCAGGGGAGCGCAGGAGGAGACCGGCGGAGGCGCTCGGCTGGGGAGTGGCAGCGCTCCTAGTGAAGTCGGTGGTGTTGGTAATGGTTGGCCGACTTGGCGACTCCCACTTATTAAAACCAGTACGTACTGTGGAGGTTATCCGCGGGAACGGGCTGTATCTCATCTCTTGTCGAGAGAGTTGGAACTCAATTTCTAGGCTCAACTAAACTTGCCATGAGAGACCTCCTTTTTTAAAATTCTATTTTATTTTGCATTTAATTTAATTCAAATTTACAAAAATATATGTCCATTTAATAAAATCAAATATCTAGGTGCCTGTCGCGTTTCTGGCGCACAACAGGTACCTATCACGATCCCAAAACCACGATAGGTCTGCTATGGGGCCCACTGGAGGCAAAGGCAACACTGGATGGGCTTTCCTCCAAGGGCCCTGTAGCAGACTTATCGCATTTCCAGACCGCGATAGGTACCTGTCGCGTTTCCGGTCTACGACAGGCATCTAGATATTTAATTTTATTAAATGGATATATATTTTGATAAATTTGAATTAAATTAAATGTAAAAATAAAATTCGTCCTCTCCTCTACACAACCATTTATTCCCTCTATTTCTATTCTCTCAAACAAATATAGGAAACAAGCTAGTGAGCAGTGATAGTGATATAGAGAGCGATGATCACTAAATCACAGGGAATACACTTTTTAGAGACTGCTGTCGGCATGCTATAGGCTGTCGGAACCCGAATATGCAAATCCGAACCATCTGTGTATTCAGCACTAGACCAGGATCACGCTAATGCACACAGTCTCAACATAGATGAAATATCACAATCATACATAGCAAAATAATAAAAATAACTCAATTATAGAATAAATAAACTGTTGAACGACCTTAAGGTCAACCTTACACTTGTGAGGTCTTGATGGCTTCAACTCCAAATGAGTAAACAGCAACGGAATGAAGAACGTCGGTAAATCTCATCAATATGCCACAGGCATCTGACAAGCCTTATGCAACCTCAATGGGAGCTCAAGTTCAACATCTTTTACCCCTATAACGAGTCTCTGACAACCTCAGGCGAAAACAGCGAGCTCGCCTAACAGGAATAAAAACATTTAAACTAAGATATGTTTGAATGTCCAAGAAAAGAAATGTCGGTGTTTCGTGCACCGGCAATATGAATTTTTGGTTAGTGGGGGTCGCGCGCTCCCTTTCCCCGAATGGTTGACTCAAGAAGCCAGAGGTTTATACTGGTTCGGGCTGAAGGTCCCTACTCCAGTTCGTGCTGTGGATGTGTATTGCTTCTCGGGGCGAATAACTGCCGGGGGATTACAGACGAGGAAATGTTCCCTTGGGTGCTCAATCGGTCTCTGGTTCGATCGATCCCGAAAAAGGCCCCCCGCACTCAGGGTCCTGCCCCTCCTTATATAGACGGAAAAGAGGTAGGTTACATCGGAGTTTGAAGGAAAGAGAGAAAAGAAAAAGGGGTAGTGCCTCTTATGTCTCGAAGTCCGTTCTTGGGTCTCGTCGCCCGACCGGTCCTCACGTCTTTCACGCAGGCGGAGTAGACCACGGTAGGAGTCGGTTAGGAATGGTTGGGGAGTGACGTCTTGCCCGGCTTGCCCGAAGTGCTGACGAGGTGGTGCTTGACTTTGGTGTTCCCCGCCAGAGGGCGCGTCCTCTGGTTACGTGTCAAGCGGATGGGACCGAAGCTTGACTTCGCGCGGCCCCTTTGCTGCCTCGGGAAGGAGCCATCTACCCCCACAGGGGTGTCTCGAACGTCATGCCCGCGGGGTAGGCGGCCAACTCCCGGTGCGAGCCCCGATGCCGTGGTCGTTGTGGTCGTTGGTGGGGCGATCTCCTCCGGTCGAGTCGTGGCGCCCGACCTAAGGAGATCGAGCACGTCAGGAGCCTCGGCCGGGCGGGACTCCTTTCTTTGCCTAAGCGTAGGCCCTCTTGGTCGGGTGGGCTCGAAGCGGCCCAACTGATTAATCGGGCCGCTTGGGGTACCTGTGTTATGGGTATCCGTCAAGAAATATCCAAACAATGTGGAACCAAAAAAAGAGGACAATTTCACCTCAATGGCTATACCAGTTCTTCTTGCTCAGCATGGCAGCGAAACAATTCCATTCTCGAAAAAAAAATTCGTTTGTGCGCGCCGTCGGTTCATCCACTATGCACGCATTTTCTCCGGCGAGCTTTTCCCAGCGATCCACTGGTCCAATCGTTCTATAAATTGAACCCCAGAATCCTCACCTCATTCCCCATATAACCCAATTAGAATTTCTCCAATCTAACATACGGATCTCCTTGTAGAAGTCATTCTTTCCAAAATCTAGCGGACTTTCAGTGAGCTCTCCCGGTCACTCCCGACCTCCATTCGGCCTCAAATTTTTACTGGAGCTCCCTCTCGATGTCCTCTACCTCCAGTAAAAGCAAATTTTTAAATTGATTGCCGGAGCTCCGACGACAGCCATTTCTTCTCCAAGTTCGACGAGAGGTTTGAAAGGCTCGTTCTCTTTCGTCGTAACTCCGAATCGAGTGATTCAAATTCCTAAATTCATCTAAAATCATCCTCTATCTGCCAGTATTATTTTTATAATTTTTAGATTTTATTTATTTTATTTATTTATCGCTCTGTTCTGCGCGTAGCCGAAGAACCCGCCGGAACCGTCGACGTCGTCGCCGAACCCCAGGATTTCGAGACTCCCGCTGTGATAGAAGGTAAGTTCCTTGACACATGTTGATCCCATGCTTTACAAGTGTTTTACAATGATTTACAACTTGCATTGCTATCTTTATAAATGTATGTCAAATATAGGTTGTTAGTTATTCCGAATTTGAGGTCATCTCCTTGTTATTGATATCCATGTTTACTTGTAACCCTAGGACACTTTGTTATGTCATGTTTAATTTATATTGTGACATATAATGAGTAGAACGATAGATATGCCTAGTTGCAAAATTGATTAAAATGACCCATGGATGGAATCTCTTCGTAATCATGGTTTAAAGTATGATTTAAGAAATATAGCAATGTATTTGCTACTGTTTTTGCAAAATAAAAATAAAATAAAAAATTGTGTGGACTTGGGCGGAATGGAATGTCGGGCGGGTTCGGATGGAGCACTAGTTTTCAATGTGCAAGTACCGCCCCAAGTCAATTAAGGAACGATGCTTATGACTGTCCATTCTAAGCATAACCGTACAACCACAAGTCTATAATGGGTACGACCTGGCTAAATAATTTGTACAGTCTAACTTAGACTCACCAGATGGTGGAATGTTGGTGCCGGATGGAGGCAAGTCGTACTTCCCACACGGCGCAAGAGGGGGCTTCTGTACCGGGTAGATGGAACCCTAACAGCAGTGAAACCTCAGCGGGTGGGTCGGGTTAGATGTATACATTGTAAAGGCCTTGTCATGATCTCTCTGCCGTCACACCAAAGGAAGTGTGATAATTGCGCATGACACTAAAGAGATGATCATGCCTTGTGGGTAAAGTTGTACACCTCTGCAGAGTGTAAAATTATTCGAATAGTCGTGCCAACGGTCAAGGGCAAAGCGAGGAATGCTTTCATACCGGTAGACTTGGTTTTAGATTTAAAAATAACTGATGCCTTATTTTGGGATTTGGGAGTGGTTAGAACTCTTGGATGTTTATTTGGCGGATTGAGCCAATCAGGTAGTTGGAACCTGTTTTGATCATGACGGTTGGAGTCATGAGTTGGATTACCTTAATCTTTTAAAACTAAGCGGATAGAGCCAGTATACTAGTGATGGTGGATAGAACATTAGCTAGAGTATTAAATAATGTCAATTGTTAAAATAATTGCTAAAATATGTCTTGTGAAAATTATTAATAAGTATAGTTTCATGAAACTCGGCTTTACGCAAAAGAACCCTAATAAGCCTTCCTTGGGAAGCCCTACATGTTGCATAATTTTCCAGACTTGCTGAGTACGTTTGTACTCGCATGCTACAAAAATTTTATCATCAGAAAACTTCCAAGATGCAGCCGAAGACGGTGAGTTCTTTGCCGAGGAGTTTGATGAAGATCGCCAGGACAACTAGGCGTGCGTTCCTAGTCGTCGCCTGTGGAGTCTTTTGGGTTTTATCTTCTTGTTATTTCTTTCCGCTGCTGTGAACTCTGGTCATGTGACCGAGAGATGCAATAAATAGCCGTGTGACTGGTACTTTATATTTATGTTATTATTTCATTCTGTTCGGTAATGATTCATCACTGTTTGACTGTGTGTACTAGCTACTGATCTCGGGCTAGTACAGAGATACACAGGAGATTCCGGAAAGCCGATCCGGGGTCCGACAAGATTTCCCAGCAACACCTCTACACAAGTTCAATTATACACGAAGTAGCCCAAAAAACCTTCAAACCATGAATTGAACAAGCGTTTACAGGCTGCCATACAATGCTTCAGTCCAGGTTGTACTCCAGGATACAGGGATCGTATCACCAGAAAGCCACCCAATCCATCTGCATGGCTTTAACTTTTTTGTGGTTGGGAGGGGGGTCGGGAACTACAACCCCAAGACATCTCCTTCCCACATTTAACCTTATCGACCCCACTGAGAGAAACACCATTGGAGTTCCTACTGGAGGTTGGACACCAATCAGATTTATAGCAGACAACCCAGGCATTGATTTCAAACCTACAATCTTATGATCAAAAGTCATCATCTGTTTTACTAACAAGAGTGAGTTGTTGTTATATTCCAGGTGTTTGGTTTATGCATTGCCATTTCGAGGTACACACATCATGCGGGCTCAAGATGGTCTCTAACTTGTCTCTAACTTCCCTTAAACAAGAGGCTACCCAAAAAATATGTTGTCACCATTTTTCCATGTAAGCCTCGTTTATCATGTCCAAGATGAAAGAAGCATCAACATAAAAATGAGAGAGAGAGAAAATTGATGATATGCCCCAAAGTTAAGATGTATGAATTATGAAATACCGCAAAGTTGAGAGGCCGATTGACAATTAGATCTTTTTTAGGTTTTTAGCCGAAGTTTACCATCCAGCTAAGTTGAAATGTCCATTTTTTTATTCGCTCAAAAAAATTGTCATTTTTACACTTGGCTGGACATGCTCTGTCCCTACAGCGCTTCCTACTACTGGCACTCTTCTTGTCGGCTCCAAATTTTCAGCTGTCTTGCATCCACAGCCAACAGCAAGCGTATTGGCAATATTGAGTTATGAGCTTTTTCGATTAAACTAGAGAAAGTGTTGAATTATTTTTCATAAATGTTAGTGCAGCTGGAGCTGGTCCATTCAGCAGTGTAGGGTCAATACAACTTCTTCAGGACTTAACAGTCTAGCTCTTGGCTGTGGCTGCAAAACAGCAGTAATAAAATTTGTTTTGAAAGAAAAACAGCAGAAATATTCATGGGAAGCGCAGTAGGACATAACATGTGCGACCAGGGGTAAAATTAACAATTCAACTTGGCTGGATGGAACATTCAGGCCATAACCATCTGGCTGTGTAGTAGGAGTATGCACATCATTCTAGCACGTCCAAGAAAGCATAGAATAACTCTAGTACCAAGAAGACTAGGAATATACCTGGCAATGGTGTCAACACATGATGTATGCAGTTTGTCTAAGAAAATGAGTTTTCGAGAACTTCCATCAGTACCAAAGGGACAATGGCTGAACCACCCGAGAAAAATCATGCTGACACATGCTAGAACATTTGCAACAACAACAAACCATGTTCGTGATGTCAGAGGCATAGACTGCTAGAAACTCAAGTAAGTTGACAGATTAAGAAAGCTTTCAGTGGAGATGTTTGCCTTCTGGAAGAGACGGTCCGTCGTAGAAGGGAATTAAAAAAATATAGGAGTATATCAAAAATTAAATTGTCAAGTTGTCACCCGAATTAAATGGTTGAATTATGTTTTGTCCAAGCCGGTTAATGCAATGAATAGCCCATCTATTGCTTTGCCAACCAGCCATTAATTGGAGCCTGCCGACCAAAGAAGATGAATCCCATGCGCAGCCACCAGCCTTCACTCCTAAAAGCTAGCTTATACAATAACTGTCTCTAAAAGTTGTCTCTAGATGTTGTGCAATAACTACCTCTTCTCTCTTGTACATAAATAATTTACCTATATATAATTATGATTTTGTATTGTATAAATGATATATTAATGAAGTAATCGTTGGTCAAAGTCTTGTCCTAACGAAACCAAATACGCCTTATAAAAAGAAACGGAGGGAGTAAATAAGAACCAATTATCTTCTCTCTCATCGTTTCTCACTCTTCCACATAGACTAATGCTGACATGTACAGTGTAATATCCCGAGTATTCCTATGCTTGAGTCGCTGTACATTTGTACTCAAACACTGTTCAATAATACACTGTCCTTGTGTACTTCTGCAACTTAAGCTGTATATACCTAAATGGGATCAAAAAGAACCCTTCAACTTAAGTAATTTCGCTTCTAAGTAAATTCGAATTAGGTTGGGCAAGTGCCTGTGACCCTATTAACTTCCAAAATACTTTGGGACAATTAGTAATCAACCCTGGAAGCTTTAGCCGTCAAGGCCCAAGTTCAAAAGTTCTGGGATGTCCGGAGTATCCGGATCCACACTCAGAGTATCCGGATCCAACCCGGAATGTCCGGACAAAGTCCGGAGTATCCGGATTGGGCTGGCCGAGCGCTCCAACCCGGAGTGTCCGGACAAATGTCCGGAGTGTCCGGGTTAGTGTTACCGAAGACCCCAACCCGGAGTCTCCGGGTTGAGTCCGGAGAGTCCGGTATTGGCGTGGGGTTTTGTATAAAAGTCCCATTTCGTGACTCCCTTCCATTCTTTCTTCTTCTACTTTGGTTTTCCCCACTTCCTTGGTGTTCTCTCTACCACCCCGAGCTCCTCTCCGGCGAGCCACCAGCCGGTGACCCTCCCCGGTGACTCCTCCATCTCGGTGTGCTCCTCCCCAAGCCGTCATTCCCCATCCTCCACCCGGCGTTGCTCCTCCTCCATCTTCCTTGGAGGTAAGCTTTTCTCTTAGGGTTTGATTCGCGGGATTCTTGGGTTCTAGAGTCATTCATGGTGGGTTTAGAACTTAGGTTTGGATTTGGGAGGCTAGGGTTGAACTTGGATTCTAGGGTTTTGGGTGTAGTGGTTCTAGGGTTGAAAATGGGATTTGGATTAGTGAATGTGGTATGCTAGAGTGGTAGATCGGGTAGTAGTAATGTCGATTTAAGGAGTTGTTAGTGTGAGTTAGAGGTTTGGCGGGTTAGCGACGCTTTCTCGTAGAATCGGCTAGCTCGGAGCTCCTTCCGGTTCGCTAGGTGTACGAAAGTCGTAGGTCGGGCCGCGGTGAAGTTGTAGGAAGTGGTAAGGTCTCCGTCTCCTCGTCGAGTTGGACCACATGCCCTAGGACCGGAGTATCCGGGCATACGGTCCGGAGTGCCCGGCCTATCCGGACTGTCCGGATGCAAAACCCGGACTGTCCGGGTTAGGCTGTTCTGTCCGGTCGTGTTGTGTTGTCCGAGTGCGTTGTTTCTTCAGGGTTTCTTGGTTGTACTTCATTCTTGTGTATTGCATGCACTTCATGGTGCATTTAAAACTTTCTTTTGCTAAGTTGTATTTCTTTCTGTCGTTTTGTTGCTCTGACCGATTAGAGGCTAGTGAGTCGGGCTTCGCCTCGAACAACCCGAGCATCATCCCGGACATCACCGAAGTGCAACAACAAGGCAAGCACCTCCTTTGACCATCTTGAAACCTATATTTTACGATGTTTACTTTGATTTCTCAAACTATATGCATTGTTTATATTCAGTAAAGTGCTAGTTTGTGGGAATGGTAGATATACCCTGATTTGGTGGTTTTTTTCCTCAATTTAATTCCCTGAGATCATTGATAGCCTTAGTAGGGTTAGACAATTTAATAAAATGTCACTTGGGTATAAACGATTTAGTAATTTCATACGCTTAGACACTGCAATAGAGGTGAGCAAAGTCAGTCCTTACCAAATGCTCGAAATTATGATAAATGTAATTGGTTTTGGAAAAGTTTTGGAAATGTGAATCGTAAAGGTATATTGGTAAAAATGTGAAGTGTCTAGTTGGTAATTAGACTTGGCGGGAGGTATAATATGTGCTAGTTAAACATGGTGGCGATTGGTTGGCGAGTTAAGTGGAGTTCCCCGCTTGAGTCACTAGGCAAAAATATAAGGACCGAACTTGTGACGGTTTTTGAATTGAACACCGTGCAACCGCGCAATGCTGGGATGGGGCAGCCTATTCTAGTACTTGAAGTGTGAGGGGATAGCCATGCCTGTTGGTAGGCCGAAGAGTGGACCTTTTCCCTGTGTTGAGCAATCAAAGCGCGGTGTGTGTGTCCTCACGACCGCCCGTATGCGCCTTCGTGTGTGCGCTTGTACTTTTGCGGCGAGGAATCGCTCGATTCATGTTTGTTGATACAACGGTGTACGCCTTGCTATGGGGTAATGCCGCGGCCAACAATTCGCCGTCGTCACGATGAGTATTCCGTGGCGCTGAGTGGTGGTTGGCCTCTTATCGCCATAGTAGTGGATTTGTCGTCACCGGTCTTTGAGGTGTGGCTATAACCTCAACGATGGGAAAGAATAGATCATTCTTGTATATCGGATACCTCGTGTATCGCGTGTACCCTGGATGACAGGGATGCAAGTCTGAGTTGTGTTTGGGTAAAGTGCGCAAACTCTGCAGAGTATCAAATAATTCTAATCGATTAGCCGTGCTCACGGTTATGAGCAATCTTCTCTAATCATATCAAGTATAGAGATTTGGTTTGGTTTTGAAAATGAAAATCTATTTCGGAGTCGGTATAAAGTATGTGGTGGAATGGTACTTGATGGATTTGTGGATATGTGTATATGATTCTCGATGGGATTATGAATATGTATGGATGTCGATTCGTATCCCAGTTGCGACCATGGATGGTGGCAGCTGTGGAGCTCAGTTGTTACATACACTGTAAATATGTTTTATTCAAGCTAGTCTTTCAAATTATGTATTACTTTTCGATAAACTGTTTTAAATCCAAATTTTCGCAACTAACCCAAAGGTAAAAGCTTTACCCGTTGAATCGATCGCATTTAATTATATTTGCATACACTAAAGTCTTGCGAGTACATACGTGTACTCACCGTTCTTTGCTAACCCTTTTTCCACAGAGGAAGGTAATGATGATGTCGGATGATGGCGAGCCCCTTTTCTGCGAGTGTTGCGGCCGTAGTCCCTCCCTCCGATCGATGCTTTGTGGGGTGGTCAGGCCAGCCGCGCTGGTTGTCTTTCTTTTGTTTCCGCTGTCGCTTTTCTTCTTTTGATTTCTGTAATGTACTCGTGTAAGATTTACACCCAGTTATGTAAATTATCTTAGTTTATCTTTTCGTGCATTGATACTCGGGTTGTGAGTACGCGATACTGGGCTACTGATCCAGGGATCCAGTATCAGATGCGTACAGGCACCGGGTCCGAAGCTAAGGGTTCGATCCCGCCGATCGAATTTTTATGTTCAGATTTTCGGTGTCGAGGCTTCCTGTCGCTATACGGTGCTATACGCTACAGTAGACGGCGTACAGTACGGTATAGGAAGAGGGGGTCCTCACATACAGGCTAAGAGCCAGCCTTATTGTACTTGCTCTTATCGCTCCGATGCACGCCACGGCCAGCCTCATCCCTCTGGAACAAAGCCACCGCCCACTGTACCATTGTTCCCCGGAACAAGCTGCATTGAACCCATTCTTCAATTCCTTCCGGCCACAGCTCCTCCACTTGGTTGAGAATCAATTTCTGCTCTCTCCCACCGTAGCTCCGCCTCCTCAACTCCGGCGTTCGGTCGCAGCTCCGGACGAGCACCTCCCCAGCTTCGCCTTGTCCCCCTGCTCCTCCGCTAGATCCGGTCATGGCTCTGTGGCGAGGAGGAGCTCGGTGCTCTGTTTGATTTTTCCTCTGCTGCTGTACAGACCTAAACCAAGGTAACGCAATGACAGTAGCTCTCTCTATTAGTCATTTGCCTTCATAACATATAAAGCCAATTAAGTTTACACTAATCAGAGTAGAAGCAGACCTAAACCAAGATAATGCAGGAGACCGATTTAGACTAGAAGCAGAGTTGTTATATTTGAGCCTAGGATAGTAGTGAAGGCTTAATATCTTTTCTCCAAAAATTTCATACAAACGTCAGTAGATGAACTCGATTTATGTACTAGTAACATCATGATCTTCAGATGAAGTAAGCTTAAATGAATTCAAATGATTCCTGACCCAATATCATACCTACTCATAATTAGACAGATGAAGAAAGATGAACTAGCTCACTTGGACCTTCATTCCGATTATGTCTACATACCCGAGTACCATATAGGGCCTTGGTGTTCATTTACAAAACGTCACAGATAAAAGTGAAAAGTCGCGAAAATAACTTTAAAACACTCTTAGTGATACCCCAGCTAGTTCATGAAAATTGATGAAATAATTCTTTAAGGTGCAGCCGCAAATATAAAACAAAAACTAATTTGTTATCGCGTAAACTTTAGTAACACTTAAGCATTTTCGGCAACCCGTAGATTATCTCGTTTAAATGAGAATTTTAGAAAGACCAACTTGTTTCCACAGCCTTAGATGCATCCTGACCTATTAAAAGACCAGTTATTAAACTATGGTGTAGTATTCTGTAGGTGCCTTAATGATATTTAAGGCCTTCTCTCACTTCCAGATCCAAATTTGGCTTGCAATGGCATGCGAGGCCAATAGGCAGCACAATATGATAGTGGATGCAGTTGATGATAAACCATCATTTTTACTTGAATCGTATGCATTCTATTCTCTTTCTTTTCCTTCTCTGTTTGACTGCAACATCTTCTTGTTTGATGCTCTATTTGAGTGCTACATCTGGGATAGCAAGAGGACGGAATACTACATGGCCATGTTTGATGTACGGGTGTAACCATCGTCAAAAGAAAATCAAGGTATATGAAGCAATATAGATTCATACACGTATCCTCAATGGATGTATCCTCAATGGAGAAGTCTACATGGTATAATTAGGACCCTAGAGAGAGTCCATATTTTGTGAAATTAAATCAGTCTAGATAGAAACTACACCGATGTCTTTATGTGCTCAAAACTCATGTATAATTAGGATCAGATAACCCGGGGACTTAGTTTTGCCCTTTTACTTATTAAAATAGAAAAGATTTGACCATTTTATTTTGCAGTGCAGCTTTGCTCACGTTATGCTTGAAAAATCTGGGTCCCCGGGTTTTCATTCCGCCTAATGTTGCGCATTTTCCACAATTGCATTTTCACTGTTTTTTTTGCTTTGCAGAAAGTAGATCCAACTTTTTGATGTATTTGAAGAAAATCTGCATTTATATTCATTTTTGTATACTAAATGGATGTTGTGCTTGTTCAAATAAAGCATATTGTGACCTCTGAAGCATACCTTATTTCTTCTTTAATAGGACCTTGGAAGCGACAATCTCTTGCTGAGTTTGGTATTGTCGCACAATGTGTGGCCCTTACAAGAGTCAATGATCAGTATCTTACAAATGTTCTGTTAAAGATAAATGCAAAGGTTTGTGACCCCCATCCCCTAAATGTTTGTAAAGCATTCCTAACATTTACATCTCTAAGTACTTATATTATTTCTTTCTTTCTTTCAACCATCTTGGTGGGATAAATTCATTGCTGCAAATTGAAACATCCCCCGCTATTCCTCTTGTATCCAAAGTCCCAACTATCATTTTGGGAATGGATGTATCACATGGTTCACCTGAATAGTCTGATATACCTTCCATTGTTGCGGTAAGTAACTGTTTTCCCTCGTTTTAGCCAATTTGCCTGAAATTAAATGCTTTTAAAACTCAAATGATCTGAAGAATTTTGATAGATGATAACCATTGTGCCATGCTTTTTTTATTTGAGTTGCTTAGGTTGTTAGTCCTCGCGAATGGCTTCTTATCTCAAAATTAAGGGCCTCAGCGCGTTCTCAATCAGCAAATAAGAAATGGTCGATTCTTTGTTTAAGCCGCTAGGATCTGAGGATGATGGCCTCATTCGGTAAGAGATTTTCTTTGGTTTATCTTAAATGTTAGCCAGCCGCTTTGTGGTATGTTCTATTCAATATGCAGTGGGTATTAATGATTGTTTTCTCCTGTCGCTTAATAGTGATCCTTTTGACACCCTTAATAGTGAGTGTTGAAACACTTTAGCAAAATTACATACGTGCCATTCAGGGGTCCTGCCTATGTATATAGTCCGTCTATATCACAAAAATTATGTTTAAGATACATGTAAGTCAAAGTTTTGAAACTTTATCTATGATATTTTGTATAACTATTTAGATTGAGCACTTCAGAACCATACATATAGATAAATCTCAAAAAAGCTCTTATATAATATCATAATCATAATTTTAGTGCATTTTATAAATAAAGTACAATAGCAACTAATGGTCAAAGTTGTATTTCAAGACTGGTATCGCTGTCCATTGCGGCCTCGAGGCTTATGGTGAGGCGAGCCATAAGGGTGCCGAGTAGAGGCAAGCGCAGGCAATGGCTGACACAACTTATGGATGACAGTTGCACGACAATGCTATGCTCTGTCTTCGCTGTCTCTGGCCTCTCTGTTTCTCAAATTTCAAAGGACTATCTCTGATAGTCTAATTTAATTTGTGACGACTGAGGAATTGCTTTATATGATATTTATAAATGTAGCTAGCTTTATACAATTTGTTAAATGCAAATTTGAATATATATATATATATATATATATATGGCAACATATCCAGTGAAAACCCTTCTTACCGTGAAAACTTCGTGAAACCCACGTATAAAAGTTTTAAAAAATTCTAAAAAAATTACCATAGGTAGAGAAGGTGAGGTTCTACAACCCTGTGAAATTTAAAGATCAAACTCAATTGCATTTGAAAGATATGAAAAAGACAAATTGCAAAATGAATAGTGCTAAATAATGAAAAATCACTATTCATACTGAATTTGTCTTTTTTATATCTTTCAAATGCAATTGAGTTTGGTCTTCAAATTTTATAGGGTTGTAGAACCTCATCTCTCCTACGTATGATAATTATTTGAGAATTTTTCAAAACTTTTACACGTGGGTTTCACGGAGTTTTCACGGTAAAAGAGGTTTGCACTAGATATCTCCCCATATATATATATATATATATATATATATATATATATATATATATATAGGGTCAGAACCTAGACATGACAACTAATTTGATTTAAACAAAAAATCTCAATTTGACAACATAATAATACAATATAAGGTGTGTTTTAATTTAAGTTGAATACTACGTACTATTCTCTTCGTGCAATATAATATATGAACCATTTATGTCATAGAAAACCATAATGCTTGTATAATATCCAATAAGTTCTTATATATAATGCTCGGTCACCTTGTGCGATATATGCAGCCATGCACGCAACCAATAGAGCTAGCTAGAAGGCCAACTAGCTACCCGAATGCATTCGGCATTCCTACGTCGAATTGTAGACTGTACTAGTTGATAGCTGATACTATCTATGAATTAAGGCATGTTTGGATCCATTAGCATTAATAGTTAGCTAGCTAATTATTAGCTGGGGGCTAACTATTAGCTGGCTAATAGATGGTTGAAAATTTAGTTGAGTGGAAATATTCATTGTACCCTTGCATTAATTAGCTAATGGGTGAAGCCGAGCACAGTGGAAAAGGGTTTGCGGTGGAGGGGCAAATTAGTATTTTAACCATCTATTAGCTGGAATTAGGGGCTGTTTGGCAGAGCTCTAGCTCCCAACTCCACCTTGAATCTGGGTGGAGCCCTGCCAAACACCCTAACTCCACAAAACCACGGAGCAGGCAACTCCGTGGAGCAGGCAGAGTTCTAGTACATTTTTTTAGAGCAAGAGAAAAGGTGCTCCGCGGATGGGTTTTTTCAGAGCAGACGTGGAGTTAGGAAGAAATTACCCACCTTTGCCACGGTGTAGTACCTAGTTCTGCAGTGGAGCTGCTCTACAGGGGAGTTGTGGAGCATAGCTGAAAAAATAGAGCTAGAGCTCTGCCAAACAGGCCCTTAGCAGGGGAGAATCAGCTAATGAGATATCTATTAGCTAGGTTGTTGGCTAACTATTAGCTAGATTGTTTGGATCCACTTTAGCTAATTTTAGCAGCTAACTGTTAGTGCTAATGGATCCAAACATGCCCTTAGGCTATATCTATATGCCTTTTATTTTGTTACTACTAAATAACCTCCTGAATGGCCTATGTGGTACACTAACTCTGACAGTGGCCAATAACTGTTGCTGTACATATGAAAGAGATGATATTTATGCATTTTAGCGAAGAGACCGAGACGAGCCTCGATCGCTGGATCCAACCGCAGACGCAGGGCGACCCCTGATGATCAATTCTTTCCTTTAGTATTGATTTGGACATATTATTTGATTTGGATTAATTCTCTCTCACCATCTCCGTATAGTTCCAGTAATTCCCTAGCTATTTTCATCTATTTCTATCAGGTACTCCATGTGTGTGCGTTCACCCTCAACATACTGGCCACGATGGCGCCGTCGCAGTACCCCAAAAGGGCCAACAAGGGTGAGAGCTCCGAGGACAGTGAGGACGACCACCTGAGTTCTGGTGTACACCATTCAGGTATTCTATTCCAATATTTTTGCACTCCCTTCTTAGGACACGTACAAAAGCTGCTGTCTCTAACCATTGTCATGTCACTTATAGATACTTCCTCCGGTTCCATAATACTTGTCATTTTGGACATTGGCACGGTCTTCGAAATGCAACTTTGACCATCAATTACTAATAAAATTTATTTATAAAATCCGCAAAAAAATATGATATTGTGAAAGTGTTTTTCAAGACGAGTTTATATACATGGTTTTCATATACCCAATCCGTATAATTTAAAAGGTTTTTATAGATAAAGTTTTAAAGCTTTGACTTAGGACAAGTCTAAAACCGGAGGGAGTAGCAATATAGACAACTCATACAAATGGTTACAACCAAAGCAATTTTAGTGGCTGACACGAATGATACACCGGTTGAGTTGAAGGGTAAGTTGGGCTTTGAGAATATCTATAAGAATAAGAAATAAAAGTCTGTGATCTTGATCTTCTCGTCCAACCTACATTGCAAAGCAATTGATACATGCATTCGAACTGTACATCAGCATTGCATTAGATTAAAATAAATTAAATAAGGCTAGGATTGCCATCAGCTTATTAAATTAATTATCGTTAAGTGAGGTACCATAAATTGTCTGAGGGCCAATTTAACTCCTCTAGCGATTAGGAGTTTGCATCATCCGGTAATTATAAAAACCTGTCGGAACCATAGACTCTTTATTCAGAAAAATAAAAAATAAGGCACGGTAGAAACATTCTCACTCTCAGTAAAAAGGTAACAAGCAACCCCAAACGGATAAGCCCAAGTACAGTGCACAGAGGACGGCTCATCCCAATCCAGAGACTTCCATTGCACAGCCAGAGCCAAGGGACACGCCCCAAAATCCCCGAGCTACACTCCACCACAGCCAAAGCCAGGAGGGAGCCAAACCGATGCAAGAAGCTCCCAGGAGGCCAGATTCCAGAAGCAAGGGAACCAGGGGAGCATACCTGTGCACATAGAGGTCTTGTGCACATATGCAAATATTAAATCTGGGCCGTCCAAATTCCATCCAACGGTGGCTTAAAATCACATAGGTAAACATTTTGCAATTACCCCCTAATCGAGTCACCGTTGGATGGGATTTGAACGGCCCAGATTTAATGTTTGCATATGTGCACAAGGCCTCCATGTGCACAGGATATGTTCCCGGGAACCAGAGGGGAGGAATCAGCAAGGAGATCAATCGCAACCGGAGACGAGGAGTAGCCGATCTACATCCCCTCCACCAGTACAACCACACAAAACCCAGCAATCTCTCTCTGAAGCCAGGTACACACAAATTGTCATTCCTCCCGTAGAACAAACATAGCCACGGTAAGATAGGAAATGAGCTAGATGTGAAGATAGATAGTACAAGTGGTAAATGAGATAGCAAGCATAGCAGCTGTGGTCTCAGTTTAGAGTCTACCGAGGTTGCATTTTGTGTCCCCTTAACTTATAACTACTCCCCCGGCGTATTGCCAGATAAGGTCACCACAAAAATGCCCTCCAACCGGCGACAGCACATTGCTGTGATTCATCATAGACCGAAAAGATGTACCCGGGCACTCTCTGAGGCTCCTGCGCTCCGAGGACAGTGCTTGGACCTACAAGACCGTCGCGCTGGACCAACAGCAGCAACACAAGCATGCCGACAACGATGACTTTGACGCAGGAGATCTGATTATGATTGATATCGAAGTAACCAACTTCAGCGCCATCGTTGACATTAGAGTTATCAAGAGTGTGTTTATCTGTTGCAAATGTGTATGATCTCAAAAATATGTGACACGTCATGGAGAAGTACTACATCGGAGAAGGTATTCCACTGTACTTTAATAATTTAAGCAATGAGTTGATAAGAGTCGACGAAAATGATGTGAAAGAAATATGGTTTAGTGACTTCTTACTGGACTATCCTGCTCTTATGTCATGCATGGGTCGTAGTAGTGTTGTTTGTCAATTACATCATGTATGCAATCATGGCAACACGTCCTTTTGAAACTGATTGGAGAAATGAGTCAAGTAATCCGCGTAATGTTATTTTGCAAGGTGTATACTACTTTGAGAATTATAGCTTTCAAGCGAAATCTTTTACAACATTTAGATAACTACCTTAACAAGGTCGAAAAAAAAGAATCGAAAAAAAGGGAGAAAGGAAAGGAAAAAAAATAAAGGAGAACCAGATTGTTCACATTGATAAGATAGAGCTATATGCGGTTGACAAATTGCCGAGTATTTCGCTAGTCAAGTAAAAAACTCGGCAATTTATCAGTCGCATATAGCTCTATCTCATCAATGTCAACAATCTGGATCTCATTTGTTTTTTCCTTCTCTTTCCCCTTCTTTGTTCGATTCTTTTCTTTTTCCACCTTGTTAACGTGGTTATCTAAATGTTGTAGAAGATGTCGATTGTATTCCATAATCCTCAAAATTGTGTTACTATACTGAGCAATTAGTTCAGATTTATCCTCTTCCACTGCATCCTTTGTCTCAAACGAGTATACACCGTGCAAAATAGCATTGCGCGGATTACTTGGCTCATCTCTCCAATCAGTTTCACAAGGGCGTGTTGACATGATTGCAGAAAAAGCAGAATCTGTGCCAATGCTAAAGATTTTGCATACATGGTGTAAATCACAAACAACACTCCTACGACCCATGGATGACACAAGAGCAGGATGATATAGTAAAAAGTCACTAAACCATGTTTCCTTCACATCATCTTCGTTTACTCCCATCAACTCTTTTCTTAAATCATTAAAGTACAGTGGAATACCTCCTTCGATGTAGTATTTCTCTATGATGTGCCATATATTTTTTTGAGATCACACACCTTTGCAGCAGATATACGCACTCTTGATGACTCTAATGTTAACGGTGGCGCAGAGGTTGGTTCCTTTAATATCAAGCAGTGCTCTCTGTCAATCATGAGCAGGTCTCCTATATCAAAGTCACCATTATAACTTTCATCTCTCCTGAAGTTGGAAATAAATTCAGAGAGGACAGAGGTTAAGGCCTGTCTCCCATGGGTAGTCGAAGCCCGCATCGTGTGCTGGCCAGACAGTATAGAAATGGTTTTTGCAAGCGGACTGCTTTCCAAGAAATCCTTCAGCGTCATAATGCTGCATGTATGAGACTGCGTTATGTTTATGCAGACAAGACAGAGTGTTGTTATTCACTGACTTTGGAAATAATCATCACCTTTATGGCCTATTGGTGAAATACAACTCGGCATTTGCGTCGACCTTCCTTTTGTCTAATTGAAATTTACGAACAACTGGTTGTAACCACAGGTGCTTGCTGTCAAAGAAATGCAAACATCGCATAAGCACAAGACTGTTGCTGTACATATGAAAGAGATGATATCATTTTAGCGAAGAGACCGAGACAAGCCTCGATCGCTGGATCCAACTGTAGACGCAGGGCGACCCCTTGTATGATGATCAATTCTTTCCTTTAGTATTGATTTGGACATATTAATTGATTTGGATTAATTCTCTCTCACCATCTCCGTGTAGTTCAAGTAATTCCCTAGCTATTTTCATCGATTTCTATCAGGTACTCCCTGTGTGCGCGTTCACCCTCAACATACTGGCCACGATGGCGCCGTCGCAGTACCCCAAAAGGGCCAACAAGGGTGAGAGCTCCGAGGACAGTGAGGACGACCGCCTGAGTTCTGGTGTACACCATTCAGATATTCTATTCCAATATTTTTGCACTCCCTTCTTAGGACACGTACAATAGTTGAGTCTAATCATTGTCATGTCACTTATAGATACTCCCTCCGATTCCATAATACTTGTCGTTTTGGACATTGGCACGGTCTTCGAAATGCAACTTTGACCATCAATTACTAATGAAATTTATTTATAAAATTTGCCAAAAAATATGATATTGTGAAAGTGTTTTTCAAGACGAGTTTATATATATGGTTTTCATATACCCAATCCATATAGTTTAAAAGGTTTTTATAGATAAAGTTTTAAAGCTTTGACTCAGGACAAGTCTAAAACCGGAGGGAGTAGCAATGGTCGGGAGTTGTCTATAGGGTCATTTAATGTTCCGCATGCAATTGTTCACGTGCGTGCGCGGCTGTCGTCTCTAAGCTGTCTCTAGGTTGTCTCTAAGCCGTTGCTAGTTCTTAATTTTTATGCTAACGCCGTCTCTTGCATTAGAGACGACTCTTATCCCTCTCTTTCTTCTATCTTATCCACATAACCTAAAATATGGCATGGCATGGCTTTGACAGCTTTTAGACGGTTGACGTGTAGCATTGTACATGCTCTTGTTTGTTGGATAACGGTGCCATATGAAAAGGACTTTCTTAAGGACACATGCATGCATGCTAAGCTTTTGCGTGTCAATGCGCGCGCAATAAAATCTTTGACTTTCTGGCACCCCTCCCTTAGCTCGCCCATTAAACCGTTGGATGGGATTTACACAGCTCAGATTTAATTATTGCATATGTACATAGGATATGTATATGCACAAAATATGCTCCCCCTAATACAGCCATACAGGCATAGCTACCCCTCTTCTCTAGCTCCCTTCCATTTTTCTCCCTTCATCTCCTAATACTGGCATGGCGGCCACATAGGTAAGCAGCCCACGCCGCATGTGTACCCCCCTACCAAACCTGAGAGAAATCCAGGCCACAACCCACATGCTTCTAACCGTAGCTCCGCCGCCTCCACCCGCTCTTCCAGCCGCCATAGCCACCGCCACTCCACCAGGCAGCTCGGTATGTCTCTCTCCATCGCCCTCTATGGATCCTAGCTGTCGTCCTCTCCTGCTAGATCTGCAAGTGCGACAGCTGCCATGGCCTTTCCTGCTGCCCCACGTGCAACGTCAAAGCATCTCGCAGTCGCCAGGCAGGCGTACGCATCTAGCGGTGTGCGAGCTCACGAAGCAAGTGGAAGCAGGCCGGAGATGGCATATGCAACGAAGCATGGAAATTTTGCCCCGGTGGGCTACTTTGCTAGTCTCTTCGCATCAATTAGCCCTTTTACTGTGCGAACCTGCATCTGTTACTAAATCAAGTGCTACGCATGTATATATCGAATCATGTATTTTGGTGTGATATGGTCATCTTTGAATCTTCCCCGCTATAGCCTAATGTACTAAATCAACACATGATAATTGATGAGTTGGTACTACACTGGATGATCGTATTTTTATTTTTGCTTCCTTTTCTTTTTCTGTAATTTTGGTCAGCAGATGATACTTTCTGTAAGAGAGGTGCTTCTGTGCTTTCCCTCCTAATACAAGTTGCACAAATCTTGAAGCAAACGAAGGGGTAAGTAATTCTCATCTACCCTTCGTTCATGCTTTAATATTTGTGCAACTTTAAAAAGGAAGAGCATATAAGCATCTCTCTTTCTGTAATTATCAACAGATGATAATTTCACTCTCCTTCTCGTTTTTCTCCCTTAATTTCCTCTCAGGCGGCGGCCACACACACTTGATTGAGGTGATATTATTGACATAATTTTATTTGCTATTATTTCGGGAAAATTTATCTCTTTTGGGGAGAAGCAAGCTCTGGTGTTAAAGAATAATATTGATTTTTACAACAGCCGCTGTACACGATTTATTACACCGGATCTTCTCAAGCAGTTAGAAAGCAAGTACCTTATTGCAAAGGATGCTAGTGTTGATACCCTTCTGAAGAAAATAGACAATTTGTTAAAGCAAAACAACACAAGTGGATGATCCTTTTCATTGCCATCAATCGGCAATGCACAATTTGAGTATGATAGGGATATATTACAGTTGGCACGTCTTCGCGAAAAGACGTATGTTTGTTCAGGCAGAAAAGGTGAAGTCATAGCAACAATATTGTTGATTGTGAAGGATCTCCTTGAAAATAATGGGATGATTATGCTACGAGGAGAGAAACCTCTCAGAGGAATCTATTATAGAAACAGAACTCTTTTTAAAAAACAACGGGTTGTTGATGATGCATTAGTGAGTGTATCATTGATGTTTGAGGTCACACGGTCATAATTGAATATTATTGGATCATCGCGAGGTTTGATAATCGGTCTCATATTATTGACTACCTCGGCTGGCCTTTCGGTTGATTGTCGAAACAACGGAATTGGGGGTGTTATTATTCCTGTGAAAGCGTATCAGATATGTGAAATGAAGGCTAAGTCTGAGATAGAATTTATCTTGGTTATCGAGAAGGAAACCATATTTGTAGAACTAACACATTTTCGTTTTCATAAAAAACAACATTGTATCATGATAACGGGTAGAGGGCAACCTGACTTGGTCAAACGAGCAGCTCTCAGCAAGCTAGATAAATACCTAAATGTGCCTATATATGGCTTAGTGGATCCTAACGTATATGGGCTTTTCATTTTCTGCACGTATAAGTTTGGTTCAAGACGGATGGCCCACGAGAACCTAGGCTACAATATCCTGAACATGTGTTGGATAGGCATGTTTCCCTGCCACGTAGTTACTTTATTTGATGAATCACACCATCAGCAGGTTAAACATGTGGATTTAAAAGCTATAGAAAGATTGTTGAATTTGGATTATGTTGATGATGACGAAGTACTAAGATGGCATCTGACTTATATGTCAGAAAGATGTATAAAAGGAGAGATTGAAAGTGCATCGTTGAAAAGGGTGGATTTTCTTGTAAAATACATTCTAGACATAATTTGTAAGGTGAATATTTTTCAAATTTATGCTTAATTTCATCCTCTTCTTGTTATGTATTCAAATAACTTGTGTTTCTTGGTCTCTCGCAGATTGGCAAGGGTAATCTTGATGAAGTTCTTACTCCATTTTAAGTTGCTACTTGACACCAAGTTGCCAGAGACCAAGAAACACAAGTTATTTGAATACATAATAAGAAGAGGATAAAATTAGGCATAATTTGAAAAATATTCACCTTACAAATTATGTCTACAATGTATTTCACAAGAAAATTCACCCCTTTCGACGATGCACTTTTAATCTCTCCTTTTATGCATCTTTCTGACATATAAGTTAGATGCCATCTTAGTATTTCGTCATCATCAACATAATCTAAATTCAACAATATTTCTATAGCTTTTAAATCCACTTGTTTGACCTGTTGATGGTGTGATTCATCAAATAAAGTAACTACGTGGTAGGAAAACATGCCTATCCGAAACATGTTCGGGATATTGTAGCCTAGGTTCTCGTGGGCCATCCATCTTGAACCAAACTTATACGTGTAGAAAATGGGAAACCCATATGTGTTAGGATCCACTAAGCCATATACAGGCACATTTAGATATTTATCTAGCTTGCTGAGAGCTACTCGTGTGACCAAGTCAGATTGCCCTCCCGTTATCATTATACAATGTTTTTCATGAAAACGAAAATGTGTTAGTTTTACAAATATGGTTTTCTTCTCGATTACCAAGATAAATTCTATCTCAGACTTAGCTTCTACTTTACATATCTGATACACTTTCACAGGAATAGTAACACCCCCAATTCTGCTGTTTCGACAGTGAACCGAAAGGCCAGCCGAGGTAGTCAATAATATGTGACCGATTATCAAACCTCGTGATGATCCAATAGTGTTCAATGATGACCGTGTGACCTCAAACATCAATGATACACTCATTAATGCATCATCAACAACCTGTTGTTTTTTAAAAAGAGTTCTGTTTCTATAATAGATTCCTCTGAGAGGTTTCTCTCCTCGTGGCGTAATCATCCCATTATTTTCAAGGAGATCCTTCACAATCGACAATATCCTTGCTATGACTTCACCTTTTCTGCCTGAATAAACATATGTCTTTCCGCGAGGCAACTTTGACTTCTTCCAATACATTCAGATGCACACTTAATAAATTCCTCCCACTGCAAGGGAGAGCCCTTTACCATCACAACCAAAGATCGAATATTCTGAACTGCACTTGCAATTGCTTGTAGACAATCTCTAGCAACAAGATTAAGTATGTGATTTGCACATCTGACATGAAAAAATAGACCATCACAAAGAAGGGAGGACTGTTTTCCGAGTTGGACAATGACATCCTTCACACATACTTCATTTGCAGACGCATTGTAAGTGTTAGAGAAAATAACTTCTTCTCAATAAACCATCTCATAACACTAGTAGTGAATGCATCAGCCAAATTATCACCAGTATGTCGTCCTTCTACATGCATGAATTTGATAATTCTTTTTTGAATCTTCCAATTTTATCAATCCAATGTACAGTGACACACATGTAGGCTTTGTTCTGGTTTGATGTACACATATCCATAGTTGTGCTAAAGCGACTGAAAGGACCGGGATGTCGGCCTAGAGGGGGGGTGAATAGGCGATTACAAAATTATACCCAATTAAAATTAAACAAACAGAGATAATGCGGAAGCGAAGGGTATAATTAAGTTTTGCAACTTAAACAATTTAGCCCGAGACAATTAACTCGGAGACTCCGGATATTTAGTCCGGATACTCCGGGTTATCCGGATACTCCGGATCAATGTACCGGATACTCCGGATGATCCGGATAGTTCGGATAAAATACCGGATACTCCGGGTTGAGTGTCTCGGCCAAGAATTCAAGATCTGAGCAATCTAGAAGCAATCCACTTGAACAAGAAGTAAGTAAATACTACCAAGAACCTATATCAAGTAGAGAACGGGAGCCAAGCACAAAAACAAGATAGATCGGGGCTCCTAAATAAATCAACCCTATACAATCAACTCAATCACACATATAGGAATGAATTCAAGCAAGTAATGAAAGAGATGAAACCGAAATGAAGATGGAGACACGAAGATTTTATCCCGAAGTTCGGATCCTTGAGGGGATCCTACGTCTCCGTTGAGGCGGCTCGGTCACACTTGAGCCGGGGTCTCTTTCAACCCTTTTCCTCCCGGTGTTGCACAATGCACTCGCCGGTCTTCACTTCTTTGATTCCTTTCCTTGCGGAGGCGGAATCGGACCTTCACAAACCTTCGATGGCCTTTCACACAAAGCTTGGAAGCTCACCAGCAACTCCTAGCCGTCTAGGAGACCTCAACCTCCAAGAGCAACAAATGCTCCCGAAGAACTCACTTAGAGTCCACCTCAAGTGCTCAACACACTAATCACACTCAATCTGATCACTACCCACTCTTACACCCAAACCTTCACTCAAAAGGGATCACTAAGATCTAGGGTTAGAGGGGCTTTTGGGAGCTAAAGATCACTAAGAAGAACACCTCAAAGCACCAAGGAACCAGCTCCACTCCTCAAATCAATCCTCAATCCAAACACCTCTCTCCACTACCCAACCCTTCACAAAAGGGGATCACTAAGATCTAAGGAGTAGGGAGGAGTATTGGGGGCTCAAACACTCACAAAGAACACCTCTAATACCCAGCAAAACATCCCCCAACCGCTCCTTTGAAGTGGGCAAGAAGGGGGCTTTAAATAGAGGAACCCCAAAAACTAGCCGTTTGGACCGAACTGGTCAACCCGGAGACTCCGGATAATTAACCCGGACACTCCGGATCATCCGGACACTCCGGATTGTCCGGATACTCCGGATAACCCGGAGACTCCGGGTTAAATGTCCGGATACTCCGGATCTCCCAGCAAGACTCAAACTCGACGAAAACGGGCATAACTTTTGATCCCGGACTCCGATTTCGGCGAATTCGGACTTTTCGGAAAGCTATGAACGGTGGCTATCCAACTAACAAGGTCTCACTACCCAAATCCCAAAGGATAAAATCAGATTGCACAAAGAATTCACAAGGTGACCTCAAAATCTCACTTTCCGAAACTAACAACACTTCTAACCCTCACACCAACCCACCTACACCTAGGTGAACAAAGTGTGACTTGGGTTTCTCAACCTTAGACAAGGATAGACCACTTTTGAGCACTTGAGACTTATCGAAGTGATTTCAACGATTGCATTCCTCTTAATAGTACGGCAATCCTTAGACTCAAATTTAACACAAAATCTAAGTCTTACACTAAGCTTACATGCCGTCTTCTTGGATGCACGGTGCATGATGACGCTTCCACAAAGATTGATGACGCCCTTCGTCTTGTCAACCTCGACGCGATTCACCTCATGAGACTCTCGTCCTCTCGACCTTGACCTCGATCATCACCAAGACGATCCTCCATCAAGTCGAATCTGACTTAGTCCTCAGCTGTTGGTGACACCGCTGTCTTGTTGACTTTGACTCGCTTATCATCCTTCAAACCACTTGGTCATCATACACACAGCTTTGGGACCTAATTCTTATCAAAGCACTCAGCAAACACATTAGTCCCACAAGCTCAAAAGATATGAATTAGAATTAAATGAATGAGATGAAATACAACAAGTGTTTCATATAAATAGGCATGATATCAACGAAAACACTTGACATAAGAATTGTTCTCTACTAAGTGCAGCATGATGAATATGTGATTGATCTATATGCACTTAGATAGATAATTGCCAATAAGATGAATCACTTAAATCAAGGCAAGGATCACATACTTTGCTTAAATGAAACACATGATAGAATATACATGAATTGTACATGTGCAAATAATATTTGTAATGAGAGTAAATAATGTGATCCAATTCTAGATTGAACTTCACTAGGAGAGGTGCATTAGAAGATATACAACTAAGACATGTATGCACCAAGTCAATATGAAGCAATGAAGTTTAACTCTAGTTAACACAAGCATATTAAAAACAAAACACATAATGAACTCAAATGAATATATATATGCACAAGCAATTATGACATGAATCAATGTGCACATATGAAATCAACAAGTTACTTAGAGTTCAATATGCATTTGCTAAAGAGGAATGCAATGACAAATATGGAAGGAATACCGAGATTGCATACCTCATTTTTGCTTAACCATCCCAATTGATTTTCCTCTAAAATAGATGAGACTAATATTCAACTAGGCAATAAACATGTTAGTCTCATAAAAATATAAATATATTAGAGGTTTGTCATTTGTTAAGCACTAAGTTAATATTTATACAATTACATTGATTGATATTACATGCGTTTGTCATTAATCACCAAAACAACATAAGTGCCTAGACGCACTTTCAGCGACAATTAACTGTTTTGAAATATTCATACAATTTATCCTTTTCTTGGGTAAAGATGCCCATTAGTTCTTTCCTAACAGTGCCACGATTTTTAATTGGAAAGCTAGGACGCAGAAACTTGATGAATTGAACAAAGTATTCATGCTCAACAATATTGAAAGGGTACTCATGGATGATTATAGCCACATAAAACTTTCTCAAACTAGCTTCTTGATCATACCTATAAGGTTCAACAATGGTTGTACCTTCATGCTTCTTTTCTACTTTTAGTAGTTGTTGGCCTAGCTGCAATGCATGTTTGTTCTTCAAATGGTTCCAGAAGACCTTTGTGCCATTGTTGCTCTCACATCTAGCTTTGTATGTGCATAAGTTGCATTTGGTCCACTGTTGAATAATCTTCTTGTCATTCTCCACAACTGTCACTGTTGACTTCATGAAGTGATTCCAGACTATTGATGTGGTCTTCTTCTGTCTCTTTCGTTCGGGCTCGTCATTCTCTTCTGCTTCTGCAGCCACACGAATAACATTATCATTTGAAATATGTGTGCCACTGCCAATAGTTGGGGGCCCTTCGCTTTCAGCAGGTGTTGCAGATGATTCATGCACACCCACACTCTGAGATATACTTCCACATGCACTTGATGCCATGACTGCACCTATAGAGAAATGAGAAGAAATTACACAACAACTTGATATAACTAAATTTCCAGTAGTCATGTATATCAGATGACCAACGGGAAAGCTTTATCAAATTATATTCCATGCTGATGCATAGCAAAAGAAAATTTTCAATGAAACAACAACTGCAATTATAAATTCCATATGTACTAGTTTTTTTTTCGATCCTTCATCATCTAACAGTTTTTTCATCGACAGAAGAGTTTCTAGTAAACTCGATGCATTTTTTGGTACCACTTTAAAAACATCTTGAAGGGTACTTGGATAAGCATAATGCGGTTTGAATATTGTCACATGAGGCAACTTTGACTTCTTCCAATACTGCCGGCTGGAAAATGAGAGAGATATTACACCACATTGACATACATAATGTAATTCCTTAAGAATTTAGGACTCTCGGCAAAGCTAAAATAGGAAAGTTGAAACATATAACATGTGTGAATCAATAGGTTATAGAGGATTGCACAATGAGACCATAAAACTAGATGTGCTAATAGTGAAAGCTCATTAACATAACAATCACAGTTCTTCAGAAAATTTGTTTTATAACATTAGTACTGTCAGTAGGATGACAACTGCCTAGAGTTCAGCAAAACAACAAGAATAAAAGAATCAGCTGCTCCGATCCACAAATTATCTGAAGTAATTGGAAATACCGAAAAATATCGCAGGTGCATACAGTGCCCACAAGATGTACAATACCAGACAAACATAAGCTACCGGCCCGGATAAGCGAGCAACTTACAGCTAATAGGCACTTGTAAGTTGTAACTTGTTACCTCCAGTAGCAGGAGAGCCAGCACGGCGGTGCAGTGGAGGGTGTGGTGGACAGAGGGTGTGGTGGACGGAGCGCGCGGAGGATGAGGGTTTGCCGGCGCGGTGGACGACGGCTCGACAGAGGGCGCGACGATGGCTCGGCGGAGGGCGCGAGGACGGCTCGGCGGCGGCGGCTCGGCGGAGGGCACGAGGACGAGGGCGGAGGGCGTGGTGGACGACGGCTCGGCGGTGGCGTTCAGATATGAGGACTGAGGAAGTGAGGAGAGGGGCAAGCGACTGAAACGAGTTGTCCAAAGGAATGAGGAATGAGGTCCATGAGACCATGAGGTACTGGATTAGGGCATGGTCTCTCCATCTCTCATGGACTCAGTCAATCAGTCAGTGCACATGTCCGGATATCCGGTTATAATTATGGGATACTATCCGGATAAATACGGGAATTATCCGTATCCGACGGATATTGGACGCCCCGAATCTGTATCCGTATCCGTATCCGTATTTGACTATCCGGATCTGACCGGATATAAAAACATCTTCCCGGATCTGGTTTTTTCCGGATCCGGTTCCGGATCGGACGGGAAATATCCGACCCGTTTTCACCCCTACCTGTCTCCCCGTCTCTCTCCCCGTCCTGCTGGTCAGTAAGCCATCGCCCTCCCCACCTCTCTCTCTCCCCCACATCTCCCTCTCTATACCTCCCCACTGGTAAGTGAGCCGCCACCCTCCCTGCCGAGCAAATGTGATGGCACCTCTCTCTCCCTGCCTCCTCGCATCTCTCTCTATCCCTTCCCGGTGGTGAGTGAGCCATAGTGTAAAAACCCATTTTGATAAAACTTGATCATGGTGTGCATGCATGGTGGTGAAATAGTTTAAATAAAAATTGACATCATTTTGGTGGCCCAAAAATTTCAAATTTAATATATAGGCCATAATGCCATTTGAGAAAAAAAAATACATAAATACAGTTTTTCTCCATGGAACAATGTCTTGGAAAATTTCTATTAAATACTAGAAGCAAGAATATGAATTTAGAAAATTTTCCATATTTTCCCCTATTTTCCCCAGCCAAGAGAATTATTTTTCCTCTTAATACTTTTCTGTTCCACTAACATGTGGACCTCACAGCCTCTCCCCTCCCTCCCTATAGCGTGGGCGAGACGCGCCGATGAGCGGGCTTCACCGTCAGTATCCCCCTCTCCCTTGTGTGTGCGCCAACACATGGGCCCCGAGAGCCAGTCTCTCTCTCCCCTCTTCCTTCTTCCCTTGTCGTTGACAACTAAACCCCATTTGTCAGCCTTCTCTTTCCTCCTCACAGCCAGTCACTGATAGGTGGGACCCACCTATTAGCACCCCCTACCATCTCACCGGAGAGAGTCGCTTCGCTCTCTCTCTCTCTCGCCCGTGATTGTGCTGCTGCTGCTCTCTCTCTCACGCGCGCTTGTGCCTGGCCCAGCCCCAGGGCACTCCCTCCACACTGACCCCATCGCCTCGCTGCACCGTGTCCAACTTGGGCACCAGATTCCCGGTGGCGGGGAATGTCTGGGTGACTTGGCAGTGGGTCCAAGTCCAACCAGGCCTTCCACTCGCAATGAACGGCATCATGGAACTGCTCCTCGGTGTAGAAGACGGGGATCCCGAACTGTCCAGCTCCAACGTGTTGCTGCATGTTCCACACCAACTCTGTCCATCCTCCGAGGACCTCGGGGTACGGATGGACGCGTTGAACCATCTACCAGAAAAACGAGAGAGTTTTCAAAATTAGTTAAGGAAGAAAACTCAAAATGAGTCTTGAGGAGAGAGAGATTTTAAGAGAGGTAAGGTAGCAAAAGAGGGGAGAAGAGATAGTAACAACAGTACTTACATTTTCGAAAACCCATTTTGTTTGTAGTTTTGAAGTAATTTTCGAAAAAGGACTCTTAAAACCAACTTAGGTCTCAGTCTATGGTCAAGCCTTGGCTCTGGTACCACTTGTGACGGACTGCCTTTTAGGGGCAAGTAAGAAACTCACAACAGTTACCCAGGAAGATTAACTGTTGGAAGAGAAAAGAGTATTTTGCCAGACAAAAGTATTTCAACTCTTTTTATTCAATATCAGGCTTAACGACCGAAGTTTTTACAAAGGGAAGCGTCATAAGCTTCAATAATACATTACCAAAAGTACTCCACAAGCAGGGCCTGAGCGAGAGGCAAGACCTAAAACCAAATAAGATTGCCATCTACGAATTCTTGATAGGCTCCAGCTTCTTCATACTCTGAAATGGGTGGGGTTCGCAAGGGTGAGTACTGGGTACTCAACAAGTCGCACGGAATGTGCTGAATACTACATGTATGGGAATAATCAAAGGATGGCAATAGGGTTGTAAGTATCTGGATGCAGTTTTATTTTCTAACTCATTTTATATTTGAAACACAAATCATACATACATAATAGGGGGGATTTCATAAACTTAACAGCATTTTCAAACAATTACTTGAGCTAGGTTACGGGTAATCACTCCAATTTAAACTTAACTTCATTAACCGGAAGCACGGCGTAATCGATTACCATTTGATTAACTCTGCAGAGGTGTTCAGCTTTACACACAAGATATCAACGACCATTAATGCCAATCATGAATTGTGACACTATGGTTTGGTGTGACGTTATAGAAGGTGAAAATAGAGAATAAAACCTTTCGGCTTAGGGTTTTCTCGCGTTTTTGGGCCGGTTGAAGTGTTATGTCGCCACGGAGTGTCGTAACCTTATTTATCGTGCATGATAAGGTTAATAACATTATGAGATGTGGAATTAAGGTTAAAACTATAGGTTATGGAGGTTAATAGCTTTTCCGGGCCGTTTCCGGGCCGTTTTCGGGGTTTTGGGCCTTCCCGGGGGAGTTTTGGGCCTTGGTGGGCTTTGGTGGGATGGATTATGTCTCCGTAACGGACTAGAATTGGGTGTGGGGGCTGGTAAAAGGGGTTTCCCTGCCCCTTTGGGGCGTCCACCCTGCTGCCTTTGCGCCCCTTGAGGCCTTGGTGCGCCCCCCTCACCTCCCCCCACTTGCCAAGCCCTAGCCGCCCCTTCCCTTTGAGCCTTGCGCCTCCCCCTTGCTCTCCTCCATTGCCCCACCTCTCCACCACCTCTCCTCCACCCCCTTGCTGCCCTAGGGTGGTCTCCACACCTCTGCACCTTGTGGATCCATCCGTTGGAGCGAGGAGCGAGGAGTGTGGAGCGAGGAGCGATCCGCGAGGAGATCTATTGGAGATTCGTTCGTTGGGCAAAGGTATGATCATGGGGATCCTTGGAATTGATCTATGTACTGTTCTTAGGGTGATTATCAAGTTTTTAGATCAATTGGTGGTGCTGGATTGGAGTTCTTTGGGTTAGATCTAGACGTTGCCACGTTTCTGTTTTCGGGCAGATTGAGCAGTCGGGCTAGGGTTCGAGTTTTCGTCGATTTAGAATCCGAATCTGTCCGTACGGACTTAAAAGAAGTTGTAGATAATTTAATTATATTTCCGTGGACATAAAGCACGTTAAAATCCGATCAGCCATTTGAAAGTTATGGCCGTTTTACCGAGCGTGTTAAAATCTGTGACACAATTAGAACAGATCGTAGTAATCTGTAGATTAAACAATTTTAGAGTCCGAATCAGTCTTTCCGTATAACTAGAAAAAGGTAGGAAATTTCCTAAGATTCGCGATGGTGTACTCGTTTAATCGATTTGGAGTCCCAGAACTCAAGTTATGACCTTTGCAATGCTGCTGTCCCGCCGGGACAGAACCTCTGTTTTAGGTTTTGCGAGTAGGGAGCAATGTCGGGTTAGATGGGGGTTTGCGTACTGTTTTGTGGTTATGATTGTGATTGTGTGATACCCCTGTGCAGGAGGTGTGACCCCGGGAGTGCCTTCTACTTCCCGCCAATCCGTTGCACGTGGTTGAGGCAAGTGTGTTGTGATGGATAGCGAGTTGTAGGTTGCATATTGAGATTAGATGGAATTGTTTACATGATATATGTCCACTTGCCATGTGTTAATGATTGCTATGATATGATGAGCATGTTTAAGATGTTATGACGCCATGTGTTAAAATATGAGTTTTATATGATGTTGGCATGCTTGCATACATGACATGTTACATGGCCCAAGGTGAGAAAGTCATTAACTAATCCGGGAAGGTCGGTGAGAAAGTTATGACTAATCCGGAGAGCCAATAGAGTAAGTCCTACATCTTGATTCCATCTACCGTGGGTTGTGGAAGCGAGGAGTAGGCACCCTCCATCTTCGGGATGGAAGGGGGGAGAGGGTGCACACCGACGGGTGTGTACTCAACCATACCGGTATGAGTTTCCAAGGAGATATGAGCATTGCATTGCATTGCATACACAAAGATGATGATTTTGTTAAAGTGTTCATGATTGAGATGATATACATGATGTGAGATGTTATTTTCTATGACATTGTTATTGTTGTCCATTACAATATGCTTGCTGAGTTTCGAACTCACGCTTGTGTTTTATGTTATTTTTAGGTACTTTGAGATCGGCATGCGGGAAAAAGGGGTTTAGCTACACTTCTACACGTAGCTCCACCATCATAGTCTATGATTAATCACTTGGAGACATGATATTGAGAGTTGTGCCCTAAACTTAATGTATGGTTTAATCTAGCATGCTTGTGAATCCTTATTTGCTTCGTTATAGTTTATGAAGTGGTTAAGCGTGGTATTATTGGCGTAACTTGATGTTATGTCCATTTATGTTGTTGTTTTAGATGTCGTGTGCTATGATATATATCTTGCCATGATTTTGAGTTTGTGTTAATTCATGGAAAAACAAAGGAGATGATGCCGAAATATCGGTTTTTAGCATATGAACCTTTGCTGGAATTTATGTTTAATTGTGGTACTTAGATGTTGTTTAGCTTATGTTTGGTAGCATTCGGGCATATTAAATGACGGGGTGTTACATGAATTAACATGCAACTTAAATGCATGCGACCGGGCCGAGATTATCACAGCATTTCGTTAAATCATTCCTGAATCCAATTATTAACCGATAGGCGTGAACGCTACCTTGGAACCCATTGTTCCAACTAGCACCTACCGTTGTGAGAATCAGCGAATGACACTACGGCCCATTCCTGTTCCACCCCTTCGGTATACTCCCCTGCCAGGGAGGCCGATCCCTATTCTCCTCAGAGAATAGTCCACCAATTAATTAAGTTTCTTCCAGGAATGAATAATTTACTGAGCTATGTCGGATACAGGTCCATTGACCGGTCTGACTCGTGGTTGAACGCAAACTTAAGTTATTTACTTTGCTCAAGGGGGTTATTATCCTTATATTGCCATAGATTAAGCCTTATCCAATGCAAGCCCATCTGGTACCAACCGTACCAGCCACCATTCCAACCTTGGCATTAATCATCAGCTGGGGATCGGACCCAATTCCACCTCGTGGATTGGCCCAATACTATCCCCCTGACTGTAGCAGTTTTATAAACATCTGAGTCAGCAACTCAGCAGCATTTCATTTCATTTTAAAAGCATTTTTTTATAATAACTACAATAATAATGGCAACTAGCATGGTATAAGTAATCATCTAGGGTTAACAAAGGATTTAGTTTGGTTCAATATTTTTCAAGGAAGTTCCATGAGCAAATCGGCATTATCTAGGTATCATGTCATTCTAAAATAACTGTTTTCAATATTTCAACATATAGCAAAATAATGCGATATAAAATAATTACTAACTATAACATGGCATAGTTGGGTTCAACATGATCGAATGTGTACGTCTTGCCTTGCTCGACAGCTGGATCGGCTGAATCATAGAGGAAGTAGTCGTTCCCAACGTCCGTCTGGTCCAGATCCTGCTCCGGGTACTGCTCTTACTCCAACGGCGGTTCGACGGTCGAATCTAGCGCGGAAGAGACGAATAACATAAATAAACGAAAAACAATAACCGAAACGAAAACAAAAACTGAAAAGGAAATCGAAAACCGGGCCAGGAGAGAACGGAGGGCAATTTGGTCATTTTGGGATTTTTTTGGAGTTTCGAATTGCAGAGCGGAGGGTATTTTTGGACTCAGTGGCGCGAAACGTTCGGAATATGTATTGGGAGTATTTATGGGGTTTCCGGTATTTTCGGGATTTTTCAGGGCTTTTTCTGGAATTTAAAACGATATTTCGGATTAATTAAACAATTAAAAATACAAAAAATGGGAAAATTGGTTGGAACAGTAATGGGCCAATTTGGCCAGCCCATTCGGCTCGTTTCTGGCGATGGCGGCGAGATTCGGCGAAGGCGAGGCGGCGAAGCTGGCTCGCCCACCTCGCGACGCTGGCGTGTGGGGGAGGAGGGAAGCGCTAGGGTTTTGGGGCTGGGCGGTGGCGATGTGGCGGCGGGCTCGGCGCGTTGCACGGGCGATCTGTGGCGGGCTCAGCTGATTGCACGGGGCGGTACGGCGGCGGTCGGAGATGAGGGAGGAGCTAGGGTTTTGGGGGCTGGGCGGCGGCGGGGCTCGGCACGGTTGCACGGGGCGGTACGACGGCGACTGGAGATGAGGGAGGTGAGGGAGGGGCTCACCTCGAAGCGGAGGGAGAGGGCGAGTTGAGGAGGGGCTCGGGGCTCGGCTTTTATAGCCGAGGCGAGCAACAAACAGGCGAGGGCGCGGCGACGTGCGCGCGTACGGCGCGACGTGCGAGACGGCAGCGCGGGCGGTAATGAGTTTCGTAACATCCCAATCAGAACTGTTCAAGCCAGATATCTCCATAAGATACTTATCAACTCTATGAACGCTCTGGAAATGCTTCTTTTCAAGTAAATTGCAACGATGCACTGCGCAAGCTGTTTGCACTATATCCAATGGGCCATTACATATACATGTACATGAGGGTATAAAGGGAAAGCCTATATTAAGCAATATCTATACAAGGAATAACAGGATACTGTCTAACAGTTACAAGATGAAATTTGTCTCAAAGTAGTGTTTGTTGATACATGATCCCCCATCAAGTCACCCCGCCGAGGACGCCCGGGGGTGCGAGGGGGGGAGTTATGGATTTGTTTCCGAGTTGATCTCTAGGTCGCCACTATCTATAAATACCTTCTTGTCATAAGCCGCACGGGAGATGTACATTGTGATCCCCTGTGTTTGTAACACTTCTGAAAATAGTGAAATATTTTGTTGGCCGACGCCTGTGGGTTTTTTCGTAAGGGTCTTTCAATTAAATCTATATCTCTATTTTCTTTTTTATTTGATCTACTTTTTGTTTTTGTGCCTGTCGATTATAAGTTTATAACACACAGTTGCATGCTCAAGCTGCACAAGGAGCGTTCGCCGGTGCCCGCTCAGTGGCGAATCCGCTTGTCACACTCTACAGACGCGCCGCCGGCTGTCTCTCAGCAGCCGATGCTGTGTTCCAGGGTAGTGTAGTTGTCAAGGATGTTGTCTCTTGGAGTGCACAGGAAGGCCTTGCTCAAGAGCCAGGAGGCATTCGCTCTGTTCACCGAAATGCAGCATCACAGCAGCTCTCCTCAGTTTACTCTTGCCAGTCTTCTGAGCGTGTATTTAACTGCTGCGGCATTGGATGCTGGACGCCACCTCCACGCACTTGCTGTCGCTGCTGGACTTGAACACCATTCGATGATTGTACTCTATATGAATTCACGGTTATATACTTTATTTCCAACCCCAGTTGAAAGTCAACCTAGCTAGTCAAAATCGCCCAAATCGAAAGTGTTGGAATCATACTTGAAAACCCATGCATGTTGAGACTTGAGAGAGGGGCAAGCAACGTGGTCAAGTTGTGTGGCTGAACTGTGATCCCCGAACAAGTATTATATATGTTCTGCCGTTTTCCAAAAGAGATTCGTCTGCGGAACCCCTCTCACCAACTAAAGAGAAACAAAGGGAAATGCAGAAAAGAAAAAGATAAGAATCTTTCCGATTGAAGGCCCAACATAGCAGATTTAGATTCGCCGGCTTGTAACTCGTGATGCGAATGGTTATCTTTCCACGTTCCCTACTGACTACTAGTAGGGTAGAGTTACCAGAAAAGCTCAAAACTGATTACAAGTTGCTTGAACTTGATTTGTTATAAGTTCAGTTTGTAAAATAAATGAGCCGAGCTGAACCGTCTTTCTAACTCGGTATCTTAACAAGTTGAATCTAAGCTAACTCACAAACTTGATAACTAAGTATGCACTGTGATAGTTTTTGATGTGAAAGGCTTTTAATTAGCTAAATATTTAAATTAATTAATGTTCATGTAATCATATTAGGTTATACTGCAATTACTAGGATTTCTAATCGGTTGAAATACCCCAAAATATTCAAAAAGGGTTTAATTTATGCTCTATTTGCATTTTATTTTATTTTCTGAATTTAATTTGTTTTTTTTGAATTTATTTGGTTGAAATTGGATTACTTTCCGTTTTTGGAAAGTTTCGGCGCTTTTACGCCTTCCTTTCTCGGCCTTTTCGCTTTCCCTTCACCTTTGCGCCCCGCCCCGCTCTGCCGCCTCCCGCCGTCGCCAGCGCCCCCGCGCGAATACGTCGACGCGCTGTGCGTCTTCCCCGCTGCAGCTCTGCCATGGCAGAGCCAAGCCCCCCCGTGACTCTGCTCCTCACGTCCTCTCGCCGCCCTAGCCCGTAGGGCACTCCAAGCTTCGCCGCTACCCTCGCCGCCCCCGCTCCGAGCCCTGCGCCGCCTGCCTCGTCCCATCGCCGCACCCGCAATGATGGAGCCGACGACCTCACCGAGCCCCCGGCTATTTAAAGCCCGAATCGGCCGCCATTTTTGGCCCACCGAGCTCACCTCCACTCCCTCTCTCAATTCCCCTCATTTTCCAGTTCTCCCGTGCTTCCCGTGCGATCTCCGTGCATTTCTTCCCCATCCCCGGCAACCCTCGCGCCGCTGGCCCGTTCCACCGCCGCTCGGCTTCCCGTGAGCCGCGCCCCAGAACCAGGGTAACCCCCTTCCCCTTCTCCCCCAAATCCCATGCCCTTCCGTGCACCGAGTCGCCCTGCCCCCTTCTCCTTCCCCGCCTCCGGTGTCCAGCACCGCCGCTCCGGCCACGCAACAACGCCGCCCCCCCGTGTCACTGCCAAGCTGGCCCCACGTGCCAGCTCGCCCTCTCTCACTCTCTGCACACCGAGCCCCACCCGCCAGTCTCCCCACGCCCACGGCCCCACGCGCCAGCCCCTCGCTCCCTCCCTCTCTCTCCACCACCGTGGCCCACCCGTCAGCCCCACAGCCGCCTCCACCCGCCGCTGCCGCCCGGGCCCGCCTGTCAGGCGGCCTGGCACATGTTGTGCCGGCCCAATAGCCTTTGCCGCGCGCGTCAGTTTCGTGGGCCAAAAGCGTTTTGCTGGCAGCCCAAATGAACAGTAACCGTTTTCATTTTCTTATTCGGATTTTAATTTTCAAAATTCATTTTAATTCGTTTTAATATCCAAAAATACCCCAAAAATACCCAAAAATATCCAAAAGCCCAAAAATGCCCAAAATACATATTCCGAACTGTTTCGATCCCCTGAGTTAAAAAATGACCTCCGTTTCGCCAAACTAAGTTTCCAAAATTCCGAAAACGCCCCTCCGACCAATTTCCGGCTATTTTCCCTCCCGGTTTTCTCTTTTCTTTTCTCTTCTTTCTTTTGTATTATTTATTGTTTATCTTATGGTGTTGTTTACGCTAGAACCGACGTCCGAGCAGTACCAACTCCCGGAACAACAGCAGGAGCAATACTTGGAACAGGAGCCGGACCAGCGTGAAGCTGAGTACGACTACACCAACTCTGAACTAGGGAACCCCTCCGCCTCGCAAGGCAAGCCATACTCCATTGATCATGTTGAACCTAATGTTTCCTAGAATAATTCATATTTATTTTCTACCGCATTATTTCCGAACTATATGTTGAAATATCACAAAGTCGGTATGTTTGAATGACATGATAGCTAGTTAATGCCAAAAATGCTCATGGAACTTCCTTGACAAATATCGAATCCTAATAATCCTTGGTAACGCTAAGAAAGTACTATTATCAGTATTCGGCTAGATGTCACTACTATCATTATTCACCATTTTTATGAAAACGTGAAATGTCGATATTATTTGGAATATTTATGAAATATTGCGGACTGGGGGACAGTATTGGGCTAACTACCGGATGGGTGTTAGTCTGATCTCCGGCCGAGGACTGATACCAAGGTATGAATGGATGGTGGTACGTTGGATACCAGGGGCATGTGGAACGTAATGGTTTGGTCTGTAACAAGATAAGGACTTACAACCTTGGGCAAAGTAAATAACTTACGAACTCGTTCAACCACAGGTTGGGCCGGTCAACTACGTTGGCTTGACTCAACGTAGCCCAGTACATTGTACTTTCCCCGGAATACCTATAGGAGCAGGGTTACCTTCCCGGTATGGGAGATGGTCCGCAGTTATGGGGGTGGAACGAAAGTGTGCACGAGGAAAATGTGGCATTTCGGGTTCACAACGGTAGGTGTCCACAGTAAGCAGGACTGCGAACTCCACTCTGGCCAGTGGGGACCCCGGGTTATTGTGGACCGGAACTCTACCGGATAGGGGCTAAAGGGGAAAGATCCAACGAAAAGCTATGATAACCTCGATCCGGCAGCATGCATAAAAGTTGCATGTTAATCGCGTGGCATAACGATCGTGGAATCTTGTGGGTAAAGCTGAACACCTCTGCAGAGTGTATTAAATGGTATTCGAATACGCCGTGCTTTCGGTAAATGAAGCTAAGTTAAAATGGGGTGAATCCCGAACCTAAGCTCAAGTAGTTTTTGGATTAACAAGTATGGAAGGAGATAACTTTGGAAACCCCCCTTTATTCATATTATTAGTATGGTTTATGTTTTAAACATGAAATGTCAAATATTATGAAAACCTGCATACACCAAATGAGACATATGGCTATCCTTGTTATCCGTTGCATATGGTAATCAGGCTTCACTATGTGGCTTATTGAGTACGTTGTAGTACTCACTCTTGCTTAATTAACCCATTTTAGAATATCAAGATGCTGGAGAGTTCCAAGAAGTCGTAGATGGCGACACAGTGTGGTTCTAAGTCTCAGTCTCCGCTCAACTTGCCTGTGGTGTTTCTTTTGTGCTGGCTCTCTTTTGTGATGTAATATATATCCTGAAGCTCACCGCTTCCTTTGAAAACTCTGGCCGTTAGGCCCTATGTGATGTAAAAACAGTTGTATCGTTCTTTTGCGGGTAATGTACAACTTGGTTTCCGGTGACTAAAATTCCTGGGTAGTCATTTCGGAGTTTGAACGCACCCCTGAAAAGGCGGTCCGTCACATCGGTTCCAGACTAATTATTTAGGTTTTACTTGTATGCTAGATAGCTACAGTTTTATTCCTGCAATCCTCATATTGCATGTATGTATTAATATGTGACTAAAATTCCTGGGTAGCCATTTCGGAGTTTAAACGCACCCCTGAAAAGGCGGTCCGTCACATCGGTTCCAGACTAATTATTTAGGTTTTACTTGTATGCTAGATAGCTACAGTTTTATTCCTGCAATCCTCATATTGCATGTATGTATTAATATGTGACCTGTGAACTGTTCATAGCTTCAGCTCATCTTAACTAATGTGACCTGTGAACTGTTCACAAGTAACTCGAGTTATTTTATCAGCTCATCTTAACTAGATAGCTACGTTTTTATTTTTGCAATCCTCATATTGCATGTATGTGTTAATATATGTCATGTATCACGATGTGGCTTGGCTTAGTTATCAACTAATCATCGTAGCTTCAGCTCATCTTAACTGATGAAATGTACTGTCAAATGACTACATTTCAGGGGGCCAAGCAGAAGTTGTTATTTCATCTTCAGTAAGTTATGCCGTGTCACAATTCAGTGTATCCCAATCCTACTGTTTGTCACCTTGTACTGATAAGCGGTTGCAATCTTCTTCGTATGTAAACCTATCATCACCCAGACTACTGCACAGGCTAACCATTCAAACTGATTTCTCTCAATATCACCGTTAAATACTTTGACCGGATTAATATTTCAGTTGCTCTCTTACCTCGTTACTTTGCTACTCCAGCGTTTTTATCTCATGATACTTCTTCCTTCCTTTTGAATCCACTTCATGGGTCAGTCATACAGTATAACCAAATATATTCCGATACAGCAGAAAATATATCTGTTACAGTGCAAGCACAGTATGGAACTGTGTTTCTTGCTCCTATGCCAATGAAACTTCTACAGCCATCAGATGATGTACTTACAATCGGCAGGGGAGGTAGAGCTGGTAAACATTTCATACTACAAGGAACAGTTGAAGCAATAAATGGAGCGCTACAATTGCTTCAGTATATTGAGTACTAATCAAGAATCTGTATCTTCCTAGTCTTTTACACCCCTGACTATACAATAATCTTTCCAATATTTTACCAAGGTCCCTAATTCTATCACCATGTGCAGAAATGAAGTCTTCTATGGAAGTGATGTTATAGTGCTATATGCCATGAACAGAATTGGTATAGAAGAAGCTAAGTTACCCATCTTTGTTGAACCGATCAATGATCCTCCAAAGCCAGTTTTCTTGGGTGGGAAGGAATCATGGGAAGGATACCAAATATTTGACAAGCAAAGGGATCCATTTGAGTTCTCCATTGTTGAACCAGATCTTCAGAGTTTCCCAGGTACTTTGTCTGTGTCATCTCTTGACTCTTGGTATGAATGTTACAGGGGGAATATCCTGCGTAGTTTGTTTGTAAGATGCTGTTTCTAGTCTGATATATTACATTGTTCTTGGGAAGTTTTAAAGCAACTTACTTTATTCTTATTTTGCAGGGAACAAATCTCATCTTCTGCTAGTGCTCTCCTTACAAGTCCTTGACGGAACTTTGGCGATGACCTTGCCGCCGGCTGGTATCGTCGCCACTGCCGAGCTGAAGTCCGAAGGCAATAACCATTGGCAGTCACTTCAGACCTATGTGGCCATTGCAAATCACTTCGTCCTGAGAGGAACAGGTATCAGATTCCGTGCAAGTGTCCTTGACTGATACAATGCAATGCAGCGCTTGTTTTTACAGGTAAATATTCTTGCTTCTCTGATTATGGCAATTGTTCATTCCATAAATTTTCTTTCCTTGCTTGAGCGAATATGCTGTTTCGTAGCCTAGTAAATAGTTTTTTTTCAGTGATAATTGATAGATATTCCTGTAACCATCGTTTGCATAGATGTTACTGAATTACAGCCATTCTCTAGGATCAGAGAAGATGAAAATCAAAATGCGGCTTGCAGTAGACAAGGACAAGTAATAATTGCTTAATAGTTTATCCTGCATGTTACTATAGAATCCAAAATCTTCTTCTGTTCACTCCAAAACATAAAGTCTTATTGCATCTCACCGTTCAATAATACTCAATGCCCACCAAAGAAAGATTTCTTTAGTTTGACAGGAGTTACACATTATTCAGACTAAGATGATTCCTTCAAAAAAATGCAGACTCGGATGAAACTGCCAATAACATGTACATTAACGGGATCAATCAGAGAGAAGGGCATGCTTGGCATGAACTACTATCACATATTCTATCTCTGTTCAATAACTGTGATGACTTTTCATCCCTACAAGTTCAAAAGAAACTGGTAAATACAGTATGTGCAATGGAGAATAGATTGATTAAAATTGAAAGATTTACTTGATAGCAGTCTACAACACAAATTGAGATGGATAGAATGACTTATGAGCCGCTGAACAAACTCGCTGGGATCTACAGCACAAAATGTGCAAAACACCATTCTAAGTTAAACAACATTTCAATGTATCAACATGTATTCGAGACTAACTAAAATGTGACTGTCAGAAGAATAAAGCTGGTTATCCCAATGAAATTTAGATAAGAAATCAAGTGTTAAGTTTCATCAAAACTTCTAGCTTGTTTCCCTTAAGATAGGAAAATTTTATTGCATTTCTTAACCAGTAGAAAACGAAGAAACACTACACTTTCAGTTTGGAAACCAACCAAAAAACTATATTTTGGGCATTTAGTGTACGAAAAAGTTATTGAAATAAACTGAACAGGTGTACATAAATACCCCATAAGTGAGGAAATTTAAGGTACCTTAGCATTATGTGGCATGATCTTTATATCATGAGGTGGATCCGTGGATGAAGCCATGATTCAGGGGCATATGACAAGAAGTTCTCAAGCTTGCTGGTGTAGATATCTGTATGTTGATGAATGTGATAAGCAAATGATGATTCCCTTCCAATGTCAGAAAGGAATGTTGCACCAAAAGAGCTATTGAACAGATCTCTTTAGGGATTTATTGTCGTAACATCTAGATATTTTGTTGTTGTAGTTGCTACGCTAGTATATGTGGCAAGGTTGATCTGGTGACTACGGTCTTGGGTGAGGCAGCGTGGTACACTTACTGAGCAGGCGTGGCTTGTATCGGCTCGAAGTCGACTTCAACCACCTGATCGACAGATTGAGGGGTGACAGGAGCTACATGGAGCTGGTTTTCCGGATCGGCAATGACTCGGACAAGTCCATGGATTGCCTGATTTCTTTTGCTCTTTGTCTGATTACCTAATTGCCAACAGTCTTGTGCTTATGCGATGTTTGCATTTCTTTGACAGCAATTACCTGTGGTTACGACCAGTTGTTCGTAAATTTCTATTAGACAAAAGGAAGGTCGACGAAAATGCCGAGTTGTATTTCACCAATAGGCCACAAAGGTGATGATTACTTCCAAAGTCAGTGAATAACAACAACACTCTGTCTTGTCTGCATAAACATAATGCAGTCTCATACATGCAGCATTATGACGCTGAAGGATTTCTTGGAAAGCAGACCGCTTGCAAAAACCATTTCTATACTGTCTGGTCAGCACACGATGCGGGCTTCGACTACCCATGGGAGACAGGCCTTCACCTCTGTCCTCACTGAATTTATTTTCAACTTCAAGAGAGATGAAAGTTACAGTGGTGACTTTAATATAGGAGACCTATTCATGATTGATAGAGAGCACTGTTTGATATTAAAGGAACCAACCTCAGCGCCACCATTAACATTAGAGTCATCAAGAGTGCGTATATCTGCTGCAAATGTGTGTGACATCAAAAAAACATGGCACATTATGGAGAAGTACTACATCGAAGGAGGTATTCCACTGTATTTTAATGATTTAAGAAAAGAGTTGATAAGAGTCAACAAAGATGATGTGAAGGAAACATGGTTTAGTGACTTTTTACTATATCATCCTGCTCTTGTGTCATCCATAGGTCGTAAGAGTGTTGTTTGTGATTTACACCATGTATGCAAAACCTTTATAATTGGCACAGATCCTGCTTTTTCAGCAATCATATCAACACACCCTTGTGAAACTGATTGGAGAGATGAGCCAAGTAATCCGCGCAATTATATTTTGCACGGTGTATACTCGTTTGAGACAAAGAATGAAGTAGAAGACGATAAATCTGAACTAATTGCTCAGTATAGTAACACAATTTCGGGGATTCTGACATAGAAGCGAAATCTTCTACAACATTTAGATAACCACGTTAACAAGGTGGAAAAAGAAAAGAATCAAACAAAGAGGGGAAAGGGGAAGGGAAAAAACAAAGAAGATCCAGATTGTTGACATTGATGAGATAGAGCTATATGCGGCTGATAAATTGCTGACTTTTTTACTTGACTAGCGAAATACTCGACAATTTGTCAACCGCATATAGCTCTATCTTATCAATGTCAACAATCTGGTTCTTATTTATTTATTTTCCTTCCTTTTCTCTTATTTGTTCGATTCTTTTCTTTTTCGACCTTGTTAAGGTAGTTATCTAAATGTTGTAGAAGATTTCGCTTGTAAGCTATAATCCTCAAAATTGTGTTATTATACTGAGTAATTAGTTCAGATTTATCCTCTTCCACTTCATCATTTGTCTCAAAGGAGTATACACCGTGCAAAATAATATTTCGCGGATTACTTGACTCATTTCTCCAATCAGTTTTACTATACAACTTGCAGAAAAAGCAAGATCTATGCCAATGCTAAAGAATTTTATATGCATGATGTAACTGAGAAACAACACTTCTACGACCCATGGATGACATAAGAGAAGGATGGTATAGTAAAAAGTCACTAAACTATGTTTCCTTCGCATCATCTTCGTTAACTCCTATCAACTCTTTTCTTAAATCATTAAAGTAAAGTGAAATACCTTCTCCAATGTAGTACTTCTCCATGATGTGTCACATATTTTTGAGATGGCACACCTTTCCACCAGATACACACTCTTGATAACTCTAATGTCAACGATGGCAGTGAGGTTGGTTCCTTCGATATCAATCATAAACAGATCGCCTGCGTCAAAGTCACCATTGTAACTTTCATTTCTCCTCAAGTTGAAAGCACGTCACATTGCAGGATACCCCGCCAGAGGTCGACAAAGGCAATGGTGCCATCTTGTCCTCCGATGGTGATCACATTGCTCGTAAAATGGAGAAAGTAGTCACCGTCGTCGCCATGCTGCTGTTGGTGTTGGCTAGGGGTGGATCAGAATCTGCGTTTGTTGAGAAATTTCCTTAGCTAACTGCAGTACTTGAGGGGAGAGGAAACAAAGTCAAGAAGGAATAGTTTTCTCCCCCACTGTATGGTCAATGCTTCCAATTTCAGCATGATTAGGCTTCTCCTTATGATGCTTTTAGGATAATAATATGGCAATGATTTTATTTGCAGTGCTAAAAATATGTTGAAGGAATGAAAGCAGACAATCAATGCTGACGATGTCCTCAAGGTGCTCAATGAGATAAAATTTCCATAGTTTGTAGAGCCCCTGAGGACTTCATTGCAAGCTCTGTTTTTTCCTTCACTTTGTTATTGTCTTTTATTTATCACTTATGACATCTGATGTTTAGGTCTTAGATGCTCTATTAGTAGCAATATGTAAATGCAGGTGCATGCATGCGTTCCAACTCAGTGCTATACTTAGTTACCTACTTTAGATCATTGGCTGTACTTTAAGATCATTGGCTTAGTGCATGCGAGAGCATATAAGTTGCAAACAATGTCTAGGAGATTATAAGTTCTTGGCCTGTTATACCCTCGTATATGAACAATGCCATAAATCTGTAGTTGTATTTATTTTTGTCATATACCACTGAAGGTACTTTGTAAAGCTTGAGCATTGTGTCCTTCAGTCTACAGGACTAGCACTAAATCAATTAAAACACTCACATGAAATGTTTTGGCCCTCCTACACATTTTTGCCTTGCTAGAGGTTTTTTAGAACAAAAATGAGCTATATTTCAGAATCCCACTTGTTCATATTTAGACTTACAGTGAGAAAAAGTAGTGTGCGCCAACCTGCAACTTAATAGGTCTTGGATAAACTTTAGCAGATTTGAACTCAGTAAATATAGTAATTGATGGGTACTTGTTAAGCTTGACAAATTGTATTATAGCCTTTTCTTCTAATGCTCCATCTGCTAAATGCCAAGTTACTGGATGAACAAACTAAAATTTCTTATTGTTACACTTACAACATTGTATACCCAATGGATTTCTTTTAAGAAACTAATTGTGCACCCAATGGATAAATGCATGGTATTGCCACTTAAGGAATTGAAACTTAGTTTGTATTATCTTTCAGAATTTAATGATACTTTTCTTTAGTAAATTTTATCTATGAAGAAACATGATTTATTTCATAGTCAGGATGTCAAAACAGTTCAGGCAAAATTTCAACCATTAGTTTCACTTTTTAATTTTTTTCAGCACGATATAAGTTATGGAATATTATGAAGTTCTTGTTAGCTAAGACTTTGTGGCCAAGATAACAGTATCCCCAATTAATTGTAGCATATATATATATATTCAGATTTATGATTCTGAATTCTGAATTTTCTCTATGCTTGGTGTATCTCTTAGATAGCAGTGAAAATAATAATCAATGGAAAAGGCATGCAGTGCATAACTATTTAAGGAATTTGACCTCCCCAGTGGTTGGGGTGAGGTGAAAGCACCCACAGGAGGCCATGGCAATGGCATCTCTAGGAATACATGTTCCATCAATGGCCTTGCCTGCCCACTAGACGTATAAAGGTAGAGCTGTAGAGAAGTATAATTGGACTCTCCTTTGTACAATGTGACGCATGAGAAAAATCAAAATGTGCAGCACTCGATGTGCCGAACTTGCTCTGATGTAAACTTGTACCGGTTATACTGCGAAATAGATATTTGCATTATATTTGCAGATATGTGATATGGTGACCACAACGCGCTATTTGAATCTAACATCAGTGGTGCTTGAACTGGATAAAAGGTCTTTCTGGGCTGATCCAAGGTACGTTTTCTATATAACATTGTTTCAGTAAGATCAACATGGTACATGTTTGATGAGCGGTTTGTCCAGATTTGCTTTCTAGACATACTCAAACATAGTTATCATTTTGTGCTGTTGTAAAATAGCTTTTGTTTCCATGTTTCAGAACAAACTAGGATTTTTGTATATGAAGAGCTATTTATTTTTTAATCAGTTTGTTATTTCAATTTTGAAGTGAATTTGGAGATATTTTTGACGTCAATCACTTCATTAATTACTTAAGAGATGACCTGATGATTGTTAAAGAATTGCTTTTAAAACTCCAGTTAAAAATTAAGGGAAGACTTTACTCGATGCCTCCTATCAGTTGGTCAAATGAGACATGCCTCCTATCAGCTGCATACATGGTTATTCTGATGAAGAAACTGAGGAGCTCATTAGAATGAGGTTTGTCTTTTGCATCACAATTTATCACTTACACGTTGTGTTGATTTGCTGCTTCGAAGTACAAAAATGCATATCCTTACTGGAAAGAAAAGGAGATTGATTTTGAGATGAAGAGGCTTCAGGGAATTTATGTGTCAAAAGGAAATATCGTTGTTTGTGTCAATTTTAGAGTTCGGTTGCAACGCACGGGCACCTTACTAGTAAGATAACATTTAGCAGTTTGCTATTTTTGAACGTAGGACAAGCAACGGATTTGTATATGTATTTGCACAATTAGGAATGCGCATGTAAAAATGTAATTTACCTGGAGCCATATTCAGATATTCGGAGATCCTGCTGTGTACATAGGCAAAACTGATGCCAAGGGTTCTTTGTGAGCCAAACTCAGCCACTCCTTGCAGCGCCCTGTTCCTCATGTCGACAGCAATCACCCATGCCTTGTCGTCCCTGTAGCCGACCTTGGTCATGAAGTAAATAATATTATCATCGAGCAAGCTAAGTGTGGGTTGACATATGCAGAGCCTCTCCAAGGTTGGCTGAGCTGTGCCTTCATCATTCTGCAGCTTAGTGTCGGGACCCCGAATTTGCAAATCCGGACCCTCTGTGTATTCAACACTAGTCCAGGAACGCGCTAGTGCACACAGTCTTAACATCGGTAAATATCACAATCATACCATTCGATACTAATAAAGTACTTTTATTTAAATAACCAAACTGGTTACTTGACCTTATGGCCAAGTCACAAATGTACGCCTCGCAGGGCGAAACTTATTAAGAGAGAAATAGTAGCAGCGGAAAATAAGATAACTCCGTGGCGCCATCCAGTATACCACAGGCAACTGACTGGGCTCGCTCCCTAAGTAGACGGTTTCTCTTGGAGCTCCTCCTCCAAAGCTGGTGTAGTCTCCTCTTCAACTGGTGTTGTATGGTGGCAAGGGTGAGTACTTGGTACTCAGCAAGTCATGCACAGAATGCAGCTAATATACTACATGCATGGCTTAATACAAAGGAGTGGCTCAAGGTGTATTTGCGGTAAAACAGCATTTGACAAATAGCATAAGTAGATTCGAAAGCAGTAGAAACAGGTAAAGCATAGATAACTTTTCAAAGAGTTTCATAAACATCTTTCCCATCCTAATCCACATTTCCAACATCATTATTAATCCAACCCAACCTTTCAAGTCCAAGTTATTTTTGAGAAAATCTAACCCTTGACTGTAATTCCCGAGCGATGTCCAATACCGCGGACACGGCTATTCGAATAGATTGTACACTCTGCAGAGGTTATGCACTTTACCCACAAGATACAGTCAAACACCACAAAGGCGAGTTCCCGTAACAAAGTCTTTCGGAAACATCTAACAATACAAGTGGTCCTCCCCGGTTATTGCACACTAACCCTTCCCTTAGCTAAGGCGAAGTTTAGGCCAATCAACCGTTAGATGGGTACCTGGCCTCGGCCAGATGCGCTCCCCGCATAACTTACACAAAGGGTGTAGTTGACCTCCTGAGGTCCCACAGGTACGTTATTAGCAACTTAGTCAACTAGGTCCGTCCCATTACAGACATGTGGTTGCACGTTAGACCCAGTTCAAAGGCTTGCAAGGTTAAGTCCTTAGGGTGACCAGGGCAAGACTACCCGAAGAACCAAATCAACATCCCCAATGCCACAACTGGCCCACCTGATTACTCTTGCCACATGCCCCGGTCGAAAAACTATTTATCAAACCCCAGTTGATTACCATGCACCACGTGCCATCAACATCACATGATACCTTTTCAAAACAGGTTCAATATATCATTAAGTCAATATTAACATTTGATTGACCAAAATCATGAGCACGTAGCAGGTCTAAGCAGTATACTACAACGGTCTAAATCCCATGTTGGCGATTTAATAATGTCCAACTAGTAATCCACAACTAGGGTGACAAGGGTCATGGCACATATTTAAATAATCAAGGTGTCATAGAGCAAATTGGTATTTATCTAATCCCCCCATATTTAAATAAAGTATTTTCTAATTGAACTAGCATGCAACAGGTTAAATCAAAATAGATTTCAAAATAGGATCAACATGGTCAAAGCACAACTTGCCTTCAAAAAGTACTTGTTCTTGGTCTTGAGTTGGATCCTGAGTCAATACTTCTCCTTCGAATCCTTCCGGCACTTCAACGTCTACTCGTAAAGCGTGCAAATAGCAAAACACGAATAAACAATAGGCAAAAAGTGTCCAAACATCCAAATAAAATCCATAAACAGAGAGAACATAATTTTATAAATTTTTAGAAACTGGAATCGTCAAATTTGGAGTTAAAATGCAAAAGTTATGATTATTTAAAGTTTAAATAATCAATTAAATAATTTTACAGAGAAAAACTTTAGTCCAAAAATTAAATAAAATTCATCTTTAGGTAGATCTCAATTTTATACAAATTTAGAAATTTGAATCACTCAAATCGGAGTTGAAACGCAAAAGTTATAAACGTTTGAAGTTTGAATCAAAATCTGAAATCATTATTTCGAATTAATAAATCATTTTCTTTTTTCGAAAATTAATTATTGCGTCAGCGAGGACACGTGTCAGCACTGGATTGGTCGGCTGACGTCAGCCGGTCCATGGACTCGGTCCACGCTCGGCTCGGGTCTATCGTGGACTCGGTCCACGGCTCCTCGTGAGACTGACATGTGGGTCTGCCTCGGATGACGTCCATCGGCGTCGGCGGGCTCGGCCACCGGTCTGGCAGTGGGACCACTGTGGCGTCATTCTTGGCGTCGGCGCCGCAGCTGGGACGGCCCGGCCCGACATCTTGAGCCCGCCATGACATCAGCGTGACGTCATGGTGCGGTTCGGTCCGCGTCGGCCCGACACGCAGCGGGCGGCGTGTCGGCGTCCTACCTGAAGCGGCCAGCCGCGGCGGTCAGGCTTCCCGACACGTGGCGCAATCTCGGCCGTTGATTTGAAATTCAACGGCCCAGATTAGATCTGGCTCTCACGCGTTTGGGTTAACGCGTTTGATCTGGACCGTTGAATCTAGATCGGACGGTCGAGATTTGATCTGGGATTTTTGGATGGAATCTCACCGTGAGATGACGTGGCGTAATCTGGGACGTTGGATCTTGATCGGACGGCTGAGAAGCTTCGAGCGACGGCGATGGCGTGCGGCGGAGCTGGCTGGCCGGAGCTGGGGACGGCGACACGGGCAACGGCGTTTGCGGCCTCCTCCGGCGAGGTGAGAGGTCCCTTCGGGTGCGTCTCGTCGCGGTGAGTCCGGATCTGGGGTCAATGGCGGCGGGATAGCGACGACTGCGAATCAAGCGTAACCGCGGCGAGGGGTGCTACGACTCCGGCGAGCGATTGCGGCGCTGGCTGTAAGCACCGCGCGGCGACGGCTAGGGCAACGGCCGCAAGGTCAAGGCGATCCTCGGTGTGATCCGGGCATTAAATAGCCTCGGCTTCAGCGAAACGGAAACCTAGTTCCCCACGGCCAGCGACGCGGCGCGAAGTCCGGCCGATCAAGGCGGAGACGACGACGGACGGTATCCATGTGGCACGATCAGCGGCCACGATGCGCTGTAGATCGGATCCGGGCGGATCCGGTCGAGCGATGCGGAAATCCTGGCCGTTGGATCTTGATCCAACGGTTGGGATCGATTAGGTTTTAGAATTTGGTTCGGTCGAGTCACGTGGCTCGGTCGGACTTGAGTCCGACTTCGGAGTTCGACTTCGATCGGATGAAACGATACTCGACCCGATTGATTTTCCAGCGATTTAATATTTAAAATAATTTCCAGAAATTCATTTAATTCATTAAAAATAGCAAAAGACTCAGAAAAATTCCAGAAAAATTCTGGAAAATATTTTAGGGTATTTGGGACTTAAATAAAATATTTCCAACAAAACTTTATTTGCAAAATTTAATTCTTTAATTATTTCAAAATGGAATAAATTCAAATAAATTCTAAATAAATCCAAATAAATTCCAGAAAATTCCAAAAATTCACCAAAGTGCCAAATCACACATGAATTTAAGGAAAGCAAAATTTTGGGGTGTTACACTTAGGCAGCAACTCAAAAATCAAAATGCACCGGGTTGTTGTCGGCGGTGATGTCACAGGCTTCGATTTTGCAGTCCGGTTGCCAATCCTCCTCCAAAGAAGTAGCCATCCTGCTCCATGTGGCAGCCGTCCAACCAGCAGCGATGTAGTTGCCTTTGACGGCTGGGTCCTGCGAGAAGCGAATCTGCAGCTCGACATACTTGATGCGACCTTGGACGACTGCAATGTCGCGAAAACACGATGGAGTGTCACTGAGCTCCCTGCCGGGCTCGAGCGACGGCGGTAATGGGATGTAGCGAAGCACAGGGTCGTCGGGGAGCACATCACACTGCAGGATACCCCGCCAGAGGTCGACAAAGGCAATGGTGCCATCTTCTCCTCCGATGGTGATCATATTGCTCGTTAAATGGCGAAAGTAGTCGTCGTCGCCATGCTTGTGTTGCTGCGGTTGGTCCAGCGCGACGGTCTTGTAGGTCCACGCATTGTCCTCAGAGCGCAGGAGCCAGAGGTCGAACTGCCCGGGTACAGCTGCCTCAGAGAGTGCCGCGATGGTGTAAAGGTCGTCGTCGTCGCCGCCGCCGCGATGGGGGCGCAGGGTGAATGTACCGCGGCGCAGGAGGCCAACCTGATCGTCGTGGAAGAAGGGAGCAAAGTTTTTCGTCCGGCTGGGGGGCGGGAGCAGATGCAGCGACGGGGGGCCCTGCCCTTTTGGGAGGCCTTGTAGATGTAGTAGTTTTGCACGTCGAGGACCCCAGCGCCGCCGAGGGCGACGCGAAGGAGGGCGAGGAGCCTGGGCTCGGAGACGAACTCCGTGTGTGGCAAGTCGAGGGAGCAGACACAGAAGGTGACCTGGATGCGGTGCTCGCTGTCCCTCGTCTTGGAAAAGGCGGTGGTAGCGTTCCGGCGGTCGCCGATGTAGGCGCGGAGGCCTAGGAGCACCCAGCCTGGCGCATCAGCATCGTCGTTGGCCGGCGGCGGATGCAGCGAGGCGGCCCACATGCCCATGGCGAATCAACCAACCGAACCCTGGATGGAAGATCTCGCGAATCACTACATAAGGACGGGATTGATTTCTTCTTCTTTGCTTGGAGCGAATCAATCGGATCTGTTCTTCTTCTTCTTCTTCATCACTGCTTGTGTCAAGTGTTGTCGGTGGTGGGTGGGTACAGCGTACAGGCAAGCGAGTGGCGGCGTGGCATATTAGGGTTTGCCTGGGGCTCCTGTGGATTCGTTTGACTGGGTCGTTGCTGCAATGCTGAGCTTCGTAAGGAGGCTGGCTTGGCTTCAAAAGGAGGGTTGTTTCGGATAATGGGCCGAAGCCCAGCACATGTTTTCTTTTCTTTGATCCAATTCAGTCCAAGCCCAAAACAAGCAAGTAACTATTGCAGACAAGGCTTAATAGGATTCTTCATTCAATCCCCAAGCATGAAGATGAGCTAGCACGCTTACGTCAATTCTAACATTTGGTATCAGAGATCACTAGCCTCAGCATGATCCTATTAAGCCCGGTTGAGTTCTTATTTCGTCGGATTAAGTCTTGTTTTGGCTCGGTTTAGACTGATTTGGTTCGTATTAGGGCTTATTATCCTCGGATTAGTTCTTGATCCTTGTCGATTATGGGTTGTTCAAGCCTTTATTCGAGTTCGGCTAGCACTTAGAAGGAGGGGATTAGAACGAATTAGAACCCTAAATCCCAAATTCCCGAGGCCCTAATTCCCAAAACCCCAAATCAATCAAGGAAATCAAAAGGTTTTAGGGGATTTGGTACTTACCTCCTGTCGGGAGCTTGCACCTTGCTCCATGGCCGCCGCTGTCGCATCATGGCAGTGCTGCGCCTAAAGCCGCCGCTCCCGTCTTCCACCCGTGCGCGTGCACCACTCATCGCTTCAGCTCCTCGCACCGTCGCGGCTTAGTCCCGCCGCAGTTCCCTCCGCTTGCCGAGCGCGTAGTCCCTCCACGCGGTCGCCGTCGACGGTGCCGCTCTGTTTCACCCACATCGCCCGGATCGGGAGAGGAATGCCCCTAGGGTTAGGGTTTTCCGTTTTAAACAGCTACTTTTACAAGGTGACAGAGATACAAAACCTTATAAGATATAAAGAAAACTAATACAAAATTGAGCATACCAAGAATAAACTTAGGAATCCTCATCCACCCTTCATTCATGATTTAATGTTTGTGCAACTTTAAAAGGGAAGAGCATAGAAGCACCTCTCTAAACTTAAACTGACCAGTTCTTGCGTTCTGCCAGGGTATGAGATTTCGGTCCAATCTGGTTTTCGTAACCCTGGTCGCAACAGTTCTTATGGAACTTTGCAGTAATTATATAAGTGTACATTTAACATTCCATATGAACAGTTGCAAAAAAAAAAATGTTCAATATCAACAATATTAGGTGGTTTATTATCCAATTAGTGTTAGATGCCTAATGGAGATTATAATTTATGAATTCGCTGGCAATATTTGCAGTGCACACATACCAAAACACAGTCGAGTATGAGTTGAACTATCAACTGCTCAATTTCTTCTTTGTTAAGATAAGATCAACAGCTTCATTTGAGCCACCTCAAAGAACATAAAAATAAAAGAATGCACCAACTTACTGGAATCAGAAAAAAAGAAAGTTGGTTGACGAAATTTACCACTTTGCCTTGAACTTATCCACCAGCTGCAACAATGTAGCTCTTTGGTCATTAAGTTGCATGTCGTGCAGAAGTGAAACTATAATTTTGGTATGGTCTGAACAAGAAGTCACATAAATCATCATTGTGGAAATATAAAGATAATACATGAAGTTTTTTTTAAAACAGATGTCTCCAAAGAATAACATTGTTTTGCCATAATTCATAAAATCGCTGAGCTAATGTAAGCTCGTCATACGGGTAGCATCTATGTCCTTGAGCTCAGTACAAGAAGCACAGTTGTCACACATTCCTGCAAGAAGAAACTGTGTAAACATGGTCATTCCATAAAGTTTAGGTATGGACATACAAAAGCATTGATAAAATACCATTGCAGTCCTGCACCACGGCGACAGCTCCTTTTAGACTGCCGAAAACAAACAAGCTTGCAATCAGAAATTACTGCACAATAGGTACATGATGACCATCAGCAATATAATGTATTTGTAGCATTGCATTAATTAAGAAGGCAAGTATCCTTTTTATCCAATCAAGCAAGGAGATAATGTAGAGCTTCAAATAATGAATAACTAGCCAGAATGTGCGGCGCACGCCGCACCGTGTAAAATTTACTCTATTTTTTTTTCTAAAAAAACTGTAAGAGGACCTAAACATATTTTTTCGGAGCGATTTTAACACTCTATATGTTCACCGGTGAATAATACATTTTTCAAAAAATATTATAGATCGAGTTGCAAAACAACTACAGAGATACAGTTGTATACATATATTTCTTATTCCGGAAAATATCAAAAATCGAGTTACAAAAAAATAGAGAGATAGAGTTGCACACATATTTCTTTTGACGAATTTGGTTAACACTTTATTATTACCCGTCAACCTTCTTTTGTCGAGTTTAACATTATGCGTTAACCGAATAATAATACATGTTCCGAAAAATATCAGAGATGCCAACCTTCTTTTGTCGAGTTTAACAATCCATGCGTTCACCGAGTAATAATATATATTTTGAAAAATATTTGAAATCGAGTTTGGAAAAAAGTCTAGAGATTAAAGATCGAGTTGGGAGAAAAAAATCTAGAGACAGAGCCGTACACATATATCTGTTGATGAAAATATTTTTTCCGGAAAAAACGAAGAAAGAATCTAGACATATATTTACATGGAATTTGGTTAACACTTTATCATTACCAGGCTAACCTCCTTCTGTCAAGTTTAATACTCTATGTGTTAACAGGGTGATAATGCATGTTTTAAAAATATTAGAGATGTCAACCTTTTTTTATCGAGTTTAACATTCTATGCGTTCACCGAGTAATAATACATGTTTCGAAAAATATTAGAGATCGAGTTGGGAAAACGTACACATATTTCTATTGACGAAAATATTTTTTTCGGGGAAAACGGAGAAAGGACCTGGACGTAAGGGGCGGGGACCTGTTTGTTATATTTTTGGACCTAATCGCTATTATGAAAAATTAGAAAAGGGCTCGTTCGAAATTCTTATTTAGCGGGGGGCTTTGCTATAAAGTAATGAACCAGGGAGCTAAACGTAATCTGAAAAGTTTTTTTTATACTCACAAAAAATTACAAAGGATCTCTTTGTAATTTACAGGGACCTATCCGTAATTTAAATAATATAGAGGGGTTTTTTGCAAAATGACATAGGGGGTGAGGTAGATGGCTTGAGAGAGCTCCAATTCTTTCCCACATAATAGATGTAATATTGAGGATGGATAGGTTCTTGGATTAGGCAGCAACTCAAAATGCACCGGGTTGCTTACTGTCAGCAGTGATGTCACTAGCGATGTTGCCAAATGCTAAAATAGATAAACCACCTCCTCCTCCTCCTCTGCGCCGGCTGTGTCCTCCCAAGCGCAGCAGTAGAAGCCAGAGAGCGCTTCGGCCGGCCAAGACTAAAGGCAAGCAGGAAAGTCAACTCAAGGGGCGGCGGCGCCATGACTAAAGGCAAGAAGGGGAGCATCTCCTCCTACGCGCAGGCTGTGCGCTCCGGCTGGCCGCAGCAGGAGAAGATAGCGAGCCCTCCGGCTGGCCGGTCGTATGCCGCTGTGGTGAGGAATTTGCCGAGGACGGTGCCTGCCATTAAGAAAAGTGATACTGTCCCCGATGATCATGTGTTGACGTTAAAATTCTACAGCTTCCTAGCGGAGTAAGGAAGGAGAATGTTCTTTTCTTTTATAAATTAGTACTTAGTGGTAGTAGTAGTAGTTGGTTGCGCAAGCACTGTTTATAATCCTCCGTTGCTTCAGGTATGTCCCGCCAGACGAGACGCAGTTGCCACTATACCCTGACGTGGTACACATGCTGAGCAGGCGTGGCTTGTATCGGCTCGAAGTCGACTTCAACCACCTGATCGACAGATTGAGGGTGATAGGAGCTACATGGAGCTGGTTTTCCGGATTGGCAATGACCTGGACAGGTCCTGATTCCTTTTGCTCTCTGTCTGATTGCCAGCAGTCTCGTGCTTATGCGATGTTTGCATTTCTTTGACAGCAATTACCTGTGGTTACTACCAGTTGTTCGCACATTTCTATTAGACCAAGGATGCTTCGCGGGAGACAAAGGGAAGGTCGACGCAAATGCCGAGTTGTATTTCACCAATAGGCCACAAAGGTGATGATTAATTCCAAAGCCAATGAATAACAACACTCTGTCTTGTATGCATAGACATAACGTAGTCTCATAAATGCATCATTATGACGCTGAAGGATTTCTTGAAAAGCAACCCGCTTGCAAAAACCATTTCTATACTGTCTGGCCAGCACACGATGCGGGCTTCGACTACCCATGGGAGACAGGCCTTCACCTCTGTCCTCTCTGAATTTATTTCCAACTTCAGGAGACAGAAAAGTTATAATGGTGATTTTGACATAAGAGACCTGCTCATGATTGATGGAGAACGCTGCTTGATATTGAAGGAACCAACCTCAGCGCCAAAGTTGACATTAGGGTCATCAATAGTGCGTATATCAGCAGCAAAGGTGTGTGACCTCAAAAAAATATGGCACATCATGGAGAAGTACTACATCAAAGGGGGTATTTCACTGTATTTTAATGATTTAAGAAAAGAGTTGATGGGAGTCAACGAAGATGATGTGAAGGAAACATGGTTTAGTGACTTTTTACTGTACCATCCTGCTCTTGTGTAATCCATGGGTCGTAGGAGTGTTGTTTGTGATTTACACCATGTCTGTAAAATCTTTAGCAATGGCACAGATCATGATTTTTCAGCAATCATGTCAACACGCCCTTGTGGAACTGATTAGAGAGAGGAGGCAATTAATTCGTGCAATGCTATTTTGCACGGTTTATACTCGTTTGAAACAAAGGATGAAGTGAAAGAGGATAAATCTGAACTAATTGCTCAATATAGTAACACAATTTCGGGGATTCTAGCATATAAGCGGAATCTTTTACAACATTTAGATAACCACGTTAACAAGGTGGAAAAAGAAAAGAATCGAACAAAGAGATGGAAAGAGAAGGAAAAAACAAAGGAGATCCAGATTGCTGACATTGATGAGATAGAGCTATATGCGGCTGATAAATAGCCGAGTTTTTTACCATTCCTGTTGAAGCGTCTACTTCAACAGTACAATATGGGCGGAGTGTAAGTCCTTTCATTATATCCTTTTACTTTCGGTATTTAGCTTTCACAAAAGTTGGTATACGCCGATTCAAAACACTATAATGTTTAATTTTCTTTTGTTTTTGAATTGCAGCTTTCAGGGCACCTGGTCTCACTATCAGTCCTCGCGGTCAGACAAGACGGACCTTCCATCCAATACTTCCCAGTAGTCTCATCTGATTTCCGTCTTCTCCAGCATCCAACTTCCTATTCCTCCCAATCTCTTGTCCACCCTTCCTCCTGATCCAACTTGCCTTTGTACTTTTCCACCACCATTAGTGTTGGCCTCCTTTAATCTGTTCAATGTTGAATTCACAGCTGCCCCATTGTTTGCACCAGAAATTAACGTATGGAAAGCATCGGTCCAATACGGAACATGGAGAGTTTGATAAGCATACGACGACTGGGATTTGGAAACTGAAGATTGGGTTGTGGCCGACACGGATTCAGTTGCCGTATCCACGAAGGACTCGGATCGACCGAGGCATATAAAAGGGGACATGAGCCAGGAGAAAAGGAACCAATCCAACACAACCACAAACATACTTTGACAGTCTTTTTTCGCTATTTTGTAGTTTTATAAGCTTTCCTCTGTAAGTCGACGAGATCAATAAATAGTTACGCATCGCCAATTTGTTGATTCCGCCGATTCCGCCTCAGATTTGGTTTGCTTTGTTTTGTTGCGCATCGCCTCTCAAAACCACTCTACCTTTACCCTTGGATCAGCCGTGATCGGCCAATCTAGTTACCTCCTGATCGGCTTTTAGCCGACTAGAGTTACACCGATAATTACTTGTTATCGGTGCTAGTTGATTTTGCGACTATAGCTTATTAGGACCTTGTTGCTTGCTGCAAGAATTTATACAAGCAATGGCTATCTAAAAGTGACTTGCAAATGAGGCCCTCAATCAAATTTGAGTTGGGGTTTGTACCTTGGCTATATTAGCTTCTTGTTGCTTTGTTGTCTGGGCGCAGGATGTGAGCCAGCAAACTATCATTTTTATTTGATTGTAAATTGCTTATCAAATGGTATCTTGCAGATATGTGATATGGTGTCCACAACGCGCTATCTGAATCTAACATCAGTGGTGCCTGAACTGCATAAAAATGTCTTTCTGGGCTGATCCAAGGTACGTTTTCTATATAACATTGTTTTAGTAAGATCAACATGGTAAATGTTTGATGAGCGGTTTGTCCAGATTTGATTTCTAGACATACTCAAACATAGTTATCATCTTGTGCTGTTGTAAAATAGCTTTTGTCTCCATGTTTCAGAACAAACTAGGATTTTTGTATATGAAGAGCTATTTATTTTGTAATCAGTTTGTTATTTCCATTTTGAAGTGAATTTGAGTGGACTGTTGCGGTGTTCCATCCCCGGATGTGTGAACTGCTGCAGCGACGCTACTGCGACTGCGGCGTGGGAGGACGATCCACGGCGAGACGAGGACGATCCACGTCATCGACGCAACGACTGCGACGAGGACGATCCACTACATCAACGCGCGAAGGATTCCGCAACTGCGCGTTTAGTGGTAATATAATCTATGATCCTCTTCTTGCGAGTAACTTTCTGGTTATACGGTAGAAATTTTAATTTGCGCTAGCGTAGCATACCACGTTTCTCATCAGTGAGTTAGCATACCACGATTGGCAATGGTTCAGTGTGGTTCTTCTACCTGATTCGCAACGGAAGTATGCTTACCCTTGTCGTCATGATGTGGTTCCATATTTTATGATTGCCTCCCCTTGGTTCAATGTCCTCGGACCCAACTACTCACGTCGTAACATTGGTTTTCAGCGCATTTACGCTGCCTATAGGAGGGGCAGGAGGCCCCCCTCCCCTTTGAACTGCCACCGGGGCCTCACCCAATTTGCTGAGATCCAGGGGGAGGGAGGAGCCACTCTCCTGTCTTGCATCACCACTGCCACTTCGGGCTCCACAAGCGGTGGGGGCGGCTACGATCACTAAACCATATATTGAATTTAAAAGGTACTAAGTTGTATCCCCTTCCTCAGAAGCATTACTATTTGTCGACGATCGGTTTCGCCGGCAATAAGATTTGTGATTCTAGGGGATTTGTGCGGGATCTGAGCTTGATGGTAACACAGGATGCGAGGGCAATCTGTTTTTAGACAGGTTCGGGCTCTCTCAGAGGAGATAATACCCTAGTCCTGTGTTCTTGGATATCTTGTGAGCCTCTATTTCTTGTTTCTCCCTCCTCCCCTTATATACTGGGGGAAGGATACATGATAGATGGGCGCCACCGGGCCCTGAACATGGTGGCCTGGCCGACATGTGCCTTGTCCTTATCCGCCCTCGCGCTCTACGTCTTGGAGAGGTGGTTATGCTTTCCCCGACCCACGCCTGCCGCCTTGTCAGGTTCCAGCATCCGCAGGCTCTGGCAGTGTCAGGCTGCATGCTTCGTTCTTGGCGGGTTGTTCGGGCGTGGCGCGAAGCTTCCCCGAAGGATCAGGAGTTGCCTTGGGGAACAAGTCGAAAACCTCCTCCGGGCCCGTCGTGGTGCTTCTGGGCTTTGGGCTTTCTATTCCGCCCGTCAAGCCCAGTCGGGTGTAGGCCCCTCTTGCGGGACCCCTGTCTCTAACATCCCACAGCAGCCCCCAAGTGCTTTAGGATCGGATTTCCGTCTCTTATCCTGTCATAAGGATTATGCGGGAAAAAGATCATAAAGAACTTGTAGTATGAAGCCACCGTGGTTGGTTAGCTCGTGGCCGAGTGGTACTCGCGCCCGTTTACGGTGCGTGGCAACCGGCTTGTTGCTCGGTTGGCCCTCATGGGGCATACCGTAGTCTTTCGGCTCGTGGCCGAGTGGTACCCGCGCCCGCTTACGGTGCGCGGCAACCGGCTTGTCGCTCGGCTGGACCTCATGGGGCGTACCGTAGTCTTTTTGGCTCGGGGCCGAGCGGTACCCGCACCCGTTTGCGGTGTGCGGCGATTGGCTTGTGAGACCCAACCGACCCTCATGGGGCATACCTTGGTCTTTCGGCTCGTGGCCGAGTGGTACCCGCGCCCACTTACGGTGCGCGGCAACCGGCTTGTCGCTCGGCTGGCCCTCATGGGGTGTACCGTAGTCTTTTTGGCTCGGGGCCGAGCGGTACCCGCACCCGTTTGCGGTGTGCGGCGATTGGCTTGTGAGACCCAACCGACCCTCATGGGGCATACCTTGGTCTTTCGGCTCGTGGCCGAGTGGTACCCGCGCCCGCTTATGGTGCGCGGCAACCGGCTTGTCGCTTGGCTGGCCCTCATAGGGCGTACCGTAGTCTTTCGGCTTGTGGCCGAGTGATACCCGCGCCCTCTTATGGTGCGCGGCAACCGGCTTGTCGCTCGGCTGGCCCTCATGGGGCGTACCGTGGTCTTTTTGGCTCGGGGCCGAGCGGTACCCGCACCCGTTTGCGGTGTGCGGCGATTGGCTTGTGAGACCCAACCGACCCTCATGGGGCATACCTTGGTCATCCAGAGTAATGCTCGTGTTCGCTTACGGCCAAGATCGCTTCAGACCCTCATGGGGCGCATTCTCAAGACCGATTTAGTGAAAATCCTCGCACGGCACCCAATCACGCTAAGAAGCAGTGACCAGCAATTGGCCCCAAATTATGGGGCATACCGCTTGGGGATGTTCGGAAAGTGCCCGGCCCCAAACTTCCGTGGCGGCCGGCGTTCAGGCCCATCATGGGGCGCACTTTATCCCAAACTTCGAACCAGACTTGACACCTGGTCGCGTTTTGCGCAACCCAGCTATCGGCCCAACATGGGGCGTGCCCTAGATCTGGCCCAGGATCGAAAGCGGAGGCCGTTGCTTTCCCCGCCGTAAGGCGAAAATTAAGGCTTGCTCCTTATAAATGAGGGAAAACTTGCTAGGCGAAGGTACCTCTGTCCTTCCCCCTCCACCGTTGAGAAACCTTTGAGCCTCTTTCGGCGGTTTGGGCAACTTAGGGTTTCTAATTTCGCGCCCAAGGCCCCCGACGGTTCCTCCCTCCAGGTCTCCTTCACAGAGATGTCTTCCTCTTCGGGACCCTCGTCGTCGGGAGGTAGCACCGACCTCGCGATCGCGGGTGGGAGACCTCCATCACCACGACGTCCGTTTGGAGGGATCGCCGCCACGGCCCTCCCTCCGCCGGAGTTGATCTCACTTGCCCCGCCGCAGTGACCCTTACCCCACACCTCCGGAGAATGAGATTGTGGTGTTCGAGTCCTTCTTCTCGCGAGGATTTAGCATTCCCTGGGAGCGCCTTCTTCCGGGCTCCTCCACTTTTACGTAAATCGAGTTGATCAATTTGAACCCCAACTCGATTCTTCACATTGCTATCTTCGTTCAGCTTTGCGAGGCGTATCTTGGGATACGTCCTCATTTGGACTTGTTCCGCTCCTTCTTCTTCTTTGAAGCCTCATCCGAACCGGCCGCTCCCGGCGTCGTTGGGGCGCCGGCTCCACTGGGAGGGCTCGAAGAAGCAGTATTTTGTCGTTCCCCTCAAGACCTCCCTCAAAGGTTGGAGGTGGGAGTGGTTCTATTGTGCCAATGTTGACCCTTTCCTCGCCCCCTTCGCTGGCCGCGCTCCTAAAGCTTCCCGATGCTGGAGCGACGCCCCGGATGGAGGCGGTTTGGCCCAAATCCCCGAGCTTCTGGCCTTGATTGACGATCTGAAGAACCGAGGGCTGACGGGTCCCGGGATCGCGATCAGCTTTGTGAAGCGCCGGGTGCAGCCCTTAAAGGAGAGAGTCCATTTGGGGTTCCAGTACAACGGGCCTCTGGACCCCACTCGGGAAACGGACGTGTCCTTGTCGATGGAGGCGCTGGCAGCACGGGTAGTTGATCTCTTCGTGCCTGGCACAGTGATCACCAACAGGGGCTGCCCTCATAAATTTTTGACGGCAAGGCCTCCCCCTCCTGTGAGTGCACTATTCTCTCGAAAAGCTGTTCCATGATTTCTTTGACTGATGTGTGATTCAAACAGGGTGTGATCGTTCCTTTTTTCAGGAACGCGCGTCCTTCCTCTCTGACGCTCCGGTCGTCGGCCTCTCTCGGCTGAAACATGCTCAGGCGAAGCGAGTGGCTGACACCTCGGTCAACGAGCTGCGCCGGGAATCGGCGGAGGAGGTCGCCGGTCTTTCGTCAGCCGGGCCTTCGACCTCCGATGCACCCGGATCACGAGCTACGAGCCATAGCCTTCATCCCGAGGCAGCCCATTGCAGCGCTAACATCCCTCCGAGTGGTCTTTGGGTCTCGGATGAGACTCAGGATGAAATTCAAGAAATCCAAAAGGTATTCTTTTGGGCGATCCTTGTCTTTTTATTCTTGCTGTCTTGAGGTGTCTTCCCTTTTGTTGATTCAGACTCCTGCTATGGACGTTCGGTGGAGGGGTCTCTGAAAAGGAGCCCAGTGAGGCTTCCCCAAGGAGCCCCGCCGCGTCGGCTAGGTCGCCGTCGCCGCCGACCGCCGGGCGTCGCCACCGGCGCCGGCGGCTAACGGCCGAATCCATCCGGTGGTCTGTCGCCCGACGAGATCGACCGGCACCGTCTCCGGAGTGGAGGAAGTGCCTCGAGCCGCCGCCGCTCGGTCCTCTGCCAAGCCCCGAATCGGACCGTATGGTGGGAAGGGGGTTCTGACCGAAAGGGATGGAAGAGGACGACGAGATGGAGAGAGCGGCTCGGACGGAGCTTTATGAGCTCACCGTCAGTGTAGCACGCTTCGTCGAGGTGAGTTTCTTGTCTTCAATCATTTGCTCTTGACTTCTCCCTGAGATTACGCCTGTTACCTAGGACATGGGGAGCGCTCGGAGCAAAGGTCGCGGTTTTTCCGGAAGGTGCTCCTGAAGCTCAAGGAGCGTAAGCGATGCAGGACAAGCTCACGAGATCAGCGCAGACAGATGGAAAGAGGTCCACGGGCTTGAGGCGAGTGTATGACGTTTGGGAGGAGAAGACGAAGCTTGAGCATATGCTCGAAGGTGAGATTCTCCCCTGGATTCGGTTTGGATGCCTTTTTGGATGGTTGGAGAGGATGATGACGCTCTCGTGTTTCAGAGCGCGACTCGACCGTTGCTGAGCTGAGGGCCCGACTGGAGGCTTCAGAGAACTCTGGCCTCGGCTCGAGTCGACTTGGAAAGGATGCAATGAGCTGAAGGGTAAATTTCTTTGACTTGGGTTGAACATACTTGGCGTCGGGTGTGCTCTTGATGGCCGTTTGACTTTGTTGCAGAATGCAAGGAGAAGATGGCCGCTGCCGAACAGGGCCAGACTGAACTGCGCGTCGCCTGCGAGCCAGTCCTGCACCTTCTGCGTATTGAAGGAGTCAAGCCGGGCCAGGGGGACGATGCTGTTCCGCTTCTCTCCGGAGGAGCCGACAGGATCAGAGCTTACGCCAAGGAGTCCGCGGCAATGAGTGCGAACCAGGCATTGGCGGTGGTCAAGTCTCATTATCCGAGAGTTGACCTCGAAGCTGTGAAAGAAGGTTTTGCCTGTGATGAAGACAAGGCCAACGCGCTCCTCGAAGAGGTGTCCGGTGCATCGCAAGCCTTGTTAGAGAATCTAGAATTCTGACTTCGATGTGGACCTTGATGCCGAGTGCTCGCCCTCCTTGTTTGAAATATTGTGTCTTCTTACTTGAATATAATTTGTCTGTATTGTCCTTCGCTGAGTGGGCTTCAGACCTCTTTCACTCTTTCTCCTTTGTCTGAGTTGCTAGAATATAGGTCCGCAGCCTTTTGGATCCTGTTGCGCCTTTCTGGGTGGGTTTCAGCCGACTGGTTTGGCTCCTAGGCGCCAGGGTCTTGGCCCGTGGCTTTCTTGCCCCGGACACGCTTTTCCGAGAGGCTGGCGTGCAGCTCTCGAGCGTCGGGACTTACGTTGTGGCCACCTGGCTGAGTGGTTTAGCCCCCAGGCTTGCGTCGTTTGCTAGCTCTCCAGCCCCCGGGCTTTTTCGCTTAATTTGGTAGAATTAAGCGGGAAGGCCGAATGAGCTTGAACTGCTCATGACACGTGTCTGGCGAAATGCTCCTTGATTTTGTTCAACGTACCGATTTTCCTTGGTACTCCGAACGAATTGTCAGTCTTGCGGCGTCGCTTCGTCTTTTGCGTCTTTGAATGGCGTCGCCTCGATTCCGGAGCCAGGTACAGGTTATAAATGGGACGTCACCGCCCTCGAGCGATCGTCTCCTTCTTCTTCTTCTTCTTCCCAGCCTTCCTCCATGGCTAGCACGAGGAGATTCATTGGCCCCTACGCGGCATTCTTTCGCCAGCGATTCTTCGGGCTACTCCATAACTGCGAGGAGGCAGAATTTTGGGAGGAGCTCGACTTCGCCACTCTAGAGGCGGAGGAGGAGGAAGGAGCCACCAGTGACGCCGCCGCAGTGGCCGCTTTGCTGGAGGTGGCTCCGGGGCTCCACGAGGTGGCTGAGATCATCATGGAGATGATCGGGCGCGAGCGCCGTGACGACCTGGCCATCAGGTCTATCGTCCGCCTCATACCACCCCTTTGGGTGGTTGAGGACGAGATCCTTGCGGCGCTACATCGCGCACATCGCGTCTGATCCCGACGACCTCTCTCCCGGGCCTCCCAGCGGCAGAAGCAGCAGCAGCGGCAGGATTGGCGGCGGGAGCCGCCCCGCCTTCTCCCCCCCTTTTTTTAGCGCGAGAAAAAGAAAAAAAGAAAGTTAGTAGTGTAAATTACTAATACTATGAATAAAATGTGGAATCTTGTCCAATCTATACCGTCATGTTTATTCCGAGTTTAGGGTTCCGCCCGATCTACTGTTCTAGTCGGTTGCTCCAAAGGCCGAACGAGGCGCTGGGGCACGAGCTTTTGACGGCTAGAAACTCTCGATCAGGCAAATCTCGGTTAGATTCTGGCGCTGTGAATTGTAGTCCCCGAGTGGTTAGTGCTTTCTACCCATTCCGTCATGCGCGTTGGTATAAACCGCCGGAGTTTTGTGCTCATCGCGGTTTTTATTTCCGTGCGTTTTGTACCAGCGTCGGGATTAGGCGTTACACGGTCGGGTAATAACCACTCGGGACTACCATTACACAGTAGGGCTTCAGAAAATAAAAGGGGATCACCATTTTATTCAGTATGTGAGAGTCGGGTACATAACTTATGCGTAGAAGCGACGGAGCTGTTCGGCGTTCCAAGCATTCGCCAAAATCTCGCCGTCTTCACGCCTAAGTTGATAAGCACCCGGCCGAACCATCTTCTCCACAACGTACGGACCTTCCCAAATTGGAGAGAGCTTGTGCTCGCTTTTCTGATTCCTCCTCAGGACCAGATCTCCTTCTGAAAAGGTTCTTCCTCTGACATTGCGAGAGTGGTAACGCCGAAGTCCCTGGAGGTACTTAGCCGACTGGATGGCTGCAACGCGTTAGAGCCTCCTCGAGTTGATCAAGTTCCACCATTCGGCTTCCCTCGGACTCGGCTTCGTTGTAATTCCGAACCCTCGCGGATTCGAACCCTAGCTCGGTCGGCAGAACCGCCTCTGCACCATAGACCAGGAAAAAGGGGGTTTGGCCAGTTGCTCGGCTGGGAGTGGTTCTGAGTCCCCAGAGTACCGACGGTAACTCCTTCACCCATCGGGCAGCGTATGGTTTGAGTCGGTCGAAGATCCTGGCCTTGAGGCCTTGGAGGACCAGACCGTTAGCTCGCTCAACCTGCCCATTGCTTCGTGGGTGAGCCACCGAGGCGAAGCAGATCTTGATCCCGACGCCTTCGCACCATTCTTGGAATTCTTCACTCATGAATTGGGTGCCGTTGTCCGTGATGATCCGGTTGGGCACTCCGAATCTGACCACGATATCCTGGAAGAACTCCTTGGCCTTAGCCGCAGTGATAGTGGCGACTGGTTTGGCTTCGATCCACTTGGTGAACTTGTCAATAGCTACGAAGAGGTAGGCGAAACCACCTTGAGCCTTCTTGAGCGGGCCCACTAAATCGAGCCCCCAGACTGCGAAGGGCCAAGAGATGGGGATAGTTTGTAGCTCCTGTGCCGGCAAGTGTGTCTGTCTTGCATAGAACTGGCAGCCCTCGCAGGTTCGAACGATCTCCTTGGCATCCGTTACCGCCGTTGGCCAGAAGAAGCCCTGTCGGTAGGCTTTCCCAACCAAGGCGCTTGATGCCGCATGATGGCCACACATCCCCGAGTGGATTTCTTGGAGCAGCTCTCTTCCCACTTGTCCCGAAATACACCGCCTAAGGACACCTGAGGCACTCTTCCGGAAGAGCTCGTCGCCCACCACCACGTAGGATTTGGCTTGTCGGGAGACGCGCTCTGCCAGGGTGGTCGCTTCCGGGAGTTTGTCCTTCAGGAGATAATTAAGGTACGGGGTAGTCCAGTCGGGATCGATGAGCAGGACCCCGGTCCCAGGTTCCTTACTCGGCTCTTGTCGTTTTGTAACGGTTGGCTCGTGAAGATCCTGTACGAAGATACCACTCGGGATATCTGCCCGAGTGGCTCCCATTTTAGCCAACTCGTCAGCCGCCTCATTATTGCGGCGGAGGACGTGAACCAGCTCCAGACCGTCAAACTTGCCTTCCAATTCTCGGACTTGCTGGCAGTATGCCTTCATGGTCTGATCCACGCACGACCAGTCCTTCTGTACTTGGTTCACCACCAATCGAGTCGCCCAAATCGCCACCGGCTTGATTCAGTGATATGGCGATACGGAGCCCATGGATGAGAGCCTCGTACTCTGCGGCATTATTCGAGGCCGGGAAGTGAATCCGAAGGACATACTTCAACCTGTCGCCTTTAGGCGAGACAAGGAGGATTCGCGCCCCTGCTCCTCCAAGCATGAGGGATCCATCGAAGTGCATGATCCAATATTCTGGCTCTTCTTCCGTAAGGGAGCACTGGGATTCGGTCCACTCGGCCGTAAAGTCGGCCAAAGCCTGGGACTTGACGGCGGTGCGCGGCTTGAACGAGACGTCGAAAGCCCCAAGCTCGGCTGCCCACTTTGAAATTCTTCCAGTAGCTTCCCGATTACGGAGGACCTCTCCCACGGGGAAAGAAGTCACTACTGAAATCGAATGTCCTTGGAAATAATGCTTCAGCTTCCGTGACGAGATCAAAATGGCGTACAGCAGCTTCTGGATTTGAGGATATCGCGTCTTGGATTCGCCAAGATTACCGACAAAATAAACCGGGCGTTGCACGCCGTAGCGGTGTCCCGATTCTTCCCGCTCCACAACTATCACGGCGCTGACTACATGAGTTGTCGCCGCTATGTAGAGCAGGAGAGGTTCACCTTGCACCGGCGAGGCTAGAATTGGAGGGGTGGAGAGGAACACCTTGAGCTCTTCAAAGGCTTGCTGCGCCTCCGCTGTCCATTCAAAGCGGTCCTGCTTCTTGAGGAGCTTGAAGAAAGGCATTCCCCGAACTCCCAACCGTGAGATAAACCTGCCAAGCGCTACCATGCACCCAGTGAGCTTTTGGACCTCTTTTTGGCTGGTAGGCGGGGCCATCCTCATGATGGCCCCGATTTTCTCCGGGTTCGGCTCGATCCCGCGATGAGAGACAATGAACCCGAGTAGCTTCCCGGAGGAAACTCCGAAAACACACTTCTCGGGGTTTAGCCTCATCTGGAACGCCCTCAGACTTGTGAACGTCTCGGCCAGGTCAGAGGTGAGGCTGTCTTCTGCCTCGGTTTTGACCACTATATCATCCACATAAGCTTCCACGTTGAGTCCAAGCTGATGGTGAAAACACCGCCAGATCGCTACCGATAAGTAGCGCCGGCGTTCTTCAAATTTCAAACGGCATGGTGATGTAGCAATATGCTCCGAACGGGGTGATAAACGAGGTCTTCTCGCAATCCTCCTCTCGAAGCCGGATTTGATGATAGCCCGAGTAGGCGTCCAGAAAACTAAGTAGTTGGGATCCGGCAGTGGATCTACCACCTGATCAATACGAGGGAGACCAAAGGGATCTTTCGGACAAGCCTTGTTGAGGTCGGTGTAATAGCCAGCTTTTATTCTTCTTCTGGACAAGTACAGGGTTTGCCAACCAGTCGGGATGATACACTTCTTTGATGAAGCCTGCGGCTAGCAGCTTTGTAATCTCCTCCCTGATAGCCTGTCGGCGGTCTTGGGCGAATCGTCGCAGCCTTTGCTTGACTGGCCTGGCCGATTGGTCTACATTCAATGCGTGCTCGATCACCTCCCTGGGAACTCCGGGCATGTCCGACGGCTTCCAGGCGAAGACGTCTTTATTCGCCCGCAGGAAAGTGACGAGCACGTCCTCCTATTTGTTCCCGAGCCCTGTCCCGATCAAGGTGGTTCGCGACGGATCGGACGGGTCGAGGAGGATTCTTTTGGTACCTTCTTCGGGGCCAATCCCGGGGCTTCGCGCTTTGCGGGTGGGGACGCCGCCTTCCGGCTTCTCGGAATCCGCTTCTTGCCGAATCCCCTCCCGACCCGCTAGCGCCTCCAGGGACTCGGCCATCTCGCAGCTTTCCCTGTCACAGTAAAAAGACTGCTTCATGTCACCGCGCAGAGCGATGATACCACTCGGCCCTGGCATCTTCAATGTCAAGTACGTGTAGTGGGGTACTGCCATGAACTTGGCCAGCGCTGGTCTCCCCAAGATGGCATGATATGCTGTTGCAAAATCTGCCACCTCGAAGCCAAGGTTCTCTGTCCGGTAATTCTCCCTTGCGCCGAAAGTGACCGGCAGGGTGATTTGTCCGAGTGGTGTCGCTGAAGTTCCAGGTATGACACCGTGGAAAGGCGACGATCCGCGCTTTAGCTCCGACCGTGGAATCCCCATATCGTCGAGAGTTTTGACAAAGAGGACATTGAGCCCGCTCCCACCATCGATCAATACCCTCTTGAGCTTGATGCCGCGGACGACGGGCGCCAAGACGAGAGGATATCTGCCGGGGAACGGGACGTGATCCGGGTGATCCGAGCGGTCGTAGGTTATCGCGACCTCGGACCAACGTACATATTAGGCGTTCGCTGCACCGCATAGATGTCCCGGGCGGTGAGCTTTTGCTTTCGCTTGGACTCATATGCAGCTGAGCCCCCGAATATGTAGTTGAGCTCGAGATCGGCTTCCTGATAGTCCTCGGCTTCGGGGGGAGGTGGCTTGTTGGCGGCGTGCCCACTCGGACCTTGTCCAGCCTGCTTCTTGCTCTCGCGGGCGAACCTCTTTAGGGTGAAGCAGTCTTTGGCGGCATGCCTCCCCTTCGGATGGAAAGGGGAAAGTGAGTGCATAACCTTATCATATCCATCCTCTTTGAGGGCGCGAGGGTGAGTTGGTGCAATGATCGCCACCAGCCTCTTCACCCTTGGCGCTTCTTTTCTTTCCGCCGGGGTTCAGCTGATCCTTCCTCGTCACGCCGCTCCGCCAGAGCCTCGGAGGTCGACGATAACGGTCCGCTAGGGCGAACAGCTCCCGGACCGACGTGGGTGGCTTCCGGGACATCTTCTTGATGAGGTCGGGGTCGCTGACTCCCTTCTGGAAGGCAGCTATCACAATCGCATCTGTGACATCCCGAACGGTGCTTTTCCTGTGCATGAAGCGCTTGACGAACTCCCGGAGGGGTTCGTTCCTCCTTTGGTGTAGCTGGTATAGGTCCCAAGGGGTACTTGGGCGCTCGTAAGTGCCTTGGAAATTTGAAATGAACTGCTCACACAGATCTCCCAGAATCTATAGAGTTCATTTGGAAGTCCGGTGAGCCATGCTTGGGCAGGCGAGAGGGTAACCGGCAAGTAGTTTGCCATTACTTTCGATCCTCTGCCCCGACCGCTGTGAGCATATACTTGTAGCCAAGCCTCGGGTCCCTCTCACCGTCGAACCTAGTGATGCCTTTAGGATTAAATCCATCAGGCCAAACCACTCGGCGTAGGTGAGGGGTAAACGCGCGAACCCTTCGATGACCCGCGACACCCCGGGTGGTGATCGACGCGAGGGGATCGCGCTTGGCGTGCCAGCGATCTCGCGGAAGGATGCCGTAGCGTTCATATTCGTCGGCTTGACGGCGTTGTTCCTCCCTTTCTCGGTCGCGGCGCCTGGCGTCGAGGTCTGAACGGAGGTCGCGGTTGATGCTGTGTCAAAAGTCGTCTCCGCGGGGTAGAACATGATGTGTCTGGCGGGCCGTCACAAGTGGAAACATTCTGAAGACTTTTGGGGACAATCTCTGGCAAAGTGGTTTCCATTGCAATTATAACACCTCACTATTCCTGATTGAGTGGTTGTGGAGCTTGACTGCTGTCCACTCATTGCTGGCCTCTTGTTCGGAAATCCTGAAGGAAATGCTGGGGTCATTCCTCCGTATTGGGCGGAAGATCGCATCCTCTGTTCATGAGCTTTTCTTTTCCTGGTGTCCTCCAGATCATTCTGGGTCTCTTCTGTGACTATCAACTTGTCCACCATAGACGATAGGTCCTGGAAATCTATGGCTGATATATGGAACTTCAGGTTCTTTTGCAATCCTTCGAAGAATCGCTCCATCTTCTTGGCTTCAGTGTCCACTTCTCCTGGCGCGTAACGGGACAGGTAGTTGAACTGGTGGAGATACTCTATAACTGTTAGTCCTCCCTGGTGGAGAGCTAAAAATTCCCTTCTCTTTGATGCCATTAGTCCGGCTGGGATGTGGGCCTTCCTAAAAGCGTCTTCAAATTCAGTCCATGTGATTTCTTGTCCGTCCTTCATGGCTTGAAAATTCATCCACCATGATGCTGCTTGTCCTTGTAGCTGATGGGATGCATATAGAACTTTCTCTTTGTCAGTGCACTGGACTGTGTCCAATTTCCTTCGGATGTCTCGAATCCAATCATCGGCTGCCAAAGGGTCAATCGGTGTCGAAAATATAGGGGGTCTGGTCTTCTGGAAGTCAGACCATCTAGATCCACCTATATTTCCGTTTTGTCTATTTATGTTCTTTTGAGGATAACCCTGAGGTTCTGTAATTAAGTGTCCCAACATTTTCTCCATTATTTGTGCTTGTCGTTCTTCGGCTTGCTGTTGGTTCCTTTCCATTGCTGCCAGTACTTGTGCTAGGTTGACTGGGTTACCGGTTGACTCTTCATCATTGCCGGGGTTACTATTCTGTTGTTCTCCTCTGATGTCTCCCATGGTCTTAATATTTTTTTTCGGTCTGCAGCAGGTTTTGAGAAAAGCAGAAGACGAGTAAGAATCAGTGTATGGGGTGAGAGTAGCAAGAATAGATGGGGTTTAGACGAATTGAGGGAATCTTTGAATTGGACGGGGATATATAGATAATTAAGGCAATCAAAATCACGGAGATAGAGAACTTAGCAAATTATAGGGTATGGATCATACGCAAAACCGTTTTAAGGTTCGGTATAACCCATTTTACATTACAAAAGCCTAACAGAACAGGGGCACAACTTCTACGACTAACGGACCAAACTACTGCAGTCGACATCATCTCCATGCTGCTGGCGAGATCGACGAGGATTTTGAATCTTAGACGGGCAGGCGAAACTTAAAACAAAACCGAGAGGGATCAGGAGCTCTAAAGAAGGATAAGGTAGCAGGGGAAGAAGGAGACAGCAATAATACTTATATTTTTGAAATTCATTTTGTTTGTAAGCCAAATAATTTTGTAAAGATTTTTCCTAAACCAACCTAAGGTCTTAATCTATGGTCAAGCCAAGGCTCTGATACCACTTGTGACGGCCCGCCTTTTTAGGGGCAGGACCGTACGCCTCGACAGCTACCCAGGATGATTAGCTGCCGGGAATCAAGCATCTCATTGCCAGACAAGAGTTAACACCAACTGTTTTTATTGAATATAGGGCCTAACGGCCAAGGTTTTTACAGAAGAGGGCGCAGCAGGGCCCGAATATAATACAAGCAAAACACCGCACAGGCAGGCCCGAGCAAAAGACTAAGACCTCAAAACCAAACCAAATCGCCATCTACGTACTCCTGGTACGCTCCAGCTTCTTCAAACTCTGAAAGCGGTCGGAGTTTGCAAGGGGTGAGTACGGGAGTACTCAACAAGTCGTACGGAGAACTCTGAATACTATATGCAAGGGCTAACGAATGAAGGCAATAGGGTTAAGTATCTGGATGCAGCTTTATTTTATAACTCATTTTACATTTGAAGCACAAACCATAATTAAGTAGTAGGGGGGGTTTCACAAGTTCAACACCACTTATCCATATTCACCAAATTCACCAAAACAATTACTTGAGCTTGGTTACGGGTATCACCCCAGTTCAAACTTAACTTCATTAACCGGAAGTACGGCGTAATCGATTACCATTGATTAACTCTGCAGAGGTGCTCAGCTTTACCCACAAGATATCAACGACCGTTAATGCCAAGCGCTAACAAACATGCAGCTTAAATGCATGCGGCCGGGTCGAGACCATCACAGCATTTCGTTAATCATTCCTGTGTTTTAGTTGTTAACCGATAGGTATACAGCTACCTTGGACTCACAGTCCCCATTAGCACCTACCGTTGTGAGAACCAGCGAATGACACTCCGGTCCATCCCTGTTCCACCCCTTCGGTATACTCCCCTGCCAGGGAGGCCGATCCCTATTCCCCATCGGGAATAGTCCACCAATTTATTCAAATTTTATTTCAGGAATGATTAATGTACTGAGCTATGTCGGAGTCAGGCTCGCTGACCATTCCGACTTGTGGTTGAGCGAATACTTAAGTTATTTACTTTGCTCAAGGGGGTTATTAACCTTACACTGCCAAAGACCAAGCCTTTCCATCCACAAACCCATTCCGATACCCACGGTACCGGCCACCAGACAAACCAAGGCATTAATCATCAGTCGGGGATTGGAATCTCATCCACTCGGGACTTATCCAATTCTGTCCCCCAGACTGTAGCATTTTCACAAAATAACCGAGCCAGCGGCTCGACAGCATTTATTTCCATTTTCCAAGATTTTGATATCATACTAACCTGAATAATATCTAACTTAACTAGGCATATATACTTCCTAGGGTTACAAGGATTTATTTGGAATTCAATATTTTTCAAGGAAGTTCCATGAGCAATTCGGCATTATCTAGGTATCATGTCATTCTAAAATACTGGATTTCAATAATTCAACATACAGTAAAATAATGCGGTATAAAATAAGTACTAAGTATACGTGGCATGAATAGGTTCAATATGATCAAGGGTGTACGGCTTGCCTTGCTCGGCGATCGGATCGGTTGAACTGTAGTCGATGTAGTTGTACTGGGCTCCTGTCGGGTCCGGCTCCTGCTCCGGGTACTGCGTCTGCTCCGGGAATTGTCCAACGGTCGGATCTAACGCGAAAAGGACGAACAACAATAAACAAACGAAAAACGAAAGGAAACTGAAATGAAACCGGAAACCGAAACTGAAACCGGGAACGAAAACGGGCCGGGAGGGAGAACGAAGGGTTCTTCTGGCATTTTTGGAATTTTAGAGACTCTGGATTTTGGATTGGAGGTTATTTTTGGACTCAAGGGATCGAAACGGTGCGGAATATGTATTTGGTGGAGCTCGGGGTTTTTCGGGATTTTTCGGGAATTTTCTGGGCTATTTTTGGATTTATAAATGAATTTTTGGATTTAATTGAATAATCAAAAATCCGAAAATAAAACAAAAGGGAAAATGGCCGTGGGCCAAATAGTGCTTGGGCCATACGGCCCACACGCGTGTGGGGCTGGGCGAGGGAAACCGGCTGGGCCGGCCCAACTCACGCGCGGCCGCGCCTGACAGGCGGGCCCGACTGGGCAGCGGCTTAGGCGGCTGGAGGGTGGGGCCCGGCTGGAACACTCACAGAGATCGATCGATCGAGCGGGAGAGAGAGGGGGCTCAGCTAGGGTTAGGCGAGGGCGGTGGCGGCAAGAGCGGCGAGGCGGCGGTGGGTGGCCGCGGCGTGAGGTGGGGAAGAACACGAGGAGGGAGAGGGAGAGCTCACCACGGGCAGAGAGAGAGCGGGTGGGTGGAGCGGGAGGCGGAGCTTCGGCTTTTATAGCCGAGCGGGGAGGAGAGAAGGAGGGCGGGGCCGCCGCGTGCGGAGGACGCAGCGCGGCCGACGGGACGGCGGCGTGGCTGACGCGCGCGGAGTGGAGGCGATGGGATAGCAGCGGGACGGCGCGGAAAGGACGGCGGCATGGCGGAGGGGAGGCGATGGGATGGAGCATGGCGGAGAGGACGGGGGCGACGTGCGGCTTTGAAGGCGGAGGGGACGGCGGCGTGGGAGCAGCAGGGCGAGGGCGAGGGCGACGACGTGTGCGGGCGACCGGTCGCAAGGGAGAAGCGGGCGGCGGACCGGGCGCGAGGACGGAGCCGCCGGAGGACCGGGCCAAGCGGCGGCGCAGGCAAAGGACCGGAGGTCCGAGCGGGGTTCCATGGTACGAACCAACCACTCCCAAACCTAATTGCTGGCTTAAGAACAGAATCCAAATCAAGTACTCCAAATCCAAATCAAAGCTCCAATTAAACTCGAATTAGGTTTTGCGATTTCGTTTTGAATTTTTAGGGTCATTTCAACCGTGGTGAAGCCAGATGAACTGAGTGAAATTGTAGTGATAACTATAGGAAACCACATCATGATGACAAGGGTAAGCGTAGCGAATCTGGTAGAACCATACTGAACCGTAGCGAATCATAGCTAACCATGAAGAACCACGGCGAACCCTAAACCTTGTTCTGTATACAAAACAAAGTGAACCTTACTAAATTGTTCAAAATCCATTAAAACCAAAGTGAACCATAGAAAACCATACTGAACTATTGTCAAGCTAGATTATCCTAATAAAACAAAGGTAAGATTGGAGAACCGTTATGAATGGAGTGAAACCACAGACAACCGTACAGTGAACCTTTGATAACCATACTGAGCCATTAATATGGACGACACTCTGCATTCATGCCCTACCGCAATATGTTTTTGGTTTGTTCATGATCTGTATTCTCACTAAATGTAATGTGTGTTCCATGTGTTTTCTAATCTGTCTTCAGCTATACCACAATTTGCTGTGACATTAAGCTCTTTGACATCTCTCGCAAGTTGGTTGATGTCATCATCATCACTTGAGTCATCTTGCTCAATCACAATGCTCTCTTTGGCCTTGAGAACAATGTTAGAAAACAACAGTTTTTTGGCCAGGCTTTCTAGTGACCATGATCTGCTATTTTTCTTATTAAGCAATTGATTTCCACTAAAAGTATATTAGTTGATTTCCCAAAAACATATCCAGAAGAATCGGCATCTTACCCAATGCCCACCATCCAACATAAGTAGGGTCCACCGAAGTGTATTTGGGCCCACTATCCATCCATTCAAAGTGGGGTTCATTTCGGTGTAAAGAAGGCTATCAAATGTTAGAAAACTACGGTGGGATGAGTGCTCATCGATGGCGAAAGTTCCTTGAATCTCATATCTGTCAAGGTCTTGGACGAGATACCAACTCCTCGTTCCAAGATCAAGAGCATTGCGGTCCACCTAGGTTCAACCCCCATACCGTCTAGGGTTGGGGTGGATAATATCCGTCGGTGCGCTCCGCCTAGGGTCGGGGGCTCTTTTCACTACAATGACATAAAGGTGGAACATGCACATCATGGTGTTACATTATGTAACGGGTATCTTAAATTTTGGGTAACAAAGTAACGGGTACACGACTGTGTTTTCACCACACTCTTTCAATTCCCCGCCTTGTGCCTTCTCCTTAAAAAAAAGTTTCCCGCCTTCAGTCGAGTCGCAACTCCCATTCAGTTCGCCGCATTCTCGGTTGGCCATCCTGAAAGATGATATCTTTCTACAATCTTTTTCAAATAGCAGGTGAGAACAATAGCAATTCCCTTGATATTTTGGTTTTGGCACTCTCTCAATAGTTACCTAGTCATCAAGGAGGCGTCGACTAACTTCAAGGGACATGTTGGCGTCGATGCACGCTTATTCAACCTGCTTCTTTGACAGTAACCATGCGTCAAAGTTTATTCTGGCCATAGACAGCTCCATGCGACACCCCAATAACTCAGCTGCTAGGTTCTTTAGCGACGATTTTTTGACATCGGACCGCTTGACTGCCACTATTTCTACCAGGTCAACCACCTTGGCCACCTTCAGGTTGTAATAGTCATTCAGCAGTTTGGCGTCTGTGGATCCCCATGCCAATGAAGCAGTTGGGGTTCTCAAGGAAACTTTTAAGATCTCTCGGGATTCCGTCGGCATTGATGATCTGAGAGTGAGACATTGGTCGTTGATGCAGAGCTGCAGGGTGGCAATCTTTTCCTTCCAATCGCTCGGTGTCTAGACCAACGTTGAGTACCTCTCTATTGTTGAATCGCTGGAGAAAAACCTCAACGTCGTGGGTCTTGGATGTGACTATTGTATTGATCATGGTCTTACAGAAGTGGGCAGAGGTTGGCGTTCAGAATCCTACGCATACAATACATGAGCATAGCCAGAACAGATAAGTGTATTCTAGATAGCCAGCACGTGTGTTATATTTCATTAACTAACCATTTGATTTTTCTTTCTGTTGTTGCTGGCACCAAGAATTCTCTTATAATCACCTGCAAGCCTTTGTAAGATGTCTGGATTGTATTGGACATAGCGAACAATCGCGCGGTGTTTGACATGCCCTCGACGAATGTCTTTGGCATGCTGGATGAGTTCCAAGATGGAGTACTTTTGCTTCATCTTGGAGGGGAAGTGGGGGCAGCGGAATGTACCGTCCAGGTTGCAAAGTGTTTTATTCCTTTGGATTTGAGGACATTATAATAATTATCCTTGTTGTTCTTTGCATCCAAACAGTCGTCAGAGGACTCAGAGTCACCCTCCGAATTGTTTTCATTATCACCCTACTTTGATGGCTAAATACTACTACAAGCTTCAATTTTGGTTTCAACTGACTGATGCCGAATGGCTTGACTTACTTCTATTGCCCTCTAACTGAGTGTTGTGCAGATCTAGAGGGGACGAAGTAGTCGCAGCATTGGGGTCTGGATGGGATGGAGCAAGCAATATGATGTATGGTAGGGTGGGTCATGTTGCCCACTTTTGGGTCAAACTCCATTTCAGCACCGCTACAACAGTTCAGGGCCATCTCTTCCTAATTTTTATCTCCTAAAGCTGAAATTAGTCCTCCAGATTTGTTCTCAGTCTCTCCTGAATTATCAGAACTTTGTACTCCTCCAAATCCAGAGAAACTTGATCCTCCAGATTTTGCTTGGTTCTTTTGGAATAGTTGCTGACAACATGCTACTACTAGTTTCTTCAATATTGGTTAATCTCATTGATAACCTTTTTAACAACAGAAATAACAGTCAGCCTTGTTATTTCTTAGATATTGCTTAGAACAAATCTGGAGGACTAAGTTTAGCTTTAGGAGGAGATATAAATCACGAAGAGATGGCTCTGAACTGTTGTAGCGATAGTGACATAGAGTTAGACCCAGAGGTGGGCAACATGATCCACCAAACCATACATCCCGATGGCCAGGCAAAGGATGGTAAGCAGGAAGAGGAAGAGGAAAACCGTAGTGACATGGAGTTGGCCCCGGAGATTGGTGACACACCCCACCCTGCTGTACAATCTGATGGCCAGGCAGAGGATGACAAGGAAGAAGAGGAACCTGCACAAAAGCGTAGAAAGTGCCAAATGGTCTGCATCCCCAATGTTGCGACTCCTTCGACCCGAGGGGATACAAGTCAGACAAATCAAGCCATTCCTCCGCCCAATGTTTCATGTTCGTCATCACATCCTTCACCACAGACAGCCACTCCTGTAACCCCTCTTACTCATAGTAACTAGATATCGCCTGCTCCATCCCCTCTGGACACCAATGCTACGACTCCTTCGTCCCCTCCAGATCTGCACAACACTCAGTTAGAGGGCGAAGAAGTCAGTCGAGTCAAGCCATTCGGCATCAGTCAGATGAAACCACAAATGAAGCTTGTAGTATTCAGCCATTAAAAGAGAGTGATAATGAAAACAACTCAGAGGGTGATTTTGAGTCCTCTGACGACTGCTCGGATGCAAAGAACAACAAAGATAATTATTATAATGTCCTCCAATCCAAAGGAATAAAAACACTTTACAACCTGGATGGTACCTTCCGCTACCCCTATTGCCCCTCCAAGATGAAGCAGAAGTACTCTATCTTGGAGCTCATCCAGCACGCCAAAGACATCCGTCGAGGGCGTGTCAAACACCGCACGATTGTTTGCTATGTCCAATACAACCCAGACTTCTTAGAAAGGCTTGCAGGTGATTATAAGATGATTCTTGGTGCCAGCAACAGCAACATCAACAGAAAGAAGAATCAAACGGTTAGTTGAAGAAATATATCACATGTGCTGGCTATCTAGAATACACTTATACACTTATCTGTTCTGGCTATGCTCATGTATTGCCTGCGCAGGATTCAGCCTGCCAACCTCTATCCACTTCTGTAAGACTCCCAACCTCTGTAGGACCATGATCAACACAATAGTCACATCCAAGGCCCACGACGTTGAGGTTTTCCTCCAGCAATTCAACAATAGGGAGGTACTAAACGTTGGTATAGACACCGAGCGCCAAACCGTTCAATTTCACAATCATTGGAAGGAAAAGATTGCCACCATACAACTCTGCATCGACCAATGCCTCATCTTTCAGATCATTAATGCCGATAGAATCCCAAGAGATCTTAAAAGTTTCCTTGAGAACTCCAACTGCTGCTTCATTGGCATGGGGAACTGTTACAACTTGAAGGTGGCCAAAGTGGTTGACCTTGCAGACATTGTGGTAGTCAAGCGGCCCGATATCAAAAAATGTCGCTGAAGAACGTAGCGGCTGATTTATTGGGTTGTCGCATGGAGCTATCTATGGCCAGAGAGAACTGGGACGCATTGTTACTATCAGAGAAGCAGGTTGAATATGCGTGCATCGACGCCTACATGTCCCTTGAAGTTAGTCAACGCCTCCTTGATGACTAGATAACTGTTGAGAGAGTGCCAAAACAAAATATCAAGGGAACTGCTATTGTCCTCACCTGTTATTTAGGAAAGATGTGTGGATGGTTTCTAGATATCGTTGGCAACCGAGAAGGCGGGGAACTGAAGGGGGACTCGACTGAATGCAGGGAACTTTTTTTAAGAAGACGCAAGGCGGGGAACTGAAAAGGAGAGTGGGGTGAAAACATAGTCGTGTACCCGTTACTTTGTTACCCAAAAATTTCAGATACAGGTCTAATAATTTTTGTTCGAGTACGGATAATACCTGGATAATTGTATACGTAATGTAACACCATGATGTGCATGTTCCACCTTTCCGTCATTCCAGTGAAAAGAGCCCCCAGCCCTAGGCTAAGTGCACCGACGGATATTATCCACCCCAACCCTAGGTGGTACGGGGGTTGCACCTAGGTGGACCGCAATGCTCTTGATCTTGGAACGAGGAATTGGTATCTCGTCCAAGACCTTGACAGATATGAGATCCAGGGAACTTCCGCCATCGATGAGCACTCATCCCACCGTAGTGTTACTGATTTTCGGGTTTACGACCATTGGAAGCTTCTAAGGCTTCATCATTCCAAGGCGACAATCATCCTTGGAGAAATTGATGGGCAGCTCGGTCCACCTAAGCTGCTGCACGGGGGGCTTGCCTTGAGCGACGTGGTGCACCTCCTGTGCGGCTTCCTTTAAATCTCGACGACATTTGTAGGCTAAGGAACCCCCGAATATAACCACAATATGATTGTGGTGCTCCTAGTAGTCCATATCTTCTCGTCGTCAGCGGGCTTCTTGCCCTTACTGTTCTCACCTTGCTCGGGGAGAGTAGGCATGGGACCCTTGTCGGTCCAGCAATTGCGAAGGTCGTGCCCGTGCGCCTGATGGAGAAGGCAGAACCGGTCGTTCGGTGGGGCACCTTGGCCGTTACGGTGCTGGGGTGGTCGAACCCTTCCTCTTGCACCGAAATTCTTGCGCTGTTGTTGCATTTTCTTCCACTGGAATGCCTCATCGACGTTTGCATACTGATCGGTCATGCGGAATAGCTCACTGGCTGTTAGATCAGGATGGATCTCGAGGTCCTGCGTTAAGCGGATATCTCGGACCCCAAACTTAAAGGCACAGACGACTGCCTCATCGGAGACATTCAGAATCGAATTCCGCACCTAAATGAATCTTTGTATGAACTGTCACAAAGATTCACCTTTCGTTTGGATCAAGCGCTCGAGGTCACGCTCCTTGCCCAGACGAGTGTAGCAGCTTTGGAAATTCGCTCTGAGTGTGCTGCTGAGTTGCCTCTAGGAGCGAATTGTTCCCTCTTTCTGGTTGAAGAGCCAAGTCCTAGCAGCTCCGTCTAGTACTGTAGGCATGAAGTTTGCCATAACTCCCTCATCACCTCCAGCTGCTAAAATAGCAGTGGTATAAATGGAGAGGAACTCATCCACATTCTGAGTTCTGTTGAACCTCTCTATGTGGCCAGGCTTGAACTTGCCCGCCCAAGAAACATGACGAAGAGGCGCTGCAAAAGCCCGACACTCGAAAGCTAGGGCGTCATTGTAGTCTCTTCACCCATGGTGATCACGACGATCATCGGTGCGATGGCTTCCGACACGCGGACCAAAGTGAGAGAAAACTTCTCGATGTAGGCGTGACGGGGATTGATCTGAGACAGAATGCCCGGTATGCTCGTGACCGTGACGAGCATACCCTTGACCTCGTGAGTTTGCTCGGGAATCACTACGAGATTCCTCGTGGTGTCGATCAAACCTCCCATGGCCTTCCCGAGCAAGACTTCGAGAATCACATGAATCCAACCATAAATACAGAACATATATGAACCCTGCAGGTGGCCAGCACTCAAGAAAATTTGGTAAGGAATCACTGAAACAAAGTAAAAACAAGAGCGATCTGCTGCAATTTTAGAGACAAAGTAAACAGGAATAATTTTCCTTTTACATAGGATTAGCTTTCTGCATCCACAACCCTAGAATTCGCCAAATCAATTAGTATTGAGGGAAGACTTTCAAGTGTGGCAATTGGCAAACGCCATAATTGTCTTCAGGTGGACGTCTTAAAATACAAATGGGGTCTTATCTGCCCTTTCTAGTTACTACATGAGCAAATCATGATACCCTCAGAAGTCATCGAAAGTATCAAATAGTCCAAGAAGATAAATTCACCCCAGTCTTGTGTTAATTATAGTCAGATGTATACAGTTGTATTAGTGATGCAATGTCTTTGCTTCGGACTCTAGTCTATGTGTGTGCTCTGCATTATAATTATCATTATTGGCCTACAATAATAGTGCAAAGTTTTTTGCAACAATTCATAACAGATGGAGAATAGATAGCATGCCCAAAAATCTGGGTGGTGTGATGAATCAATTTTAAGAAGAACAAAGATTTCTCATCTAAAAAAATTTATTCATAGAACCTATGATAGAGATAGAGACAACATGGGTGCATTTTTTCCAGCAAAGGTACAATGTGAAAATGGTTCATTCAGTTAGTAGGAAAGAATTCTTTCTGGTGACCAGATATCTTGAAGAAAATATATATTCAGAGGAATTGATTTTTTTCACTGTCTGACATTTTGCTTAATTATTCACTTAAAACCGATTATCTTTAGTTATTACACTTTTGGGGAAGGCAAGGATATCCTGGTTAATGAGATGTTGCTCCTTACATATTTTATAGCAGGTTTATTAAGGGGCCGGCGGCAGCGCGGCGCGGTGCGGGAGGAGGAGAGGGGCACGGCACGGGAGGAGAGGGGCGCGGCGCGGTAGCAGGAGAGGGGGAGTGGCGCTCGGGAGGGGAGCGGCGGCGTTCGAGACTTGGCAGGGGGATGGAGTGAGGGAGAGTGAGGTCGCGCGGGCGCCGCCTAGTCATCGGGATGGCAAGGGGGGCCGAGCTTGAGTTACCTGCTCGAGCTCGGGCTGGGGCCCGTTGACCATGCTATTGACCGGGCAGGACTTTTCAGTCCCCGACAGCTTAGTTATTACTTATACTATCCTATGTAAACTAATTGAACCTCGTATATTTGTGTTGTTCGCTGAATGTTTCTATTATGTAATGACTATTTGTGTTGGATGTTTGTGCTTAATGTTTTAATTTTCTAAGTTGGCTTAATCGTCCGAGTTGTCTTTTATTGTGGTTTGGATCCTCTTTGAGCATTGTGTTTATATTGATCACATTGTTTATTGCTTTATCATATTCCATTGTTCGTCAGATCCAATATATAGTCAAAACTCCGCCAAAATTTCCTAAAATCCACATGTGCATCAATTCCAACTCAAAATTATCATGCACATTTCTAGGGGGAGTTTCATACTCAATATTCTTTTTTCTTCTCCTCAAGAAAGTAAACTGTCATTCAAAGTAAATAATCCTTTAAGTATACAATTTGCTTAATTACATTGTGTACTTAAAATCATTTCAAATTATTTATTCTAGCTAAGGGTTGTCATCAATTACTAAAAAGGGGGAGATTGAAGCATCTAGGCCTCTCATTTTAGTTTGGTTTTGGTAATTAATGATAATCAATATTTGTGGACTAACTATTTGTTTTGAGTGTGCAAAAGGTGATTAGTCCCCATCAAAGGAATACGAAAAGCAACCACATGAGCCAACTTTTGAAGTCAAGCACAAGACCAAGGTATAAAGGTTAAGGTTTCTTTTTAGCATTTTGCCGATCTCCGTGTTTTGAGTGAGGTCGGATTTGTTAGGATAGATGCCGTACTATTAAGGGGGACTTGATCAATAGCATGAGATTAAGTGCATCTAAATAGCCCAATTAGTGTGATAACTCATATCCATTCATTTTTATTGATTTTTTAAAAAATTCTGGCCTTCAATCTTAAAGCGGCATTACTGACGTCATAGGAACGGTACTATCGGCAGTAGTAGCAGTACCACCCATATAATGCTGGTAGTCTTTTTACAGAGGTGGTGTTTTTTCGTGACCCTCCTGGCCAACACTACCGGCAATGTAGGAGCGATACTACCGGCCAAGTGCGGTAGTACCGCCCATACTACTGCGATATTCATTTAACAGTAAAGGTGTGTTTTTGAGGTTCGATTAGGGCGGCACTACCAGTGTGACTGAGCGGTACTGCCGGGCCAAGCGGTAGTACCTCCAAATATTGTGGTAGTTATTTTCCAAAGAGCCCCATGTTTTCATCCTTTCTCAAAGCGGCACAACCGGCCATTTTAGTGGTAATGCCGGACTTCAGGGGTAGGTGACCTATGTTCACTGACAAGGGCATTAAATGCTATAGCTGAGCCGTTAGAGACCTGAGTAGTACTACCGGCCCTATGAGGATGGAGTGAGGGAGGGGGCGGCTGGGCCTAGGCCAGGAAAATAGGCATGGGCCGAAAAAAAGAGAAAAAAAATTCAGATTTTATTTATTTTCTTGTTTTTTCTTTTTTTGACCTTCGCCTAATCCTCACCTAGGCGGGCACCTAGGCGCCCGCCTAGGCGTCCAGGCAGTGGGCTGGCGCCTCACCTCGCCTTGTCGCCATGATAACCATGATTTATAGGGATCTATCATATTTCCTTCATCGGAAGTTGTTCTACAACAATCCCAAATGCGAACTACAAGCAAAAAGACATAAGACAGAATATAGCACAATTATCGGATTCGCTGTAAACCCCCGCAAATCGCGAACCGGATTCGCGGAACCCGAACCGGTTTAGGGTACGGGGTCCGTGTCCGTAGTGGAAATTGGAAGAAAAAGCAGCAAACCGCGAACCCGGATCCCGTATCACAACTAGGACAAACCGTGTTTCTGGTAACTATGGAATATAGGCCATCTAAAATATGCAGGGCAGATGTCAGTTTTGAAAAGCTAATCCAGAGTTGATTAAAATGCTATTTATAGCTTTTTATTTATAAGCAGTAAGTTATCTAAAATACAAAGACAGCTCATTGTAAGATGTGCTTCATTTTGGCTGGGGAAGCTAAGTTCTTCCACACATTCTACTGAGCCATGCTAAATGAACAATAATATTCTCTGCACTGTTGTTTCGCCCAAATGTAACGTTAATGTCATCTACATGGCCTCGGATCACCCAACAGAATGTCTTGGGCTCATTCATACTAGCTCAACACAAAATCACTTGATGATTAAGTACCTTCACAAAAATAAATAGGTAGCCAAATACGGTGGTTCTAGTGCACCACCTTCCCTGTCTCACTCCACTAACTGCAAACACCTTGCTCTCTGCTAAAAAGAGTGTGTTTCATTTAGGAATTTTTGGCAAAGAGATGTCAGATTTGTTGCATGATGGCACACCTCTTCCTAGTTGCTATCTGCTATTAGTGCCAAGCTCTAACAACTTGTCAAACCAATTTATGACAGCCTATTTGAGCTCAAAATTGTTGGCAGACTACCTGATCATATCTAGCCAGAGCAAGAATCAAAGGATGCCACAGGTTTGGGGTGCAATAGACAATATAGCAAGAATCAAAACTGTTATGCACGCTGTCGCCAGTAACAATACTACATATAGTTAAATTGAGTCTCTCTCTCTCTCTCTCTCTCTCTCTCTCTCTCTCTCTCTCTCTCTCTCTCTCTCTCTCTCTCTCTCTCAAGCTGTAGAAAGAATAGAAGAATAGCAGAGGAAATTTAAAATTTCCTGATACAGAGGATGTAATGAAGTAATAAACCCTAAAGCCTGACAGTTGAAGGACCTTGTTTGCACCAAAATTCGGCATATAGTAAAATCAGTCTGAATCGGACAGAAGCGTTCGTATGGAAGGAAATCGGTGAACAAATCGGAAGGAGAATCCGTTTCTAACAAGGAAAGGAAATCAGATCAGAGGTCGATACGGATAATGACGCCGTATCCATGTATGACTCGGATCGGCCAGAATATTATAAAAAGGGATGGACATCGGGCGATGAAGGGATCAATCTCAACACAACACATCTACTTTTTACAGTATTTTTATATCGTTTTTAGGTTTACAAATATCCCTCTGTAAGTCAACGGAATCAACAAAGTTGCGCATCGCCGATTGTTGGTTTTAGCCGATTTCGCCCAGGTTCGATCTGCTTTGTTTTGCTGCGCATCGCCTTCTCAAAGCCGATTTTTACCTTGTATCCAGATCAACCGTTAGATTGATCTAATTACTTCCTTATCGGCTTTTAGCCGACTAGCGATAAGCCGATAATCTTTGTTTTATCGGCTTTGATTGCTTATAAATTCCACCTTGTCAATTACAGGTCAAATTGACTGGCACGCCTTGCAAACTCGGTGTTTGTCTTGTATGTTCGAGGCTAGAAACCCTGCTTCATGTTTTTAGCGCGAACATATTTTGGCACGCCCGGTGGGACCAAGAAAATCAAAATGACATCAACCGATAAGCCTGCGGTCACTGCTGATATCAACACGGATGCTATAATCTCGCCTCAGATGGCCGATCTAACCCCCGAGCAGCGGAAAGAGATCGAAGACCGAAAGGCGGCCTTGGAAGAAATGATGCTACGGTGCTACCAGAAAACACGCCGTGGTGTTACTCAAAAGACCGCACTCCCAAGTATGAACCCTATCAGCGATTCATCATCTGATCCGGTAAGCCGATATGCACCTGCTCAAGTCGATCTATCAAATATGATTGAACAATCTGTGCATCACGCACTAATTAATCAATCATCGGCTCTAGTGTCTACGTTGAAACCGATGATAGAAAATAGTGTGAAAACAATTGCTCAGGAATTGGCTGTGTCTGGGAGTCTACTAGATCCATTACAAACCCTCCCTACATACCCAGTGTACTCCATAACGCCCAATACCAATACAGTAAACGTGTCGGCCCAAACACCTATCATGATGCCGATTCAGCCTACTATTTTGAAACCTAGTTCGCAGAAAGGCGGGGTTACACACTACCATGGGCACACGGATGGGGCAAAAATGAGCATATCGAACCCATTGAACGGACCCTCTAGTGGTAACACCGGTTTATCGGCTCCACAGCCGATTGAAACAGATCAAGTTCCACAATCACGGGGAGCCGCAGCCATAAACCAAGCACCATATAGGGTAGTGCCATATGTTGAACCTCTCACACCGGTACCCGATACGTTGGTTTTTAGAAACCACGATTATGATCAAGTGCCAAGACCCCCTATAGCGCGATTTGGACAAAGACCCGAGTTCGCACTCGGGGGGCAGGGCGTAAACAATGAAAATTGGCAGTGTCCGGTTGCACCGCAAGCCGACAATGTCAATTGGGCGGAACAAATTGCTAATGTTTTGAGAGAGCAATTCGGCTTACAGCCTAAAGGAAGGGTAATCGGCTACAGGAAGCTGTATCCCGATTACATAGATCATATGCCGTACCCACACAACTTTAGAATACCAGATTTCGCTAAATTTTCGGGTGATGATTCTGTTACTACCATCGAGCATATCGGACGATTTATGGCTCAGTGTGGGGAAGCTGCACAATCCGATGGATTACAAATTAGGCTATTTCCTTTATCACTGTCCGGTGCAGCATTTACTTGGTTTACCAATTTGCCTCCAAATTCAGTTCATGTTTGGAACGATTTGGAAAGCCGATTTCATGAATACTTCTTTTCGGGAACTATGGAGCTTAGAATTTCTGATCTTAGCTCAGTCCGACAGAAGTACGGCGAATCGGTTTCCGACTATATCAGAAGGTTTAGAGGCGTGCGAAATAGGTGTTTCAGTGTAACGTTACCCGATGATCAGTTGGCCAACCTAGCATTTCAAGGGTTAATCCCACCATTAAAAGAGAAACTGTCCGGCCAAGAATTTCCCGATTTAGGCCACTTGCTCCATCGCGTATCGGCACATGAAAGCCGATATGTAGAAAACAAAGGGTTTAAAGATAGATTTAGATCAAGCGGTAACGAAAAGGCCAAGGTAAATATGGTAGAGTATAATTCAAGCGACACTTCTGAGGACGAAGAGGCAGGAATAAACATAGCCGAGTGGACCAAGGGTTCCAAAAGGCCACTCATGTGCTCTTTACTCAAGCCGACAAAAAATAAGGCAGAGGTTAAGTATTCATATGACGTATCAAAGTGTGACAAAATATTTGATTTATTGCTGCAAGAAAAACTCATAAGGCTACCAGAAGGACACGTCATCCCATTGGCTGAAGAAATTAAAAAACGAAGGTATTGTAAATGGCACCATTCATTTTCACATAATACTAACGCTTGCAATATTTTTCGACAACAGATTCAGTCGGCTATCGCCGATGGCAGATTAAAGTTTGCGGAAGAATCGACTATGCAGATAGATGTGAATCCTTTTCAAATCAACATGGTTCAATGCTCACGAAAAGGAACGGGACCTGCGGAAGAAGATATCAAGCCGACTAAGAAAGTTGAGGTACGGTCAAAAGGAGACGAAACAGTACAGATTACTATCGGCTCTATACAAATAGAGGCCAATAAGAACGGGCAGAACTCGAGAACAGTGAAACCAAGAGGGGATTTGGAAGTCGGGAAATGGTATAGGGCGGAGAGGGCTCCAAGAAAATCCAACTTCAAGCTGAAACCAACCTTCTCGCAACTCCTGGGAAAGTATGAAAGGATAGGTCAAAGACGCAATGCCCGACAATCCCAAAGTTTCCATCGGCCGGATCAAAAGACAGACGAATATTGGCAACCAGATGTGCCACATTGGCCAACTACTGAAGAAGAGAAACATCGGCAATGTCCCTTTTGGCAATTTTGCTGGGAGAAGGGGATGATCTTACCAACAGTGCTATCATGTCCCATGCAACACTCGTCTATGTATCGGCTAAACCAATCGATAAAAGATAGATTGTCCAGATCAGTACACGACCGACTAGAAATGAGAAACAGGAGGCCGATCCATGAAAGATTATCAACGTCAGAACAAGGCGAGTCCTCCCGAACTCAAGAAATATCGGCTTCTTATGATGAGATCAAAATGAAATCTGACAGTGAGATGAGCAACTTGGCTGGGAAAATCAGAAACCCGATAGAACCTAAACCTAGGTGGTGCCCCTCAGGCCTTAGCAAGTCGCAGCGCAGGCGACTTCAGCGACTAAAGACACAAGAAGAAAGGGAAGCCGAAAAAGAGAGAGAAAGGGATCGGGTGTTCAATAAGCTAAGGCCTATACCAGTTTCAAAAAGGGAATGGAGGAAGAAGGAACAGACCGATAGTGACTCAGATCAATTGGTCGAATCCGGGTCTCCAATGATCCGAGATGATACGCCGCCGATGGATATAAACATGGTATTCACTCTACCCGCTGAATTCAAAACTGAGGAATCGGTTGAAGAAGTGTTTGCCCAACTATGCCTCGGTGCGCCAGATGTCGTGTTTGAGAAACCACAAGACACGCATCGACATCTAAAACCATTATACCTAAAAGGGTATATTAATGGCCGACCAATATCTCGAATGTTGGTCGACGGTGGGGCAACAGTTAATCTGATGCCGCTAAGTACTTTTAAAAAATTGGGTAAAGCCGACGAAGATTTGATCAAAACAAATATGGTGTTAAATGACTTCACGGGGGATCCTACTGAAGCTAAAGGCGTGATGATGTCGGAATTGACAGTCGGCAGTAAAACCTTGCCAACTGCATTTTTCGTGATAGAAGCCAAAGGCAATTATAGTGTGCTCCTTGGGCCGGACTGGATCCACGCTAATTGCTGCATACCATCAACTATGCATCAGAAGTTGGTACAATGGAACGATGATGCAGTTGAAGTTGTTCCTGCCGATACATCGGCTCATATCGCCATGGCCAGCCCCGATACCAATTGGCCACATGAAGAAGCCGAATGTATATCAGGAAAAGTCTTGGACGATTGCGATTTCATCTGCATCGAGAAGTCAGGATTCAAGCCGATCAGCGTTAAACCTAATACGTTTGATCGGACAGACGAAGTGGTAAGAAGATGGAGCCCAAGACAATAGCAAGACTACAAGAAAGGGTAAGAAGCTATCGGCAAGAGGAATACGAGGGAGCTGTCGAGGATTTTGAAGAGGAAAGGAAAGGGTTAGGATTTACCTCTGCCGATTTGCTTGAGGAAATCAAGATTGGAGAAGAATATAGAAAAAGACCAACGTTTGTAAGTGCTAAATTAGAACCCAATTATAAAGCAAAGTTGGTCGAAATACTCAAAAAATATAGAGATTGCTTTGCATGGGAATATTATGAGATGCCAGGTTTAAGCCGACAGTTAGTTGAACATCGGCTACCCATAAAACCGGGATATCGGCCATTTAAACAGTATCCCAGACAATTTAATCCTACGTTGTATGACGCCATAAAAGAAGAGGTCGGACGATTACTAGAGGCCAAGTTTATCCGGCCTTGCCGATATGCTGAGTGGGTCTCGAATATCGTCCCTGTAAGAAAGAAAAACGGCAAACTCAGGGTATGTGTCGATTTTAGAGATTTAAATAAAGCCACACCAAAAGACGAATACCCGATGCCCATAGCCGATATGCTTATCGATGCTGCATCTGGGAACAAGATCATTAGTTTTTTGGATGGAAATGCCGGATATAATCAAATATTCATGGCAGAAGCCGATATACCTAAAACAGCCTTCAGATGCCCAGGAGCCTTAGGGCTATACGAATGGACTGTTATGACATTCGGTTTAAAAAATGTCGGCGCAACTTATCAGCGTGTCATGAACCATATTTTCCATAATTTAATCGGCAATACTGTGGAAATATACATTGACGATGTAGTAGTAAAATCCAAAGAAGATTGGCAACATTTAGCCGATTTGGAAAAAATGTTCGAGAATACAAGGGCACACGGATTAAAAATGAACCCGCTCAAATGCGCTTTTGGAGTATCGGCTGGACAATTCATTGGGTTTACAGTACATGAAAGAGGGATTGAAGTAAACCAAGCCAAAGTAAAAGCTATAGCCGACACTAGGCCGCCGATGAAGAAGAAGGAGTTACAAGTATTGTTAGGGAAAATCAATTACTTGCGACGTTTCATTTCAAACTTGTCAGGGCGGATTCGGTCCTTCACACCACTACTGAAAATTAAAGACGACCAAGAGTTCAAATGAGGAGTCGATCAACAGAAGGCCTTCGATGATGTGAAAAATTATCTGATGAGTCCGCCAGTATTAGTCGCACCTAAGCACGGTGTACCCTTTAAATTATACATATCGGCTGAAGGAGATACAGTAGGGGCAGTTCTAACACAGGAAGCCGATGGGAAAGAACGAGCTATATTCTATTTGAGCCGACGTCTCATAGATGCAGAAACCAGGTATCCCCAGGTAGAAAAATTATGCTTGTCTTTATATTTTGCTTGCACTAAATTAAGACATTACATGTTGGCATCAAAATGCATTATAGTCTGCAAAACCGATGTAGTTAAATACATTCTGTCCGCGCCAATTTTGCGAGGTCGACTTGGTAAGTGGGCGTATGCTTTAACCGAGTTCGACTTGGCATACGAATCGGCTAAATCTGTGAAAGGACAAGTTATAGCCGATTTCATTACAGGGAATGCTACATTAGCCGGAATAGTCGATGTGACCCCTTGGCAATTATACTTTGACGGATCTGTTTGTCAGGAGGGGGAAGGCATCGGCGTAATTTTGATTTCGCCAAAGAAACGAGACTTTGAATTTATGTATCGGCTAAATGGCTGATGCTCTAATAATCAGGCAGAATATGAAGCACTGTTAAAAGGGCTGCAATTGCTAGACAGCGTCGGGGTGAAAGACGTCGAAGCCTTCGGAGATTCATTGTTGGTTGTGCAACAGGTCAGGGGGAATACCGATGCAATGACGATATGTTAGCTCAATACCTGCATCGATGCCTTCAAATTATTGAGACATTTACCACGTTTTCCATAAAATATATCCCTAGAGTAGCTAACGACAAGGCAAACTTACTAGCACAATGTGCATCGGGTTATAGGAATAAAAGCCGGCAGGAAATAATCGAGCTGGGTGAATGGCCGATTATGTGTGTTCATCCTGTCGACTGGAGAACCGAAATAAGGGAGTATTTGCTCAATCCTTCTAAGCCGATCGAGCGAAAAATAAAACATAGGGCACTCAAGTATGTGCTTCTGGACAATATGTTATATTTTCGAACCATTGAAGGTTTGTTATTAAGATGCTTGGGAACAGAAGAAGCCAAAGTGGCAATGGGGGAAGTCTATGAAGGAGTCTGTGGATCACACCAGTCGGCTCATAAAATGAAATGGATATTGAGACGCACAGGATATTTTTGGCCGACGATGTTGGAAGACTATTTCAAATACTACAAGGGATGCCAAACCTGTCAAAAGTTTGGCAACGTACAAACAGTACCAGCATCGGCTTTATACCCGATTATCAAACCATGGCCGTTTAGAGGGTGGGGTATGGATATCATCGGCCAAATATTTCCAACATCTAGTAAAGGTCATAAATTCATCCTTGTAGCCACAGATTATTTTTCAAAATGGGTTGAGGCTGTACCGCTCAGGAAAGTTACTAGCAAAGAGCTGATCAGCTTTGTAAATGAGCACATCGTCCATCGGTTTGGGATCCCACTGACGATTACTACTGATCAAGGGACTGTGTTCATGTCTAATGAATTCAAGGATTTCGCGGGAGGTCTTGGGATAAAACTACTCAACTCTTCCCCTTATTATGCTCAGGCCAATGGACAGGCCGAGTCATCAAACAAGACATTGATAAAACTAATAAAAAGAAAAATTGAGGAAGAACCAAGAAAATGGCATTCAACACTATCAGAAGCCTTATGGGCTTATCGGCTATCTTACCATGGGTCAACTAAATTGTCACCTTTTCAGCTAGTATATGGACAAGAGGCCGTTTTGCCCGTGGAAGTCAACATCGGCTCAGTAAGGCTATCCGAACAAGATAACTTGCCAATCGATGAATACAAGCAGGCAATGCTGGACAACTTAGATGATTTAGCCGAGTTAAGGCTGATTACATTAGATCGGCTCAAAAAAAACAAGGAGAGGGTCGCCAGATCATATAATAAAAAGGTTGTGCCAAAATCCTTCAACCAAGCCGATTTAGTGTGGAAAACCGTGTTACCGATCGGCTCTAAAGATAATCGATTTGGTAAGTGGTCTCCAACATGGGAAGGGCCTTATAGGATAAATCGGCTAGTAGGTGGAAACTCGTACATGATCGAAACCTTGGACGGATCGGTCCTACCTAAAGCAGTCAACGGAAAATACCTTAAAGCATACTACCCTAGCGTATGGATTGGATCATGAGCACGAGTGAAAATCAATGAAAGATCGGACACTGAAGCACATGCATATAAGATCGGTTAAACAGCCGATCAAATCAGTTGTTCGAAATTCACCAGAGGTTGAAACATTGTTTACAAAAGATCGGCTACACAGCTAGTACTATAAATTAGTTCATCAAAAGAAGTCAATACTTTGTTCTTAGTTAATGAAGCCCAGAACCAGGCAAGTGAGCCCCCAAAGCCGATAGTGCTGCCGCCGCCCTGCCAATAGTAGCTTGAACGCTATCAATCAGTTGTTGATCGGCTAGTGCGTTGCCAGGGACAGGGACCAACTTGGCCGATTGAGTTTTGACCTGAGCAAACACTTCGCCTATCTGCCGCCTCTGAGTCGCCAACAAAGACATCGAGTCGGTAATTTTTATCTGGCATTCTGCAAGCTCTTTGGTGACCAAGGCCAGCTGCTCCTCGAGCTGTCTTTTGGTCGACTCCAATTCTTGGGCTTTGTTCTTGGCCAGCTTGAGGGCGGCAGTACCCTGATCAAAAGCACTTTTTTGAAGTTTGGTATCAGCTATAAGTTTGTCTAAAATTTGTTGATCGGCTTGCTGAGCCTTCCTCTGTTCAACCCTTAATTTGGCCGATTCCACGTCCAGCCGACGAGCGTCCAAGTGGTAGACCTCCAGCAATGCATTCATGGCAGCAGGAGGAAGATCGGTTTGTACGGCTGCCATGGCATTCCTCAGAGGTTGGGTGTTAGCCAGAAGAGCTGCCTCCAGCTGCATTACTTCGTCCAAAAGACGATTGAGACGTTCTTGCATGCCCGGCTCGGCAGTGACGACAGCCGACGCTGGCGCGGAGGCAGCTATTATGCGTTGAATGTCGGCTGGGTAGTCGTCAGTAGCCAATACCTCTGGGTCATCAAGCTCGTCTAGAGTAAAACCCAGGAGATCGGCTGGATCTGTTGGCAATGCTGGGGGCTCGGAGATATCAACCGTGGGGGGCAGTACTGCTGGAGGTGATGGAGGAACAACCGATGAAGTACCTTGGAGGTCGGCTACAACCTCCGCTACTTGTACCGACAGAGATTGCTAGAAAAAACAAAAGAGCGAACAGCAATGCAAAGCAAATATAAAGCAATGTTCTACTAAATCAACGAAAAACAAGACTTACATCGGTAGCCGAGTGCTCCGGAGAACCATCGGGTTGACGCCTCACAGGTCTTGGCGAGCGCCTGGCGGACTTCTTCCTCCTCTCTGCGGTAAACTCAGGTTAACATTGACAACGAGGAACATAGGAGCCGATACAAGAAAGTAACTTACTCTGAGGACGCTGGCGAGCTAAGTCCGACAGGGATGGACCTTGGATACCCAAGGTGCCTGAAGTGTATCCCGTAGTGTCGACCGATTGACCTGGTCGTCTCTGTCGGCCACTACTGGCAGAAGCATGGGGATCAGCTACTTGCTCACCAGCTGTAGTTCCACCCTGGGAGGATCGAAAATAAAACATTTGTGAGCAAAAGCCGATTACCAGCATAAACTTGAGAAAAATAAAACACTGGTACCTCTACAGCTATTGAGTCGGTATAACCGGAACTCTCGCTGGGGCCAGAAGCCACCGTCGGCTCATGGAAATCAGGCAAAAATGAAAGGATTATAGCCGACGGAGTTCTGTCCATAAGTAAAGCTTCCGATACCCTAGTCCACCATTGCGAGAATGCGGCCGACCGACGGGAATTAAGAATAAAGCGTGGCATTGAAAGAATTTGTAACCCGTCGGCTACCTCAAGTACAACCTCCCCAACAACGCTGTTGGTCACTCGGGATCGGGGTTCGACGCAAGACAACAGAGGAAAAGAAGGGATGGTTTGCCCAAAACCCAATTGGCAGGCGTAAACCGAAGGGTGATAAAATTCGTAAGATGGCTGAAATGTCCGATTGCGTGTATTCAAACCGACATGAATAATGCAAGGGGAAAGGATGATTTTATACAAGTCTAAAGTGGACTGAGGCATCAAAGAGCTATCGGCATCTAAGTGAAGGAATGATGGATATGGATAATTGGCTACATCAGTGTAGCAGAAAAAGTCTTGTTGACCAAAAGAGGCTCTATCTAGAATAAGGAAGAAGCTGAGATATTTGTGCAAGCCGACTGAATCCATCTTCAGCTCACCAGCGGAGGACATGATGAATCTCTCCCCATAAGATCAGCTAGCTCTATACTGGGGGACCGTATGTGTCGGGACCCGAATCTGCAAATCCAGACAATCTGTGTATTCAACACTAGTCCAGGAACGCGCTAGTGCACACAGTCTCAACATTGGTAAATATCACAATCATACCACTCGATACTAATAAAGTACTTAAAGTAGAAACCAAAAGGGGTTGCTCGACCTTATGGTCAAGTTACAAATATACGCCACGCAGGGTGAAACTTATTAAGAGAGAAATAACTGCAGCGGAAAATAAGATAACTTCGTGGCGCCATCCAGTATACCACAGGCAACTGACTGGGCTCGCTCCCTAGTTAGACGGTTCTTCTGGGAGCTCCTCCTCCAAAGCTGGTGTAGACTCCTCTTCGACTGGTGTTGTATTAAGGCAAGGGTGAGTACTTGGTACTCAGCAAGTCATGCACAGAATGCAAACTAATATACTACATGCATGGCTTAGTACAAAGGAATAGCTCAGGGTATATTTGCAGTAAAACAGCATTTGACAAGTAGCATAAGTAGATTCGAAAGCAATAGAAACAAGTATAATATCAATAACTTTTCCAGGAGTTTAATAAACATCTTTCCCGATCCTAAACCACATTTCCATCAACATCATTATTAAACCAAACCCAACCTTTTTAAGTCCAAGTTATTTTCAAGAAAGTCTAACCCTTGACTGTAATTCCCGAGCGATGTCCAATACCGCGGACACGGCTATTCGAATAGATTTTACACTCTGCAGAGGTTATGCACTTTACCCACAAGATACAGTCAAACACCACAGAGGCGAGTTCCCGTAACAAAGTCTTTCGGAAGCTTCTAACAGTACAAGTGGTCCTCTCCGGTGATTGCACACTAACCATTTGTCGGGACCCGAATATGCAAATCCGGACCCTCTGTGTATTCAGCACTAGTCCAGGAACGCGCTAGTGTACACAGTCTCAACATTGCGGTAAAACATCATTTGACAAGTATCATAAGTAGATTCGAAAGCAGTAGAAACAAGTATAAAATCAATAACTTTTCCAGGAGTTTAATAAACATCTTTCCCAATCCTAATCCACATTTCCATGAACATCATTCTTTAAACCAAACCCGACCTTTCAAGTCCAACTTATTTTCAAGAAAGTCTAAACCTTGACTGTAATTCCCGAGCAATGTCCAATACCGCGGACACGACTATTCGAATAGATTATACACTCTGCAGAGGTTATGCACTTTACCCACGAGATACAGTCAAACACCACAAAGGGGAGTTCCCATAACAAAGTCTTTCGGAAACTTTTAACAGTACAAGTGGTCCTCTCCGGTGTTGCACACTAACCCTTCCCTTAGCAAAGGCGAAGTTTAGATCAATCCACCGTTAGATGGGTACCTGGCCGCAGCCCTGGTACGCTCCCCCGTACAACATACACAAAGGGTGTAGTTGACACCGAGAGGTCCCACAGGTACGTTATTAGCAACTTAATCAACTAGGTCTGTCCCATTGCAGACAAGTGGTTGCACGCTTGACTCTGTTCAAAGGCTTGCAAGGTTAAGTCCTTAGGGTGACCAGGGCAAGACTACCCGAAGAACCAAACCAACATTCCCGATGACACAACTGGCCCACCTGGTCATTCTTGCCACATGCCCCGGTCAAAAGCTATTTATCAAACCCCAGTTGATTACCATGCACCACGTGCCATCAACATCACAACACATGATACTTTTCCAAAACAGGTTCAATATATCATTAAGTCAATATTAACATTTGATTGTCCAAAATCATGTCACGAGCACGTAGCAGGTCTAAGCAATATACTACAACGGTCTAAAAATCCATGTTGGCAATTTAATAATGTCCAACTAGTAATCCACAACTAGGGTGACAAGGGGTCATGGCACGTATTTAATTAACCAAGGTGTCATACAGCAATTTGGTATTTATCTAATTCCCCGGAATTAAATAAAGTATTTCTAATTAAACTAGCATGCAATAGATTGAATCAAAATAGGTTTCAAAATAGGATCAACATGGTCAAAGCATAACTTGCCTTCAAAGAGTACTTGTTCTTAGTCCTGAGCTGGCTCCTAGGTCAACACTTCTCCCTCGAAGCCTTCGGGCACTTCAACGTCTACTCGAAACGCGTGCAAATAGCAATAAATAAATAAACAGTAGACAAAAAGTGTCCAAACAACCAAATAAATTTCATAAACAGAGAGAGCATAATTTTATAAATTTTTAGAAACTGGAATCGTCAAATTCGGAGTTTAAACGCAAAAGTTACAAGCATTTAAAGTTTAAATAATCATTTAAATAATATTTCAGAGAAAAAATTTAGTCCAAAAATTAAATAAAATTCATCATTAGGTAGATCACAATTTTATACAAATTTAGAAATTTGAATCACTCAAATCGGAGTTAAAATGCAAAAGTTATAAACGTTTGAAGTTTGAATCTAAATTTGAATCAATATTTCGAATTAATAATTCATTTTCTTTTTCGGAAATTCTTTTATTGCGTCCGCAAGGACACGTGGACCAATCGGGAGACAACACGTGGCCTCGGGTCCATGGACCCGGCGCACGGGCGCGGCTCGGTTCACCGTGGACTCGGTCCACGGCTCACGTGTCCCACTCACAGGTGGGCCCCCCGGATGACGTCAGCAGTGACGTCATCACGCACGGCTGAGGACGGCTGACAGTTGGGCCCCACCGTGATGTCAGCGTGACGTCATGGTGCAGTTGGCTGGGCCGCTGACGGCTGGGCCCCACTGACACGCGGGCCCCGCATGTCAGAGACACGCTCCACGCGCGGGCGCTGACCGCGTTGACCGCGACGGTCGGCCTCCCGGCCACGTGGCGCAGTCACGGCCGTTGATTTGAAAATCAACGGCCCAGATCGGATCTAGCTAACGCAGAAGAAAAACTACTCGGCTGATCTGGACCGTTCGATCTTGATCGGACGGTCAAGATCCAATCTAACGCAAACAACTAGGCTAACCCTACCCGTTTGATCTTGATCTAACGGCTGAGATCTATCCTAGCCTGGTGTAGTTCTAGCTACGTGGCACAATCTACGCCGTTGGATCTAGATCCAACGGTTGGAATTAGATCTAAAGGTTTGCACGTGGGATCTCACCGGGGTGACGTGGCGCGATCTGGACCGTTGGATCTGGATCGGACGGCTGGTGGAGCTCGAGGTCCGGCGATGGCTTGCGGCTGGGCTGGTTCACCGGAAACGAAGACGGCGACCACGGCAACGACGTTGCGGGGCACCTCCGGCGAAGTGAAGGGTCTCCACTGGCGCGGCTTGACCTTGCGGTTCCGGATCTGGGCTCAACGGCGGCGGAGGACAGCGGACGGCGGCGGAAACTGCAGGCATACGCGCCGGAACGCTCCTCCAACTCCGACGAGCGATTGCGGGGACGGAACGGCGGCTCGGGCGGCGTGAGCTAGGGCTACGGGTGCGCACGGAAGTCGGCATCATGGCAGCGGTGGAGGCGCATTAAATAGGCCCTCGACGTCCGTGAAACGCGCGGAAAACGAGGGCCCACGCACGGGCGGCGGCGGAGTCCGGCGGCGACACGGACTGGGTGATGTGGCTCAACGTGAGCTATAGGATCAAGATCCAACGGTCACGCGAGTTGGACTCGGGTCCGACTCGGTGAGCTGGCTGACTCGGTCAGGCTTGGGTCCAGGTGACGTGGCTCAATCTCGGCCGTTCGATCTTGATCGGACGGTCAAGAGGGTTAGGGCTCGGTCGGGTTCGAGTCGGACGCGGACTCGAGTCTGACTCGGGCTCGGTCGGTGGAACAGTACAAACCCACTCGCTATTTTTTCAACGATTAAATAATTCAATTAATTCATTAAAAATAGCAAAAGACTCAGAAAAATTTCAGAAAAATTCTGGAAAATATTTTGGAACATTTTGGACTCCAATAAAATATTTCCAACAAAATTTTATTTGCAAAGTTAAATTCTTTAATTATCTCAAAATGGAATAAATTCAAATAAATTCCAAATAAATCCAAATAAATTCCAGAAAATTCCAAAAATTCACCAAAGTGCCAAATCACACATGAATTTAAGAAAAGCAAAATTTTGGGGTGTTACAAACCTCCCCCCTTAACAGAATCTTGTCCCCGAGATTCAGGGCTTACTAAAGAATAGGTTCGGAAACTCTCTCTTCAATTCCTCTTCGCGCTCCCAGGTTGCTTCACTCTCTGCATGGTTGCTCCATTGAACTCTGCAGAAACGGGTTGACTTGTTTCTTGTTTCTCGGTCCATTGTGTCCAGAATCTTTACGGGGTGCTGCTTGTAAGTCAGATCTTCTTGTAGCTCAATTGACTCTAGCGGCGTCTGCTCCTCAGGTACTCGAAGACACTTCTTTAACTGGGACACGTGGAAAACATCATGCACTCCTGCTAATGATTGCGGTAACTCTAGCTGGTAAGCAACTTCCCCTCTGCGACTGAGAACCTTGAACGGCCCAACATATCTTGGCACGAGTTTCCCTTTTGCATGGAATCTCTTAACTCCTCTGAGCGGTGTAACTCTGAGATACACGAAATCTTCTGGTTCAAAACTCAAGTCTCGGCGACGGTTATCAGCATAACTCTTCTGTCTTGACTGTGCTATCTTCAGTCTTTCTCGGATCATGGCAATCTGTTCTTCGGCTTCTTGAAGAATATCTGGCCCAAAGACACGGCGTTCACCTGTCTCATTCCAGTTCAACGGTGTCCGACAAGGTCGACCATATAGTGCTTCAAATGGCGACATTTGCAAACTGGCTTGATAACTGTTATTGTAGCTGAACTCAGCGTACGGCAGACTCTTATCCCAAGAGGTAGCATAAGCCAATGCACATGCTCGGCAACTTCACGCTTCATGCTCGGCCACCAGAATCTTTCTTTCAAATACTGATACATCTTGGCACTCCAGGATGAATTGAATATTTGGAGTCATGGGCTTCTCCTAAAATCAACTGCTTCAACTCCTTCTTGTTCGGCACACAAATTCGATCCCTCATCCATAACGTGCCTTGCTCATCCAACTTGAAGTCCTCTGCCTTGCCTTCATTCATGTTGGACTTAATCTTGCGGATCTTGTCATCATCCTCTTGTCCTTCTCGGATCTGATCCTCCAGGGTAGGCTTTACTTCTAATGCTGCCAAGAATCCTTCTGGTACGACTTCAGTCTGCATTCTCTGGGAATCCTCACATAGCTCCTCCTGGCTTGTGGCTAACAACATGTTCACATTATGGCTTTTCCTACTCAAAGCATCGGCAACCACGTTGGCCTTTCCGGGATGGTAATGGATTCCAACATTATAATCCTTGATCAACTCTAACCATCTCCTCTGCCTCATGTTCAGGTCTGATTGGGTGAAGATGTACTTAAGACTCTTATGGTCCGTATACACTTCACATCTGTTCCCGATCAAATAATGACGCCATAACTTCAAAGCATGCACTACGGCAGCTAACTCCAGGTCATGCGTCGGATAATTCTCATCATGCGGCCTCAACTGCATTTGATGCGTAAGAGACGACCTTTCCATTCTGCATCAGTACACATCCAAGTCCTTGACGCGACGCGTCACAATAAATATCAAAGCTTTGATTAAAATCCGGTAGAACTAACACTGGCGCTGATGTCAATCGCTTCTTTAGTTCCTGAAAACCTTTCTCGCACTCCGGCGTCCATGCAAACTTCTTCTCCTTTTTCAGCAATTGCGTAAGAGGTTTCGCAATTGTCGAAAAGCCTTCAATGAAACGGAGATAGTAACCTGCCATACCAAGGAAACTCCGAATCTGGGTCACGGTCTTCGGCTGCTCCCAATGTAACACAGCTTCTACCTTGCTCGGATTTACGGCAACTCCTTCTGCGGTCATTACATGTCCAAGGAATTCCACCTTGTCCTTCCAAAAATCACACTTGCTGAACTTGGCGAAAAGTTGTTGTTCCCTCAGCTTTTCCAAAACTTGCCTTAAGTGCTCTGCATGTTCATCCTCTGTCTTGGAGTAGATTAAGATATCATCTATGAACACAACAACAAACTTGTCCAAATACTCCATGAAAACCTTTTTCATCATATTCATGAAATATGCTGGCGCATTCGTCAGACCAAAGGACATAACTGTAAACTCATAATGTCCGTATCTTGACGAGAATGCGGTCTTCGGTATATCCTCTGATCGGATCTTCAACTGATGGTATCCCGATCTCAGATCAATCTTGAAGAAAACTCCGGCTCCTCTCAGCTGATCAAACAGATCATCAATCCTGGGTAGCGGGTACTTATTCTTCACGGTGACTTCATTGAGTGCACGGTAGTCAATGCACATCCTGAAACTTCCGTCCTTCTTCTTGACAAACAAAACTGGCGCTCCCCATGGCGACGAACTCGGTCTGATGAATCCTTTCTCCATCAACTCTTCAAGCTGTTTCTTCATCTCTACCAATTCTTCGGTGGACATCCGATAGGGTCTCTTTGCTATTGGTGCTGTACCAGGTACAAGCTCTATCACAAACTCTATATCTCTGTCTAGCGGCATACCAGGTAAATCTTCGGGGAAAACATCTGGATACTAATTCACTACTGAGACATCTTCAATGCTGATTGTTTTGGTGCTGTTGACCATCAACTGTCCATCTCTCACGGCGGTAGCTTGAAATTCCACTTTCCTTCCACACGGGCTCTCAACTGAGATGATCCTTCGTCCACAATCCAATACTGCCTTGTGCTTGGATAACCAATCCATTCCCAAAATAACATCTAAGGTCTAGGTTTCCAAAAGAATAAGGTTCGCTAGGAACTCTATCCTAAGTAATGTCCTGTGGTTATCCCGCGTAGCGCAGAAATTTTCCCACCATTCAGCGGCTGTTCCTTCCAACTGATGAGAAGCGTAGAGTACCTTCTCATTTCCCATGCATTGAGCAATGTGTAGCTTCCTTTCTATTGACCTTAACTAATCATCGGCTTCCAACGGATTGGCATTCCCGGAGAAAGTGGGTGGGTGAGTCCTCATGAACTCTGACAGTCTGGTATTCTGGCGTTGTCCCTGATTGACTTGATTAGCGGTGGCCTGAGTAGTGACGTGTTGCATCTGTTGCATCATAGCATGCATCAACTGAGTCTGAGCAGCAAGAAAAGCTCCAAAATTCTGCATGTCCACTGGCGGTGCTGGTGCTCCATCATTGGGGTTTTCAGCTGGGCGAGAACCACTGCCATTGCCTCCAAGGTTTCCGCGGGTGTTCACCATCTGTCGATTGCTCCAAGGTTTCAGAGTTGAGAGGGAACAAGAATAGACAAGTAATAGGGAAACTTATACGGGGAAAAAGGTGTAACTCAAAATCCACTTTATTAATAAAATAAAAGTAATAACTTGGTATGGTTGCTCACAATGCCTAAGGGCCTGCAACACATACTGCACACTCAGCAAACAATGAAAAACCAACGCCTCTAAAGGGTGACTCTTAATCTATAACGCGACTCGACGAAGAAATCTCAACTGCAAAAACCTACGCTCACTCATCAAGAAAACCTCCACTGCCTGGGTGGGGGTGCGACGGCATAGGCGCAAAACAATCGCCATGCCCTGCAACTGCAGCTATGGTTGACGACGCGGCGTCCTCCTCTGGCTCTGGATCTGGCTGTTGCTGTGGCTACGGCGCCTCTTCTGGGTTTTCTGCTGGCTCTGGGGCTTCCAACTCCAACACTGGATCGGGGCCTTGTCCATACAGTGCGGTCTCCAGCTCTGCGATCCTTTCTGCAGCATGAGCGACGTACTCAGTGGCATTCTCCAAGTGCTTCTTCTCTTCCTCAACCTGCTCGCGAGCCTTCTTCAATTCCTGAACTGTGTCCTCGATCAGCTCCTCCTGAGCGGCGACGAATCTGGCTAAGAGAGTGATGGTAGCATCCTCATCTTCTATCGGCTTCCGTTGAGCTCTGCTGTCTCGGCGTGGGTGGTGATGGAATACTGTGCCTTCCAGCTCTCTGGAGTAAGAGCGAGCGATCTGCTGCATTGCTCGACGCGACACCTCCTGGATTCCAATCTCAAAGGTAGACCTCCTGGCGGTGAAGTGGAAAGGGCGACTGAACTTTGTCTTCTCTCTGGCATACACCGTGATCTTGACGTCCCAACCTATGACCAGTCCTGCCTGCACGAGTGTAGTCCCTCGGTAGAGCGCCGTCTCGAAACCTCCAAGAAACTGAAGCATACGCCACAATTCGGCAGCATAGCCTCCTTCACGCTCGGCATAGTTGTTCTTCATCATCATCTGCCAGAAGACACTTGCGTAAAAACGCAACATTTTAAAATCAAGGTGGAAGACTAAAAGAACTCAGCAAGGGGTATGAACAAGAGAGAAAGGGGTAAGTCGAGAATTCATTCATTATCTTGACCAATTTTATCTTTAGAAAATAGGTTTTATCCTCACTACGACCATTCTAGCTATGGGTGAGCCTACAGTCAGTATGGCTCTGATACCACCTCTGTCGGGACCCGAATATGCAAATCCGGACCCTCTGTGTATTCAGCACTAGTCCAGGAACGCGCTAGTGTACACAGTCTCAACATTGGTAAATATCACAATCATACCAAACGATACTAATAAAGTACTTTAATTAGTTAACCAAACTGGTTGCTCGACCTTAGGGTCAAGTTACAAATATACGCCACCCAGGGCGAAACTTAATAAGAAGAAATAACTGCAGCGGAAAATAAGATAACTTCGTGGCGCCATCCAGTATACCACAGGCAACTGACTGGGCTCGCTCCCTCGTTCACGGTTCTTCTGGAAGTTCCTCCTCCAAAGCTGGTGTAGACTCCTCTTCGACTGGTGTTGTATTGTGGCAAGGGTGAGTACTTGGTACTCAGCAAGTCATGCACAGAATGCAAACTAATATACTACATGCATCGCTTGGTACAAAGGAATAGCTCAAGGTATAATTGCGGTAAAACAGCATTTGACAAGTATCATAAGTAGATTCGAAAGCAGTAGAAACAAGTATAAAATCAATAACTTTTCCAGGAGTTTAATAAACATCTTTCCCAATCCTAATCCACATTTCCATCAACATCATTCTTTAAACCAAACCCGACCTTTCAAGAACAACTTATTTTCAAGAAAGTCTAACCCTTGACTGTAATTCCCGAGCAATGTCCAATACCGCGGACACGGCTATTCGAATAGATTATACACTCTGCAGAGGTTATGCACTTTACGCACGAGATACAGTCAAACACCACAAAGGGGAGTTCCCGTAACAAAGTCTTTCGGAAACTTTTAACAGTACAAGTGGTCCTCTCCGGTGTTGCACACTAACCCTTCCCTTAGCAAAGGCGAAGTTTAGGTCAATCCACCGTTAGATGGGTACCTGGCCGCAGCCCCGGTACGCTCCCCCGTACAACATACACAAAGGGTGTAGTTGACACCCAGAGGTTCCACAGGCACGTTATTAGCAACATAATCAACTAGGTCCGTCCCATTACAGACATGTGGTTTCACGCTTGACTCAGTTCAAAGGCTTGCAAGGTTAAGTCCTTAGGGTGACCAGGGCAAGACTACCCGAAGAACCAAACCAACATTCCCGATGCCACAACTGGCCCACCTGATCATTCTTGCCACATGCCCCGGTCAAAAGCTATTTATAAAACCCCAGTTGATTACCATGCACCACGTGCCATCAACATCACAACACATGATACTTTTCCAAAACAGGTTCAATATATCATTAAGTCAATATTAACATTTGATTGTCCAAAATCATGTCACGAGCACGTAGCAGGTCTAAGCAATAGATTAAAAACCCATGTTGGCAATTTAATAATGTCCAACTAGTAATGCACAACTAGGGTGACAAGGGGTCATGGCACGTATTTAATTAACCAAGGTGTCATACATCAATTTGGTATTTATCTAATTCCCCGGAATTAAATAAAGTATTTCTAATTAAACTAGCATGCAATAGATTGAATCAAAATAGGTTTCAAAATAGGATCAACATGGTCAGAGCATAACTTGCCTTCAAAGAGTACTTGTTCTTGGTCCTGAGCTGGCTCCTGGGTCAACACTTCTCCCTCGAAGCCTTCGGGCACTTCAACGTCTACTCGAAACGCGTGCAAATAGCAATAAATAAATAAACAGTTGACAAAAAGTGTCCAAACAACCAAATAAAGTTCATAAACAGAGAGAGCATAATTTTATAAATTTTTAGAAACTGGAATCGTCAAATTCGGAGTTTAAACGCAAAAGTTACAAGCATTTAAAGTTTAAATAATCATTTAAATAATATTTCAGAGAAAAAATTTAGTGCAAAAATTAAATAAAATTCATAATTAGGTAGATCACAATTTTATACAAATTTAGAAATTTGAATCACTCAAATCGGAGTTAAAATGCAAAAGTTATAAACGTTTGAAGTTTGAATCTAAATTTGAATCAATATTTCGAATTAATAATTCATTTTCTTTTTCGGAAATTCTTTTATTGCGTCAGCAAGGACACGTGGACCAATCGGGAGACGACATGTGGCCTCGGGTCCATGGACCCGGCGCACGGGCGCGGCTCGGTTCACTGTGGACTCGGTCCACAGCTCACGTGTCCAACTCACAGCGGGCCTCTGATGACGCCGCGATGGCGCTATCACGCACGGCTGAGGACGGCTGACAGTTGGGCCCCACCGTGACGTCAGCGTAACGTCATGGTGCAGTTGGCTGGGCCGCTGACGGCTGGACCCCACTGACACGCGGGCCCCGCATGTCAGAGACACGCTCCACGCGCGGGCGCTGACCGCGATGGTCGGCCTCCCGGCCACGTGGCGCAGTCACGGCCGTTGATTTGAAAATCAACGGCCCAGATCGGATCTAGCTAACGCAGAAGAAAAACTACTCGGCTGATCTGGACAGTTCGATCTTGATCGGACGGTCAAGATCCAATCTAACGCAAACAACTAGGCTAACCCTACCCGTTTGATCTTGATCTAACGGCTGAGATCTATCCTAGCCTGGTGTAGTTCTAGCTACGTGGCACTATCTACGCCGTTGGATCTAGATCCAACGGTTGGAATTAGATCTAAAGGTTTGCACGTGGGATCTCACCGGGGGTGACGTGGCGCGATCTGGACCCTTGGATCTGGATCGGACGGCTGGTGGAGCTCGAAGTCCGGGGATGGCTTGCGGCGGGGCTGGTTCACCGGAGACGAAGACGGCGACCACGGTAACGGCGTTGCGGGGCACCTCCGGCGAAGTGAAGGGTCTCCAGTAGCGCGGCTTGACCTTGCGGTTCCGGATCTGGGCTCAACGGCGGCGGAGGACAGCGGACGGCGGCGAAAACTGCAGGCAAACACGGCGGAACGCTCCTCCAACTCCGACGAGCGATTGCGGCGGCGGAACAGCGGCTCGGGCGGCGTGAGCTAGGGCTACGGGTGCGCACGGAAGTCGGCATCACGGTAGCGGTGGCGGCGCATTAAATAGGCCCTCGACGTCCGTGAAACGCGTGGAAAACGAGGGCCCACGCACGGGCGGCGGCGGAGTCCGGCGGCGACACGGACTGGGTGACGTGGCTCAACGTGAGCTGTTGGATCAAGATCCAACGGTCACGCGAGTTGGACTCGGGTCCGACTCGGTGAGCTGGCTGACTCGGTCAGGCTTGGGTCCAGGTGACGTGGCTCAATCTCGGCCATTCGATCTTGATCGGACGGTCGAGAGGGTTAGGGCTTGGTCGGGTTCGAGTCGGACTCAGACTCGAGTCTGACTCGGGCTCGGTCGGTGGAAAAGTACAAACCCACTCGCTATTTTTCCAACGATTAAATAATTCAATTAATTCTCAAAAATTCATTTAATTCACGTGGGCGAAGGAGAAGTTTAGGCCAATCCACCGTTAGATGGGTACCTGGCCGCAGCCCCGGTACGCTCCCCCGTACAACCACACAAAAGGTATAGTTGACACCCAGAGGTTCCACAGGCACGTTATTGGCAACATAATCAACTAGGTCCGTCCCATTACAGACATGTGGTTGCACGCTTGACTCAGTTCAAAGGCTTGCAAGGTTAAGTCCTTAGGGTGACCAGGGCAAGACTACCCGAAGAACCAAACCAACGTTCCCGGTGCCACAACTGGCCCACCTGATCATTCTTGCCACATGCCCCGGTCAAAAGCTATTTATCAAACCCAAGTTGATTACCATGCACCACGTGCCATCAACATCATAACACATGATACCTTTCCAAAACAGGTTCAATATACCATTAAGTCAATATTAACATTTGATTGTCCAAAATCATGTCATGAGCACGTAGCAGGTCTAAGCAATAAACTACAGCGATCTAAAAACCCATGTTGGCAATTCAATAATGTCCAACTAGTAATCCACACTAGGGTGACAAGGGGGCATGGCACATATTTAATTAACCAAGGTGTCATACAACAATTGGCATTTATCTATTTCCCCGGAATAAAGTAAAGTATTTTCTAATTAAACTAGCATGCAATAAATTGAATCAAAATAGGTTTCAAAATGGGATCAACATGGTCAAAGCATAACTTGCCTTCAAAAAGTACTTGCTCTTGGTCCTGAGCTGGCTCCTAGGTCAACACTTCTCCTTCGAAGCCTTCGGGCACTTCAACGTCTACTCGTAAAATATGCAAATAGCAATAAATAAATAAACATTAGACCAAAAGTGTCCAAACATACAAATAAAGTTCACAAACAGAGAGAGCATAATTTTATGACTTTTTAGAAACTGGAATCGTCAAATTCGCAGTTTAAATGCAAAAGTTATAAGCATTCAAAGTTTAAAATAGTCAGTTAAATAATATTACAGAGAAAAACTTTAGTCCAAAAATTAAATAAAATTCATCATTAGGTAGATCTCAATTTTATACAAATTTAGAAATTTGAATCACTCAAATCGGAGTTGAAACGCAAAAGTGATAAACGTTTGAAGTTTGAATCAAATTTGAAATCAATATTTCGAATTAATAAATCATTTTCTTTTTCGGAAATTCCTTTATTGCGTCAGCATGACACGTGGACCAACCAGAAGCCGCCACGTCACCTCGGGTCCATGGACCCGGCGCACGGGCGCGGCTCGATCCACCGTGGACACGGTCCACGGCTCATGTCACTGACAGGTGGGCCCTGCCGGTGACGTCAGCATGACGTCAGCACACGGCTCAGCCGAGTGGGCTAACAGGCGGGCCCCACCGTGACGTCAGCGGTGACGTCATGGTGCGGTTTGCTGGGATGTTGACAGCTGGGCCCCACTGACACGCGGGCCCCGCGTATCAGAGACACGCTCCACGCGCGGGCGCTGACCGCGCTAACCGCGACGGTCGGCCTCCCGGCCACGTGGCGTGATCTCGGCCGTTGATTTGAAAATCAACGGCCCAGATTGGATCAGGCTTAACGCAGTAGAAAAACTACTCAGCTGATCTGGACCGTTCGATCTTGATCGGACGGTAAAGATCTAATCTAACGCAAACAACGCGGCTAACCCTAACCATTTGATCTAGATCTAACGGCTGAGAATGGATCTAGTACTGTGCGGTGAAGGCTACGTGGCACAATCTACGCCGTTGGATCTATATCCAACGGTTGGAAATAGATCTGGGGATTAGCACGTGGAACCTCACCGGGGTGTGACGTGGCGCGATCTGGGTCCTTGGATTTGGATCGGACGGCTGGTGGAGCTCGGGGTCCGGCGATGGCTTGCGGCGGAGCGAGGTCACCGGAGACGAGGAAGGCGACCACGGCGACGGCGTTGCGGGGCTCCTCCGGCGATGTGAAAGGTCCTCACCGACGCAGCTTGACCTCGCGGTTCTGGATCTGGGCTCAACGGCGGCGGAGGACGGCGGACGGCGGCGGAAACTGCAGACAAACGCGGCAGAACGCTCCTCCAACTCCGGCAAGCGATTGCGGCGGCTACACGGCGGCTCGGGCGGCGTGAGCTAGGGCTACGAGTGCGCACGGAAGTCGGCGTCACGGCAGCGGTGGCGGCGCATTAAATAGGGCCCTCGGCGTTCGTGAAACGCGCGGAAACCGAGGCCCACTTCGTTGCGGCGGCGGAATCCGAAAGGGATTCGGATTGAGTGACGTGGCTCAACGTCAGCCGTTGGATCAAGATCCAACGGTGCGAGGGTTTGGGCTCGGGTCTGGCTCGGGCGAGCTGGCTGGCTCGGTCGGGCTCGGGCTCGGGTGACGTGGCTCAATCGTGGCCGTTGGATCAAGATCCAACGGTCACGCGAGTTAGGGTTCGGCGACAGGGTTCGACCGAATCAACTGGATCGGGTCGGACTCGAGTCTGACTCGGACTCGGGTCCGGTCGGAGGAACAGTAAAACCAACTCGATTAAATAATCCAATTAATTCCCAGAAATTCGTTTAATTCATTAAAAATAGCAAAAGACTCAGAAAAATTCCAGAAAAAATCTGGAAAATATTTTGGATCATTTTGGACTCAAATAAAATATTTCCAACAAAATTTTATTTGCAAAGTTAAATTCTTTAATTATTTCAAAAGGGAATAAATTCAAATAAATTCCAAATAATTCCAAATAAATTCCAGAAAATTCCAAAAATTCACCAAAGTACCAAATCACACATGAATTTAAGAAAAGCAAAATTTTGGGGTGTTACAAACCTCCCCCCTTAACAGAATCTGGTCCCCGAGATTCAGGGCTTACTAAAGAATAGGTTTGGAAACTCTTTCTTCAAATCCTCTTTGCGCTCCCAAGTTGCTTCACTCTCTGCATGGTTGCTCCATTGAACCCTGCAGAAACGGGTTGACTTGTTTCTCGTTTCTCGATCCTTGGTGTCCAGAATCTTCACAGGGTGCTCCTTGTAAGTCAAATCTTCTTAAAGCTCAATTGTCTCTAGCGGTGTCTGCTCATCTGGTACTCGAAGACACTTCTTCAACTGGGACACGTGGAAAACATCATGTACTCCTGCCAACGACTGCGGTAACTCCAACTGATAAGCAACTTCCCCTCTACGACGGAGAACCTTGAACGGTCCAACATATCTCGGCGCGAGTTTCCCTTTTGCATGGAATCTCTTAACTGCTCTGAGTGGTGTAACTCTGAGATACACAAAATCTTCTGGTTCAAAACTCAGGTCTCGGCGACGGTTGTCGGCATAACTCTTCTGTCTTGACTGTGCTATCTTCAATCTCTCCCTGATCATGGCAATCTGCTCTTCGGCTTCTTGTAGAATATCTGGCCCAAAGACAGAGCGTTCACCTGTCTCATTCCAATTCAACGGTGTTCGACAAGGTCGACCATATAGTGCTTCAAATGGCGACATCTGCAAACTGGCCTGATAACTATTATTGTAACTGAACTCAGCATACGGCAGACTTTTATCCCAAGAGGTAGCATAAGCCAAAGCACAAGCTCGTAGCATGTCCTCTAGAATCTGATTAACTCTTTCTGTTTGCCCGTCCGTCTACGGATGATATGCTGTACTGAAGTTCAAACGGGTTCCCATGGCTTCATGCAGCTTATTCCAGAACCTTGAGGTAAACTGGGTACCTCTGTCCGAAACAATCTTCTTCGGCACTCCTTGTAAGCAAACAATCTTGGTCATATACAATTCTGCTAACTTATCTCCTGAGTAGGTGGTCTTCACTGGAATAAAATGGGCGACCTTAGTCAAGCGGTCTATTATGACCCATATGGAGTCATATCCACCCTGGGTTTTCGGCAAACCGGTAATGAAGTCCATTCCGATTTCTTCCCACTTCCAATCAGGTATCTTTAACGGCTGTAGCAGTCCTGCTGGTCTCTGATGCATTGCCTTGACTCTCTGACATATGTCGCACAGCGCAACATGCTCGGCAACTTCACGCTTCAGCTCGGCCACCAGAATTTTTCTTTCAAATCCTGATACATCTTGGCACTTCCAGGATGAATTGAATACTTGGAGTCATGGCCTTCTTCTAGAATCAATTGCTTCAGCTCCTTCTGGTTTGGCACACAGATTCGATCCTGGATCCATAACGTGCCTTGTTCGTCCAACTTGAAATCATTTGCCTTGCCTTCGTCCATCTTGGATTTGATCATGCGGATCTTGTCATCGTCCTTCTCGGATCTGATCCTCCAGGGTAGGCTTCACTTCTAATGCGGCTAAGAATCCTTCTGGTACGACTTCAATCTGCATCCTCTGGAAATCCTCGCATAGCTCATCCTGACTTGTGGCTAGCAACAGGTTCACAGTATGGCTTTTCCGACTCAGAGCATCGGCCACCACGTTGGCCTTTGCGGGATGGTAATTGATTCCCACATTATAATCCTTGATCAACTCTAACCATCTTCTCTGCCTCATGTTCAGGTCTGATTGGTTGAAGATGTACTTCAGACTCTTGTGATCCGTGTATACTTCACATCTATTCCCGATCAAATAGTGATGCCACAACTTCAAAGCATGCACTACGGCAACCAGCTCTAGGTCATGTGTCGGATAATTCTCCTCATGCGGCCTCAACTGCCTAGATGCATAAGCGACGACCTTTCCATTCTGCATCAGCACACATCCAAGTCCTTGGCGCGACGCGTCACAATAAATATCAAAGCTTTGATTGACGTCCGGTAGAACTAACACCGGTGCTGATGTCAATCGCTTCTTCAGCTCTTGAAAACCTTTCTCGCACTCCGGCGTCCATGCAAACTTCTTCTCCTTTTTCAGCAAATGCGTAAGAGGTTTCGTAATTGTCAAAAAGCCTTCAATGAAACGACGGTAGTAACCTGCCATTCCTAGGAAACTCCGGATCTGGGTCACGGTCTTCGGCTGTTCCCAATGTAACACAGCTTCTACTTTGCTTGGATCTACGTCGACTCCTTCCGCGGTCATTACATGTCCGAGGAACTCCACCTTGTCCTTCCAAAAGTCACACTTGCTGAACTTGGCGAAGAGTTGCTGTTCTCTCAGCTTTTCCAACACTCGCCTCAAGTGCTCGGCATGTTCATCCTCTGTCTTGGAGTAAACTAAGATGTCATCTATAAACACAACCACAAACTTGTCCAAATACTCCATGAACACCTTATTCATCATATTCATGAAATAGGCTGGTGCATTCGTCAGACCAAAGGACATAACAGTAAACTCGTAGTGTCCGTATCTCGACGAGAATGCGGTCTTCGGTATATCTTCCGATCGGATCTTCAGCTGGTGGTATCCCGATGTCAGATCAATTTTGGAGAAAACTCTGGCTCCTCTCAGCTGATCAAACAGATCATCGATCCTGGGTAGCGGGTACTTATTCTTCACGGTTACTTCATTGAGTGCACGGTAGTCAATGCACATCCTGAAACTCCCGTCCTTCTTCTTGACAAACAGAACTGGCGCTCCCCACGGCGATGAACTCGGTCTGATGAATCCTTTCTCAATCAACTCTTCAAGCTGTTTCTTCATCTCTACCAATTCTTCCGTGGACATCCGATAAGGTCTCTTTGCTATCGGTGCTGTACCAGGTACAAGTTCTATCACAAACTCTATGTCTCTGTCTGGCGGCATACCAGGTAGATCTTCGGGAAAAACATCTGGGTACTCATTCACTACTGAGACATCTTCTATGCTGATTGCCTGGGCGCTGTTAACCATCAACTGTCCATCTCTAACGGCGGCAGCTTGAAATTCCACTTTCCTTCCACACGGGCTCTCAACTGAGATAATTCTTCGTCCACAATCCAATACAGCCTTGTGCTTGGATAACCAATCCATTCCCAAAATAACATCTAGGGTCTGGGTTTCCAATAGATTAAGGTTCGCTAGGAACTCTATCCCATCTATTAATATTCTCACCCCAGAACATCCTACTTTAGTTCGGAGTTCGGAACCAGGGGTTTGAACTAAAAGCATGCATTTAAGTCTTGCAATCTCCAAATCATTTTTAGCAGCAAAACCTTGAGAAACAAACGAATGCGAAGCTCGTAATCAAACAAAATCAAGCAGGTGCATCGAGTTGACAAGTAACTTTCCCAGTACAACGTCCGTGGCATTCTGAAGTGCATCTGCGGTGACATGGTTGACCCGGCCTCTCACCATGGTCTGGGGTGCGGCTCCTGGCTGTGTTGTCCCTCGGTTTGCTCTCGTGTCGGGCGTCTGGCCGGTGTGGATCCCAGTTGAAGCGGATCGGGTCACTCCTGCTGTCTTCTTAGGGCAATCGTTGGCGAAGTGCCCTGGCTCGTTGCGATTGTAGCGGCGTCTCACTGCCCCTGTTGATCGCACAGCGGCGTTTACCGAGCTGGGGTCTGATAATTCTGATTGACGGGTCTTGGTGCTGGTGACGGTGTCCTTGTTGCATTCTATGGCTGGAATCTGAAAAACTGATTTGGCGCAACCCTCAAACGTTGCTGCGCTCCCTGACGCGATCCCTGCTGCTGCATCCTGCGCTTCCGATTCTCATCCAGTTCCTTGCACTTATCTTCAAGAATGAGCGCCTTGTTCACAAGTTCCTGGAAATCTGAAAATGTGTGGGATCAGTCCCACCTGCAGTCCTGAGTTAAGTCCCTTCATAAAGCGAGACTGTCTGGCTTTATCTGTCGCTACGTCTTCAGGTGCGTAACGTGCAAGCTGTGTGAACTTGTTCAGGTACTCGGCCACCGGCTGATTACCTTGCTTCAGTACTCTGAACTCCTCCTTCTTGAGGTCCATAATTCCTTCTGGCACGTGATACTGACGAAATGCGGCTGTAAACTCCTCCCAAATGATGTCCTGAGGATTCTCCTGCGTGGCACAGATTTTCTCCCACCATTCGGCGGCTGTTCCTTCCAACTGATGAGAAGCGTAGAGTACCTTCTCATTTCCCATGCATTGAGCAATGTGTAGCTTCCTCTCAATTGACCTTAACCAGTCATCGGCCTCCAACGGATTGGCATTCCCGGAGAAAGTGGGTGGATGAGTCCTCATGAACTCTGACAGTCTTGTATTCTGGCGTTGTCCCTGATTGGCTTGATTAGCGGTGGCTTGATTAGCGGTGTCCTGAGCAGTGACGTGTTGCATCTGTTGCATCATAGCATGCATCAACTGAGTCTGAGCAGCAAGAAAAGCTCCAAAATTCTGCATGTCCACTGGCGGTGCTAGATGGGGTGCAGGTGCTCCATCATTGGGGTTTCCAGTTGGGCGAGAACCACTGCCATTGCCTCCAAGGTTTCCGCGGGTGTTCACCATCTGTCGATTGCTCCACGGTTTCAGAGATGAGAGGGAACAAGAATAGACAAGTAATAGGGAACTTATGCGGGGGAAAAGTGTAACTCAAAAACCAACTTTATTAACTAATAATAATAACTCGGTATGGTTGCTCACAATGCCTAAGGGCCTTGCAACACATACTGAACACTGAGCAAACAATGAAAATCCAACGCCTCTATGGGTAACTCTTATTCTATAACACGACTCGACGAAGGAGTCTCAACTACAAAACCTACGCTCACTCGTCAAGAAGACCTCCACTGCCTGGGTGGGGGTGTGACGGCATAGGCGCGAAACAATCGCCATGCCCCACAACTGCAGCTGTGGTTGACAACGCAGCGTCTTCCTCTGGCTCTGGATCTGGCTGGTGCTGTGGCTACGGTGCGGGTGCAGGTGGCGCCTCTTCTGGTTCCTCCTCTGGCTCTGGGGCTTCCAACTCCAACACTGGATCAGGGCCTTGTCCATACAGTGCGGTCTCCAGCTCTGCGATCCTTCCTGTAGCATAGGTGACATACTCACTGGCATTCTCCAAGTGCTTCTTCTCTTCCTCCACCTGTTCGCGAGCCTTCTTCAACTCCTGAACTGTGTCCTCGATCAGCTCCTCCTGGGCGGCGACGAATCTGGCTAAGTGAGTGACGGTAGCATCCTCATCTTCTATCGACTTCCGTTGAGCTCTGCTGTCTCGGCGTGGGTGGTGACGGAACACTGTGCCTTCCAGCTCCCTGGAGTAAGTGCGAGCGATCTGCTGCATTGCTCGACGCGACACCTCCTGAATTCCAAACTCAAAGGTAGACCTCCTGGCGGTGAAGTGGAAATGGCGACTGAACTTCGTCTTCTCTCGGGCATACACCGTGATCTTGACGTCCCATCCTATAACCATTCCTGCCTGCACGAGTGTCGTCCCTCGGTAGAGCGGCCTCTCAAAACCTCCGAGAAATTGAAGCATACGCCACAACTCGGCAGCGTAGCCTCCTTCACGCTCGGCGTAGTTGTTCTTCATCATCATCTGCCAGAAGACACTTGCGTAAGAACGCAACATTTTAAAATCAAGGTGGAAGACAAAAGGAACTCAGCAAGGGGTATGACCAAGAAAGAATGGGGTAAGTTGAGAATTCATTCATTATCTTGACAAACTTTTAACTTTAGAAGATAAGTTTTATCCTCACTACGACCATTCTAACTATGGGTGAGCCTACAGTCAGTATGGCTCTGATACCACCTCTGTCGGGACCCGAATCTGCAAATCCGGACCCTCTGTGTATTCAGCACTAGTCCAGGAACGCGCTAGTGCACACAGTCTCAACATTGGTAAATATCACAATCATACCACTCGATACTAATAAAGTACTTAAAGTAGATAACCAAAAGGGGTTGCTCGACCTTATGGTCAAGTTACAAATATACGCCACGCAGGGCGAAACTTATTAAGAGAGAAATAACTGCAGCGGAAAATAAGATAACTTCATGGCGCCATCCAGTATACCACAGGCAACTGACTGGGCTCGCTCCCTAGTTAGACGGTTCTTCTGGGAGCTCCTCCTCCAAAGCTGGTGTAGACTCCTCTTCGACTGGTGTTGTATTGAGGCAAGGGTGAGTACTTGGTACTCAGCAAGTCATGCACAGAATGCAAACTAATATACTACATGCATGGCTTAGTACAAAGGAATAGCTCAGGGTATATTTGCAGTAAAACAGCATTTGACAAGTAGCATAAGTAGATTCGAAAGCAATAGAAACAAGTATAATATCAATTACTTTTCCAGGAGTTTAATAAACATCTTTCCCGATCCTAAACCACATTTCCATCAACATCATTATTAAACCAAACCCAACCTTTTTAAGTCCAAGTTATTTTCAAGAAAGTCTAACCCTTGACTGTAATTCCCGAGCGATGTCCAATACCGCGGACACGGCTATTCGAATAGATTTTACACTCTGCAGAGGTTATGCACTTTACCCACAAGATACAATCAAACACCACAGAGGCGAGTTCCCGTAACAAAGTCTTTCGGAAGCTTCTAACAGTACAAGTGGTCCTCTCCGGTGATTGCACACTAACCCTTCCCTTAGCGAAGGCGAAGTTTAGGCCAATCCACCGTTAGATGGTTACCTGGCCGCAGCCCCGGTACGCTCCCCCGTACAACCACACAAAAGGTATAGTTGACACCCAGAGGTTCCACAGGCACGTTATTAGCAACATAATCAACTAGGTCCGTCCCATTACAGACATGTGGTTGCACGCTTGACTCAGTTCAAAGGCTTGCAAGGTTAAGTCCTTAGGGTGACCAGGGCAAGACTACCCGAAGAACCAAACCAACATTCCCGGTGCCACAACTGGTCCACCTGATCATTCTTGCCACATGCCCCGGTCAAAAGCTATTTATCAAACCCCAGTTGATTACCATGCACCACGTGCCATCAACATCATAACACATGATACCTTTCCAAAACAGGTTCAATATACCATTAAGTCAATATTAACATTTGATTGTCCAAAATCATGTCATGAGCACGTAGCAGGTCTAAGCAATAAACTACAGCGATCTAAAAACCCATGTTGGCAATTCAATAATGTCCAACTAGTAATCCACACTAGGGTGACAAGGGGGCATGGCACATATTTAATTAACCAAGGTGTCATACAGCAATTGGCATTTATCTATTTCCCCGGAATAAAGTAAAGTATTTTCTAATTAAACTAGCATGCAATAAATTGAATCAAAATAGGTTTCAAAATGGGATCAACATGGTCAAAGCATAACTTGCCTTCAAAAAGTACTTGCTCTTGGTCCTGAGCTGGCTCCTGGGTCAACACTTCTCCTTCGAAGCCTTCGGGCACTTCAACGTCTACTCGTAAAATGTGCAAATAGCAATAAATAAATAAACAGTAGAACAAAAGTTTTATGAATTTTTAGAAACTGGAATCGTCAAATTCGGAGTTTAAATGCAAAAGTTATAAGCATTCAAAGTTTAAAATAATCATTTAAATAATATTACAGAGAAAAATTTAATCCAAAAATTAAATAAAATTCATTATTAGGTATATCTCAATTTTATACAAATTTAGAAATTTGAATCACTCAAATCGGAGTTGAAACGCAAAAGTTATAAACGTTTGAAGTTTGAATCAAATTTGAAATCAATATTTCGAATTAATAAATCATTTTCTTTTTCGGAAATTCCTTTATTGCGTCAGCATGACACGTGGACCAACCAGAAGCCGCCACGTCGCCTCGGGTCCATGGACCCGGCCAAGACGGGCGCGATTTCCCACCCTGGACACGGTCCACGGCTCGAGTCACTAACAGCGGGTTCGCCGGTGACGCCAAGATGACGCCAAGACACGGCCACCGAGTGGGTCGACAGCGGCCCCACCGTGACGTCAGCGGTGATGTCATGGTGCGGTTTGCTGGGACGCTGACAGCTGGATCTAGATCCAACAATTGGAAATTGATCTGGGGATTAGCACGTGGAACCTCACCGGGGTGTGACGTGGTGCGATCTGGGTCCTTGGATCTGGATCGGACGGCTGGTGGAGCTCGGGGTCCGGCGATGGCTTGCGGCGGAGCGAGGTCACCGGAGATGAGGAAGGCGACCACGGCAACGGCGTTGCGGGGCTCCTCCAGCGATGTGAAAGGTCCTCACCGACGCGGCTTGACCTCGCGGTTCTGGATCTGGGCTCAACGGCGGCGGAGGACGGCGGACGGCGGCGGAAACTGCAGACAAACGCGGCGGAACGCTCCTCCAACTCCGGCGAGCGATTGCGGCGGCTACACGGCGGCTCGGGCGGCGTGAGCTAGGGCTACGGGTGCGCACGGAAGTCGGCGTCACGGCAGTGGTGGCGGCGCATTAAATAGGGCCCTCGGCGTCCGTGAAACGCGCGGAAACCGAGGCCATTCGTTCTGGCGGAATCCGAAAGGGATTCGGATTGGGTGACGTGGCTCAACGTCAGCCGTTGGATCAAGATCCAACGGTGCGAGGGTTTGGGCTCGGGTCTGGCTCGGGCGAGCTGGCTGGCTCGGTCGGGCTCGGGCTCGGGTGACGTGGCTCAATCGTGGCCGTTGGATCAAGATCCAACGGTCACGCGAGTTAGGGTTCGGCGACAGGGTTCGACCGAATCAACTGGCTCGGGTCGAACTCGAGTCTGACTCGGACTCGGGTCCGGTCGGAGGAACAGTAAAACCAACTCGATTAAATAATCCAATTAATTCCCAGAAATTCATTTAATTCATTAAAAATAGCAAAAGACTCAGAAAAATTCCAGAAAAATTCTGAAAAATATTTTGGATCATTTTGGACTCAACTAAAATATTTCCAACAAAATTTTATTTGCAAAGTTAAATTCTTTAATTATTTCAAAAGGGAATAAATTCAAATAAATTCCAAATAATTCCAAATAAATTCCAGAAAATTCCAAAAATTCACCAAAGTACCAAATCACACATGAATTTAAGAAAAGCAAAATTTTGGGGTGTTACAGTATGTTCTAAGTAATCTTCCCTAGGGAAGGATGAACTCCCCGAGGGTTCAGACAGAATGGATCGGCTAAACATGCAATGAAGCCACGTTTGGATAAACCACAAAGGACCTCCTATATTGCCAACAACGAATTTGGCAAAGTCGGAAAAGAGTCGGCTACGAATCACGTACATCATTTGATATACCGCCCCTAAAAACATCTTGCCAAGAGCAAGCCGATGACCCTCCACTAGGCGTTCCGCTATTAGTTGAAAGGACTGGGTGGGGCCAAGGGAAGCACCACAGAATAGGTATCGGTCTAACCAAAGGTTCAGAAAAGCAACATGCTCTTCAGCCGATACCGGACCGTTGACCCTATTGTTATTCTGGATATATTTGTGCCAGCCCTCACCTTTCTTTCGGATTAACTTAAAAATAGGTTTTCCGCTAAAAGCCGATAACTGATCCCCATCTGGCCTAAGGCAGCACAATTGGGCCACATCAAGCAAAGTAGGGCCTATCGGGCCAGATGGGAATAGAAAAGCATTAAAAGAATCCGACCAAAAATAACAGGCCGCAGCTACCAAGGGTTCGTTGGCTTCAGGGTCGGCTAGGCTCAAAGACAAGGATTCGGCTATACCCATTCTCTCCCATTCTGCCCTCTTTTGAGCCGATACCCTAATGAACCAAGATCTCCATCCCTTCAGATTCGTGGGCCAAGCCCTGAAACTCTTTCCCCACTTAGAAATATTATACCCAGTAGCCGACAGTGGGAGTCTAGGGATCTCGTCATTGATAACTGTGTCGGCCTGCATGGTACCTATCGGTCCTAGGTAGAATTGATCTAAACTTTGAGGAATCGGAATGAATACCTGCGAAGGGTCCATTTCAGCTGATTTCAAAAGAGGCGAAAGAGAGACGAAGGAAGCCGATGATTCGTGATTCGAGAGCTTGAAAGCGTGCAAATGACCGTGGGGGACCCCCATATTTATACTGCGGTGAAAAAAAGGCGAACGGGCGGGAGCAGTTGTGCATTTAAAACGCACCGAGATTATGTGAACATATCATGTATTAAATTTCAATCACAACCGGTCTAGCAAACTATAACCCGCTACCCATTCCAATACACTTGCCTCAACCACGGGCGACGGATTGGCGAGAAGTAGAAGGCACTCCCGGGGTCACACCACCTGCACATAGGTACCACACACTCACAATCAAGTCCACAAAATAGTACGCAAACACCCTTCTACCCCGACATCGCAAACTACTCGCAAAACCCAAAAATAGAGGTTCTCTCCCGTCGGGACAGCAGCCTTCCAAAAGGCACAATTTGAGTTCTAAGACTCCGAATCAATTAAACGAGTACATCATCATGTAGCTTAGGAAATTTCCTAACTTTTTCTAAGTATATGGAAAGACTGATTCGGACTCTAGAGTGGTTTAATCTACAGAAAACCGTGATCTGTTCCAATCACGTCATAGATTTTAATACGTTCGGTAAAACAAGCATAACTTTCAAACGGCTAGGCGGAAATTAACGTTCTTTATACCCACTGAAATCTATTGAAGTTACCTACAACTTCTTCAACAGGCGGACGACCAAATTTCGATTCTAAATTGGCGAAAATCCAAACCCTAGGTCGACTGCTCATGCTGTCCGAAACAGAGAACGTGGCAACTTCTAGATTTCATCTAACCTACTCAATTCCAGCACCACCAATTGATCTAAAAACATGATAATAACCCTTAGAACAGTACCTAGACCAACCCCAAGGATACCCATGGCCATACCTTCGCCCAACGCACGAAAACCCAATGGATCTCCTCCCGGTTCGCGCGATCTCCTTCCTCGCTCTAAATCCACCGGATCTCCTCATCGCGGAGCGCTCCAATGGATGGATCTTCGAGGTGGTGAGGTCAAGAACTCACCTAGGTGCAGCAAGAGAGGTGGAGAGGTGGTGGAGGGGGTGGTGGCGCAAGGGGAGAGCACAAGGGGGGGCGGCGCATGCAAGAGGGAGAGGGGAGGTGGGGGGCGCACCAAACCAGGGGTGGGCGCACTAAAAGGGCAGGAGGAAGGCCCCCAAACAGGATTTCTACTCCTAAATTGACTCATACTCCATCCCACCAAAGCCCACAACCCCTTCTCTTAGGCCCAAACTCCCCCGGAAAGGCCCAAACTCCCGGAAACGCAAATAAACCTCATAGCGTATGGTTTCAACCTCCAATTCCATATTTCATAATATTTTTGACCTCATCATGCACATTAAATAAGGTTACGACAATCCGTGGTGTCACATCACTTCATCCCCCTAAGGCCCAAAAACGCGAGTAAACCTCAAGCCGTAAGGTTTTATTCTCTAATTTCACATTTTATAATGTCACACCATACCGTAGTGTCACACAGGGGGACCCACTATCGCCAATGCTCTTCATTCTGGCTTTAGAGCCTCTGCAGCGGCTAATCACAAAAGCATCGCAGAGACAGCTGTTATCAAATATCGGACAAAGACAGTGTCATTTGTGTACGTCCATGTACGCGGATGATGTCGCTTTGTTTCTCAACCCTAACGCGGCAGAAGTTAGGCTCATGTCTGGACTACTCAGGATCTTCGGACAAGCAACAGGTCTTAGGGTAAATTTCCTGAAAACGGAAGTTTTCCCTATTAGGTGCGAAGGTTTAGACCTTCAACAAATCCTTCAGGAGTTCCCAGTGGCGATAAAAAGCTTCCCAGCTAGTTACTTAGGCCTACCACTATGCCCGACAGGTCTCAAGAAAGGGGATTTGCAACCCCTCATAGAGAAAGTGGAAAATAGGCTAGCGGGATGGAAAGGACCGCTGCTATCCAAAGCAGGAAGACTAGTGCTATTGGACTCGGTGTTAGGGACCATACCAATCTATCATCTAACAGTGTTTTCAGGGGCACCTTGGGCCATCAAACAGATTGACAAAGTTCGTCGAAATTTCCTATGGAGGGGACAGAAAAACTGTAATGGAGGACATTGCCTCGTAAATTGAAAAAAAAACATGTAGGCCAAAAAACCTTGGAGGATTGGGAATCAAACACCTTGAGGCGTTTGGCAGGGCACTAAGACTAAGATGGCTTTGGCATCAATGGAAAGATCCAAACAGGTGGTGGAAAGGTTTGCCGGTACCGTGCAAGGATGAAGACTTAGCCCTTTTCAACGCGAGCACGTCCATCTCGGTAGGTGATGGCCAACTGGCTAGGTTTTGGACGTCAAATTGGCTCCATGGCACGTCGCCAAGGAACATCGCACCTCATTGTTTCCAGCTGGTTCGCAGGCGAAACAAAACCGTGCAAGCTGAGCTGTCCTACAGCAATTGGATGCTCCCGTTGAGAAGGATTTCCACAGAGATGCAGATTCAAGAATTTCTAAAGCTCTGGCAGCTGTTGCAGGGGGTCACTTTAAACCCAGAAATTCAGGACGTCATCACCTGGAGATGGACCTCAGACGGGCAATACTCAGCAAAATCAGCGTACAGGGTGCAATTCCAGGGAACCATAGCTGATCCAAACTACAGCTTAATCTGGAAATCAAAAACACAAAACAAATGTAGGTTCTTTGCTTGGCTGCTGTTGCAAAACAGGATCCTCACAGCGGACAACCTTTCTTTGAGGGGATGGCCTCATTGTCCGGTTTGCTGTCTGTGCGGCTCAGGAGAGGAGTCGACGCACCATCTTATGATCTCTTGCCCTTTCGCAAAGCAGGCTTGGGCGCTTTTATCTCAAAGACTGCATACTCTGAATCTACCCCTGCAAAATCAGAACCCGGATCTGCCTGTGGATTCCTGGTGGCGAAGGCTGCATGCAGAGAATTGGATGGGCTCCTCAATTTTCTTTTTTGGAACATTTGGAAGGAGCGTAATGCCCGTGTTTTCAATTTGACGTACTCAACGGTCCTAGAGGTGGTCCAGAAAACGATTAAAGATTTCATGGCGTTCCATATAGTAAGGAGGTCGGAGTAGGGTTTCGGGGGACGGGTCGTTAGGGATCCCCCCTCCCCTGGGGTTGTTCGGGACCCCCCAGGGTGTCTGTCTCTTAGGAAGTTGCTTTTGTTTGGCATACGGGTCGGTCTGTATTTCACTTTCTTTCTTAATGATAGGCAGAGCTCCTGCCCTTATTTAAAAAAAAAACACAGATCGGTATCTAAATGTTATCTGAAAACTTAACAAGGGATGGAAAAGATTAATGACTATTAGACCACTACTAGATATATGGTAAGTACCTTCAGAGTTCCATCTTCGACAACTAGTCGCCCGGCAGCTGAGGTAGCCCCTCCAGCTAGAAAGCTAGAATGCTGAAATGTGCCCTTTTTCTTCTGCAGTAGATATTCATGGACCATGCATGTTACATGATGAACCAGCGCACATAAGGCTACTGCAGTGTATTGGTAGTATGAGGGAGTCTGAATATTACCTGCCCAACATACAAATTCTTGGATGTGCTCAGGACGAAGATCCACTTTGTGTCTCTCGGTCCGTCAGATGTGTCAAGGATTTGCCTGCTGCTGTTCTTGTACATGAACTTGCCATCCTTAATCACAACCTCATAGTCATCTCTTTCTTTCTGAAGAAAAATACAGTTCGGTTCGTTAATTAGCCCTACATTTTCGTCGACTTGAAGCTTCAGATACTCCCTGTAGATTGTTTGTAAACACTTACCGGACCAAGATACTTGATACACTGGCTCAGAAGCTTTGATCATGGGCACAAGTCTTCAATAATCGATCTCCTTGCCTTCTCCGATATCGAGCCTGAAGAACCAAATAAGGTAATTGTAAGGTCGGATTTCATCGGTTGATCTAAACTTCAGAAGCTATAGAAGTCATGGTCAGTTTATGACACTAACCAGTAGTAGAAGAAAGGCTCCTTGCTTTCACGCTGCAGCCAGCAGTCATAGTAGTAGTGAACCGTACTGGTGTCGCGGGTCAATCTGTTCATCAGAATTTCAGCACTAACATCACCCATACTTGACAAAACACCAAACTAACAAGGAGGTGTACAGCATATCTAACATATACTCACAGCTTCAAGCCAATGCTGCAATGCGAGTTTTTGAGCTTTCTCATCCTTTGACAGCCCCTTTCCAACCTGAATTGGGTGGAATCCGCAAATACCATTAGTCCAATTCACCAAACTGACATAAAAAAATATTCAAGAAAAACCTAGCCACGATCTTTGGAAGGAGCAAAATGCTCGGATTTTCAATGGGACTCCTTCCACGGTGGTCTCAGTTGTACAGAAGGCAGTCGAAGAGAAGAACCTAGCCACGATCGAACGTCGTATCAAGTCTTAAGATCCTCTAGAGCTTCGGTGTTAAACCTCTTCCTGTATCTTTTTTTGTAGTTTTTTTCTTGCCTCGGTTGCTTTGTTGTCAGGCGTTCTCTGTTTTGTTCTCAACTTTCTTCCCCTTAATGAATTGGCAGAGCTCCTGCCGTTAATTCAAAAAAGTATATATTCAAGACTTACTCCCCCACGCCAGGGGCAATGTTGATTTTCGACAGGTTCAAATCCAGTACCAAGGGCTATCAGTTCACAGTAGCAGTCGCCTACTTGGAGTCTACAGTCTTCAAGACTTCCTCTCCCATTTGCTTGCATCCAACCAACGTCCGCTATCGTGACATTTTGAGATACATATTCGAGCATCTTCTATTTTTAGCATTTCTAGCTAGGATGGCCTAAACTGTACGTAGCTAGCTCTATTTATTTATTTACTAGTAGGGAGCCCGTGCGTTGCAACGAAATCTCAAAATAAGGTGATAGATATGCTAAACTGTTTGGTAAATATCAATTTTCATTCACACACACATATGAAACCAAGTGTATCTTTATTTGCAAGCTGGAGTACGTACGTCCAGAGTCCACAAAAAAATTGTTTCATGACTTTGGCACCGATTAGGTTTTGCCAATATGCTATTTATCTTTATACTTTGTTCTCAGCAAAAAAATGTTCTTTCCATCGATGGCTCTTTATAGAACATGCATGTGTCACGAACGACATAATATGGATTCTGGCATGCATGCATGCTGGTGTATGGAAGCATGCCAAGAGTGATCAGGACTATGCATGCATGGTCTCTTTGTTACTTTATTCAAACTAGCAAATTTATCTCCATTTGTCCACCTGACGTAGGCTGCCTACCACGCCATCGCCAACAGCATCCTCAATGGCCCCTACACCTAGGGGTGAAACCGGGTCGGATACGGGCGGATATTACTCGTCCCGTATCCTAACACATATTTTTTTCGGATTCGGAATCGGATACGTACGAATTCGGATTATTCGGGATTCGGATACGGAGGGATACCTGACGGATTCAGGTCGGGATCGGATATCATAATCGGATAGTAGTATAGTACATAATTATGTACGTAAAAGAAAGAATGAAGCATTAACCTTACAACATTAGCTTCAAGTCATAATTATTTCAACGTAGGATAGTAGTATAGTTAGAGGTGCAAATGGGTCGGATACAAGGAGAGAGATCGAGACATAAAGAAAACAGATAACAAGGGGAGCTCTTCCATCAAACTTAACCTTACGGAATAAATTCCTGGAGATATTAAATAGTGTTGAATTGTCACATTCTGACAAACTAAAGATAGACTTCTCTCATAATGAGGACTACTCGGATTTGTTTGCTATGCTTCAATTTAGTGACTCAACTAATTTCAGTAATTTGAATAGAAAAGAAGTTTATCAAATAAGTTGAACAAATCAATTTAGGTAAAAGCATTATGTCATCACTCTATTTGTTTGTTGATAGATTTGTTGAAGTTCACGCTTAATAACAAAGTAGTGTTTTTAGTGCCAGTATCAAACAACTACTCTATCTATCCAATAATGAACCAAATTAATGGAAAAATAACTGATTTTATCCGGATATCGGGTCGGATATTTACCGGATATCGGGTCGGATATTGCTCTTCCCATATCCTAACCCATATTACATGATATTTTTCGGATACGGATCGGATATTGCTTTTCCCATATCCTAACCCATATTACATCGGATTTTCCGGATACGGATAACATCGGTACGGATTTTAAACGAATTCGGGATCGGATCGAGCGGATATTTCCTGTCCTGTTTTCACCCCTACCTACACTAGCCCGAGGCATTTTTCCACTTTGCGGTGCATTTTCGAAAAAATAATTTAAAATAAATATTAAATAAAAAAAATTCCTCATTTATTTTTCTGGAGCCTGTTAAGCCCGTTGGGCCCATCCCAGTCTGTCCAGTATCTGGGGGAGAGAGAGTGGCAGGGGAAGCCAAAATCACCTCCCTACTCTTTTTCTTTCCAGCCGCCGCCCCGGCCCCGCGCAGGTGCTCGCCGTCGCCGCCGGCCCTCGCACCTTACCCGACCACGCCGGCGCCCTCGCCTCGCCGCCAACCGCCATCCTCGGCGCCGCTCTGAACGAACCTCGATCCAGATCCCCATTTCTTAGAACCCTAGAGAGAGGATTGGCGGCGCGACTCCACGGGCATGGCGCTACGGCTACGGATGACGCGGTGGCGGGCGTCCTCCGGCGCCTCCCGCGCGCGACTGGCGGCCTCCGATGCGTGTGCAAGGCGTGGCGCGCCCTCATCGACGGCCGCCTCTGCCGCTTCGGTGGCGGAGGCTAACTGCCGCGCTCGCGATCGGTGCAGCAACTTCCTCAAGTGCAATGACCTAGATTACCCTGGTCTTCCTCTCTTGCCCCCACCCCGACCCCGCGCCACTTCTCTTTGCGAAATTCTTCTCGCCCGCCCGCCTCACTTTGGCGCGCTACGGGTTCGCCTCCATCTGGACCCACCAGCGGCCTCTGCTCTACATAGACCGCGGCCTCCACGTGGCCAACCCATACATCTGGCCTTGCCCGCCACCTGCGCCGGCCATGGCGCCTCTCCCCGTATCTTGTGTTTGATCCCGCCGACTCGCCGCACTACGAGGTCTTGCTCCTTCCTGACACCCCCGCATGGAAGAGGAGGCGAAGGCAGAGGCGGAGGCGGCAGCCATTTCCAATCCACACGAAAGGGAACGGGAATGGCCACCGCCGTCATGGGTGTTCCATGTCTTCTCATCGCGCACGGGTGAGTGGGAGGACAGGGCATTTGCCCGGGAAGGCGAGGCCAAGGCCGCCGCGGCTTCCTGGGAGGGCGAGTACGGGGAGTGGCATCCGCTCCGGCGGCCCTACGGCGCCTACTGGCGGAGGGCATTCTTTGTGCAGTGCCTTCGTGGTAATCAATCAATTCAACCACCATATGCATATGGAATGGACCTTCTTCTTTCTTAGGTGCTGTTTCTTAATATTTTATAGTATATTTGGGGGAAAGGGTAAGGGAACCATCGTATGCAAACACAGCCATGCCCATGCGAGTTCATGGTTCCGTACTAGTAAATAGACCTGGGCACATGGGCCGTGCTTTGGTGGGCCGGCCCAAAGCACGGCGGCCCGGCACAGTCCAAAGCACGGCCCGGCACGTAGCGGGCCGTGCCGGTAGCACGGGCCGTGCCGGGCTCAAACCTTCGGCACGCTGGGCGGCACGGCCCGGCACGGGCATTAGGGCCGGGTTCGTGCCGGCCCGGCCCGAAGAAGGCACGCCAGGTCCGGCCGGCACGCACGCACGCCAAGCCCGGGCGACCGTGCCCACCGTCGTCCCTCGTCTCCCTGGCCCGGCCGCGCCCGCCGTCGTGCGCCCGTGCTGGCCGTGAATCCGTGACGAGGCGGACTGCCCGAGGATGGAGGAGCTGGGCGCGGGGCGGCCCGCGGACGCCGGAGGCGCGCCGGACTGAGAGACGAAGCCGTCGGGAGGTGGGAGAAGTGTAGATCCGGTCGAAGAAGAAGGCGATGTCCTGGAGACGGAGCCATCGGGAGGTAGGCGACGAAGAGGAGCACGCCGAACTGGGAGACGGAGCCGTCGGGAGGTAGGCGCCGGACTGCGAGACGGAGCCCGTGGAGGAGCCAAGGGCTCGCGCCGCCGCCCGTGGAGGAGCAAAGGGCTCGCGTCGCCGCTCGCGCGGTCGCGCCCATGGAGGAGCCGAGCTGCTGAGGGCACGCGGTGGAGAGGGGAGCCGCCGGGAGATCGAGCACGCGCGGAGGCCGAGGCGGAGAAGACGAGGCCGGCACGCACGCTGCCTCGCTCTGTCGCTGGACGCTGGGAGCCTGGGAGCCTGCCTGCTGCCGCCTGGAGATTGGAGTATTGGACTTTGGCTGCTTTGGCACTTTGGCTTTGCCTTTTGCTTTTGCGACTTGGGAGTACATATGTACGACATCATCATGGACGCAGTTCAGTACATACTAGCACCTCTTCATCATGAGATCGATCTTGCAGGAACCACAACACGCACGCATGTATGCCTTATCGTCAAGAAAACATATACAGAAAATACAGGACTGAATCTTACAAAAAAAAAGACTATGTGATGTATCTCAATTCTTAATGAATCACCTGTTCCATGCATGATATTCATATCGCTACAGTTAATTAATCAAGCAGAGGTGAGCTGTACCGAAAGCAAGTCTCACCCACCGGAGTGGTGGACTCAGGAGTTGGGACTTGGGATTTGGGTGACTGGGTCTTGGCCTCTTGGGAGTTGGGAGAGGGAGTGAATTCTGACTTCTGAGAGACATATGGACAGCCGACAGGGGGGCCAGTGGCGCAGTGCCCTGCCCAGTGCACCATAGCGCCAAGAGTGGGGTGGCCAACATTTGTCTTTATTGCTTCAGCTCCGTGCGTCTCTGTGTTCTTTTCTCTCATTGCAATAGTGCAAATGGGCCGGGCATGGGCGGCCACGGCCTGGCCGACGGCGCCAAATGGGCCGGGCTTGGGCTCGTCAAAATCCAGTTGGGCCGGCACGGCCCGGCACGGTGGGCACGACGGGCTAGCGTGGCACGGCACGGCACGGTTCCGGCCCGAAGCACGATGGGCCCGGGCCGGGCCGGCACGGCACGGCACGGCACGACGCCCACCTCTACTAGTAAACCATCGTTGTATAGATGAATCACTTCTGCCATCTACTAAACATATGTATGCCGATGATTCGATTATAGATGAATCACTTCTGCCATCTACTAAACATATGTATGCCGATGATTCGATTCTTTGCAGGATCTCCCTGTCAAATGGTAAGTATCGAGTAATTAAGATGCCAACAGATCTTCTAGAGGAAGAACGTCATGACGCCTGTCTAGGAACATCACACGCAGGGCTGTGCTGCGCGTCATTTGCTTCTGCTGATTGGTTCAAGCTTCGGATTTGGATCCTTGATGAATCATGCGGTCATATACAGTGGGTGTTGAAGCATCAGGTTGACATGGAGCGTAGCAACTCACGCGTACCGACATGTGGTCCGCGAGTTGAGGGGCCCTGGATTTTGCAGGATGCTAACAATGGATACTATGGGTGCCCATTTCCGTGGGATGTTAACGATGATGATGACAGCAAGGATGCACTTATGACTCAACAATTTGAATGGGATTCTGACAATGATAATATTCTCGGCAATGAATGTGAAGATGAAGAACAGAGCAACCGAGCAAATTATGCCAATTTCATTGGATATCATCCTTACAAAGATGTTGTCTACTTGGATGTTTCAATGAGCAAAGCAGTCGCCTATCATCTGAATACCTCCATGGTTCAAGTCTTGGGTAATGTTTGCCCACGATATTACCCGCTTGTTGGTGGTCATGCGGCACACATATCATCATATTTCCTGTACACACCTTGCTTGATGACAGTTCCCTGAAAACAAGCTTGAGGCTCAAGTCAAAAATCAGCTCCTGATGGTGTTGCTTGGACATTATTTTACTGGTGGAGCCAAGAAATATCAGTGGTGTTTCTATTGATGTTTCTTTGTTGTTTCAATGAAAAATCAATGCGCGTATCTCTGTGTATCTGCTGTTTGTCGAATTTTTCTGTTTGGAGCATGTTCTAGACTGCATATTCATGTGTAAACTGGTTATATTTGCTTAGTTGATCATCGTGGAATTTAGTTTTGTATGTGGTCGAATTTAGTTTTGATTTTCAGACTGAGAAATGCATCTTTGGTAGAGCATAAGCTGAAGCTGTGAAGATGAAGCGGTCTATGCTTTGATTTCCTGAGCTTAAGACCTTGTCTCAGGCACCTGTTGAATTTCCTGTTCGAATGTGCTCAAGACAGAGCTATGTATCTTCTTTGATGTGTATGTTTTAATCTTTATCTATTTATTCTCAAATTTCTTGGCTTGATTCAATTGAATATGATTGCTTGATTTTTTTTGCCAGGTTTCCGAAGTTGGACATTTTTTAATCTTGTTCCTTACAAGATATCCTAGAGAAGTTCCTTGCCAAGGTTGCGAGGTATATTTTCTTTATTCATGCAGACAACATCCCTGCTGCCAACGAGAAAAAAAAACTCACCTGGAAGTGCAGTATTTTGGCATGATCTTGAGTATTTAGAATGGAAGTTATGCAACTCTGAATAGTATGCATCTTTAAATGCGAATGCCCTATATTGCATTCTGATACTTGACTACAACTTAGAATTTATTTTGAGATTGAATGGAAATATATTGAATCCATGGCCTATCTGATATTATTCATGCCAACTGATACTATTCAAACCAAAATTTTATATGGTAACCTGATACTATTCAGGGTTGTTAGATTTTGAGGCTGCAGTAGCGGGCAGCTCTGCTGACCCTGACAAGAAATCCATGGAGACTCTACTTGCCAAGGTCGCAAGTATATTTTCTTGATTAATGTAGAACTGCAGTACAATATTAATTGTCTTATCTGTTGTGAAGTTTAAACAAGACATGCCTGTCACTGGTATTGTCAAGATAACTTGTATGTGTAATGTAGTTTTTAAGGTAGATAGGTACTTACATTCAGGTAGTATTCGAAAAGCTAAAGTAAGCTAGAAAAGTTTTTTGCTTTCAGATTTCATAACTTTGTTGATACTTCACTTATTTTCCACTCCCCACTTCTTTTGTTTCCATAATTTTTATTTGCTATTTGTAGCTGAAATAAAAAGTTAGTTGAACAAATAGAAGTTCATTGCAGTGACCATTCAACGTGACAAATGTGCTTACAATATGAATATTGTGATATCTATTTTGTGGATATATGAAGAATATTTTTATGGTGGTTCTTGCAAGACCTAAGTAGCCATCGACTGGTTAATTTTTAGCGATCAAATGCCATGTACAGAGAGTTCACCCAGAAGATAGTAAGAAATGTTGTGCCGCTTGATGAATCACTAGTTATATGCCCGTGCGTTGCTACGAAAAACAAAATTGATAACGAAAAATAAAGATTAAAAAATAAAAAAATATTATTTCATAAGATCAAACATCTATCTTTAACGCTTCGTTTCTTATAAAAGCTGACTAATTAAAGCAACGCTTCGTTTCTTGCGTATGACAATTAAGCAGGGCAATTAAATAGAACAATTAAGCAGAGCAATTAATGTGACGTGGGAAGAAACTCTCACTTTATAGCTACTATATCTGTAGAACGGACCACTGCCACCAACTCTCACTTTAGAATAGTAGAGATGTGTTGGTGAATGGTGAGACAGTTGCAATGTATATATTTTTTCGTGCGGAACCCCCTCATGTCCAAGCTTCTTTTACCAGTCGCCGGTTCAGTTCCATATTAGTGAAAAAAGGTACTAGACTTATATGGTGTTTCAAGATCTTATTGTACATGTGAGCTTAATTTGTACCATGGCTAGGCCACATCTGGCTGAATACCATTTTACCTATGGCTAAATAGTTCCAACTTTTATATATTGGTTGTTTGAGTAATTGGAATGGTCATATATAGTTCACCTAATGCCAAGTAGAGCATTGCTGTTCAACATTTGAATAAAACATTGGCTTTGTCTCGCTCGCAAATGCATGATATCATGTATGTTGTACACTTGCTACATGTGCTTGTGCTTCATCTTATTAAGAGTTACCATTCTATGTTAGCAAATTATTTTCCAAAGTCCAGTGTCATAACACATGCAAGATGAATTGACGTCTTATGTCTCTTAATTAGTTTTCAGTCTGTTGCAACCTAAGTTCCATTTAAGTTGCTATGTCTTATCTCGTAAATCACTTAAATTTTGTGTTGCTTTGAATTATGTTTTTCTTTCTTCCCTTTAGTTTAGTACGGGTATTGTACTAGTTATATCAAACTTATTTATCTCTCGTTTGTTCCAAAAAGCGTGATTAAGCAGGCGCTTAGGCGCGCTTAAGTGCTAAGCATGATTAAGCACGGGCATTGTACCCATAGTTGTTCTTTTTAGGATCAAAACTCAACTGCCATGCATATATATGTTAGCTAAGCAGAAAATGGAAGGCATCAAAGAACAACTATAGGCGTTGCCAGCGACGTGTTGCTTGCACTGCATTGCATTGCTCAGTTCAGTTGGCCGGTTTCTTTCTAGGATCAAAACTCAACTGCCATGCATATATATATTAGCTAGGCAGAAAATGGAAGGCATCAAAGAACAACTATAGGCGAATAATTCTGAGATAAGTATATATCGGACGTGACCAAAGAGTTTGTTTGATTTCTAAACCAAACAAAGTATGACCTACTTTAAGGTCATATCAAAAAGAGCGAGACGGTAGCATTAATTCCTCTCCTATGGACGCAATTATCCCTCCCTTACACTCGGGAGGTTTGAAGCCCTCCTAGAGCATCCACCTCACCTCCACCTTCTCTCTCTCCTCTTTTTGCAAAAAAACCCTCCCAATTTTTGAAATTACGGATAGGTCCTTTTGCAATTTTTTGTGAGAGGAAGATTTTTTCCTCGGTTCGCGTTTAGGTCCCTCCTTCGCCGTTTTACGTAAATAAGATTAAACACAAGTGGAGTTCCCCACAAACTTTGAGAGATGGCAGCCCAAGGCCAAAAGAAGGCCTGTCCAAGTTTGTGCTCTTCCAATCCGCCTCCCGTTTCCGTTTGATTGCTTTGCTTGCACGCCTCAACTCCGCAGTTCTTGCACGGGCGATCCGATCCAACGACAGGAATGTCGACCTGGTCGTTCTTTTTTTTTCCGAGGAGAAGGAATACATTACATTGAATTATGAGAAGATTATAAGCTTCACTCGTACATCAGATCATAAGCTTACAGGCATATCAAATTGGACCCAGTCGTACAATGTTACAAGCTCAACCATAACACATGGAAACAAAAACAGGACCAACTTAGGGCCTGTTTGGATCCACCTAGCTAATAGTTAGCTGCTAATTATTAGCTGCTAAGGATCCAAACAGGTCCAGCTAATAGGTTAGCTAACTATTAGCTGAGCACCTAGCTAATGGTTATCTCATTAGCTGGCTAAACCCAGCTAATAGCAGCTAATACATTACATTGGACAAAATTACCCTTCCACCAAAACAAACCAGCCCTCAAAAAATCCCACAGCCCCCAAAATCTTAAACCTTTTGTTTGTTATTTATGGACTTTAATTTTGTAAGGACCTAAACCTAAACGTTGATTAGACTTGCAAAAATGATCCAGATGGTGATATCTTGCAAGCATTTCACCTAAACCTCTACGTTGATTTTACTTGCAAACAAGCATACAAAGATTGTACAGCGGGCCCTCCTTGTACTCTCGTGTTCCGGCGAGGTCGCCATCTCCATTTGACGCTAGCAATGGCAGAAGCACCCCATACATAGAGAAATCCCGGACAAATCAACGTGAAAAAAAAAATCATTTATGAATGCGTGAGCAGACTAGGTAAACAACAGAGAACAAGACAAGCCTGCAAGAAAACATGGGTAATCTGGATAATTCATCAACTTAAACATCTATTAGCCACATATTAGTTGGTGGATCCAAACACCCTCCAGCTAATAGTTAGTCAGCTAATAGTTAGCTAGCTAATATCAGCTAGCAACTATTAGCCAGCTAACTATTAGCTGCTAATGGATCCAAACAGGACCAACTTAAGCACCAGACTAGAAACAAGCAACCAACAAAAAAAATACCAACCGAAGACACCACGCTCTCACAGTGTCGCTGACGACGAGCGCCGCCGCCGAAATGATAGCAGACCCAACCCCAACCCCAACCCCGCTGCCCCCGTCCCAAGCACACCGAGTTGGCCAAGACCAAAAGGGTAAGGCCGGGAGAAACACCAACATCTGTTAAAGCCTGCAGGTCGACATTCCCGTCGTCGGATCGGATCGCCCGTCTTTTCATTTGCGTGCCGGTCCTCGTTGACCAGATCGCCATTCTTTCGGTTCATGCCTATTCGCCCATCCAGACGTCTCGAACGCCGGTCCGTGCGCCCCAAGAATTCGGGCCTAGCGGAACCCTCGAGGAGGCTCTCGCATTTTCCCTTTTTTGTAACTCTTCATATGTTTTGAATTTGAACCTGCAATTTTATATATACGTAGAGTCATCTTCGAAGTACATCCGCAAAATTTTTCAAAGTTGCATCAATTTTATTAGGTAGTGTGCACGGTGTGTACACGGGAAGCCCAGCGTGCACAGGATATGTTGCCTTCAAATATATAGCATATAAAGCATCGTTAAATCGTAATTGAAATATATTAAAGCATCACAATATTTAGTTTTTACAATCGTCTGTTTACAACTATAGTGTCAGTACATCTCATCCAATTATGGTTTTCAACGACTCCAGTAGAATTAAAGTTTCTCATGGAACTCGCCGTTTGGATTGATGATTTGATCGTGAATGAATCCAGCCATCTGCTCTTGAATTGCTAAAATTTTTGTTAGCAGTAACTTATTGGTTTTCAACCTGGAGCGCTGTTATTGAAGAAAAGAGAAATTAAATTAATGATGATATATATTAAATGAATGAAAAGTAGGGATCGATGTCTAATTATATACCATGGCTTCGTTATAGCCGACACTCTCCGTCGTAATTGAATGCATATTTGAACATACGTAGTATGCGCATAAATTATTTCCCAGGTCCAGTCTCATGCATGGAAAGTCCATTATTATTTGGAAAGTTTTCATGTAGGGACGATGCCGAAGACTTTTCTTGCAATATTTTTTGAATGCTATGTGAATGATTTTAAATAGTAATTAAGATTAAATGCAATAGAATGGAATATTACTAGAGCAATAACGCTACGATCGAGTTTACCTGTTCATCATGTTCAAAGAGTCTTTATAATCTTCAAGGGGTTTTCTCATCGAGTCAAGGACAAAAATCCTGCTAGCATCTAACTCGATGACGAGGAGGACCTAGTGAAACCTGTTCATATATAAATGTTAACATAGCCTATTAGTCCCACATCGTGTCACGCAAAAATAGTAAAACGATATTAGAAGTAGTGTAATACGTACTTAAAGTTATAGGGTAAAAGTATGGAGGTTTTGTATTGCAGCTTCAAGAAAGTATTAAATAAATGCTCTTCAAGAAAAAATGGGTCCTGCTGGACAATCTTCTCATTGACAATCCCCGGATCGATAAATCCTAGGTTTTCATTGCCATTTATTCTACATGTATGTATCTCCATTCTGCATATATAAGAAAGAAGTTAGACATGAAGTTAAGCGGTACAGGAATATATATACAATAATATAAATTGAAACTTACAAAGTCCACACTCTGACTATATTCACGTCCAGGGCATCTTGCTGGTACAACATATACAATTCGAGGAAAACCACCCAGAAGGTATTATCCCCATTGTGAAAATCCGATTCTTTGTATTTGATTGGGAATGCATCCATACCATTTCTGCTCTGCTGCATGTACCACTGATGGCTTTGCCTACAACCGGCAGTGATAAGGTCGAATTACGCGGGAGGTTTCATATTGGCGGGAAAAAACATATCACTGTCGGTTAAAATGTTGAACCGGCAGTAAAAGTTCCAATATCTCCGCCGGTTGCATTTAGAACCAGCAGTGATAATTCAGTACCGGTTTTGGGTATATCCCAGGAGTGATAAAATATTATCACTACCGGTTGGTTATACAAACCGGCAGGGACACGTTTCCAGGGCAGCAATTCTTACGAACCGGCAGTGATATTTTATCACCGACGGATCTAGCCCAACCGGCAGTGATATGGCGGCGAGGATTGCATGTTCTATAGTAGTGTAAGATACCCAGGGGTCCAGCAAAAGACAAGAAGCAGAACTAGAACAGAAACCAAAATGTGAAATCTCCTATGCCAAAGAGTTGCAAGGTTCCAAAATGTGATTTGAAAGTTGTATGGATGCTCTTATTCTATAGATATGCATGTATTCTCTTCACAAAATATATAGCAGAAAGTAGTGCCTGTATTTTTACTGTATTATTAGCAGGCACGCCATACACGTTATCTATGAAAAAGATCTGTTATAGCTGTTGTTATGAAATAAGCTCTGCTCGGATTGGTAGCTCCATACAATCTCTTCACCTCACTGGTGATGTTTAAATCATAATGTTTTCCACGAGGAACCACATGTATGTAATTCTTCAAGATGTAGCCTTTTCTGATATTCATATGGTGCTTATCTTGAGACAGCACAGAAAACTAAACTTTCTTCAGTTAAGTTACCTCTATCCAAAACATGAAATAGGTTTATTGTTTTCCCTTGTTTGTAAGAACCAAATTAAGAAAGTATATTATTTAGTTCTTGATGGTCTCCCACACATTCTGTTGCTCTGTTATTAAATTTGCGCCCTTCAAACTTGCATCCAGCATCTAATATCTAATTTGCGCCCTTCAACTTGCCAAACTCATTAGCTATATGCATGCATGTCAAAACTGTATTCAGAATGCAGATTTTTCGCTTTCTGATCAAATCTATCACCTTTTAGATGCGGATCAGTGATGCTTACCACCCTGGACTAGCAGAGCATTAATTGTTTCATCTACCATATTTGAATTGGAAAGGATAGTTTCTTACAATCTCTAAACTTTTGCTAAATAGGGTTTTCGCTTACAACATGAATCTACAGGCTGCATTAACTTGACCTGTAGAAATCATGCAGGAGATCGCTTCGCTCGAACTATACCATACTCTATTCCCAAATGGTTGAGCTTATCAATTTGGTTGGCCTGTACAATTAATTATATGCATTCTGCTAGGACAGTGATCAGTGACGATTAGAAAAGCTATTTCGATTCAATTGTGAAGAAACATGGTCAGACTTATACATGTGTTTCCCCTATTTGCTATTATGTGTATATATATATAAAAAAAAAATTATGAGACGAACATTTTTTTTTTACTTTTAGCTATAGTACTGCAGGCTTTGATGCTAAAAAAGCATCCTTGCAAAGCTATTTCTTGTCAACATGATTAGCTCCCTCACTCGATGAGCTCCTGCATTTGCTCAAGAACATCTTTTGCCTCGAAGCAGGACAGACAATTCTATTTTTTTTATGTCGGTTTGATAGTTTTCCCATGCTGCAATATGCCCATCACAGCCTTCTATCTACTTGAACCACGAAACGATTTTATATCGTACATAGTAATGGGGAATTAGGGATTCATGGGAGTAACTGCAGATAGCTTTTTAAAGGTTGAGTGGTTGTTTATAGGGGTGAAAACGGATCGGATACGGTCGGATATTGCTGTTTCCGTATCCTAACCCATTTTTTTTTCCGGATTTGGAATCGGATACGGTAAGACCGAATACGGATACGAATATGGATATTTCAGAGTTTCGGATATGGTAATGTCGGAGCGGATACATACCGGATTCGGTTCGGAAACGGATAATACAAACGGATACATACTTGTTGAAACATTTGACAAGCAATAAATTCATATATATTACATAAATTTGACAACTCACACAACACAAGTATAACAAGGTATCAAATTCATACATAACTTGAACAACTAAGTCCGGCTCGCCCAACAGGCCAACACACTGAATTCATGCGGCGGCGGAGGCTCAAGCACTAGGGTTAGTTTTCGGGTTGGGGAATCGAATGGGGAGGCAAAGACTGAGGCTTGCGGGAATCGAATGGGAAGCCCTTGACTCTTGAGTCTTGACTTGAGTACGGAGTACCCTTGTTTTGTTGATTCGGATATCCGGTCGGATAATATCCGGTTACCATATACCGCAGCTATTCGGTCGGATATCCCGCTCATCAGATCCGTTATCAGATCCGTAGCAAGTATCCGATCAGATCCGAATCCGGCCGGATACGGAATTTTTTTCCCGGATACGGTTTTTAACGGATTCGGTACCGGATCGGTCGGGATTAACCCGTACCATTTTCACCCCTAGTTGTTTATAATGTTATTGCCCCTGTTATAGAATCGCTGATAACAATTCCTTCAATCAAATACTGAATTGAGTTTAGTTCTTTAATATATATTGCCGATTTTAGCTTTATTTTGTCCATTGCTTACGTCGTTGTGCTACTGTTGCTTGCTAACTACGATTTTCTCTTCTTTTTCCCAGCTCAAACTGCTCCAGCATTGCCAGTGTGATGAGCCCCAGCATAATTTTATTTGTATATACGAACGAAAGTATCTTGCAAATGATGAACCGCAAATTGATCTGATGTAGGCGGGAGTGATGGATCTTATCGATCGATGGCCAATGGAAGCTTGTATATATACAAGGTCGCAGGACGAGATCGAGCATGACATGAGCATCGATCGATTCTAGCTATGAATGTGTCACATAGTCACATGCATGGTGTCGCTTTTGCGAGAAAGCTAATACAAGAAAACTGTACCAAAAATATAAGTAATCTAAGATACTTACTGCAATCTAAATTTCTTTACAAACATATAAATACGACTTGGTGGTAGTCGTCTGTCCTGCCCCTCCCAAGAAAAGCAGCGCGCCCGCCATACGGGTCATGGGTCGTGAGACGCTCTCCCCACCACTCGCCATACAGGTCATGGGTCGTGAGACGCTCTCCATACTCAATTTTTGAGGGTTGGGTGCGGGTTGAGGAATGAAGAGTTGGAGATTGGGATGTGGGATGGGTTCAAGTTAAACTCTAGTCTATCCGGTCTAGTGCAACCGAGTGCACGAAATGGTCACTACTACAGAATGGTACAATATTATCGTTTTATCTGTGTCGGTTCCCAACTTTTAAGGAAAAAACCGATTGTGATATATGTGTATGTTAAATTTGTTGATTGAATTGGTTTCGATTTTGGTGGTTTGAGATTTTTAATACCTTAGAACTATTTGTATTGTGCTATAGCTTTTAGCAAATTTCAAATATGTGTTGGATTTATGATGTTACAAAATCATTGTATAAGACTTTAAAATTATACATGTAAAATGTCGCCGCCATCAAACTGCCACATAGAATTGCACGATGGTTTTAGTGGTTAATCTGACAAGGCAGTAACTGGTTAGTGTGTACTCCCTGTCTCGCTAAACGTAGGTGCTTTCTGATTTTCCACGGTTGTCAATGCAATACTTAATTTGCGGTCTCTAATTTTTGTCATCTCTCGTACATCTAAAATTGCACGGTACTAAACATAAAAATTGTAGTGCTAAGTAATATGCAACTTTAGCATAACTTTGTTGCAAGTTTTAGTTATTTGTTTTTGTATTGGTGGGGTTCTCCTAGGATTACAATTTATTTCTTCAAACTTTTCTCTCTCTTTTTTCTGCCTGTCTTTTATAGGGTTCACGAAACTTATTTTTTTCGTCTAAGTTAGAACAATTCTTTGTTTTAGTCATAATTGAAAGGACCAACGATGTCGCCTAGAGGGGGGGTGAATAGGCGGATTAAAAAATCGCAGCGGAAATAACTCAGGCCGAACAGGTCAACCCGGAGTCTCCGGGTTTTGGTCCGGATACTCCGGCTTGTCCGGAGTGTCCGGTATTAAGTCCGGACTCTCCGGGTTAGCTGGCTCGGGAGCGCAAACATGACTACTCTAGCAAGCACAATAAACCACTAGAAATAGATAGCAAGAACAACCTAGAACAATTGCTAGTAAGGATTTGAATTAAAGCTAAGCAAAGAGCTAGATCTAACTTTACAAATTCAAATCCAAATAAGCAATACTAGGAAGTAAAAGTGAATGAGAGTGACACGAATTTTCACCGAAGTTCGGGTTCTTGAAGGGAACCCTACGTCTCCGTTGAGGTGGCTCGGTCGCACTTGAGCCGGGGTCTCTTTCAACCCGCTTTCCTCCCGGTGTTGCACAAATGCACTCGCCGGCTTCACTTCTTGTCTCTTTCCTTTCAGAGGCGAGACTTGCCTTCACAGACGACCGGGGCTCACCACACGTGTTGGTAGCTCCCGGTGACTCCTAGCCGTCTAGGAGACCTTCAACCTCCAAGAGAAATAGCACAACGAAGAATCGCTTAGAGGATGAACTAGTGCTCAACAACTTGAATTGAATGCACCTAGCACTTTACTTCTTCCTCTCCTCACCACAAAGGATCAACAACCAAATCTAATGGTGGGAGGAAGTAGGGGCTCTATTGAATGCTTAGAGATGGTTAGGAATGGCTTGAATGCTGCTATGAATGAGCTCAATAGAGATTCTAGCCGTTGGGAGAGAGTGGAGGCTTTAAATAGTCTTTTCAAAAACTAGCCGTTACTCTCGTTTTTGTACAGGCTGGAGTGTCCGGACAAACAACCCGGAGACTCCGGGTTATCCGGAGACTCCGAACCAAATGTCCGGATACTCCGGACCAGCTGGAACTAAAAGTCACCGAGGGGTCCAACCCGGAGACTCCGGACCAAAAGTCCGGACACTCCGGATTGAATCCGGATACTCCGGATTTGATATCCGGAGACTCCGGGTTACCCAACTCGGTTTCAATTTAAAAATTTTCAAAACTAAATGCAGGAGTGCTAATTTGAGATGCAAGATTTGATGTTGAGCACATGCACATCCTAAAGGCGATTTCTCGTCATACCCTCTTAATAGTACGGCTATCCTTAAGACACAAATAAATAAAAGATTACAACTTTGGTCTTGATGCCGTCCTTTTGATTTTAAGTAGTCGTAGGGGCGTCCAATGTCATTCCAAACTCGATATGATCTCGATATCTGCAGTATTCTTGGATAAAACATTAGATCTCTTTAATTGTGTCATCATTAATCACCAAAATAAATTGAGGGGCCTAGATGCACTTTCAATCTCCCCCTTTTTGGTGTATTGATGACAACACAATTAACAGCAAATAAAATAACAAGAACTAGACTTTAGCTAAAAGAATAGAAAGTGGAGCTCCCCCTAAATGTGTGCATTAGAAGTATTGAGTGGAATCAAACGCACATATTTAACGAGAGATAACCGAGAGCTCCCTCTCAAACAAAGCATCCGAGAATACATTGCAATTAACTGAAAGCAATCCATGCAAAAGATAAACAATAATGTCATTACATGGAAGAAGAAGAACATAGTTCACTACAACATAAGAAGCAATAACAGAAAGCAACACAAAACAAGTCCACGAGCGACACAACAACTAAACGACAAGCTAAAGAAATCACTCCCCCTTTGGCATCAAGACACCAAAAGGAGAGGAGGACACTGAAGAGTTCACTCGTCGTCTTCGCCGTCGAAGGCCTCGTACTCGGAGCCCTCACTGTCGTCGTCATCTGGCGCTGGAGGAGCAGAGGAAGAGGCAATGCCAAACAAGGCATCAGCAGAAGACTCGCTGCCCTCCACTGACGATCCGGAAGAGTCGCTGGCAGATAACGCCTCACCCATGTGGCGGCGGAGGTCTCGAATGCCCTTGCCATTCTTTTTGATCATCTTCTTCATATCCTTCTGTCGAGTGGAGAGGTCACGGCAGAGGCGGAAGATATGCTTGAGCATCTTTTGGAGAGAGCCGCTGGGAATCTCTGACTGCTGCTCAGAAGGAACAACAGGAGGAACAGCTGGAGCAGAGGAGTCGGACGAGCGACCTCTGCGCGTCCTAGCAGCAGGACCGGGGGCAACAGGAGTAGGAGGAGCAGAAGGAGGTCGAACCTTGTAAGATACATGCTCCACATCTCTGACAAAGTTCAGACCAGTCACACTCACAATCAGTGCCATCACATAAGGAGCGTAGCTGCAACTAGCCATGTTGCTCTGCGCATTCTGCCTCATTGTCTCCCACAGAAAATCAACAATGTCGAACTGGTGGGTGCTCTCAACGAGGTGAAAGAGCAAGTTCCTTCCATAGGAACTAATGGTAGAAGCATCTCCTTCCTTAGGCCAAAGAGTGACCCTAAGGATCCTGTTCAGAACAGCAGGCACCTCCTTTAGTCCTTTGATTGTTCCAACAGTAAAGCTCTTCGAGGTGTCGTACAATGCCTCAATCTGCTCAGGAGATAAAACTTTCGTGGCATGCAGCTTAGGGTTCGCATTGTATCTGAGATGAAGCACTTTGGCTAGCCTCTTCTTGTTTGACACATACCAGACTTTATCAGTCATCCACCAAATGGCTTCTTCAGCCTTGTCGAAGTAGAGAGTGGCATAGAACTGCATGACTACTTCAATGTTCCAATCATATTTGAAAGCCATTAAGTTCTTGATCTCATGCATCTCGCAGATCTGGATGATCTCATCAAAGACTGGATTGCCAGCTGCTGCCATGTAATCCCAGTCTATAGTTTTCATTCTGACCACTGGGTGCTCAAGAGGGTAGAGGACTGTCTCATAGTAGTATGACTGAAACCGGTTCCAAAACCGGCGGTCCACATACTCATCTTGATAAAACTCAAGTGGATCTTTCTTTCTTTGCTCCACTATAGCTTTGCCCTTGCTAGAACCACTTATGTAGTCAATTATCCTCATAGGGTTGACTGAGGCAGGATACCTCCAGACTGGCTTGGCCTTGACCAACGGTCCAATGTACCGACCCGAGTCCCGATACTCTCTCCTCTTCTGATCACGCAGCACAGCATGAGTATCTGCAGGATGCTCATCTGGATCAGGCTGCTGCTGCTGCTGCTGAGGCTGAGGCTGAGGAGCTGGAGGAGGATCAACATTCTGAGGAGTCTTTGAGGTAGGGCGCTTTACCACCCCATGCCTTTGCCTTTTGCGAGCCGGAGGAAGAGTGGGATCCGGAGGGGTGTCTGGAGGAGGCTGGCCTAAAGAGGTCGCGCCTGCAGGAATCTGAGGAGGAGGAGGAGGACTCCTAGGAGGATCTCCACCTCCTGACGTCCCCTGAGAAGGATCCATCTGAGCTGACAACGCGAAAGAGAAAGGTTAGCCGCGAAACGACTCAAGAAAGAGTGAAGTTTGAAATCTGGCCGAGGCATACAACCCGGAGACTCCGGATTTTTTATCCGGATACTCCGGACTGAGGTCGGAGACTCCGGACAGAATGTCCGGATACTCCGGACCAGGGTCGGAGACTCCGGATAAATATCCGGACACTCCGGATGTGCCAGAAATCGCACACTGCAAGAGTAATTTCAAGGAAACTAATCCTCAAAATCAACAAGTAAAGGATCTAGATGGCCACAAGGATGAATGATAACAGATAGCAACAACATATGGCCATAGATTTCACGGGAGAGGATTAGAACTTGAACTTACCTCAAAAGGATTTGAAAACGAGTGAAGTTTGAGGAAGGACGAGGTTGATCCTTCGATCTTGAGGGCTAAGAGGGCGAGAAGTCACGCCCTAGACAAAAGGATCCAAAGGAAACCTTAAGAAATAAAGAAATTGATTCCAATCCCGAAGAGGAGAAGGTTAGGGCAAAAGATTCTTACCAAGATTTTCAATGCCAAGGAGAGGAAAGGGTTCCAAGAGCCTTGGAGATGAAGGGGAAGGTGAGAAATCGCCCTTAGCCAAGAGGAGAGCACGGGAGAAAGAGAGAGAGAAAGTGGGAATAGAAAGGAGGAGACGCGCGGGCGGTTTTGGAGAAAAAACCACACGCCCCAACCCGGAGAGTCCGGATAAAGAGGCCGGATACTCCGGGTAACCCGGAGACTCCGGACAAAAACCCCGGATACTCCGGGTTCCCTGGCTCGGGAAGGAAATAGATTTTTCGAGGAGAGCTTTGGACGAACGCTGAGAGAGCTAGAGAGAGAGGTTCTAATGCGTCTATTTACTGTGTGACTAGCGAACAGATAAGCAATCAGGCTATAGTCACATAGCAACGACGCGATCCGAGGATCAAGAACCAATAACACAAGATAATTTCAAAGAAAATGATAAATAAAGTTTTGAAATTCATTTTTCATTCAACAAACAATATATGTGAGCACTCCTCAAGCCACATTACGAGAATCCAAAATATTTAAACCACTTCTCAACTCACAGAACCTTTTCTCGTCAAGAGGCTTGGTGAAAATATCGGCTAATTGGTCAATTGTGCTCACGTGTTGGATATTGATTTCGCCTTTGGTTGAGTGGTCTCTTAGGAAATGATGGCGAATGTCAATATGCTTTGTGCGAGAGTGTTGAACAGGATTGTTGGCTATTTTTATGGCGCTCTCATTGTCACACAGAAGTGGAACACTCTTGTACGATAGGCCATAATCACTTAAGGTTTGTCTCATCCAAAGTAATTGGGCACAACAACTACCAGCGGCTATATATTCGGCTTCGGCAGTGGATAGGGCTATGGAATTTTGTTTCTTGGAAGACCACGAGACTAGAGACCTACCCAAGAATTGGCAAGTCCCCGAGGTACTCTTCCTATCCACTTTACAACCGGCATAGTCCGCATCGGAGTAGCCAATTAACTCAAAGGAAGATCCTTTCGGATACCAAAGTCCGAAATGAGGAGTGTGCACTAAGTATCTTAAGATTCTCTTAACGGCCACCATGTGGCACTCTTTTGGAGCGGCTTGAAAGCGTGCACACATACAAACACTAAGCATGATATCGGGCCTAGATGCACAAAGATAAAGAAGAGAACCGATCATCGAGCGATATACCTTTTGGATGACCGGTTTACCTTCCTTGTCGAGGTCTAGATGCCCATTGGCTTGCATAGGTGTCTTAATTGGCTTTGCGTCCTCCATTCCGAACTTCTTGAGCATGTCCTTGATGTACTTGGTTTGACAGATGAAGGTTCCTTCCTTGAGTTGTTTCACTTGAAATCCGAGGAAGAACTTCAACTCTCCCATCATGGACATCTCGAATCTTTTAGTCATAATCTTGCTAAACTCTTTACACAAATGCTCATTAGTAGATCCAAATATGATGTCATCGACATATATTTGGCATACAAATAAATCATTATCAATATGTTTAGTAAAGAGAGTAGGGTCGGCCTTTCCGACTACAAAACCTTGTCCGAGAAGGAAATCTCTTAAACACTCGAACCAAGCCCTTGGTGCTTGCTTAAGTCCATAAAGGGCTTTGTGTAGGTAGTAGACGTGGTCCGTGTGTTTTGGATCTTCAAAGCCGGGTGGTTGCTCGACGTAGACCATCTCGGAGAGTGGTCCATTTAAGAAGGTGCTCTTCACATCCATTTGATATAGCTTGAAATCATGGTGAGTAGCAAAAGCAAGTAATATTCTAATTGATTCAAGCCTAGCTACAGGAGCATATGTTTCATCGAAATCCAAACCTTCGATTTGAGTGTACCCTTGAGCAACCAATCTAGCTTTATTCCTTGTCACGATCCCGTTTTCGTCTTGCTTGTTTCGGAAGACCCACTTAGTACCGATTACGTTTTGATTTGGTCTTTCGACAAGCTCCCAGACTTGATTACGTTTGAAGTTGTTCAGCTCCTCTTGCATGGCCATCACCCAATCCGGATCATCAAGTGCTTCTTCTACCTTAAGAGGCTCAAGAGAAGACACAAACGAGTAAAATTCACAAAAGTTGGCAACACGAGATCTAGTGGATACTCCCTTGTGAGTATCTCCAAGTATGTTGTCGACCGGATGATCCCGTTGAATACTTTGATGAACTCTTGGGTGAGGAACAGTTGAATTTGGAGCTTGGATAATATCTTCATCTTGGGAAGCGTTTGAACCATCCTGGGCTTGCTTGGACGAGGAGGGAATATCACCTGAGCCTGACCCATCCGGAGACTCCGGTATTTGACCCGGAGACTCCGAACCAATTCGGACACTCCGGGTTTCAGGCCGGAGACTCCGGGTTGGGGTGCTCGGGTGAGATTCCAGATTTTGAGGTCTTACCTCCCCGATTGCCATTTTCTTGATAGCTTCACATGGTGGTTCTTCCCTGTCAATTATGGTACGATCAACTTGTTCTACTTGAGAACCGTTAGACTCATCAAAAGTTACGTCACGCGAGATTTCAACGACACCAGTGGTATTGTTGAAAACTCGGTACGCATAAGCATTAGTTCCATAACCGAGTAAGAAACCTTCATCTACTTTAGGAGCAAATTTAGAAGACTTAGCTCTTTTGTTGAGGATATAGCATTTACTCCCAAAGACTCGAAAGTAGGAGACATTTGGTTTCTTCCCGGTGAGCAATTCGTACGCCGTTTTCTTCAAGATCTTGTGAAGGTAGAGGCGGTTGGAGCTGTGGCAAGCGGTATTAATGGCTTCTGCCCAAAAACTATCAGAAACCTTGTATTCGTCAAGCATCGTCCGCGCCATCTTGATGAGGGTTCGATTTTTCCTCTCGGCCACCCCATTTTGTTGAGGAGAATAGGGAGCCGAGAATTCGTGCTTGATTCCTTCCTCATCGAGAAACTCCTCCACACCAATATTCTTGAACTCGGTGCCGTTGTCGCTTCGAATTCTCTTGATCTTCACTTCAAACTCATTTTGAGCTCTTCTCATGAACTTCTTCAGTGATACTTGGACTTCGCTTTTGTCATGCAAGAAAAACACCCAAGTGAATCGAGAAAAGTCATCAACAATAACTAAACCATACTTACTTCCCCCGATGCTTATGTAGGCGACCGGACCGAAGAGATCCATATGAAGCATTTCCAAAGGTCTTGTGGTCATCATCACATTCTTGGCGGGATGGGAGGCACCAACTTGCTTGCCCGCTTGACAAGCGCTACAAACCCTATCTTTCTCAAAGACAACATTAGTTAGTCCAAGAATGTGGTTGCCTTTAATGAGTTTGTGAAGGTTCCTCATACCGACATGGGCTAGTCGGCGATGCCATAGCCAACCCATGCTAGATTTAGCCATTAAGCACGTTTGAAGATTAAGTCTATCCGTATTGAAGTCTACGAGATAGAGCTTACCCTTCAAATGTCCTTTGAAGGCTATTGAACCATCAAGCCTCTTAATGACTTCCACACCCTTTTCATTAAACAAACAATTGTAACCCGCTTCACACAATTGTGCAACGGACAACAAATTGTAGCTTAATGAATCAACAAGTAAAACATTACTTAAGTGAAAGTCATTTGAGATACAGATTTTACCCAAACCAATTACTTCTCCTTTTCCATTGTCTCCAAAGACAATACTTTCGCTATTTGATCCATTTTCATCCAAGTGTGCGAACATTGCCTTTTCTCCGGTCATGTGATGCGTGCATCCGCTATCCAAAATCCAACTTGTTCCACCAGAGATATAGGCCTACAAAAACAAATTTAGTTTTTGCTCTTTGGTACCCAAACTTGGTTAGGTCCACGCACGTTAGTAACAAGCGATTTAGGGACCCAAATAGAACGAACACAAGGAGTATTTTTCGGCTTACGCCCAACATGATAAGCAACTACACGGCCGAGGTTAGTCCTTTTAAGCACATAAGAAGCAAAGAACTCGGAGTGAGCTTTGTGCTTGGATGTTCCTTCGCCTTTTACAAAGTGAATGTGCTTGCTTAAAGGAGCAACAACAATGTTGCTCTTTTTGCCCTTTGGCGGAACATACCCAAGCCCTTGCCTCTTAGGATTACCTTGGCGCTTACCGAGATACTCCTCTAAACCTTTGCTAGCCTTGTAGGACTTTTGAAGTCCATCTTCAAGCATCCCCTTAAGCTTCTCATTCTCATGAGCCAAGACTTTCAAAGTCTCACGGTTAGTAGCACAAGTAGCAATATCAACATTATAACATCTAGCGCATCCATTACTACTTGAGGGCATTGAACCATTGGAGTTGTTAATTGAGGAAGAAGCATTATTCGAGAGATCAACAAGCTTCACTTCAAGAGACTTGTAAGCATCCATTGCTTGAGCAAGTTGCTCTACGAGTGAAGCATTGATGATCTCAAGACTAACTATTTTATTCTTAGTCAAATTTGAGTTTTTGACTAAGTCCTCATTTCTCTTTCTCTCAAAAGCTAGGCTCTTCTCTAGCTCAAGATTCTTTTCCTTTTCAAATATAAGGAGATCCTCTTGAGCCTCAAGAGTAGCCTCCTTTTGTTCTACTACTTCCTCCAATTTTTCAATGTCTTTAAGTAGCAAGTCTAGTTTTTCAATATCAAAGTCATTCATAGACTTAAATGCTACTTCATCGTTATCACTATCACAATCATCTAAGCCATAATCAACAATAGAAAGGACAGGGCTCTTAGATGATACCTTGTGCCCCTTTGCCATGAGGCAAATTGGAGCATCTCCTTCGCCGTCGCTTAGGTTGTCAAAGAGACCCTTTGACTTTGTCGGTGGTGTAGCAATGGCGACGGTGGCGAGTCCTCTTTCATTGTCGGAGTCGGACTCGGACTCGGACTCGGAGTCGGAGTCGGAGTTCCACTCCTTGCCGATGTATGCATGACCCTTGCCCTTGTACCTCTTGCTCTTGTCCTTGTCTTTCTTCTTGAACTTGTCCTTCTTGAAGGGCTTGTCTTCCTTCTTTTCTTTGTGGGGGCACTCGGCAATGAAATGACCGGGTTCCTCACACTCATAGCACTTTCTTGAAGAGTGCCGCCCTCTTGATTTGTTGCCAAAGCCCTTGGAGTGACTTCCCGGCTTGTAGCCCTTCTTCTTCAAGAACTTGTTGAATCTTCTTACGAGCAAGGCCATATCTTCATTTGTCAAGGGGCCGCTCGACTCTTCTTCATCGCTTGAGCTCTCTTCGGCTTCTTGTGTCACCTTGACGGCCTTCAAGGCGATGCCCTTCTCCTTGCCGGACTTGAGCTCCTCCACCACTTCCGCTTCCTTAACCATCATCTCGTCCGTCATCAACCGGCCAATCACATCATGAGGAGTGAGAGTGTCGAAGTTTGGCCGGTCGCGGATGAGTTGCACAAGGTTTCGGTTGGTGGGGGTGATCACTCGAAGGATGATCTTGACAATTGCTTTGTCGGTGAGCTCGGTGCTTCCAAGTCCTTTAGCTTGATTTACTAGAACCATCAAGCGATCAAACATCTTGGTGTAACACTCTCCTTCTTCCAAAGTGAATCGGCTTAGTTCTCCAATGATGAGCTCGATCTTGGATTCACGAACACTTGATACACCCTCATGAGATACCATCAATCTTTCCCATATATCCTTGGCATTGTCAAGGCCATCGACCCGGTTGAACTCGGAGTCGCTCAAAGCATTGAACAAGGCATTGACGGCCAAGTCGTTGAAGTGTTAAGCTTTGTCTTCTTCGGAGGTAAGATTGTTGGGGTTTGCGGGCTTGAAACCTGTTTCAACAATCTTCCAAATGCAAGGGTGAAGTGATCTCAAATGCATCTTCATCTTGTGTTTCCATGCCGCATAGCGAGTGCCATCGAAGTGAGGCGCTCGGCCAGACGAGACGGAAACATAAGATGAGGAGTTTGAGACTCCAAAAGAGGAATAATCTAAAGGAATTGCAACCCCTATACCGGAACCCGTGGCCTTGTCTTGGGCATGGGTTTCGGTAATCTTCTCTATATCCGACATCTTTGTTTCTCCAAGCGGTTAAGCCAAAATAAAGGAGATTTGGCTCTGATACCAATTGAAAGGACCAACGATGTCGCCTAGAGGGGGGGTGAATAGGCGGATTAAAAAATCGCAGTGGAAATAACTCAGGCCGAACAGGTCAACCCGGAGTCTCCGGGTTTTGGTCCGGATACTCTGGCTTGTCCGGAGTGTCCGGTATTAAGTCCGGACTCTTCGGGTTAGCTGGCTCGGGAGCGCAAACAAGACTACTCTAGCAAGCACAATAAACCACTAGAAATAGATAGCAAGAACAACCTAGAACAATTGCTTGTAAGGATTTGAATTAAAGCTAAGCAAAGAGCTAGATCTAACTTTACAAATTCAAATCCAAATAAGCAATACTAGGAAGTAAAAGTGAATGAGAGTGACACGAATTTTCACCGAAGTTCGGGTTCTTGAAGGGAACCCTACGTCTCCGTTGAGGTGGCTCGGTCGCACTTGAGCCGGGGTCTCTTTCAACCCGCTTTCTTCCCGGTGTTGCACAAATGCACTCGCCGGCTTCACTTCTTGTCTCTTTCCTTTCGGAGGCGAGACTTGCCTTCACAGACGACCGGGGCTCACCACACGTGTTGGTAGCTCCCGGTGACTCCTAGCCGTCTAGGAGACCTTCAACCTCCAAGAGAAATAGCACAACGAAGAATCGCTTGGAGGATGAACTAGTGCTCAACAACTTGAATTGAATGCACCTAGCACTTTACTTCTTCCTCTCCTCACCACAAAGGATCAACAACCAAATCTAATGGTGGGAGGAAGTAGGGGCTCTATTGAATGCTTAGAGATGGTTAGGAATGGCTTGAATGTTGCTATGAATGAGCTCAATAGAGATTCTAGCCGTTGGGAGAGAGTGGAGGCTTTAAATAGTCTTTTCAAAAACTAGCCGTTACTCTCGTTTTTGTACAGGCCGGAGTGTCCGGACAAACAACCCGGAGAGTCCGGGTTATCCGGAGACTCCGGACCAAATGTCCGGATACTCCGGACCAGCTGGAACTAAAAGTCACCGAGGGGTCCAACCCGGAGACTCTGGACCAAAAGTCCGGACACTCCGGATTGAATCCGGATACTCCGGATTTGATATCCGGAGACTCCGGGTTACCCAGCTCGGTTTCAATTTAAAACTTTTCAAAACTAAATGCAGGAGTGCTAATTTGAGATGCAAGATTTGATGTTGAGCACATGCACATCCTAAAGGCGATTTCTCGTCATACCCTCTTAATAGTACGGCTATCCTTAAGACACAAATAAATAAAAGATTACAACTTTGGTCTTGATGCCGTCCTTTTGATTTTAAGTAGTCGTAGGGGCGTCCAATGTCATTCCAAACTCGATATGATCTCGATATCTGCAGTATTCTTGGATAAAACATTAGATCTCTTTAATTGTGTCATCATTAATTACCAAAATAAATTGAGGGGCCTAGATGCACTTTCAATAATCCTAGAGGCAGGGGTGGGTTATATGCAAGAAGTGAGGGTAGTGACAAGTGGCTGAAATTTCACTTGGTGACTCCTAATACGGTTTTGAAAATGTTGAACAATAATTATATATTCAACAACATATTTAACCTATTGAATATATATATATATATATATAGAGAGAGAGAGAGAGAGAGGATGGCTAGAATACTATCGATAGCAAAGTGAACTTGTACTACCCACGTTCTAAGTCATCCGATCGCACAACGTATGGTCCAGATGAATCAAGGTGGAAGGCCACTTAAACCATTTTGCACAAAACAACCACATTGATTCCTATTTCGCGAATACATCCTTCCACCTTGATTCATCTGGACCATACGTTGTGCGATCGGACGGCTTAGAACGTGGGTAGTATAAGTTCACTTTGCTATCGATAGTATTCTAGCCATCCTCAACAAGGACAGATAGAGTACTGTTCGCGCTAAAAACGTGAAGTAGGGTTCTTAGCCTCGAACACACGAGACAAACGCCGGGTTTGCAGAGCGTGCCAGTCAATTTGACCTGCAATTGACAAGGTGGAATTTGTAATTTAATCAAAGCCGATAGAGCAATGTTTATCGGCCTTCCGCTAGTCGACTGAAAACCGATTAGGGGATAACTAGATCAACCAGTTACGGTTAATCCGGATACAAGGTGAAATCGGCTTTGAGAAGGCGATGCGCAGCAAAACAAAGCAGATCGAACCTGGTGAAATCGGCTAAAACCAACAATCGGCGATCAGCTATGTTGATTCCGTCGACTTGCAGAGAGATCTATGAAGCTAAAACGATGTAAAAAAGGCTTGTAAAAAGTAGATGTTGTGTGTTGGATTGGTTCCTTTTCATCGCCCAACGCCTGCTCTTTTATAATACTCCGACCGATCCGAGTCACGTATGGATACGGCGCTCATGTCCATATCGGTCTTCAATCCGATTCCTTTTCCTTGTTTGGAACGGACTCTCCCTCCGAATTCCTTGATGCTAGCCCTTTTCCATGACGGATTTCTGTTATCCATATTGGGCCGATTTTACTATAAATACCAAATTTTGGTGCAAACATATGCCCCCCATTTTTGGAAGGTAACTTGTTATTTTCCAAAAATTAGTTTTCATCCTCATCGGCTTGTGGGGGGAATCTTTCTCGAGAACTGCCCCATCAACGGCGCCGTAATAATCTCGGTGCGTTTTTAATGCTGACAACCGTTACCGCCTGTTCACCTTCTTTCACCGTGCTATAAATATGCGGGTCCCCCGCGGTCATTTTCACGCTTTCAAGCTCTCGCTCTCCTAGCAATCGGCTCTTCTGCCTTCTCCAAGCTCTGAAATGGACCCTTCTCAGGTATTCCTCCCGATTCCCAATAGCAACGACCAATTTTTCCTAGGTCCGATAGGTAACACAGGAGCCGATGCGGTGATTAACGAAGAAATTCCTAGACTTCCTTTATCGGCTTCTGGTTATAACATAAAGGAATGGGGAAAAAGTTTTAGAGCCTGGCCTACAGCCTTGAAAGGGTGGAGGTCATGGTACATCAGGGTGTTGGCCCAAAAAAGAACGGAATGGGAACGATTATGGATAGCCGAATGCCTTCCCCTCTGTTTAGCCGACCCAGAGGCTAATGAACCCTTGGTAGCTTCAGCCAGCTACTTTTGGTCCGATTCCTTCAATGCCTTCCTGTTCCCAATAGGCCCCGTTGGTCCCAATCTGCTTGATGTTGCTCAGCTTTGTTGCCTCAGACCTGATGGCGACCAGTTATCGGCTTTTAGTGGGAAACCCCATTATAAACTGGTCAGAACCAAGGGAGAAGGGTGGCGTAAGTACATTCAAAACAACAACAAAGTTAATGGGCCGGTATCGGATGAAGAACATGTTGCCTTCCTCAATCTTTGGCTTGATAGGTTTCTCTTTTGTGGTTCTTCCCTTGGCCCTACCCAGACCTATCAGCTGATAGCCGAACAACTGGTAGAGGGCCGTCGACTTGCACTTGGAAAAGTATTCCTTGGGGCCGTTTACCAAACGATGCATGTCATCAGGAGTCGGCTTTTTTCTGGTTTTGCCAAATTCGTAGTGGGCAACATAGGTGGCCCATTATGGTTTATCCAGCTCTGGCTTTATTGTCTTTTCAATCGATCCATCCTTTCCGAACCCCAAGGTCAATCGGCTTTTCCACGGGAAGACTACCCCGAGTCTGCAAATCCTCAATATCGAGCTAGCCGATCTTATGGTGAAAAGTTCATAATGTGTTCCGCGGGTGAGCTAAAGATGAACCCCGCTGGTTTTCACAAGTACCTTTCCTTCTTTTTAACCCTAGACCGATCTTCATTTGGCCAACAAGATTTCTTGCCTTATACTGATCTAGCCGATTTCCCGCGGCCCTCATTCCTTCGCTTAGATGCTGATAGTTCTTTGATGTCTCAATCCACACTTGATTTATGTAAAATCCTTATTTCCCCTTGTATCATTCATGTCGGCTTGAATACTAGGAACCGAACATTTCAACCCTCCTACGAGTTTTACCATCCAACAGTTTACTCCCGTCAATTGGGCTTTGGCCAAGCAATCCCCTCATTTCCCTTGCTACATCGTATCGAACCCAGATCTCGGGTGACCAATCAAATTGCTGCAGAAATTGTGCTTGAAGTGGCCGATGATTTACAAATACTTTCGCTGCCGCATTTCCTCCTAAACTCTCGTCGGTCACTTCCATTTTCGCAATGGTGGTCCTCTATCTCTGACGCGTTTCTGCTGGATAGATCACCGTCGGCTATTCTCACTTTGTTTCTTCCTGATTATCATGAGCCGACAGTGGCCTCTGGTGACTCTGACGAGAGTTCCGGTTATACCAACTCGTCGGTAGCCGTAGAGGTACTAACACTTATTTAGGTTCTCTTTTTCTTAGAACCTTTGACCGTTCTTACTAAGACAATTTTACCTTTGTAGGATGCGCCAACGGCCGCTGGTGGCCAAACGACTGCCCCTTCCAGCGGCGGTCAATGTCGACCCGGCCAATCGACTGGTATCACTGGGTATGCTTCGGGAAATTTGGGTATCCGAAGCCCGTCATTATCGGATCTTGCCACCCAGCGACGTCCTGCTAGTAAGTTACACCTCTTGTCGGCTTTTTGTAGATTTTATTTGCTAGCTGATAACACATTTTTGATCAGAGAGGAAGAAAAGGTCGGCTGCCAGACGATCGCCTCGACCCGCGGAACAATCAGCCGATCACTCTCCAAGCCGGTCGACCACCGCAGTACGTTCATGATTAATCATGGTTTTAAGAATAATAATGACTTCCTTGTTCCTTATTTTCTTTTCGTATTCCAGCCGACAGCATCAGTACAGGTGGCGGGTGCATCGGTCGGCGTACAAGGCACCTCATCAGCTGTCTTGCCACCGCTGCCTTCGAACTCTCCCGTGGCAATCCAAGTGCTTGATTCTCCAACTCATTCTCCGAACCCAGTCGATTTGTTGGGATTTTCTTTGGATGAACTGGTTGACCCCGAGATCGTCGCCACTGATGATTATCCAACTGACATTCAACAGATAATAGACGCTGCTGCAGGTGCATCGGCTATTGTGACTTCTGCACCGGGATTGCAAGAGAAGCTCACTCATCTTTTTAATGAAGTCATGCAGCCTGAGGCTCGCCTTCTGGCCGACACACAGCCCCTGAGGACGGCTATGGCCGCGGTGGAAGCCGATCTACCCCCAACAGTCATGAAGGCCCTTTTAGACGTCTGCCATTTGGATGCTCAGAGGGAGGCGGTTGCAGCGGCCAGGTCAAGGACCGCTCAACGTACTGCGCAGCAAGCCGATCAAAAAGTTCTAGACGAGCTGGTGGCTGATGCAAAACTTAAAAAGAAGGAATTTGATCAAGATGCTGCTGCCTTCAAACTTGGCAAAGATAAGGCTCAAGAGCTGGAGATGGCTAAGAAAAAACTGGAGGATCAGCTGGCCTTGGTGACAAAGGAACTGACCGACTGCCACTTGAACAATGCTGAGTTGGCTACATCTTTGTCGGCTAAGAAAAAGCAGATTGGTGACGTATATGCCAAGGTCAAGCTTCAATCGGTCAAAGTGACCCCTGTTCCTGGCGACGCAGCAACCGATGCTAGACTCATCGACAACGTTCAAGCAACTATAGGGAAGGCAGCGGCGGCTTTGTCGGGTTTAGGCATTCATTTGCCCGGGTCAGGGCTGTAAACTGAGCTATTTGCTTAAACTTTGGTTTTGTTAAAATTGCTAACTTGATCGGCTATGTAGCCGATGTGGTGTAAACGTTGGTTTGATCGGTCGTTGACCGGCCCCTTTCCAATTTCGGGCAGCATGCGTTTATGGCTATTTTCACTTTTGACTCTTTGTTAGGACCCGACCCAAATGCTTGGGTGATACGCCTTCAGATATTTTCCATTGATTGCTTTAGGTAGTACGAATCCGTCTAAGGACTCTAGTATATACGAATTTCCGCCAATCAGCCGATTTATCTTATAAGGCCCTTCCCACGTTGGAGACCACTTGCCGAATCGACTATCCTTAGAACCAATCGGCAACACGGTTTTCCATACCAGATCAGTTTGATTAAAAGATTTTAAAACCACCTTTTTATTATATGACCTGGCAACCCTTTCCTTATTCCTTTTGAGCCGATCTAATGTAATCAGCCTTAGCTCGGTTAAGTCATCTAGATTGTCTAGCATTGCCTGTTTGTATTCATCGACTGGCAAATTATCTTGCTCAAATAGCCTTACTGAGCCGATGTTGATTTCCACGGGCAAAACGGCTTCTTGTCCATATACCAACTGAAAAGGTGATAATTTAGTTGATCCGTGATACGATAGCCGATAAGCCCATAAAGCTTCCGATAGCGTTGAATGCCATTTCCTTGGTTCTTCCTCAATTTTCCTTTTTATTAGCTTTATCAATGTCTTGTTCGACGACTCGGCCTGTCCATTGGCCTGAGCGTAATAAGGAGAAGAGTTGAGTAATTTTATCCCAAGACTTCCCGCGAAACCTTTGAATTCGTTAGACATGAACACAATCCCTTGATCGGTAGTAATCGTCTGTGGAATTCCAAACCAATGGACGATGTGTTCATTTACAAAGTCGATCAGCTCTTTGCTAGTAACTTTCTTGAGTGGTGCAGCCTCGACCCATTTTGAAAAATAATCTATGGCTGCAAGGATAAATTTATGCCCTTTGCTGGATGACGGAAATATCTGGCCGATTATGTCTATGCCCCATCCCCTAAACGGCCATGGCTTGATGATCGGGTGCAAAGCCGATGCTGGAGCTGTCTGTATGTTACCAAACTTTTGACACGCTTGGCAACCTTTATAATATTTGAAGCAATCTTCTAACATTGTCGGCCAAAAATATCCCGTTCGTCTCAGTATCCATTTCATTTTATGGGCCGATTGATGTGATCCACAAATTCCTTCATGGACTTCTCTCATTGCTATTTTGGCTTCTTCAGTTCCCAGGCATCTTAGCAACAATCCTTCCATGGTTCGAAAGTACAATACATCCTCCAATACAACATATTTGAGTGCTTTGCGCCTGACCTTCTGTTCGGTTGGCTTAGATGGGTCTGATAAACAATCCCTTATTTCTGTTCTCTAGTCGACAGGATGAACACATAAGATCGGCCAATCGTTTAGCTCGATCGGTTCCTGTCGGCTTTTACTCCTGTATCCCGATGCACATTGTGCCAATCGGTTCGCCTTGTCATTAGTTTCTCTGGGGATATGTTTTATGGAGAATGTAGTAAACGTCTCAATAATTTGGAGGCATTGATGTAAAAATTGGGTTAGCGTTCCATCGTTGCATCGGTATTCCCCCTTGATTTGTTGTACAATTAACATCGAATCTCCAAAGGCTTCGACATCTTTTACTCCGACGCCGTCTAACAATTGTAGCCCTCTTAGAAATGCTTCATACTCTGCTTGATTATTTGAACATCGGCTATTTAGCCGATACATGAACTCGTACTCCTGTTTTCTAGGTGAAATTAATACTACGCCGATGCCCTCGCCCTCTTGGCAAACGGATCCATCGAAGTACAATTGCCAAGGAGCTATATCGGCAGTCCCTGTTAACGTCTCACTTTCTGCAATAAAATCGGCCACAGCTTGCCCTTTTACAGATTTAGCCGATTCATAAGTTAAATCGAACTCAGTTGAGGCGTATGCCCATTTACCAAGCCGACCTCGCAAAATTGGTGCAGATAGTATGCACTTGACTACATCGGTTTTGCAGAGTATAACGCATTTTGATACCAACATATAATGTCTGAATTTAGTGCAAGCAAAATACAAAGATAAGCACAATTTTTCTACTAGGGGATACCTGGTTTCTGCATCCAAGAGACGTCGGCTTAGATAAAATATAGTTCGTTCCTTCCTATCGGCTTCCTGTGTTAAGACTGCCCCTATTGTATCGCCTTCAGCCGATATATATGGTTTAAAAGGTATACCATGCTTTGGTGTGGCCAATATTGGTGGACTCATCAGATAACCTTTTATGTCGTCGAAGGCCTTTTGTTGACCGGCTCCCCATTTGAACTCTTGGTCGTCTTTAATTTTCAGCAGCGGTGTGAAGGCCCGAATACGCCCTGACAAGTTTGAAATGAAACGTCGCCAGTAATTGATTTTCCCTATCAACATTTGCAACTCTTTTTTGTTTGTCGGCGGCCTAGTATCGGCTATAGTTTTTACTTTGGCCTGGTTTACTTCAATCCCTCTTTCATGTACGGTAAACCCAAGGAATTGTCCAGCCGATACTCCAAAAGCGCACTTGAGCGGGTTCATTTTTAATCCATGTACCCTTGTGCTCTCAAACATCTTTTCCAAATCGGCTAAATGTTGCCAGTCTTCTTTGGACTTTACTACTACATCGTCAATGTATATTTCCACAGTATTGCCGATTAAATTATGGAAAATATGGTTCATAGCACGCTGATAAGTGGCGCCGGCATTTTTTAAACCGAAAGTCATAACCTTCCATTCATATAGCCCTAAGGCTCCTGGGCACCTGAAGGCTGTCTTAGGGATATCGGCCTCTGCCATGAATATCTGATTGTATCCAGCATTTCCATCCAAAAAACTTATGATTTTATTCCCAGACGCAGCATCGATAAGCATATCGGCTATAGGCATCGGGTACTCATCTTTCGGTGTGGCTTTATTTAAATCTCTAAAATCAACGCACACCCTAAGTTTGCCGTTTTTCTTTTTCACAGGGACGATATTTGAAACCCATTCAGCATATCGGCAAGGCCGGATAAACTTTGCTTCTAGTAATCGTCCTACCTCTTCTTTTATAGCATCGTACAACGTAGGATTAAATCGTCTAGGATACTGTTTGAATGGCCGATACCCAGGTTTTATGGGTAGCCGATGTTCAACTAGTTGTCGGCTTAAACCTGGCATCTCATAATACTCCCATGCAAAGCAATCTCTATATTTTTTGAGTATTTCGACCAACTTTGCTTTATACTTGGGTTCTAATTTAGCACTTACAAACGTTGGTCTTTTACTGTCGCCTTCTCCAATGTTGATCTCTTCAAGCAAATCGGCAGAGGTAAATCCTAAACCTTTCCTTTCTTCTTCAAAATCCTCAACAGCTTCCTCGTATTCTTCTTGCCGATAGCTTCTTACCTTTTCTTGTAGCTTTGCTATTGTCTTGGACTCCATCTTCTCACCACTTCGTTTGTCCGATCAAATGCATTAGGTTTAACGCTGATCGGCTTGAATCCTGACTTCTCGATGCAGATAAAATCGCAATCGTTCAAGACTTTTCCTGATATACATTCGGCTTCTTCATGTGGCCAATTGGTATCAGGACTGGCTATGGCGATATGAGCCGATGTATCGGCCGGTACAACTTCAACTGTGTCATCGTTCCATTGTACCAACTTCTGATGCATAGTTGATGGTATGCAACAATTGGCGTGGATCCAGTCCCGTCCGAGGAGCACACTATAATTGCCTTTGGCTTCTATCACGAAAAATGCAGTCGGCAAAGTTTTACTGCCGACCGTCAGTTCTGACATCATTACGCCTTTAGCTTCAGTAGGATCTCCCGTGAAGTTATTTAACACCATATTCGTTTTGATTAAATCCTCGTCGGCTTTACCCAATTTCTTAAAAGTACTTAGTGGCATCAGATTAACTGTTGCCCCACCATCGACCAGCATTCGAGATATCGGTCGACCATTAATATACCCTTTCAGGTATAATGGTTTTAGATGCCGATGCATGTCTTGTGGTTTTTCAAACACAGCATCTGGTGCGTCGAGGCATAGTTGGGCGAACACTTCTTCAATCGATTCCTCGGTTTTGAACTCAGCAGGTAGGGTGAATACCATGTTTATATCCATTGGCGGCGTATCATCTCGGATCATTGGGGACCCGGACTCGACCGATTGATCCGAGTCACTATCGGTCTGTTCCTTCTTTCTCCATTCCCTTTTTGAAACTGGTACAGGCCTTAATTTATTGAATACTCGATCACTTTCTCTCTCTTTCTCGGCTTCTCTTTCTTCTAGTGTCTTTAGTCGCTGAAGCCGCCTGCGCTGTGATTTACTAAGACCTAAGGGATACCACCTAGGTTTAGGTTCTATCGGCTTTCTGATTTTTCCAGCTAAGTTACTCATTTCGCTGTCAGATTCCATTCTGATCGTGCCATGCGAAGCCGATATTTCTTGATTTTCACGAGTTCGGGAGGACTCGCCTTGCTCTGATGTCGACAATCTTTCATGGATCGGCCTCCTGTTTCTCATTTCTAGACGATCGTGTATCGGTCTAGATATCCTGTCTTTTACCGATTGGTTTGGTCGATACACAGACGAGTGTTGCATAGAACAGGACATGACTGTTGGTAATATCATCCCCTTCTCCCAGCAAAATTGCCAAAAGGGACATTGCCGGTGCCTCTCTTCTTCAGTAGTTGGCCGATGTGGCATATCTGGCCGCCAATATTTGTCTGTCTTTTGATCCGGCCGATGAAAACTTTGGGGTTGTCGAGTGTTATGTTTTTGACTTATCCTTTCATACTTCCCCAAGAGTTGCGAGAAAGTCGTCTTTGGTTTGAAATCAACCTTTCTTGGAGCCCTTTCGGCCCTATACCATTTTCCAACTTCCAAATCTCCCTTTGGTTTCACTGTTCTTGAGTTCTGTCCGCTTCTATTGGCTTCTATTTGTATAGAGCCGATAGTGATTTGCACTGTTTCGTCTCCTTTTGACCGTGCCTCAACTCTTTTAATCGACTCATTACCTTCTGCAGGTCCTTTCCCTTTCCGTGAGCATTGAACCATGTTGACTTGAAAAGGATTCATATCTATCTGCATAGCCGATTCTTCCGCAAATTTTAATCTGCCATCGGTGATGGCCGATTGAATCTGTTGTCGAAAAATATTGCAATCGTTAGTGTTATGTGAAAATGAATGGTGCCATTTACAGTACCTTCGCTTTTTAACTTCTTCGGCCGATGGTATGACGTGTCCTTCTGGCAATCTTATGAGTTTCTCTTGTAATAATAAATCAAATATCTTGTCACACTTTGACACATCATATGAATACTTGACTTCTGCCTTATTTTTTGTCGGCTTGAGCAGAGAGCATACGAGTGGTCTTTTGGAACCCTTAGTCCACTCGGCTATGTTTATTTCTGCTTCTTCTTCTTCAGAAGTGTCGCTCGAATTATACTCTACCATGTTCACTTTGGCTTTTTCATTACCGTTTACCTTAAATCTATCTTTAAACCCTTTGCTCTCTGCATATCGGCTTTCATGTGCCGATACGCGATGGAGTAGGTGGCCTAAATTGGGGAACTCCTGGCCAGATAGTTTCTCTTTTAACGGCGGGATTAACCCTTGGAATGCTAAATCGGCCAACTGATCATCGGGTAGTGTTACACTGAAGCATCTATTTCGTACGCCTCTAAATCTTCTGATATAGTCGGAAACCGATTCGCCGTATTTTTGTCAGACTGAACTAAGATCAGAAATCCTAAGCTCCATAGTCCCCGAAAAGAAGTATTCATGGAATCGGCTTTCTAAATTGTTCCACACATGAACTGAATTTGGGGGTAGATTGGTAAACCAAGTGAATGCAGCACCAGACAATGATAAAGGAAATAACCTAATTTTTAATTCATCGGACTGTGCGGCTTCCCCACACTGAGCCATAAACCGTCCGATGTGCTCAATGGTGGTAACAGAATCATCACCCGAAAATTTAGCAAAGTCTGGTATCTTAAAGTTGTGTGGGTATTGCATACGATCTATGTAATCGGGATATGGTTTCCTATAGCCGATTACCCTTCCTCTGGGCTGTAGGCCGAACTGCTCTCTCAAAACGTTAGCAATTTGTTCTGCCCAATTGACATTGTCGGCTTGTGGTGCAACCGGACATTGCCAGTTTTCATTGTTCACGCCCTGCCCCCCGAGTGCAAACTCGGGTCTTTGTCCAATTCGTGCCACAAGAGGTCTTGGCACTTGGTCATAATCGTAATTAAAAACCAATGTATCGGGTATAGGTGCGAGAGGTTCAACGTACGGCACTACCCTATATGGCGCTTGTCTCATAGTCGCGGCTCCCCGTGATTGTGGAACCTGATCTGTTTCAATCGGCTGATAAGCCGACAAACCGATGCTGTTGGAGGGTCCGTTCGATGGGTTTGGTGCGCTTATTTTAGCCCCATCCGTGTGCCCATGGTAGTGCGTGAACCCACCTTTCTGTGTACTCGGTTTCAAAACAGTTGGTTGAGTCGGCATCATGACATGTGTTTGAGCCGACACGTTTACTATATTGGTGTTAGGTGTTATGGAGTATGCTGGGTACGTGGGAATGGTTTGTGGTGGATCTAGTAGGCTCCCAGACACATCCAACTCCTGAGCAATTGTTTTCACACTATTTTCTATCATTGGCTTTAAGTTGGATACTAGAACCGATGACTGGTTAATTAGTGCGTGTTGAACAGATTGCTCAATCATATTTGATAAATCGGCTTGAGCGGGTGCGTATCGGCTTACCGGTTCGGATGATGAATCTCCGATAGGATTGATGCTTGGGAGTGCAGTCTTTTGAGTAACGCCACGGCGTGTTTTCTGGAAACACCGTAGCATCATTTCTTCCAAAGCCACCTTTCGGTCTTCGATTTCTTTCCGCTGCTCAGGGGTCAAATCGGCCATTTGAGGCGCGATTATGGCATCTGCATTGATATCGGCGGTGACCGCAGGCTTATCGGTTAATGACATGTTGATTTTCTTGGTCCCACCAGGCGTGCCAAAATATGTTCGCGCTAAAAACGTGAAGTAGGGTTCTTAGCCTCGAACACACGAGACAAACGCCGGGTTTGCAGTGCGTGCCAGTCAATTTGACCTGCAATTGACAAGGTGGAATTTGTAATTTAATCAAAGCCGATAGAGCAATGTTTATCGGCCTTTCGCTAGTCGGCTGAAAACCGATTAGGGGATAACTAGATCAACCAGTTACGGTTAATCCGGATACAAGGTGAAATCGGCTTTGAGAAGGCGATGCGCAGCAAAACAAAGCAGATCGAACCTGGTGAAATCGGCTAAAACCAACAATCGGCGATGCGCAGCTATGTTGATTCCGTCGACTTGCAGAGAGATCTATGAAGTTAAAACGATGTAAAAAAGGCTTGTAAAAAGTAGATGTTGTGTGTTGGATTGGTTCCTTTTCATCGCCCAACGCCTGCTCTTTTATAATACTCCGACCGATCCAAGTCACGTATGGATACGGCGCTCATGTCCATATCGGTCTTCAATCCGATTCCTTTTCCTTGTTTGGAACGGACTCTCCCTCCGAATTCCTTGATGCTAGCCCTTTTCCATGACGGATTTCTGTTATCCATATTGGGCCGATTTTACTATAAATACCAAATTTTGGTGCAAACAAGTACGTAGATGCATGCATGTGTGAATTGCTGGTACTCTAGTTAACTAGAAGAGCGCGCGCGGCGCACGCCGCGCGCGAACGGGAAACAGGAAAATATTAGAGGCTGTGTTGGGGGGAAAGCATAGAGATAGAGATGCACACCTATTTCCGTTCACGATTTTTTTTTTGGAAAACGGAGAAAGGACCTGAATAGAAGGAGCGGAGACCTATTCGTTATATTTTTTGGACTTGATCGCTATCCCGAAAAATCAGAAAAGGACTCGCTCGCGATTCGTATTTAACGGGTGCCTCTTTCCATAAAGTAACGAACCGGGGACCTAAGCGCAAACCGAGAAAATTCTTCTTCCCTAAAAAAAATTGGACAGGACCTATTCGTAAATTTATAGGGACCTATACGTAATTCGGAGACACGGAGGGACTTTTTCGCAAAATTAACGGATGGACACGTGGGCACAAGGACTGGGCAGGAAAGCTTCGGCTAATGTTTATCTGAGTATATGGTGTCGATGGATACGTACGTGGAGGCTTCATGAATCGCACGCGCGCATTCAGCATGCATGGTCCGTGTCACTCCTCGAGTCCTGGAGTCCTGGGCTCCGCTAGCTGCTGGTTAGAGATCGATCGAGCACTGCACATGCGTACTTACAAAAAAAATTCAATTCCACGGTATCACAAAATCATGGTTTGGAAATTATTTCGGCATAAATACCATTGTTTTACCTACCACCATTGAAACCATGGTTTTTCTTGGAACTACAAGTTATTTGGCTACAAAGTCTTTTGCATGGTATTTTCAAAGTATTCACCAGCCATATACGTACACACCTCTCTCTCTCTGTACGCCAGCGCCAAAAGCCTAAAACTAAGGTTTGAGTGCAGTTTTCAATACTCCAAAAATACTATGGTATTGATAATACCATGGTTTTCAAAATAAAGTTTTTTTGTTACTTCCAAACACCTTATGGCCAATTAAAAATACCATAATATTCTCCAAAGTCATAGTTTTACTTATAAACTATGAAAATACTTTGTTGCCAAACAGGTCATTCCTCGAGTCGTGGGCTCCGCTAGCTGCTGGTTAGAGATCGATATATATATCGAGCAGTACTGCACATGCACCATGGTCCGTGCATAGGGATGGAACTGGTACGGATATTTTCCGACCGACCGACCGACCGAATTGATTTGGATGATGATTTGAATAGTTTCACAGATATCCAGTTGATTTCTCGGATAAGGATATGGATACAGATAATTTACATGGATACGGATACGGATATGGAACACTGATTAACCGATGGATACGGAATATCCGAGTTTTTGTTCGGATAATATCCGAATCTGACATACGGATATTATCTGAATAACACGTTTCAGAATAACACATTAACAATTTAACATGTTTCACTGTTTCAGAGACTAGGGTCTGCATTGGATGACAATATATAATGTGTTCATGTGTGCTAGATGCTAATTTGGAGATATTTGGGTAAATGTGGTACAGAAATTGGCAAGTGGCGTTTCAGGAGGGCTACTTAGTATTCAGCAGCATATGCCAGCTGCAAATCATTTGGTTCAATTATTGCAATGTGGTATATTGTTACTCACAGAGTCACATGTGTGACAAGCTAGGGATAAAAAGGCAAAAAAAAGACATACAAATATATTTCTTTTGGAATTTTGAATTTAAAAATTTGGTCCGATTTTGGAAAAAAAAAAACTGAAATTGGATTTTAAAATATCCGACTAATATTATTCGTATCCATGTTGATTCCGATCCGTATTCGATCTGTATTCGTAACCGATATTATCCTGTATAATTCGTATTCGATTCTGTATTCGACACTATTCGTATTCGATTCTATATTCGATAAAAAATACGGATACGGATATGAATAGGACGATATTCGACCGTATCCGATCCGATCACATCCCTATCCGTGCATACTTACTGAGTACTAGCTAGTACTAGTTCAGTGAACGAATATATATCGGAGTGAATGCCCTTTAATCTCCTGCTCCCTGGCCGGTCGGGCTACGGCCGGGCAGCAGGCTTACTAGCTATCTATCGAAGAAACCAAGGAATTGAAAGCAATTTAATTTGCTACTACGTCGTCTATAGACTATACTCCCTCCGATTTGATAATACCTATCGTTTTGGACATAGTGATGGTTAAACTTTTGAAACTTTAACTAAAATATATTTTTAAATATTTAAATTGGATACATAAAAATTATATGTGTAGACTTGTCTCGAGAAATACTTTTATAATATTATAATTTTATTGGGTTTTATAAATATATTATAATAAAAATTAGCGGTCAAAGTTGTGTTCTGAAGACCGTGTCGATGTCCAAAACGACAGATATTACCAGACCGGAGGGAGTACACTGCACGCACTACTGATCAACATGTGCGCGCTTAATTTTATTGCATACAGATTGCATTTTTGTTTGTACAATTGACCTTTGAAGCTAGCGCACATGCACCATATATTCATTTTGTTAATTTGCCTATATACGGTTTCTAATCACCGATTAAGATTAATTAGAAAAACCAAGCTCTGATACCACTTGTAGGATCTATATATACTAATATAGCAATCAGAGGGGGTGAATGATTGCGTGAAAGCTAAAACAAAATTTTATTGATTATCAAAACACCCCTAAACAAAATATAAAGGATTGCTTCGGTCTCATGCAAAAATAGATTGACAGATATTAACTAAAACATGAATTATTGAAGATCCAACCGTCGAATTGATGTGAAATTTAAACTGTAGAAATCGGATTCAATTTTGAAACTAACCAAACAAGAATCAGCTCAATCGGATCTACGGATCAAAAGTTATAAGCTTCACAAGTTGACTATATCAATAATAACGAAAATTGATTAAGCCCTAATTTTGTGATTAAACAAAATCTACAAGGAATTAACCAATCAAAAATTTTGGATTAATAGCTTGATGTCGTAGGAAGGTTTTGAATAGATCAAATCAAAATTATCATGGTGAAAAAGGAATCAATCTAGAATCAAACACGCATGCAAAAGAAGAGCTGAGAGAAAACCAGAAATTACTGTAGCAATTGGCACTGCAGTGATTTACTGTAGCGAGCAAACACTAGCAAACCTCTATTCACCTGGTAGCTTCAGAGTCCTGTAGCGCCAAGAGAACGATCGCTGCAGTGCCGCCGCCTGAGCTTGGCTCTTTTTTTCTGTTTTTCTCGCACGTACGTGGCTTAACGAAGAAATTGACTTTTATTTCTATTTGTCTAGTCTGATTACAGTACTCTAATGCCTTGCACTACCACCATAAACAGGGGACACCTCTCCCTATTTATAAGAAGTAAACCCTGGAAGAGTTTGTATACATATATGTGCATGCATATCAATCTAGCCCAATTACACATGACCCAATTATACGCACATTTGTCGCTACTAGAAATTTTAACCCTAACGAGATTTGGAACCCTGGTCGAGACTAACGAAAGGGCAAAAGCTTTGATTTTACCTGCAGATTTGTCAGCACTCAAATATATAAATTTGGATTATTTGTATATCCTGTATTAGGTCATGATCATACAAATGTACACAGATTTAACACAGATAAAATATCACAATTATACACAACAGAATAATATAAAGTATTTTATCTAATAATATAATTTGTTTGGTCAACTATAGTCAACTTACAATAATACGTCTCGTATGGTTTAGACTCATGAATAAATAAAACTACAACGGAAATAAAATATTTGTAGCAACCCTTCAATATACCGCAAGCAACTAAAAAGGTTTGCATCCTAGTTAACCGTCTCCTCTTGGAACTCATCCTCGTGAGATGGTGTAGACTCTTCCTCAACTGATGGATATCGATCTATGACGTCACACTGATGTCACTGTGACACATGGACCAATCACGTGACGACACATGTCGCTACTATTTTGAATTTCCAACCGAATTACTTTTCTACTAAAAAACACGATTTATGATGTCACTATCGACATCATAATCTAACTAAACTAAATAAATCTTTTCTGAAAAATCTCCTATTAAGTTGACATGTGGGCCCTCGGTCTATGGACCGGGTCCATGAACACTACCGAATCCACGGTGGACTCAACTCACGGTATAAACCCAATGACAGGTGGGCCCGCTATGATGATGTCATCGCTATCATCATGGCTGACGTCAGTGACGAATGAATGGTGCGGGGTGACTCCTCGGTTTTCACACAAACATGCGACAGCACCCTACTGGTTCCACACACGGTGTAATCTAAACCACACACATTGAAATCAACGGCTGTGATTCATCCCATATGCTGCGCGAGGGTGAGACATGTGGCATGTCCCAGTGTGTGACACGTGTTTCAATCTCGATCGCTCATTTGAGATCTAACGGCTATTGCTACGACTAACGATGTGACCCACGTCCTTACCAGCACTGTTCGATGAAGATCTGACGGATGGAGAGACTTCGCGAAGATCAGTGCCGCTCGACAATGAGGTTCCACTGGGGTTGAAGACGATGGCGGCGAACTTGGATAAACCTAGATGGTTTCATGCCAAGTTTTAAAAAAGGTGTTTTCATATTAGTGCAAAACACCAGAGTTGAGGGATCACTTTTCTTTCAAATATAGCTCTCTTCTGAATAAAATTATAAAAATAGCATCCTCCTCCTTGACTGTGGAAACCGCACTTTTATACCGTGGCAAGATTTCTAAGGAGATTCCCCTTCTTTGTTAGAAATGTACCAATCAATTCCACTAAGTGGCCACTTTAATGAATTAATCATTTAATTAACCATTTAATGAATGACTTAGTTAAATCACTTATCTAATATGACTTAGTTAAATCACTTATCTAATACCTATCAATGCAAGGATGCTCGGTAGGTTCCTGCTGCTGAGCTTCTGCTACACGGCTTGTGCTATTATAGGAGTGTAGTAGGTAATATGTGTCATCTGCCGTCGCTTCCGCGATCAGTGAGAGGATTATTTTTACAATTGCGTTCGTATATGGGCTAGATTTGCAAATATATAAAGTACAATTACCCGGGGCACCATGGTGCATAGGCATCATGATCTAAAACAGGTATTTTTCCTATTTATTTGTATTCAAAAAATTTTAAAAAATTTAGGATGTTGAGTTTAACCAATTTACTAACTAGTTTAAACAAGTTTGAACTGAAATTCAAACTATAGTTTCTTTTTTTTATGATAGTTTGGTTGTAGGTATGTGCTGATTATATATATATCAGCAAAGCATGTAATCTAAATCCGTTCAAAATTTTTAATGTTAGTATATTTTTTCAAAGGTATGTGTTTCATTTGAATTGTTATAGATGTGTATATACCCAAATTTAACTTGAATTTATGAATTTAAAATTATAGTGTCTAGGCACCATGATGCCCTATTACGGCATCACACACACACACACACATATATATATATATATACACACGTATATATATATGTGTGTGTAGAAGGGTAAAAAATGTTAGTGTTATGCCCTTGAGGCAATCATATGTATGATTGTAACATGATTATGTTTATGAATAATAATATGATTATTGGTCCAATGAATGTATATCATTGTTTTGATCAACAAGTGTGTGACTTGTTTATGAAGCTCTTTACTTATTGATATAGTTCGATAAATATCTCTGATCGGATATCATCGTATAGGACAACGATGAATAGATCAGCACATGTATTGTTCGATGATCATGTTTCATAGATCATGGGATATGGAGATATCATCAATACATTGTGGACACATGTTGAAGAACATGTGTTAGATAGACCCACAATGGGACACTGCGAGAATGTTACATTCTTATGTGTCATCAGTGTATCTCATACATAGTAGATGTATGATCCTTAGACCTAAGATTGTCATATATCCCTACATGTGTAATAGTTTACCTTGGGGTTACCAAACACTATTTCCTAACCGGATAGTTATAAAGGTAGCTTTCATGTTTACTATGAAACATGCAGAGGGAAGTGACCAGTCAAGATGGAATTTGCCACTCCAATGTAACGGAGATATATGTCTAGGCCACTCGTGTGATATGATTAAGGAAGTGCATGGCCATGCCGTGATTGAGAAGTCAATCACAACTTATTAATATATCACAAATACGAGAGATGGATTGAACTGTCAAAGGATGACATGCTTCTCGCCTTGAGTTCGATCTTCATATAGTTTGGCAAAGGGATTATTACATCAGTACTTTAATCATATGCGTTTGGGAGTTGGCATGTTCTGCAAGGAGCCGCTACCGACTATTGGATTAGAAAAAGGGTTTTCCGAATCCATGTCCAAATGCACATGAACCTACAGGGTCACACACTTAACGGGCTGGGACACATTAATTCAGATTGGATCCGTAATTAATGGACCTCATGGGCTTAGCGCGTAGATGGGCCCTGACTGCCTAGGGTTTCACCTCGTGACTATATAAGGAGGGGAGGAGGCTAGACGCAGCACACACTTTCGTGCGGTTTAGAGGTGTTTCGCCAGAAACCCTAGCCACCTCCTCTCGTTGCCCCTGCCGAGCGACCCGGTGCTTGCACACCGACGCACGGCGGTCCATCCCCGGACGTGTGGACTGCTGTGGTGACGCTGCTGCTACTGCGGCGTGGAGAGGACGATCCGTGGCGAGGACGATCTACGGCGAGGATGATCCGCGGCGAGGATGATCCATGCCGAGAACGATCCACTACAACGACGTGCGAAGGATTCCGCAATTGCGCGTCTAGTGGTAATAGATCTATGATCCCCTTCTTGCGAGTAGCTTTTCTGGTTTGCGGTAGAAATTTTAATTTGTGCTTGTGTAGCATACCGCGTTCCCCAACAGAAAAGCATTGGACTCCCTCTCTCTCTTGTCTCCGGATAGTAGACATTTAGACTGTCTTGTTACGCTTTGACTTTGCCTTGTATTTCTATCTCCGACGACTTTCTTGGCTGGCTTACCATGTATGTATGTATGTACCGACCCTACCGCTGCCATCTGGCAAGGGGAGAAAGAACATTCCATGTGAGGCTGTCATGTGATGCCAAAACGGACGGAGATGGCACATTATATGGGAAAGTATCCTCTGACGTCGAGTTCTCTGACGTTGGGTCACTGACGTGTGGGGCCCACCAACGCGTTTATTTTGTCTAGTACCTAAATCCCCCCAAATGGAAAATGTGCACAATCCAACCTTCAACAACAAAGGAAAAGGAAACAGTTTTGCAGCAAGAAATCAAACATCCCATTCGAGATCATGCCACAATAGGAAAGGAAGGAGTAGTGGGCAAGCAAGGCTAAGCACGAGAGGAAAAGTGTTTGCGACAGAGCATTGGATCGTGGCGGTGGTGGCAAGTATAGGCCAAGACGAGCTCGGAGCTAGGATGCGTAGTGGATCATGAGAGTAATGAGGAGCAAACGAGCGTACCCAGGGGAGTAATCGAATGATGCACCAACCATCGCACTGTTACGCTGCGCCGCCGTTGCACCACGTTCTTGTCGGGCCACCTCACCATCGCGGCATGAGCACTCTCACCGCGCCGTAGGGCCGGGCGGCCGTCACGGCGTGCCCTCGCCATAGTAGCACAAGCGCTCTCATTCCGCCGCCGCATCGTGCTCTCACCGTTGATTCATTCCACCACTTTCTCCAGCCAGATCCGGGAGCCACCGACTCAAATTTTGCTAGATTTGGTTGTTGGTAGCGTGGTTTTGACTGCGAGAGAGGAGAGCAACAGAGAGATGAAGGGGGCGGCAATGGTAGGAGGGCACCAGCGGCCATCGGAGGCGAGGTGAGACGATAGGAGAGAGCGGCGATGTCACAGACAGTGTAGAAGGAGATGAGGATGAGCGAGCGGGTGGAGAGGTGGCGGTTGGTGCCAGAGCAGGAAGGTGACAATGGGGGTTATGCACTCGGGGAGGGCGAGGGGGGTGACGGGCCTTAGGGGCAACGAGTGCGGGGGCGAGGAGGTGGGGAGTGGGGTGTTGGGGGGAGAAACCATGAGCACGTTGGACGAAGTTGGGCCGAAGAGCTGTTGGACGATAGGGTAAACTCCAATATTTATTAGTTTATTAGATATTAGATATAGCAGCTAAGACAACACCCGCCTTTGTTGATTTCGCTGCACGTAAATCATACCTGGAAATTAAATAAATCTTAAATCACCCCTGGGCTTTTGCACCGAAACGCGGTCCGACACTATTGAACCAATTTCCCTTTTTCTATTTCCTTTTTCGGATTTAAATAATCCCAAAAAATTCTAAAAACCCCAAAATACACTATGTTGACCGTCTCGAGCCACCGAGTCCAAATACGGCCTCCGTTTCAACTTTTCAAGTTCCTAAAACTCCAAAAATGCCCTACGACCCTCCTCCAGCCCTTCTCTCTCGTCTTTTCCTATTTTTCGTCTTTCTTGTTTTTCTCTTTTCTTTTATTTATTTGCTTGTTTTGCTTTTTCGCACTTGATTCGACGTTCGCACAATACCCGCAGCCTGAGAAGTTCCCGGATCATGAGCCGGATCCGACAAGAGTCAAGTTCGACTACATCGACCACAACCTAAGCGACCCCGCCTCGCAGCAAGGCAAGCCGCACATCCTTGGACTTGTTGAACCCAAATGTTCATAATGTATTAATATTTATTTTCTACCGCATTATCTTACTTGCATGTTGAAATACTGAAAATCGATAGTTTAGAATGACATGCAACCTAGCTATACCCAGATTTGCACTTAGCCCCTTTGACATTGATGAACCTTATTTAATACTTGAATAACCCTAGTTAATGATTTCGTTCGCACCTTTCCAGACCGGCGTCGCCGGCGCGATTTAGTTCGCACCTTTCGGATCCGAATACCAAAGCAAAAAGAAACAGAGATAGGGGACATATAAGGGAGTAGAGATCCACGGGAGGAGAAACAGAAGAGATTTCTTTAGTGGTACTATCCGGTACCTGTTTATAGATACCCGTTACCCGTATCTGTATCTGTACCTGGTTTTTAACTATCCGTATACGATCCGTATTCGAGTAAACATAATTAAGATAGGGTACAGAATCACCTGCTATATCTAGGGGTGAAAATGGGTCGGGTAATACCCGACCCGTATCCGGTTCCGGCGAAAATTTTATCCGAAAATTCGGATACGGATACGGGTATTTTTTTGTCGGATCGGATACGGGTATTTTTTTGTCGGATCGGATACGGGTATTTTTTTTTGTTTCGGATACGGGTCGGATACATGATAGTAGATACCCGGTAAACACCCAGATTTTCGGGTCGGATACGGGTATCTAGATAATTTTAAAAAACGGGTATCCGGTTGACAATATGGCCCAAACGGCTTGGCGCTGGTAGGCCCAACAGGCCCATTGACTTGGCATTAGGGTTCCCGCAGCTCCCGCCGGCATATCCGATCACCTGCTATATCCGTTCGTTTTCACCCCTCATCCACTTCCCTCGCCCCTCCTCGTCTGCTAGATCCGAGAGATCCGAGGGAGGTATCTGTAACACTTGTGGTCCCACATGTAAGAGGAGAGAGAGGTCCTATTAAAAAGATGGATGAGGATTGTAACAGAGGGGGCAGAGAAAAATATGAGATGAATACAATTTCCCTTTTGCCTTCTTCCTTGTCGTTCTTCTGCTCTTTCCCCTTTTTCTATTCTTCCTCTATACCTTTCTTTTGGTATTCATCCATCTGAACCTCACGCTCTGAGATGCTCAGTAGCCAAGGGGCATAACAGTATCGTTGTCCCCTCCTGCCATGGGGCTGCTGGCGTTGCAGCGGCTCATGTCCGAGCAGCAGCGGATATCTCCTGTTCTTCTTGTTCGCACCAGTACATCAGCGGACCATCAAGGATAAATTTCCCATTCCTGTGGTTGAGTTGCTCGATGAGCTACGTGGTGCTTGCTTTTTCACTAAGCTTGACCTCCATTCCGGCTTCCACCAGATGTGCATATACATGTCAGATATCCACAAGACAACATTTTCCCTCAACATTCCAAGCTCTCATAAACGATGTTAGAAACCCATGTATAGGAAGAGTAGATTTTCCGTGTACTAAGTATGGTAAATTCCTTGATCCTAGCGATTCAGGTAATCGCCGGGTGATCCTTGTAATCAGGAAATCTTCTTGTCCATATCTGTCCATTGTAAGCCATTAAATAGAGACGGACTCAATGAGTCTTTGTGTGGGAAAATATACTTTCTGTCTTGGTATCAGAGCCTGATCCATCAACCATGAGCACCAACGGCAACACGCCTCCTACGTCGCACACCGCTGGCACATTGATCTCCAGCTCTACCACCACTGCGCCCGCCAGCGTCAATCTCGCCAGCCTCGCCGGAGCCATCACCGTGCGTCTCGCTCGTACCAACTTCCTACTCTGGAAGGCCCAGGTCGTGCCCATCCTTTCCGGCGCAAATTGCTTCGGCTACCTGGATGGGTCGATCGAACCTCCGGCGCGGATGATCGCCGAAGGGACCAGCGATGCTGCACGGCCAATCATCAACCCGACGTATCTCTCCTGGTACCGTCAAGATCAGACGGTGCTTGGCTTCCTCAATTCCTCGATGACCGAGGATGTCCACGCTCAGACGATGAGGTGCACGTCGTCTGCCCAAGTCTGGACGACTCTCCACGCCATGTACTCAGCACAGAACAGAGCCAACACAATCAACATCCGCGCGCAACTATCAACGACAAAGAAGAAGGACAATTCCATCACGGAGTACTACAACAAGATGAAGAGTCTCGCTGACACCATGGCAACCGTCGGCAACCCCTTGTCTGACGATGAACTGATCGGCTACATCATGGCTGGCCTAGGGCAAGAATACGACGCACTGATAGTGTCGCTCACGGTCTACAACGCCCCGATACCTCTCGTCGATTTTTACCGCATGCTCTTGACGTATAAAGCTCGTCAGGAACTTCATGCACAAGCCAGCGACTTCATCTCCTCTGCCAACAATGCCATGCGGCGCCCCAACAACGACGACCGTCGCGAAGGGAACAATAACAGCGGCGGTGGATGCAACGGAGGGGGGCAGAATCGCGGCGGAGGTGGCAGCTGTGGCCGCGGCCGCAGAGGAGGTGGTAGCGGGCATTACCATCCTAAGTGCCAAGTATGTGGCATATATGGACATGAGGCACTGCGTTGCCGAAACCGCTTCAACCATGCGTATCAAGCCAACGATCAACATGCTGGTCATGCTGCTATGACACAAGGCTCCGACAGCGACGCCAATTGGTATTTCGATACTGGCACCACTGATCATCTTACAGGCGATCTCGAACGCCTGACCACGCACGAGCGCTACAACGGGAAGGATCAAGTTCAAATAGCAAATGGGACAGGTTTGAAAATCTCGCATATTGGACACTCTGTGCTTCCTGGCTCCTCCTTAACCCTTAAAAATGTGCTCCACGTACCACACATTCACAAAAATCTCTTGTCCGTTCATCGCCTTGTTTCTGATAATAATGTTTTCATCGAGTTTCATCCTCATTTTTTCTCTGTTAAGGATCGAACAACGAAGAAGGTTCTTCTACAAGGTAGAACACATCAAGGGTTGTATCCGTTTCCTACTCGTCGGCTACTTTTGTCATCCACAAGTCGCCAAGTCTTTTCAGGAGTCAAAGCCACGCCCAGTCAATGGCACCAACGCCTTGGTCATCCCTCAAATGATGTCGTCAAGTCAGTCATCCGGTCGAATAAACTTCACTGTCCTTTGAATAATGAATCTTTTGTATGCGATGCATGTCAACGCGCTAAGAGTCATCAGCTACCCTATAATGTTTCTACTCGTATAACTACAAAACCACTTGAACTTATTCATACCGATGTTTGGGGTCCAGCTCTTGTTTCGTCAGGAGGTTTTAAATTTTACGTCAGTTTTGTCGATGATTTCAGTAGGTTTACATGGGTTTATCTTCTTAAACACAAATCTGACGTAGAACAAGTGTTCTATGCCTTCCAAAAGCATGCCGAGCGTCTTCTCGGTACCATCATCCTCACCGTCCAGTCCGATTAGGGTGGCGAGTATCATCGACTTCATCGCTATTTTCAGCGCCATGGCATCTCTCATCGCGTTTCTTGCCCTCACACCTCTCAGCAAAATGGGATTGCCGAGCGTAAACACCGTCATTTAGTTGAGACCGGACTTGCTCTTCTTGCACAGTCTTCTCTTCCCATCCGATACTGGGACGAGGCTTTCCTCACAGCTTGTTACCTTATTAATCGCATGCCTAGTAAGGTTTTGCAAGGCATGACACCTCTTACTCGACTTCTCAATATCTCCCCTGATTATTCCTTTCTACGCATTTTTGGATGCGCATGTTGGCCTAGCCTTAGAAAATACAACTCCAGGAAACTCGACTTTCGCTCTAAAATGTGTATCTTCTTAGGCTACAGTCCCTACCACAAGGGTTACAAATGTCTGGACCGATCCACAGGATGTGTTTACATTTCCCGTGATGTGATTTTTGATGAGAAGGTTTTTCCCTTCTCTTCTGGGGCACCTCCAAATTTATCCGTCCTTACCACTCCAGTTTCTTTCCCAGAATCCGAGCCAGTCACACAGAGTGCTCCTATATGAGATTATAACCTTTCATTTTTGCATACTAATTCTTTTGATACAGCTGCAATACCAAACAATGCTCCGTGCCAGGACATGCATGGCGACCCGCACACAGTCCCTCCGAACAGGGACGCTGCCGCACATGCACCAACGGAGCGTAGGGCGGCGTCACCTGCCGCTGTTCCTCCCGGTATACTCGTGCCCGAATTGGTCTCCACGTCGACTTCTGCTTCACCATCTCCTACTGCCGTGGCATCTTCGTCCTCCACGCCGCATACTGCCACGCCTGCGCTTTCGCCGATGTTCGGACAACCATCTTCAGAACCATCACAAATGCATCCGATGGTCACCCGTTTACGCAGCAACATTGTGCGGCTCGACAACTCACCGACGGCACTGTCCGATATGATCCTTCCCGGCGTGCTTTCTTCGCAGAGCCTACCTCACATCGTCAGGCTCTTGTCGACCCAGCATGGCGCCAAGCTATGGAAGCAGAATTTGACGCCTTGCAAAAGAACAAGACATGGAGCCTTGTTCCTCGCCCTCCTGGTAGAAATGTCGTGAGCTCCAGATGGGTGTTCAAGACCAAACTCAAGGCTGATGGTTCTCTCGACAAGCATAAAGCTCGTCTCATCGCACGTGGTTTCACACAACGCTATGGTGTTGACTACTCAGATACTTATAGTCCAGTCATCAAGCCAGCCACTATCCGACTTGTGCTCTCCTTAGCCATGGCCCATGGTTGGCATTTACGACAAGCAGATATCAGTAATGCTTTCCTCCATGGTATTCTCGATGAGGACATCTATATGCATCAGCCACCCGGTTTTGAGGACCCGCTTCATCCAGATTGGGTATGCCATCTTCACCGAGCTATATATGGCCTCAAATAGTCCCCACGAGCTTGGTTTTCTCGCCTGAGCACTAAGCTTTTTCAGTTGAGTTTTGAAGTTTCCAAGGTGGATCCTTCCCTCTTTACGTTTCACCATAATGGTATTACCATGATACCATCTACCTATTGGTGTACGTTGATGATCTCGTCATCGTTGGCTCCTCCAAAGATGTCGTAGATCAACTCCTTCGACAGCTTTCTGTGGATTTCCATGTTAAAGATCTCGGCCGGCTTAACTACTTCCTCGGCCTCAAGGCGTCCTACACTTTAGGGGGAATGTCACTGACCCAGCACAAGTACGCTGCCGATTTACTTCATCGTGTGCACATGGAAAATTGCAAACCTGTCGCTACACCCATGGCAGCTACCGAGAAGTTATCGAAAGAAGTTGGCCAAGTACTAAATGAAGCAGATGCCTTCAAATATCGGAGCATTGTTGGAGGATTACAGTACCTCACCTTGACACGGCCAGACATCTCCTTTGCAGTCAACAAGGTCAGCCAATTCTTGTCTAAGCCTACCGACGCACACTGGGAAGCAGTCAAGAGAATACTGCGGTATATAAAAGGGACTCTCACAATTGGCCTTAGTTTTCGAAAATCCTCCTCCTTGCTCCTCAGTGTGTTTACTGATGCTGACTGGGCCGGTTGTTCAGATGATCGCCGATCTATAGGAGGTTTTGCGGTCTTTCTAGGACCGAACCTCATCTCATGGAGCGCCCGGAAGCAACCAACAGTGTCCCGATCTAGCACTGAAGCTGAGTACAAAGCTCTCGCAAATGGTACTGCTGAGGCCGTATGGATTCAATCACTATTGCGTGAATTGAGAGTTCCGCAGCCTCGACCTCCAGTTCTATGGTGTGACAACTTAGGTGCCACCTACCTCACAGCCAACCCCGTGTTTCATGCGCGTACGAAACATATCGAGGCCGACTTCCATTTTGTAAGAGAAAAGGTTGCACTCGGCACCCTCGAGGTTCATTTTGTTTCTTCAGGTGATTAGGTGGCCGATGCATTCACCAAGCCTGTTACGAAGGACATGCTCAACAGATTCAGACGCAATCTCAACCTAGTGACTACCGGCTGAGATTGAGGGGGAATGTTAGAAACCCATGTATAGGAAGAGTAGATTTTCCGTGTACTAAGTATGGTAAATTCCTTGATCCTAGCGATTCAGGTAATCGCCGGGTGATCCTTGTAATCAGGAAATCTTCCTGTCCATATCTGTCCATTGTAAGCCATTAAATAGAGACGGGCTCAATGAGTCTTTGTGTGGGAAGATATACTTTGTGTCTAACGACATCTTAGGGCCCTTCCTACGTCGTTTCGTGCTAGTTTTCTTTGATGATATCCTCATATATAGCTCGTCGTGGGCCAAGCATTTGTGTCATATTTGCAGGGTACTACAGGAATTGCAACATCACTAGCTTGTGCTCAAGTGGTCCAAATGCTCCTTTGGGACGTCATCAATGGCTAATCTTGGGAATGTAGTGTCTGTTGCCAGTGGGGCATTGGCGGCTCAAGGTCGTTGTGGATGCTCTTTCTCGACGTGACGAAGAAACTTCTTCTCCGGTGCCAACTTTGATGGCGATTTTGGCATCGTCCCTGCCCTTCTTCACAGAATTGCGCCATACCTTAGAAGCTGACACAAGGCCGCAGGTCAGTACACCTTCTGGCTGTCAATGGCTCCGCTGGTTACCTCGGGCTGAGTTTACAATACATCATATCAGTCTTCTCTGCGGGAAACGCCTTTCGAGGTGGTCTATGGCCGTCCATCCGTTCATACACTGCGGGAAAAGCAATAAAGATTTTATCTTAGGGCATCTCCAATGGTGTAGTCAGCTACTAGCTATAAGAAGTGTACATGTCATCTATAGATAGCTAATAGACAACCTCTCCAATGGACTAGCTATAGCATTGTCGACAAAATTAAATATGGGCCCATATGTAAGAGGTGATAAATGCCTTGGAATCAGCTATAGCCTGGCTATAAGTTAGTAGTCAGTCTATATCTCTCTCTTCTTTTTCTCTCATCCACCTAAGCAAAATGCTGAGTTGGCACCCTTATAGCTAGCTGAAGTGGCACCATTGGAGATGCCCTTAGTACTTCCCCTCTTCTCTTGCGCCGGCAGCACCTCGCTGCCGTCGCCACCACCCCCAACTCCATAACATACATATTGAACATATCTTTAAGAGTGAGAATATCAAATTATTATCAGTTGCCTGTGTATTGATGGTTGATGCACTTACCATGAAATTCAAGGCTGTTTCTAGCTTCCTTAGAAGCTAGGTAGAGCCTAATAATATGTTGCTTTTTTATGTTGGTCATTGGCCATAAGGCGTGGCACTATGGCAGGCATCATTGAATTCCATTTTTCTTTTAAGCCCAAGAACTGTAACATGTGATCCCTGGTATAAGCGATTGGGAGCCATGCCAAGCACTTACGATTATAATATCAGTTTGAGCAGGAAATGTCAAACCTGCTCATTTGAGAAGAATATGAAAAATGGTCGATCTTGATAACATAAGTATGATGCTTTAGTGTTGCGACTCTGAGATGTGCTGTATTTTTGTAATATGCGAATAAAAAACGATTATTTATAAAAGAAATTCCTGCTGAGAGCACCTACAAATGGTACAAAGCTCCACGTCCGCCATCTATAGTACAATTACCTGGGACACCCTGGTGCCTGGACACCATGATCCAAAACGGCTATTTTCCATATGTATTTGCATGCGAAATTTTTTGAAATTTTTAGGATGTTGAGTTCAACCAATTTACTAACTAGTTCAAACAAGTTTGAACTGAAATTGAAACTAAAGTTTCCTTTTTTGATGGTAGTTTGATTGTAGGTATGTGTTGATTATATATATAAATCAGCAAAGTATGTAATTTAAATTCGTTCAAATCTTCAAATTCGAGTATATTTTTTCAAAGTTATGTATTTCATTTGAATTCTTATAGATGGGTATATACCCTAAAACTAAAAGTTTTGAAAAATATATCCGAATTTGACTTCAATTAACGCATTTAAAATCATGGTGCCCAGGCACCATGGTGTCCCATTCCGCCATCCTATATCTCTACTATATAAAGTGAGAGTTTCTTCCCACATCATTTCATCAAAATTACCAGTTCTGCCATTCTTTAATTACCCACCTCTTTAATTAACCACTCCAGGTGTGGATGGAAGACAGCACACAAGACCATTCTTTAATTACCCACCTCTTTAATTAATTAACCACTCCAGGCGCAAGAAACGAAGCGTCACAACACTTCATTTACATAGAAATATAGAAATACTGTTTCAATAGTGTCCTATTGTATAAGATATTATTTGCACAATATATTTTCTTGTTTCATGTTATTGTAATAACAGAACAGCCGTTCAAAATGTAGATACCGTTGCAACGCACGGGCACCTTACTAGTATATATATATATATATATATATATATATATATATATGCGATTTTTAGGACTGCGACTGCGATGACATGAGCTGAGCTAGCTACAACCCTGTTGCTCCTGTCCGGATTCATAGACGTGCAGTGCTTGCTCCTTGATGGAGACAGGTACCGTTCTTTTCAAAACCAACTGCTAACGCCTCCGTTTGCATCGAAAGTGAATAGGCTAGCTCAGCACCAAAATTCAGGTTCAAGCCATGCCAACCGATTTGTGCAAGACAGAATCTCCATCACCTTTTGTTGGAGTTTGATCTGAATTAACCTTTTCTGTACTCCTGGAGTACGTACTCCCACATCTAGTATATCACTTAAACGAATGTGTTATACTCTTTTATTACTTTCAGTATACTCCAATAATAATTTTAAGATACTACAATGCGGCATTGTTGAAAAAATTCATCGGAGCTATTTATTTCTTGCTATATACCGTTTTACATGTACAAAAAGAGTATATAAACAAATTATGCTATAAAGTGTGGGTTTTGATGAAATTTTTTGTGAAACTCACTTTGGAGTATCTTATAATTAGTATTAGAGTATACTCAGAAAGATAATGAAGTATAATAACATCATTTATGCAGTATATTAAGAGTGAGAGTACATACTCCCAAGAGTATGCAACCATTTTCCTCTCTCTCTCTCTCTCTCTCTATCTATATATATATATATATATATATATATATATATATATATATATATATAGGTAGGTAGCCTTTTCCGTACTCCTGGGAGTACGTACTCCTGGGAGTACGTACTCCCACCTTCAGTATATCACTTAAATGAACGTGTTATACTCCTTTATCACTTTCAGTATACTCTAATAATAATTCTAAGATACTTCAATACGGTATGAATAAAAAAATTCATGAGAGTCATTTATTTTTTTGTTATATACACTTTTCCATATGTAATGCACGACGGCGCAAGGTGGTGTCGCCCCACCGTTTTTGGCTATTTAATTTATTTTTTTTACACAAGTTGATTCAATAGACAATAACTTTCGATGTACAACTCCAAATTAAATGAGACAACTTTCTAAATTTGTGTAAAATCATGTAGATTATTAATATGTAAAAATATTTTAGTTTTGAGTATGAATATCCAAATTCCGCTGCAGCTGCATATCCGGTTCTGCAAAAACCGAACAAAGCGTATTTGTTTCTCCAAAAACCGGAGAAAGCGTATTTCTGGTTCCCGTTAATCCGAACATGTATTGTTTTTGCTTTTTTTTTAAAAAAAAAAATCGTATGTAATACAGAAAATTTCACTGTTCTAGCTCCATATATCACATTCATATTCGTTTCTCCAAAAACCGGACAAAGCGTATTTCTTGTTCGTGGTAAACCGAACATGCATTGTTTGTGCTTTTTTTCGAAAAATTTCGTATTTAATACAACTTTTGACGCCGGCATAGGTGATGGGATGGAGTTTGCCGAGGGGGGGTCAGCGTGTTGCCATATCAGCTTATCACACTGCATCACACTTTTTCGGATTGATTTAAAACACGCTACATCACACATGCATGGTAATATGGATGGATAATTCCAGTCTAATAGGCTCTAGAGAAAGCGTATTTGTTTCTCCAAAAACCGGAGAAAGCGTATTTCTGGTTCCCGTTAATCCGAACATGTATTGTTTTTGCTTTTTTTAAAAAAAATCGTATGTAATACAGAAAATTTCACTGTTCTAGCTCCATATATCACATTCATATTCGTTTCTCCAAAAACCGGACAAAGTGTATTTCTTGTTCGTGGTAAACCGAACATGCATTATTTTTGCTTTTCTTTTCAAAAAATTTCGTATTTAATACAACTTTTGACGCCGGCATAGGTGATGGGATGGAGTTTGCCGAGGGGGGGGGTCAGCGTGTTGCCATATCAGCTTATCACACTGCATCACACTTTTTCGGATTGATTTAAAACACGCTACATCACACATGCATGGTAATATGGATGGATAATTCCAGTCTAATAGGCTCTAGAGAAAGCGTATTTGTTTCTCCAAAAACCGAAGAAAGCGTATTTCTGGTTCCCGTTAATCCGAACATGTATTGTTTTTGCCTTTTTTTTTAAAAAAAATCGTATGTAATACAGAAAATTTCACTGTTCTAGCTCCATATATCACATTCATATTCGTTTCTCCAAAAACCGGACAAAGCGTATTTCTTGTTCGTGGTAAACCGAACATGCATTGTTTTTGCTTTTTTTTTCGAAAAATTTCGTATTTAATACAACTTTTGACGCCGGCATAGGTGATGGGATGGAGTTTGCCGAGGGGGGGTCAGCGTGTTGCCATATCAGCTTATCACACTGCATCACACTTTTTCGGATTGATTTAAAACACGCTACATCACACATGCATGGTAATATGGATGGATAATTCCAGTCTAATAGGCTCTAGAACTTGCAATCCACATTGACGATAGGCATTCACATTTACCATCAACATAGCTAGAATCGGCATTCACATTTACCAACGGTCTGCCTGATAGGCATTCACATTTACCATCAACATAGCTAGAATCAGCTATACCCGCCTGATCTACCTCCTCGGCCTTGACGATCTCCATCCCACTGGATCAGGACTTGATGCATCGTAGAAAAGATGTAACAATTGGCATGTATCCAGTCCCTCCCTAGCAAGACATTGTAGCTCCCTTTTCCTTCGACAACGAACAATGTTGTCGGCAAAGTCTTGCTTCTAATGGTAAGTTCTACCATAAGGACCCCTTTTGCCTTAGTCGGGCTCCTATTGAAGTCGTTCAATATCATGTTGGCCTTGATCAAGTCCTCTGTGGACCTATCTAACTTCCTGTAATTGGAATAAGGCATTATATTTACTGTTGCTCCTCCATCGACCAACATCTTAGCCATCGGCTTGCCATTAATATAGCACTTTAAAAACAGCAGCCTAATATGCCGATGTTCTTCTGCAGGTTTCTCGAACACTGCCTTCTTGGCTTCCAAGATAAATTGAGCGATCGGTAGTTCATCAGCTTCTCCAAATGCATAAGAGTATGTTTTATACTAGGCCGTAAGTGTGGCGCACACCGCGCGCGTGAATGAAAAATGATTTTGCGCTTTTTTGGGCGAAAAAATAGACTTAGACGTATCTAAATTTTTTTTGGAGGCTCGAGAAACCGTAGAGACCGAGCCGTGTGCGTGAATGAAAATCGAATTTGTGTTTCTTTTAGGAAAAAATGCCGCCCTCTCGCGCTTCCTCTCACGCTCGGCCTCCCGCTCGACCGCCAGGCGCTGCCGTTCGTCCTCCCTCTTTTCACACATTTCTTCGTGATGCTTCATGCGCTTCTCCTCCTCGTCCTGCTCACGCCACTGCTGGTCTACCATAGCTCTGCAATGCGAGTACTCCCAATTCAGCATCCTCTCCATCTCAGGAGTCTGCTCCACATCGTAGAATTTGATGAACTCGCACAATGGAGGCTGCAATTGGTGACAGTAGATGGTATTACAGTATTAAGGTTTGTACGCTTTGATGTACCATGAAATGCCAGTACGAACATACCGGGCTTTTCCGCCGCATCCGCATCTCCAGTGTTGGCTCGGAGTCGTGGTTGCGGCAGCTCCAATACCTCATACCGTAGGTGTACGAGTTGTTTAGAGACTTCTGGAACTGGCAAGGATCCCCGCATAGGCACATGGGGACATGTGTGCCTTTGGGGATGTCTTCGAGAAGGCTGTGCCTTGGGGGCGAGGGGAACTCCATTGGCACTGGTTGGTTGGCTAGCGAACTTGTGCTCTGTATTTCGTCTTCCCTCGTATTGGCCCGAAGCTTTCGGAAAGGTTCATTTGTGTAGTTAGCCGTTTCCGAAAGGCTTTGTTACGATCATTCGCCTTTGTGGTGTTTGGCTGTATCTTGTGGGTAAAGTGCATAACCTCTGCAGAGTGTAAAATCTATTCGAATAGCCGTGTCCGCGGTATTGGACATTGCTCGGGGATTACAGTCAAGGGTTAGACTTTTCTGAAAACAACTTGGACATGAAAGGTTTGGTTTGGTTTAATGATGACGTTGATGGAAATGTGGACTAGAAATGGGAAGAATGTTTATTTAACTCCTGGAAAAGTTATTGATATTATAATGTTTCTATTGCTTTTGAATCTACTTATATTACTTGTTAAATGCTGTTACTGCAAATGAACCATGAGCTATTCCTTTGTATTAAGCCATGCATGTAGTATATTAGCTTGCATTCTGTGCATGACTTACTGAGTACCAAGTACTCACCCTTGCCACAAAACAACACCAGTTGAAGAAGAGGCGACGCCAGCTTTGGAGGAGGAGTATCAGGAGGAGCCGTCTAACTAGGGAGCGAGCCCAGTCAGTTGCTTGTGGTATACTGGATGGCGCCACGAAGTTATCTTATTTTTTGCTGCTGTTATTTCTCTTTTAATAAGTTTCGCCCTGCGAGGCGTATATTTGTAACTTGACCTTAAGGTCGAGCAACCAGTTTGGTTAACTAATTAAAGTACTTTAATATATCGTTGAGTATGATTATAATATTTACCAATATTGAGGCTGTGTGCACTAGCGTGATCCTGGACTAGTGCTGAATACACAGAGGGTCCGGATTTGCATATTCGGGTCCCGACAGAGGTGGTATCAGAGCCATACTGACTGTAGGCTCACCCATAGTTAGAATGGTCGTAGTGAGGATAAAACCTATTTTCTAAAGCTAAAAGTTGGTCAAGATAAGGAATGAAATCTCGACTTATCCCCTTCTCTCTTTTCTTACCCCCTTGCTGAATTTTCCCTTACCCCATCACAATTTGAAATTTATTCTTACGTGAGCATTTTGTGGCAGATGGAGGGAGAGATCAACTACGTCGATCTTGAGGTTGGCTACGCCGCGGAGCTATGGCGTATGCTGCAACTTCTCGGAGATTTTGAGAAGCCGCGTTATCAAGTGAACGTCATCAGACAAGCCGGATTGATTAAGGCTTGTGATGTGAAGATCACGGTACATGCCAGAAAGAAGGGCAAGGGCAGTCGTCCAATACACTGCACTGCCAGGAGGTCTACAATGCAAATGGGAATCCAGGAGGCATCACGACGAGCGATGCGACACATTGCCCGCATCTACGCTAGCGAGCTGGAGGGCACGGTGTTCCGCCACCACCCGCACAGCAACAACCTTCTTGACCCAAGACTGATTCAGGATGAGAATGCCACGGTCACGCAGCTGGCACGGCCTGTCATCGCCCAGGAGGATGTGCTCGATGATACGAGCCAGGAGCTACGGAAGGCTCGCGAGGAGGTCATGGTAGAGAAGAACCGATGGTGGGAGGCTCAAGAGCATGTGTCCCACCTTCTGTAAAGGATTGACGAGTTGGAGATGGCATTGTATGGACCAGGACCGGAGCCAGTACTTGAGCTACACGAACCGGACCCAGAGTAGCCAGAGCTTGAGGAGGACACCGCTTCTTCGACGACCACAGTTGCAAGGTATGGTGATTGTTTCGCGCCGATGCCACCGCACCCGCACCCAGGCAGAGGAAGTTTTCTCGACGAGTGAGCGTAGGTTTTGAAGTTGAGACTCCTTCATCGAGTCACGTTATAGAATAAGAGTCACCCTTAGAGGCGTTAGCCTCCAGTGATAGTCGATTTGGATTTTTCATTGCTTGCTGAGTGTGCAGTATGTGTTGCAAGGCCCTTAGGCATTGTGAGCGACCATACCAAGTTATTATTGAATTAAATAATAAAGTTGGATTTTGAGTTACACCTTTCCCCGCACATTGTGGATGAAGGATCGAATCTGTGTGCCAAATAAAAAGGAACGGAAACAACTGATTCTGGAGGAAGCCCATGACTCCAAATATTCCATTCACCCGGGAAGTGCCAAGATGTATCAAGACCTGAAGGAAAGATTCTGGTGGCCAAGCATGAAGCGGAAAGTCGCCGAGCATGTTGCATTGTGCGACATATGCCAGAGAGTCAAGGCAATGCATCAGAGGCCAGCAGAATTGCTACAGCCGTTGAAGATACCTGAGTGGAAATGGGAGGAAATCGGGATGGACTTCATTACTGGTCTACCTAAAACTCAAGGTGGATATGACTCTATATGGGTCATAGTGGATGTAACACCCCAAAATTTTGCTCTTTTTAAATTCATGTGTGATTTGGCACTTTGGTGAATTTTTGGAATTTTCTGAAATTTATTTGGATTTATTTGGAATTTATTCCATTTTGAAATAATTAAAGAATTTAACTTTGCAAATAAAATTTTGTTGGAAATATTTTATTTGAGTCCAAAATGTCCCAAAATATTTTCTAGAATTTTTCTGAGTCTTTTGCTATTTTTAATGAATTAAATGAATTTCTGGGAATTAATTGGATTATTTAATCGCTGGAAAAAATTGCGAGTGGGTTTGTACTGTTCCACCGTCCGAGCCCGAGTCAGACTCGAGTCCGAGTCCGACTTGAACCCAACCGAGCCCTAACCCTCTCGACCGTCCGATCAAGATCGAACGGCCGAGATTGAGCCACGTCACCCGGACCCAAGCCTGACCGAGCCAGCCAGCTCACCGAGTCGGACCCGAGTCCAACTCGCGTGACCGTTGGATCTTGATCCAACGGCTCACGTTGAGCCACATCATCCAGTCCGTGTCGCCGCCGGACTCCGCCGCCGCCCGTGCGTGGGCCCTCGTTTTCCGCGCGTTTCACGGACGTCGAGGGCCTATTTAATGCGCCGCCACCGCTGCCGTGACGCCGACTTCCGTGCGCACCCGTAGCCCTAGCTCACGCCGCCCGAGCCGCCGTGTAGCCGCCGCAATCGCTCGTCGGAGTTGGAGGAGCGTTCCGCCGCGTTTGCCTGCAGTTTCCGCCGCCGTCCGCCATCCTCCACCGCCGTTGAGCCCAGATCCAGAACCGCGAGGTCAAGCCGCGTCGGTGAGGACCTTTCACACCGCCGGAAGGGCCCCGCAACGCCGTCGCCGTGGTCGCCTTCCTCGTCTCCGGTGACCTCGCTCCGCCGCAAGCCATCGCCGGACCTCGAAGTTTCTCAGCCGTCGGATCTCCATCGCACGGCTAGGATCGCGCCACGTCGCCCGCCGGTGAGATCCCGTTCCAAACCCCAGATCCAATCTCAGCCGTTAGATCTAGATCGTACGGTTAGCGTTAGCCGCGTTAGATGCGTTAGATTGGATCTCAACTGTTGGATCTAAATCCAACGGTCCAGATTAAACGCGTTCACCCCAAACGCGTGAGTCCAGATCCAATCTGGGCCGTTGATTTTCAAATCAACGGCCGAGATCGCGCCACGTGGCGGGAAGCTTGACCGCCGCGGTCAGCGCCGCGCGTGGGAACGTGTCTCTGACACGCGGGCCCGCATGTCAGAGGGCCCACCTGTCAGCCACGCCATGCGCGCGTGAACCCCAGCCGCTGATAGGGCAGGCCCACATGTCAGTGACCGCACCGTGACGTCACCCCCGTGGGTCCCACCTGTCAGTCACACGTGAGCCGTGGACCGGGTCCACGGTGGACCCAAGCCGAGCCGTGGGCTGAGCCCGTGGTCCGGCTGACGTCAGCCGCCCAATCAGAGGCTACCACGTGTCATGCTGACGCAATAAAAGAATTTCCGAAAAAGAAAATGATTTATTAAATTGAATAATTGATTTCAGAATTTGATTCAAACTTCAAACGCTTATAACTTTTGCATTTTAACTCCGATTTGAGTGATTCAAATTTCTAAATTTGTATAAAATTGAGATCTACCTAATGAGGAATTTTATTTAATTTTTGGACTAAAGTTTTTCTCTGTAATATTATTTAATTGATTATTTAAACTTCAAATGCTTGTAACTTTTGCGTTTAAACTCCGAATTTGACGATTCCAATTTCTAAAAATTCATAAAATTATGCTCTCTCTGTTTGTGAACTTTATTTGGATGTTTGGACACTTTTTATCTACTGCTTATTTATTATTTGCTTTTTGCACGCTTTACGAGTAGACGTTGAAGTGCGCGAAGGCTTCGAAGGTGAAGTGTTGACCCAGGAGCCAGCTCAGGACCAAGTTGAAGGCAAGTTGTGCTTTGACCATGTTGATCCCATTTTGCAAATTAATTTGGTTTAAACTATTGCATGCTAGCTTAATTAGAAAATACTATATTTAATCCTGGGGAATTTAGATAAATGCCAGATTGCTGTATGACACCTTGATTAATTAAATATGTGCCATGACCCCTTGTCACCCTAGTTGTGGTTTACTAGTTGGACATTATTAATTTGCCAACATGGGTAGTTAGACCGATGTAGTATGCTTAGCCGTGCCACGTGACATGATTTTGGACAATAAATGTTAATATTGACTTAATGATATATTGAACCTGTTTTGGAAAGGTATCATGTGTTGTGATGTTGATGGCACGTGGTGCATGGTAATCAACTGGGGTTTGATAAATAGCTTTTGACCGGGGCATGTGGCAAGAATGATCAGGTGGGCCAGATGTGGCACCGGGAGCGTTGGTTTGGTTCTTCGGGTAGTCTTGCCCTGGTCACCCTAAGGATTTAACCTTGCAAGCCTTTGAACTGAGTCAAGCGTGCAACCACTTGTCCGTAATGGGGCGGTCCTAGTTGAATAAGTTGCTAATAACGTACCTGTGGGACCTCTGGGTGTCAACTACACCCTTTGTGTATGTTGTACGGGGGAGCGTACCGGGGCTGCGGCCAGGTACCCATCTAACGGTGGATTGGCCTAAACTTCGCCTTCGCTAAGGGAAGGGTTAGTGTGCAATCACCGGAGAGGACCACTTGTGCTGTTAGAAGTTTCCGAAAGACTTTGTTACGGACACTCGCCTTTGTGGTGTTTGACTGTATCTTGTGGGTAAAGTGCATAACCTCTGCAGAGTGTAAAATCTTTTCGAATAGCCGTGTCCGCGGTATTGGACATCGCTCGGGAATTACAGTCAAGGGTTAGACTTTCTTGAAAATAACTTGGACTTGAAAGGTTGGGTTTGGTTTAATAATGATGTTGATGGAAATGTGGATTAGGTTTGGGATAGATGTTATTAAACTCCTGGAAAAGTTATTGATCTTATACTTGTTTCTATTGCTTTCGAATCTACTTATGATGCTTGTCAAATGCGATTTACTGCAAATAAACCTTGAGCTATTCCTTTGTATCAAGCCATGCATGTAGTATATTAGCTTGCATTCGGTGCATGACTTGCTGAGTACCAAGTACTCACCATTGCCTCAATACAACACCAGTCGAAGAGGAGTCTACACTGGTTTTGGAGGAGGAGCTTTCAGAGGAACCGTCTAACTAGGGAGCGAGCCCAGTCAGTTGCCTGTGGTATACTGGATGGCACCACGATGTTATCTTATTTTTCGCTGCAGTTATTTCCTTCTTATTAAGGTTCGCCCTGTGTGGCGTATATTTGTAACTCGACCCTAAGGTCGGGCAACCAGTTTGATTATCTAAATAAAGTACTTTATTAGTATCGAGTGGTATGATTGTGATATTTACCAGTGTTGAGACTGTGTGCACTAGCGCGTTCCTGGACTAGTGCTGAATACACAGAGGGTCCGGATTTGCAGATTCGGGTCCCGACAGTGGATCACCTGACTAAGGTCGCCCACTTTATCCCCGTAAAGACCACCTATTCGGGAGATAAGTTAGCCGAGCTATATATGACCAGGATTGTCTGTTTGCATGGTGTGCCGAAGAAGATTGTTTCAGACAGAGGTACCCAATTTATCTCAAGGTTCTGGAATAAGCTGCATGAAGCCATGGGGACCCGTTTAAACTTCAGTACAGCATATCATCCGCAGACGGATGGACAGACAGAAAGAGTTAATCAGATACTGGAGGATATGTTAAGAGCGTGCGCACTGGCTTATGCTACCTCTTGGGATAAGAGTTTGCCGTACGCAGAGTTCAGCTACAATAACAGATATCAAGCTAGTCTACAGATGTCACCTTTTGAGGCATTATACGGTCGACCTTGTCGAACACCGTTGAACTGGAATGAGACAGGTGAACGTCGTGTCTTTGGACCAAACATACTTCAAGAAGCTGAAGAGCAGATTGCCATGATCCGGGGAAGAATGAAGATAGCACAGTCAAGACAGAAAAGCTACGCCGATAATCGTCGTCGAGACTTGAGCTTTGAACCGGAGGATTTCGTGTACCTTAGGGTTACACCTCTCAAGGGAGTTAAGAGATTCCACGCCAAAGGAAAACTCGCACCCCGTTATGTCGGACCATTTAAGATTTTGAGCCGCAGAGGCGAAGTTGCTAATCAGTTGGAGTTGCCGCAGTCATTGGCAGGAGTACACGACGTGTTCCACGTGTCCCAGCTGAAGAAGTGTCTTCGAGTACCAGATGAGCAGACGCCGCTAGAGTCAATTGAGCTGCAAGAGGATCTGACTTACAAGGAGCACCCTGTGAGGATTCTGGACATCATGGACCGAGAGACAAGGAATAAGTCAACCCGTTTCTGCAGAGTTCAATGGAGCAACCATGCAGAGAGTGAAGCAACTTGGGAGCGCGAGGAGGAGTTGAAGAAAGAGTTTCCAAACCTATTCTTTAGTAAGCCCTGAATCTCGGGGACGAGATTCTGTTAAGGGGGAGGTTTGTAACACCCCAATTTTTGGTTTTCATGAATTTAAAAGTTATTATGCACTTTTGTGAATTTTTGGAATTTTTTAGAATTTATTTGGATTTAATTTGAATTTATTCCCTTTTAAAATAATTAAAGAATTTAATTTTACAAACAAATTTTTGTTGAAAATATTTTATTTGAATCCCAAATGCCCTAAAATATTTTCTAGAATTTTTCTGGAATTTTTTTGAGTATTTTGCTATTTTTCTTGAATTAAATGAATTTCTGGAAATTATTTTGAATATTTAATCGCTGGAAATTAAAACCGGGTTTTCACTGTTCCTTCGATCGAGCCCGAGCCCGAGCCGGACTCGAGTTTGAGTCCGACTCGAACCCAAACCGTGCCGCGCCTGAGCCGGACCCGTCCGCCCGAACCCTAGATCGTGGACCGTTGGATCAAGATCCAACGGCCCAGATTGCGTCTTCCCCGTCCGAATCGCTGCCGGACTCCACCGCCGTGTGGGCCTAGGGCTCCGCCTTTTGCGCGGATGTAACATCCTCAAATTTATAAAGCAATAAAAATCAAATATTAAGTATGTGAAATCATCTTTGTGTTGCATTTTATGATTTCTTGTGCAATTACTTATGTGATGATTGAATTAATTGTTGAAATGAATATTGGAATTTAAGAAAGAAAAGAAAAGAGAAAATGGTAAAATGGTAAAATGGTAAGAAATGGAATTACCATGGTAAAAATCTTTGTATAACCTGGCCAAACCCTAGAAGATATTTCTAGCTAGTCAAGAGACCATGTGAATGCATTTAGAAGTAAAGAAAACAATTTAATTAGCAATTCCATTGCTGTCCAGATCAATGTCAGATTTTTAGAGATAAATGTGGAGCACTCTAGACTTTGGAATTTTTACCATAAGACCTCAGACACATTATCTTCACCCACAAAAAGTTTCAAAAATTAATAAGTATTTTTGCTATGTTTTAGCATTTATTTTAGGCAAATTTGAAATTCTGCAGAAATCAATAAAAGATTTATGGAGAATTAAATAATAAGAATTTAATGTTGAAATTTTTATGGTAGATCCATTGTATAGAAACACACCTTCAGTAAAAATTTTGAAATTAAATATGTAGATTCAGTCCCTTAACCAAATCAAAAATCGGAATACTTTTTCTGTACAGTCGGCACTGTCAGAATTTTTATAATTAATTGGTTAAATATTTTAACCTCAAATTTTTACTGAGGCTTGGGAACTTACCTATCAACTTAGTCAAAAAGTTACGAAAAATCTGGACATGAAATGACCCCAGTATTAATTCGTTTGCTGCGCTGTCTGGGGAAGAGGCTGGAGCTCACTCCCCTCAGCCCTTACGTGTGGGGCCACGCGTCCAGTGACGCGTGCGCTGACGGCAGCTGCCGACGGGTCCCGGAGGCTTCTGTGCCCACGCGTCAGCCTCCTCCTCTCTTTTCCCTCTCTCTCTTGTTTCTCTGCCGATGGACCCGGGGACCACCCGTCAGCTTCTTCCTCTCTTCCTTCTCTCGTCTCACTCTCGCTCTCTCTGTTTCCTCGGAGGAGCTGGCTCGGAACCGCCTCCGTCTTTGTCGGCTACCCGCCGCAATCTCGTGCGCCTCGAGGCCATCTCTGCCACGCCGCTGCAACCCCATACCGCGTCCCATCCTGCCTTGGGTCAAGCTGGAAGGAGACTTCTGGAGATTGTTTGAGTCGGCCGCCAACCTAATTTCCCGATCAACCTCGCTCTCTACGGTCTCCCTTGCTTATTTAAGCCCATAGATAGGAACGTCAAACCAAGCTGAACCATAAGGGCTCACCCATTTCCTTTCCACGCCCAAAAATTCGCCGAAACCCCTATCTTCTTCTCCGTCTCCGGCGAAAGCCAATTTGGGGGAAAACTTGAATTGACGAAGTTTGGTAAGAAAGCGTCCAAATTGATGGACCATTGAGCATCCCTAGATACTCATGAAGCTTTTGCGCTTCTTCTTCCAGGCCGAGACATCCCGAGAAGCTTCCTCACCGCGCAACCCTTTCCGCCATTGACGGCGCAAGGTGAGAGCTTCACCCGGTCCTCTATCCCATGGTTCAAGTACACGGTTAGAATCATAGAAACCCCCTGGAGCTCATAAGCATAACCATTCGTCCCGGATTGAACCGTAGCGCCGCCGAGCCAAACCTCACCGTGAGCTTCCGCCGGTCACCGCCGTGCGCCCAAAACCCCCGAACACCATCCATAACCAAGCACACCCTTGGGATCGTCGTGGTCCACTGGAGCTATGGCAACCTCCCAAAACCGATCGACGATGCCGGAGCTCCGCCGGCGAGCTCGGAGACGAAGGACTCTGCTCGGAGTCGCTGGCAGTTGGGCCCGGCCGTCAGTGACCGTGAACGGATTCAAAAGCCAGCCGTGCATACAATGAGAATACGCTTTCCCTTAAGGAAAACGTATTTGCTATTTTCCTGTTTTAATTAATCCGAATAACTTCAATTGCATATAACTTTCAACCTATAGCTCCAAATCAAGTGAAACAAATTTGTAAATTCATCTTAAATCATGTAGTTTCATAATATGCAAAAACATTTAGGACTTGTTTTGCAATTTAGATTTGAATTTAAATTTGAATCATGAAATTTGAATATGTTGCATATAGAAATTTTGCAAATAAAGTCCAAATTGAATGAAACCAACTTTGTTGGAATCCTTAGGTCAAGTACTGTCCAAATATGTAATTAGATTTGGATTTGGAACTAGTTTGTGAAAATTTCATATTAGGACTTTATTTAATGTATAAATTTAATATGATTGCAATAACTTGATCAAAAATGATCCAAAATGAATAAAATTTGTTTCTTTGTGCTCATTACACTGATTAGGACCATTTAGTAAGATAAAAGTTAGGTTTTACCATGTTCTTTCATTACATAGGATTAGGGTTGTTTTTTTTTATATTAATTTGTATTAGTGCAATTAGTCATACACCCTACAAATGAATTTTGTCAAATATAATCCTACAATCTTAGCTTCCTGAATTCGTAAATTAAAATGAAATAATACGCAAAGAAAGTAGCTGTGTTATGTGCCCTAGGCTTTAATCTTTTAATTAGAACCATATACCTTAGTTCATACTTGAAATGATGATTGCTATTTTAATTGTTTTGGAATGATCTCATTTGAATCTTTCTATTGCTATCTTTGTCGTTTGTGTTTTGCTTCTTATCAATATTAAAGTATTCTATTTGTCATATTCTTAATCGACGTGTAGATAGGGGTGGAATTTTAGCTCGAGGCTCGAGGCTCGGCTCGGGCTCGGCTCGGCTCGGTCCGGCTCGGCTCGGCTCGACGCAACAACGAGCCGAGCCCGAGCCTAACGCGTGGCTCGCTTGGCCAACGAGCCGAGCTCGAGCCAGCTCGTGAGCGGCTCGTTAGGCTCGTTAGGCTCGACGGTCATATGAATAATGCATGTCACGTTAGTATTACTATTACTAAAAGACTACATGTCAAATGATATTACTAAAAGAAAACCAATAACAAAAGATGTATAGTCATGACTACATGCTACAGATCATTAAATAGCCAAATAGAAATGGATGCTACTGAGATCAACAGATCAACAAATAGCCGCACCGCACGTCAGTGGCTCACGAGCCGAGCCGGCTCGAGGCTTCGCCGAGGCCCGAGCCGAGCTCGATTTTCAGCTCGGCCAAGACAATGAGCCGAGCCTGGCTCGGCTCGCAAACTGATAAGCTCCGCCGAGCCGAGCCGAGCCGAGCCAGGCTCGGCTCGATTCCACCCCTACGTGTAGACGCTGAGACTACCGACTTCGTCGTCGACGACTCAGATCCAGCTTACACCGTCGAGGAGCAAGGCAAGCACCCCTTTGATCATTTTGAACCCAGATTTCATAAACAACTAAAATGTGATTAAGAATCTTCCTGCATGCTTATGATATAAATGTCTATTTTAAGTCCCTGGTAGCTATAACCCAAATTGATGAAATACTTCAATCATGTTGACATGAATTCTATGATAACCATAGGTATGGGTAGATTCATTCCATAGATGGGCTATAATGATTATTAATTTCATCTGCTTAGCAATGCTTAGAATAATACGATGACATCTATACCCACATACACACTTCTTTATGAAATCTTTTATGGTTTATTTAAGCAGTAAAGGATACTGGTAGTTTGTTAAAAATGAAAATAAAACTACTGATTTGATGTGGGTGATTATTGGCAATAGCCGGTTGTACATGTTTTAACGTGTACGTAGATAGGGTGGAGTATCGCCCATGTCACAATAAGGACCGAGCTAATGTGTTGTTTTCAGGCCAAGATAACCGTACATCCACAAGTACTGAAATGGGACAGTCTTAACCAATTAAAATTATTTGGAACTAGCTTTGCACTGGTAGGCGTATACTGCGGTGTACGTCTGGTTATGAATTTGGGGCTGTTATTATTCCTGGTGGGTCACTAACTCCGGAATTTCTATTCCTGGTGGGTTACTGACTCCGGAATTCCTTTTACCTTTTTAGCTTCCATCATAGTCAGGGTTAAACACTGTCTTTGGTGCAAAGTTAGGTTCAAGTAATCGAACGGTTTCGTTATGAACTCCTCGCGGGCATACCAAAGGAAGTGTGTCTTATAGCTTGCAAAAAGGAGAACATATCTTGTGGGTAAAGCAGTACAAACTCTGCAGAGTCTAAACCTAATCGATTAGCCGCGCTCGCGGTCATGAGCACTTGGTAAAGTCATCACATAGTTAGATGATTTCTATTTTGAAAACATTGGTAAAAGACTTTGGAAAATGCTTTACAATTGATTAATATCACTTGTCGATATATTTTGTTCATGTAAGACCATGGAGGGTCTTGTTCGTTATTTTACTCACAAAGGGCCGTGAGTAAAATGTTATTACCTTTCATTACTTGTTATTTCAATTACTTATCAAGCTGTCTTTAAAGTTTTATTTATGCTTTCCATTACTATTTAGTATTACTTCATTCAAAACTTTCGCTTTATGCAAAACAACCGTAGAAACCCACTATCTATTTCAGCCTGCATATATTCCAGGAATTGCATACACTACAAGTCTTGCGAGTACCAATGTACTCAACTTGCTTCAACAATGTTTTTAGATGAAGAGCAAGATTACGATAACGACGAGAATGAATATGAGGAACCTGCGAATTTTAGCGACGACTGATCTTTCTAAGTTCATCTCAGCAGTTGCCTGTGGAGTTATGGAATAATTGGCAAACTATGAGACAGGGTTTTAATTTCCTGCTACTTTTGGTATTGTAATATCACTATAAAACTTGTGATGTAATAAAAATGTGTATCTGTGTGGCTGTAATATTCAAATTGTGTTTGTGCGTGCCAGCCACTGATCATGGGAATGGCACAGGATGCACTTAAAAGAGCCTCATATTTATGTTATTTAATGACATAAAAATGAGGGTCTCACAGTTTGGTATCAGAGCCACGCTGCCTGTAGGAGAACTTTAGTTAGAATGGTCGTTAAGAGGGAAATTAAAATTTTGAATAGACACATTACACTTAGGAAAATAAAACTTGTTATATCTGTTATTAATTCTTTACTGTTTTGTCTTCTACTCTTTACTTTTGAGCGTTATCGTTGCATCTTACATTTAATCTGGAATACTAATTCCTTATTAAATGTGCAGATGGAAGGGTATTCGCCGTGCTTTCACACTTCCGAGCGTCTGGGAGCGGGATTGATGGGAGTCTTAGCACAGATGTTAGATTATGCACAGTTTGAGACACCTCGATACACCGTCTACCAGAGGATGGCGAGTCCAGTTTCGATAGAGTACATAGCTAGGATTGAGATCCCAGCTAGGACACAGTTCGGAGAGGCAGATCGTACTTTTGATGGTCGTGGAGCTTCGGTGTCTTCCGCGTTGAGCGATGTTGCTTATATGGCCATCGTTCGACTGCGCCACGCACTTCCAGAGATGGCGACTGTTTACCGAGAGATACCTGCTTTGTTGCCGAGGGGAGACACTAGTTACATAGACCCCAGTTCAGTGCCTAATGAGCACTATAGGATCATAGTTGAGTTCCTTCAGGCTGCTGACCGTTACCACCGTCGAGCAAGATAGAGTACTACGTAGCACGTGGGAGAGTAGCCTTTTTAGAGAACGCCATAGCTCCTTTCGTGGCTATGGGTTTGTTCTCTAGGTCTACACTTGGCGACGATGCTACTTTGTTGCCAGCCCAGGAGGTGCCTGGTACCCCTACACCTAGGTCTGCTAGGGCCACTAGACGATCCCGACGGGCTAGGATGTCCACAGGAGTTAGTCGTCCACGTCTGTCGCGAGTCAGACTTGGACAGGTCGCTGCAGGTGTACTGCGTCCCCGTGTGACGCAGGTTTACAGGCGTCGTGGTACCTTTCCCGCCACGGTGACTGACTCTACCCCTGCGGATCCTGTTGAGTCTGCTGGCGAGGGCGTTGTAGCGCCAGATTTGGAGTAGGTTTACCTTGAGTTGTAGCAGCACAGGTGGTCATGTAGTGTTGAGTTGTGAGGTTGTCATACTTTTGTTGTACATGTTGTTAATATGCAGTTGAATAAAGTGCTGTTACTGTTTATTTCTGTTTGTTTTGGTTCCTTCTCGTGACTTTCTAATGTTTTATTACAATTTCACGATGATGTGATCCCTTGTGTTTATCTTTCACAATATGACATAACATAATAACACACCTCCCTTGTTAATGAATTTCTTTAAGAATAATAAAATTTTAGGGAATGAAATGTTGCCTATTAACCAATGAGATTAAGTTTAAATTTTCAGTCAACCAGCTTAAATCATTTAATTACAATACATTATTTTCTCATCTGAATTGAAATTTCAGGATGCCTGTAACCAGATCTCTTCGCGGGATCTTGGAGAGTGAGGCTTCGCAGGAACCCCTTCCTCCTCGCGAAACGTTGCCCACTCCAGCGCAACCTAATCCGTTACACCCTTCTGCAAGGGCTTCATCTTCTCGTCAAGTTCCAGATCCACCAAATCCTGGTTCAAATCCTAATCAGCAAGGTGGAATTCCGGAGGAGCAGTTGCCAGGTCCGCCCACAATGGCGCAAGTCCTGGCAATGATCGAGCAAAACCGTCAAACCCATACACTTCTTCTGCAGCAGTTAGTTCAGAATACTTCCCACCAAGGAGTTCCTGTTGGAGGAAGTGGTGGTGGTGCTCCACCATCAAGGTTGTCTGAGTTCTTGAAGACTCGGCCTCCTACATTCTCTACTGCTGCTGACCCATTGGATGCAGATGACTGGCTGCGGACAATGGAGAGCAAGTTGAACATTGCACAGTGCAATGATCGAGAGAAAGTTCTTTATGCATCTTATCAGTTGGGAGGAGCTGCTGCTTTATGGTGGGAAAACTACCAAGCTATTCTTCCAGTGGATCAGATTTCATGGGAGGCCTTCAAGGATACTTTTCGCCGAACCCATATTCCTTCCAGTCTGATGGATATCAAAAGACGGGAATTTCTTGATCTCCGTCAAGGGAATCAGACGGTAATGGAGTATCTTAATCGCTTCAATTACCTTTCCCGCTATGCACCATTAGAAGTTACCCCTGAAGCGCGCAAGTTGGAACGCTTTCGGGATAACTTAAATGAGGAGATCAAATGTGCTTTAGCTGCCATTGATATCAATGACTTCCAAACTCTGGTGGACAAGTCTATTCGAGTGGAGCATAGCACTCGAGCTGCCATGGAGTCACGCAAGAGGAAATGGATGGCACAGAAGACTGCCAGTGCAAGCCCATCCAGGCCTCGCCCTGCACCTCAGGGTAATGCGCGACCACCTGCTCCGCCACAGAAGCAAAGGCGTCAAGGTCCTGCCCCTCGACCTCGACAACCTTTGCCTCGTCCGGCAAACCCTACTGGAGCACGTTCTACCGGAGCATCGACTCAGACTCCGAATGTTACATGTTTCAAGTGCAAGCAGCTTGGACATTATGCTAATAATTGCCCAAGCAAGGGAGTTCCTCAGCGACCCCCTGGTCGTCCTCAAGGAGCTGGAGGACAACAAGCTGGAAAACCTGCACCTGCTCAAGCCGCCAATCAGGGACGTTTACATCATGTGACGGCTGAAGAAGCAACGGAAGCACCAGATGTGGTTCTGGGTATGTTCCCCGTCCAGTCTATTCCCACTTTGGTGTTATTTGATTCCGGTGCATCTCATTCCTTTATATCCAAGAAGTTCGTAGAATCACATCAAATCCAAACTGAATCTTTACCTATATCCATGATAATCTATTCTCCTGGAGCAAAAATGAGAACTACTAAAATGTGTCATAAGGTTAGCATTGAAATAAATGAAGTTTTATTTTATGCTGATCTTATTCTTATAGAAACCCCAGGATTAGACATCATTCTTGGTATGGATTGGTTAGCTAAGAATAAAGGACAGATAGATTGTGCTAATAGATCCATATCTCTTATTAATCCTGATGGAGTTGAAGTGAACTTTAGTTCCACCCAGAATCTTTCCGAATCAAAACCATACTTAAATGCATTGGTAATGGAAAAGATTAAATCTGTTCCTGTAGTTTCCAACTTTCCCGATGTATTTCCAGAAGAATTGCCAGGTTTGCCACCAAATCGTGACTTAGAGTTCGTCATTGATCTTATACCTGGTACAGCCCCAATTTCCAAAAGACCTTATCGTATGCCACCAAATGAGTTAGTAGAACTCAAAAAGCAAATTCAAGAACAGTTAGACAAAAAGTTCATTCGACCTAGTACTTCTCCATGGGGTAGCCCAGTCCTCTTTGTCAGTAAAAAGGATGGTAGTCTACGCATGTGTGTGGATTATCGTGCTCTTAATGATGTTACCATCAAAAACAAATATCCTCTACCTCGTATCGATGATCTTTTCGATCAATTAACTGGCGCCCAAGTCTTTTCCAAAATTGATCTTAGACATGGCTATTATCAATTGAAAATTCGACCGGAGGATATTCCTAAAACAGCTTTTACCACTCGTTACGGCTTATATGAATATGTCGTAATGTCCTTCGGACTTACAAATGCTCCGGCTAGCTTTATGAGCTTAATGAATAAAGTCTTTATGGAGTATCTTGATAAGTTCGTAGTGGTATTCATAGATGATATCCTCATCTATTCCAAAAATGAAGAAGATCATGCCCAACACTTACACTTGGTTCTGGAGAAACTCCGAGAACATAAATTGTATGCCAAATTCGAGAAATGTGAGTTTTGGTTGAAGGAAGTTGCATTCCTCGGGCATATCCTTTCCAAAGGTGGAATTTCTGTTGATCCCAGCAAAGTTCAAGCAGTCCAAAACTGGGAGCAACCAAAATCTGTTCCTCAAATCCGAAGTTTCCTCGGTTTAGCGGGATATTATCGCCGCTTTATCGAAAACTTCTCCAAAATCGCCAAACCTTTGACTCAGCTCTTGAAGAAAGAAAAGAAATATGAATGGACACCGGAATGCGAAGCAAGTTTTCTGGAATTGAAGAAACGGTTAACCACAGCCCCAGTGCTGGTGTTGCCCGACATCCATAAGAGCTTCGATGTCTATTGCGATGCTTCACGCAATGGTCTTGGTTGCGTGTTGATGCAAGAGATGAAAGTCGTAGCTTATGCTTCTCGTCAGCTTCGACCTCATGAGCTTAATTATCCAACTCATGATCTAGAGTTAGCTGCGGTAGTGCACGCCCTTAAAATCTGGCGTCACTATCTTATTGGAAACAAATGTGACATCTACACAGATCATAAGAGCTTAAAATACTTCTTTACTCAGCCAGATCTTAATCTGCGACAAAGGAGATGGCTGGAGCTAATAAAGGATTACGACCTTAGTATTCATTACCATCCTGGTAAAGCTAATGTCGTAGCAGATGCTCTAAGCCGTAAACTTCATTGTATGACGGTGTCAGCATACACTGATCAATCTGAATTAGTAAAGGAGTTTCAGAAGCTTAATTTGGGAATTGTTGAAAAAGGATTTGTTGCTAGTCTCCAAATGCAACCAAATCTGAAGACCCAAATTAAGATAGCTCAATCTAAAGACGAAGCTATATATAAAATCCGAAAAGAGTTGGAATAAGGCAAAGAATTGGAATTCTCAGAAAATTCGGATGGTGTACTCCAATTCAAGAATCGAATCTATATCCCCAGTGATCTAGAAATCAAGAAGTTGATCTTGAGTGAAGCTCATGAATCACCTCTATCTATCCATCCTGGTAGCACGAAGATGTATCAAGATCTAAAGCAGGAATATTGGTGGCCCGGCATGAAGAAGGAAATCGCCGAGTATATCGCGAAATGTGATATATGTCAGCGAGTAAAAGCCGAGCATCAACGCCCAGCTGGATTACTTCGACCTCTTGAAATTCCTGAATGGAAGTGGGACCATGTCTGTATGGATTTTATTGTTGGATTACCGAGAACCAGAAAAGGACATGATTCCATTTGGGTTATCGTTGATCGACTAACCAAAGTTTCTCATTTCATACCAGTCAAAACCACTCACCCCGGAGATAAACTCGCAGAGTTGTATCTTGAAAATATTGTTCGTCTTCATGGAGTTCCCAAGACAATTGTGTCCGATCGTGGATCCCAGTTCACATCTCGTTTCTGGGAAAGTTTGCATACTCTGTTAGGGACAAAGCTGAATTTCAGTACGGCTTATCATCCCCAAACAGATGGACAGACTGAACGGACCAATCAGACCCTGGAGGACATGCTAAGAGCTTGTGTGCTATCTTATGGTATGGATTGGGAGAAAAGCTTACCTTTTGCTGAATTCTCCTATAATAATAGCTTTCAAGCCAGTCTCCAGATGTCCCCTTTTGAAGCACTTTACGGAAGAAAGTGCCGAACCCCTCTCTTTTGGTCTGAAACCGGAGAAAGAAATTTCTTTGGCCCAGATATTATCCAAGAAGCCCAAGAGCAAGTTGACATGATCAGGAGTCGACTCAAAGAGGCCCAATCTCGTCAGAAGAGTTACGCTGACAATCGTCGACGTGACTTAAGCTTTGAAGTCGGAGATCATGTTTATCTGAAAGTTTCTCCTCTTCGCGGAGTTCGTCGTTTCCAAATCCGCGGGAAACTAGCCCCTCGATATATTGGACCCTTTCCAATTATCGCAAAGATGGGAGAAATGGCATATAAGTTGGAATTGCCACCCCGTTTATCGGAAGTTCATAATGTCTTCCATGTATCTCAACTTAAGAAGTGTCTTCGTGTGCCGACTGATCTCGCAAATCTCGACGATCTCGATTTACAACCTGATCTATCTTATCGAGAGCGTCCTGTTCGCATTCTTGAAGAAGCAGAGCGACACACGAGAAACAAGATCCACAGAATGTTGAAGGTTCAGTGGAGTAATCATACTGAAGAAGAAGCTACGTGGGAGCGTGAGGATCATCTGATGAAAGAGTTTCCAGACTTCTTTTAGTTTTCCTTAGCCCTCGCAAATCTCGAGGACGAGATTTTTGTAAGGGGGGTAGATCTGTAACATCCTCAAATTTATAAAGCAATAAAAATCAAATATTAAGTATGTGAAATCATCTTTGTGTTGCATTTTATGATTTCTTGTGCAATTACTTATGTGATGATTGAATTAATTGTTGAAATGAATATTGGAATTTAAGAAAGAAAAGAAAAGAGAAAATGGTAAAATGGTAAAATGGTAAGAAATGGAATTACCATGGTAAAAATCTTTGTATAACCTGGCCAAACCCTAGAAGATATTTCTAGCTAGTCAAGAGACCATGTGAATGCATTTAGAAGTAAAGAAAACAATTTAATTAGCAATTCCATTGCTGTCCAGATCAATGTCAGATTTTTAGAGATAAATGTGGAGCACTCTAGACTTTGGAATTTTTACCATAAGACCTCAGACACATTATCTTCACCCACAAAAAGTTTCAAAAATTAATAAGTATTTTTGCTATGTTTTAGCATTTATTTTAGGCAAATTTGAAATTCTGCAGAAATCAATAAAAGATTTATGGAGAATTAAATAATAAGAATTTAATGTTGAAATTTTTATGGTAGATCCATTGTATAGAAACACATCTTCAGTAAAAATTTTGAAATTAAATATGTAGATTCAGTCCCTTAACCAAATCAAAAATCGGAATACTTTTTCTGTACAGTCGGCACTGTCAGAATTTTTATAATTAATTGGTTAAATATTTTAACCTCAAATTTTTACTGAGGCTTGGGAACTTACCTATCAACTTAGTCAAAAAGTTACGAAAAATCTGGACATGAAATGACCCCAGTATTAATTCGTTTGCTGCGCTGTCTGGGGAAGAGGCTGGAGCTCACTCCCCTCAGCCCTTACGTGTGGGGCCACGCGTCCAGTGACGCGTGCGCTGACGGCAGCTGCCGATGGGTCCCGGAGGCTTCTGTGCCCACGCGTCAGCCTCCTCCTCTCTTTTCCCTCTCTCTCTTGTTTCTCTGCCGATGGACCCGGGGACCACCCACGCCTTCTTCCTCTCTTCCTTCTCTCGTCTCACTCTCGCTCTCTCTGTTTCCTCGGAGGAGCTGGCTCGGAACCGCCTCCGTCTTTGTCGGCTACCCGCCGCAATCTCGTGCGCCTCGAGGCCATCTCTGCCACGCCGCTGCAACCCCATACCGCGTCCCATCCTGCCTTGGGTCAAGCTGGAAGGAGACTTCTGGAGATTGTTTGAGTCGGCCGCCAACCTAATTTCCCGATCAACCTCGCTCTCTACGGTCTCCCTTGCTTATTTAAGCCCATAGATAGGAACGTCAAACCAAGCTGAACCATAAGGGCTCACCCATTTCCTTTCCACGCCCAAAAATTCGCCGAAACCCCTATCTTCTTCTCCGTCTCCGGCGAAAGCCAATTTGGGGGAAAACTTGAATTGACGAAGTTTGGTAAGAAAGCGTCCAAATTGATGGACCATTGAGCATCCCTAGATACTCATGAAGCTTTTGCGCTTCTTCTTCCAGGCCGAGACATCCCGAGAAGCTTCCTCACCGCGCAACCCTTTCCGCCATTGACGGCGCAAGGTGAGAGCTTCACCCGGTCCTCTATCCCATGGTTCAAGTACACGGTTAGAATCATAGAAACCCCCTGGAGCTCATAAGCATAACCATTCGTCCCGGATTGAACCGTAGCGCCGCCGAGCCAAACCTCACCGTGAGCTTCCGCCGGTCACCGCCGTGCGCCCAAAACCCCCGAACACCATCCATAACCAAGCACACCCTTGGGATCGTCGTGGTCCACTGGAGCTATGGCAACCTCCCAAAACCGATCGACGATGCCGGAGCTCCGCCGGCGAGCTCGGAGACGAAGGACTCTGCTCGGAGTCGCTGGCAGTTGGGCCCGGCCGTCAGTGACCGTGAACGGATTCAAAAGCCAGCCGTGCATACAATGAGAATACGCTTTCCCTTAAGGAAAACGTATTTGCTATTTTCCTGTTTTAATTAATCCGAATAACTTCAATTGCATATAACTTTCAACCTATAGCTCCAAATCAAGTGAAACAAATTTGTAAATTCATCTTAAATCATGTAGTTTCATAATATGCAAAAACATTTAGGACTTGTTTTGCAATTTAGATTTGAATTTAAATTTGAATCATGAAATTTGAATATGTTGCATATAGAAATTTTGCAAATAAAGTCCAAATTGAATGAAACCAACTTTGTTGGAATCCTTAGGTCAAGTACTGTCCAAATATGTAATTAGATTTGGATTTGGAACTAGTTTGTGAAAATTTCATATTAGGACTTTATTTAATGTATAAATTTAATATGATTGCAATAACTTGATCAAAAATGATCCAAAATGAATAAAATTTGTTTCTTTGTGCTCATTACACTGATTAGGACCATTTAGTAAGATAAAAGTTAGGTTTTACCATGTTCTTTCATTACATAGGATTAGGGTTGTTTTTTTTTATATTAATTTGTATTAGTGCAATTAGTCATACACCCTACAAATGAATTTTGTCAAATATAATCCTACAATCTTAGCTTCCTGAATTCGTAAATTAAAATGAAATAATACGCAAAGAAAGTAGCTGTGTTATGTGCCCTAGGCTTTAATCTTTTAATTAGAACCATATACCTTAGTTCATACTTGAAATGATGATTGCTATTTTAATTGTTTTGGAATGATCTCATTTGAATCTTTCTATTGCTATCTTTGTCGTTTGTGTTTTGCTTCTTATCAATATTAAAGTATTCTATTTGTCATATTCTTAATCGACGTGTAGACGCTGAGACTACCGACTTCGTCGTCGACGACTCAGATCCAGCTTACACCGTCGAGGAGCAAGGCAAGCACCCCTTTGATCATTTTGAACCCAGATTTCATAAACAACTAAAATGTGATTAAGAATCTTCCTGCATGCTTATGATATAAATGTCTATTTTAAGTCCCTGGTAGCTATAACCCAAATTGATGAAATACTTCAATCATGTTGACATGAATTCTATGATAACCATAGGTATGGGTAGATTCATTCCATAGATGGGCTATAATGATTATTAATTTCATCTGCTTAGCAATGCTTAGAATAATACGATGACATCTATACCCACATACACACTTCTTTATGAAATCTTTTATGGTTTATTTAAGCAGTAAAGGATACTGGTAGTTTGTTAAAAATGAAAATAAAACTACTGATTTGATGTGGGTGATTATTGGCAATAGCCGGTTGTACATGTTTTAACGTGTAATGCGTAGATAGGTGGAGTATCGCCCATGTCACAATAAGGACCGAGCTAATGTGTTGTTTTCAGGCCAAGATAACCGTACATCCACAAGTACTGAAATGGGACAGTCTTAACCAATTAAAATTATTTGGAACTAGCTTTGCACTCTGGTAGGCAGAAGTACGGTGTACGTCTGGTTATGAATTTGGGGCTGTTATTATTCCTGGTGGGTCACTAACTCCGGAATTTCTATTCCTGGTGGGTTACTGACTCCGGAATTCCTTTTACCTTTTTAGCTTCCATCATAGTCAGGGTTAAACACTGTCGCTGGTGCAAAGTTAGGTTCAAGTAATCGAACGGTTTCGTTATGAACTCCTCGCGGGCATACCAAAGGAAGTGTGTCTTATAGCTTGCAAAAAGGGAGAACATATCTTGTGGGTAAAGCAGTACAAACTCTGCAGAGTCTAAACCTAATCGATTAGCCGCGCTCGCGGTCATGAGCACTTGGTAAAGTCATCACATAGTTAGATGATTTCTATTTTGAAAACATTGGTAAAAGACTTTGGAAAATGCTTTACAATTGATTAATATCACTTGTCGATATATTTTGTTCATGTAAGACCATGGAGGGTCTTGTTCGTTATTTTACTCACAAAGGGCCGTGAGTAAAATGTTATTACCTTTCATTACTTGTTATTTCAATTACTTATCAAGCTGTCTTTAAAGTTTTATTTATGCTTTCCATTACTATTTAGTATTACTTCATTCAAAACTTTCGCTTTATGCAAAACAACCGTAGAAACCCACTATCTATTTCAGCCTGCATATATTCCAGGAATTGCATACACTACAAGTCTTGCGAGTACCAATGTACTCAACTTGCTTCAACAATGTTTTTAGGTGAAGAGCAAGATTACGATAACGACGAGAATGAATATGAGGAACCTGCGAATTTTAGCGACGACTGATCTTTCTAAGTTCATCTCAGCAGTTGCCTGTGGAGTTATGGAATAATTGGCAAACTATGAGACAGGGTTTTAATTTCCTGCTACTTTTGGTATTGTAATATCACTATAAAACTTGTGATGTAATAAAAATGTGTATCTGTGTGGCTGTAATATTCAAATTGTGTTTGTGCGTGCCAGCCACTGATCATGGGAATGGCACAGGATGCACTTAAAAGAGCCTCATATTTATGTTATTTAATGACATAAAAATGAGGGTCTCACAGCGGATGTCGAGGGTATTTAATGCCCAGGTTGCACCCCGAGGACCGCCTTGACCCCGCGCAGCCGTTGCCCTAGCCGCCGCCCGTAGTACCCCGACGCGCCCACAATTGCTCACCGTAGTTGCTCTCTCCTCCGCCACGATTTTTGCTTCGCCCCGCTCGTAGGATTCGGATACTCACATGCACTCTCGATGAACCCTAGTTGATCCCCCGCTGCCATATGCAATGGGCTTGCAACTCTTCGATTCGCTTAGATCACAAGCGCTGAACTCCACCACTACAAGGTTGCACATTTGGCCCGAGTGTTTTGCACACTCGGCATAGGGGCGGAAACACTCGGTATAGGCTATCCCGAGTGGGCACACTCGGCGTAGTGCACTCGGTGTTATTTTATCGGGAAAAGTAGGCTACTCCGAGTGTACTCTCGGTAAAAAAAAATTCAACCTGAGTGCACTCTCGGGATAGCCTTGGGATTCCGGTTGCCCTTCTCTGCCCCCGTGGCAGACAGGGAAGCGACACGTCGACCTGTATGCCGAGTGTGCACTCGGTATAGTGTTCAGTCTAGTGCGAGTGGGCACTCGGCATAGGGTTCTGTGTAGCGCGAGTGGGCACTCGGCATAGGTTTCCGTGTAATGCGAGTGGACACTCAGGATAGGGTTCGGTCTAGTACGAGTGGGCTCTCGTTATATTCCTATACCGAGTGCACAGTCGGCCCAATGTATGACATACGAAGTGCAATCTGGGTATAGCCTATCCCGAGTGCACTCTCGACATAGCTTGGTGCCGTACCAAACAGATGTTTCAAATTTTCAATAAATTCACATTACCAATTACATCCACAATATCACATTATTAGATCCACAATATCAATTCACATTTCAATAATAAACATCCACAATATCAATTCACATACAAAGCACATATCACAAACATCCACAATTCAATAATACGCATCCACAACGCCATAACCCATCCACAAAACGTAACTCCATCGCACATTCACATACAATGCGCATATCACAAACATTTTTACATTAATTCAACATGACTTCAACATATTCGTAAGTTCACATATCACAAACGAAATCCGAAGTTCAACAAATTCGAAGTTCAACAAATGAAGTCCACATACACAAAACATAATAAGTTTTCATACATATCACATCCATACCAAATCCAAAACCACTCCTCGAGGGCTAGATGAATCCAATTAGTTTCGGTCCCTTGTTTCTTCATCCTCTGCACATTACATTTGAAAAATAAAATATATTATATCATTTCCATTCAATATCATACATGATTACATATTTGTAGAAAAGACATATAAGTTAAACGTATTTACACACACGATATATCCATACATGACATCAAGTAGGGCAATTTTGTTGAATAGCAAGTCATCAACCAAATCAGATATGATTACCCACCTGGAGATGCAAACCAGTTTATTTCATGATTTGGAATCCCAACATTACCTTCACCCGATAAGGCATCCCCTGAACTATTCCTCGATGATTGTCCAATGTTAATAGCATGATGAGAGTTTTGGGTGTCCTAAGCAAACAATTTCAATTTAGTACTTATAATGCATATATAGTTTCATATATCTACCCAACATGGAGTTATATACATACCTCTTGTCTCGGTTGATGTTGAGGCGTCGAGAATGCATTGAAGTTAAAGTTCAATACAGGCGGTGGAGGAGGTGGATTTCCTGAAGAGGTTGCTACAGCATAATCCTGCTAACAAGAGTGTTACCATTTGACTACTATGAACATCTCAAATTTAACAGAAATGTTAATTATTTCTTACCTGCATCCACTGTGCCATGGCCGTGAATCCCGTATGCATAGCATTCCACATATCTCGGTTCTCATCTCGCACGCTCGCAAGCTCACATCTCAACTCTTGATCGCTTTGCCTTGTAGACGAAGCATTGCTTGAAGTGCCAAATGAAGCAGAAGTCAAGCGCACATTCCTATCATCAAATGCACCATCAAGAAGCGCATAACGGCCATGCGGCTTTCCACCCGTATTTTGGTACATCAATTGTGCATCAAAATTCCCATGCAGCCAATTAACATCAGGTCCATGTTTTTCATGGTATGCATCTCGATACTTCCCCTGGAAAGGTATGAAAACATTGAGATGCCACAACTAGTCTGAAAAACAAAATTAGGTACGTGTTAGTGCTACGCACCAAGTTCATCTGGACTTGTGGGTTAGTGACAGGTGGAATCTCAGAACCCTCAAAGTTTTGCATGTCCTGCATTGAAACCCCCCCATGAACAGCATAAGCCTCTAAAGGCATCACAGGTCTTTGAAACCTCCTCTCCTGCAACAAAACAAGAAAAATGTATTAAGTTCGAATGTCAGAAACGATGGTTTGAAAATACAGACTTTCTATTACCATTTCCTGTTGGGTTCGACTAATAGAACTAGATCCACCTCGGTTCACCCTTGCCCCTGAAGTGGCACGAAGATTCCGCTTCATTTCACTTACACGCTGCCATGCTGGATCACACCATTGTGTAATGAGATGCCCCCAAGCCTCATCATCGATCCATGCAGGTTTGACTTCCTCATACTCAGCAGCAGTGAGAAACAATGGATTCTCTCTTGTGTCAATGTCTTCATCTTCACACACATCCTTGTAATACTTGGTCACAGCTGCTACTCGAGTGTTGTACATTAGCTGCTCAGCATGGTATTGGCAAGCCGCCTCTAAAGTTGCCTCCCATCTCGCCCTAGTGTCACTCGGGTAACCTTCACCTTCAGGATATGTGTACCGAGCCTGCATTCCATAGATTTATAAAGAACATAACAAGTTTACCAATGTCATATTTGCAAATAACTTACACGGAAATCTTTCTTGACCCGATCTGCCATTGTATCACCCGCTTCACCAACAGCATACCAATGTCTCCATTTTGTAGCTGCTACCATAGCTGGAGGACTCAATGTCATATCTTGCACAGTTTGTGGATAGTGATAGCGTAACAAAGGCTGCAACACAGTGTTTGGTCCACGTGGCCTCCCGACAAATACACTATGTTTCCATTGCCTAGAACCATATTCAAGATGGGAAGATTATATGGATGTGAGAATTAATTACATGATGACATATAGCAAAATTTACCTTTTTCCTGCTGATACTATCACCTCCCTCCCTGCAGGCGTGGGAGGAAGTGGAGGGATTGAATTTTGCACCCGTGACTTGCGGACTACAAGATTTGTATCTGCCTGGACTTCTTCTTCTTCCCCTGTGTACTCAGGATCCTCAGCCTGTGTTTCCCCTTCCTCAGCATGTGCTTCCTCTTCCTCTGCAGCCTGTGCTTCCTCTTGTGTAGCCTGTCTAGATGAGGATGCCCTACCTTCAGATCGCTTTAGTTTTTGCAAGAAATTTTTCTTCAACTTATGCCTGCATTAGTTTAAATGTTAGTGACAGATTATATATGCAATAAAATCTATAATGTAATGAAGAAACATAATTATAATGTAATTAAAATAAATATTGTACCATATCATCTATTCATTGTCCTCATCATAATCTGGTTCACTAGCATTAGAGCTAGAATCAGTGAAGGCATCAGAATCACACTCTTCGTCTGAATGAGATGTGACTTCTACACCAGTAGAAACATTCCGTAATATTGTAAGATCTTTCTCATTGCATATTGTATCCACTTCATTCGAGACATAAACGACATCCAACTCATCTCCTAGATCGATAGCGAATGTGCCGCTCAACCCTTCCTCCTGAAAGAACTCGGTGGTTGTACTAATTGGAGCTTGATTAATGAAATGTGACATGTCTCGTTTTGCGACATGACAAACCACCCACCAATCTTTCAAGTCAATCTTCTTTACTTGTTTTATTTTGGGACCTGACATATCTCGTTTAGGGACCTTACATGGGTACGGGGTGTAGTATACTTGAGAGCACTGATGAGGTTGCTGAATTCACTAAAATTTCGGCAGCACCTCCCCTAAAACATGGACATCCACTCAGCAGACAAAAGACAATTATCAATATAATAACAACAATATTAAAAGGCCATGGTATCGACTAACCATCATGACCGACTAGCATTCATTACTTTAGTTTAATCACGTTCAAATCAGCATACACATTGGTAACCATAATAAAACAAATATACATAATACAAAAATAAAGCATAAATTAGCATTCATTAACTTAGTTTTATCACAATTAAATCAACATGCGCAGTGGTATGCCATAATAAAACAAATATACATACTGCCAAAAGTAAAGCACAAATTAGTATTCATTAACTTAGTTTCATCATGTTCAAATCAACATACACAGTGCAAAATCATAATCAAACAAATATACATAATGCCCAAAGTAAAGTATAAATTTAGTATTCATTAACTTACATTGTTCTTGAAGGGAGAACAAAACTACAGCAAGGCTACGCCGAGTGCACTCTCAGGGACAACACTACAGCAAGGCTACGCCGAGTGCACTCTCGAGACTCACCTAGAAAGCACCCAGAGCATGCACGCTCAATAATATATGACGGTATCCAGTTCAGTGTTCAAAATTTTCATACATACCACCGAGGGCACCACCGAGGGCAGCGGGTGGCGGTCGCGAGCGGCGGGGAGGGTAGCGGGCGGTCGTGAGCGCCGCTCCGGCCAATGACAGGTGGAGAGAGGCTACCGGGCGGCCAGTGGGCGCCGGGGAGGGTCGCCCTGGCCAGTGGGCGCTGGGGAGGGCGGCGTGCAGCAGCCGGTGGGTCCCTGGACAGGAGAAGGAGAGCGGCGGGCGACGGAGGGATGCAGAAAAGCGGGAAGGGCGGCCGGTGGGGGGGCGGCGTGCGGCGGCCGGTGGGGAGGCAGAGCAGGGACTCTGGACGACAGAGCGGTGGTGGCCGGAGGAGCTGAGCGATGGCGCCGGCCACCGGAGGCACAGGAGGGAGGGCGGATGGGCAGAGGACCGGGCCGCGGTGGCAGAGGGAGGAGGCCGGGAGCACGGCGCAGAGTGAGGAGGCCGAGACCACAGCGCAGAGGGCGACAGCAGAGGATGGCGGCGGCGGTCGGTGCGAGGCGGAGGGCGGCCGGTGCGAGGCGGAGGCTACGGCGGCGGCGGGAGAGGAGGGAGGCTGGGGTTGCGTCGGTGGGAGAGGAGGGAGGTTAGGGCGGCGGCGGCGTGGGAGGAGGGAGGCCAGGGCTGGGCGGCGGCGGCAGGGGCTGGTCGGAGGCGGCAGCAGCCAGCAGAGGAGTGTGGAGTCGGGTGGATTTGGGGCTGGCGGCGCGTCTGAAATTAGGTGCGATTCCAAATGTGCTAATGTGCCACTTTGCACCGAGTGCACTCTCGGTATAGGATTGGGGAGAGTGCCCTCTCGGTATAGAGTTGGTGCCCTAATCGATGGTTCCTGCGAGTGCACTCTCGGTATAGGGTGGGGCCGAGTGCACTCTCGGTATAGAGTGCCGCAAGTACACCGAGGGCACTCTCGGGATAAGTCTACACCGAGTGCCCACCTGGGATAGATAGATCAGTCCTTTGCTGACATGGCACGTTGGTCGTCTATACCGAGTGTACCCTCGAACTATTGTGTCCTACGTGGGCGAAAACATCATACTACGAGTGCCCTCTCGAAATAGATATGATATATTGCGAGAGCACACTCAGAATAGAGTACACTCGGTATAGGCGGATCTACACCGAGTGTGCACTCGGTTTGTTATTTTCACACTCGCCCCATAACTGGATTCTTTTAGTGCACGGACTCCTGGTGAAGTATATCGATCTCCCAATTCCCAGTGGAAAGGCAGAACGATCTTTGGTAGAAGTCGCCCAATTCCCCCTCTTGATGCGTATGCAACGAGGAAGAACAAGCGAAGAACGCTTAATAGATGCAAAATAGCTATCTTATTAATCTCCAATCTGAAGTCTCCTTACAAAAGAATATATGCCTATATATAGATAGTTGGAACCGTAAAACAGCAACCGAACGCACTGCTATCAACCGAACTCAACCAGGATTTGATCCCGGTACGAACAAGAATCGGAAAAACCCACAAGTACTGTAGCTTCGACGTCTAATGTAGCTGGACGAGTACTGTAGCAACCGGAAACACTGTAGCGGTCGGTGGCACTGTAGTAACCGAAAATACTGTAGCAGCTGAATCATTAGCTTTCCTTTTACTGTTCGTCCTCCGGAGGTCCGTGATCTACATTGAAAAATTCTTCAACACCTTCATACCTAACAACAAGCAAACACCCGCTATTAGGTAGCATACAACTCTCATATGAAAAATTAAACTGACGAAGGAGAAGATTCACCTATTGTTGTATAATTAACGCCCTAGGGTTAGGGATGTCCTCATCAGGTAGTGATTATTTGAGGAATCCCAAGTCGACGGACAATATGTTCATTAACAAAGCCAATTACTTATGTGCTAGTAACCCTTTTGAGCGGTACAGCTTCTACCCACTTTGAAAAATAATCGGTCGCCGCAAGAATAAACTTATGGCCTTTGCTGGATGTTGGGAATATTTGACCGATTACATCTATCCCCCATCCCCTGAACGGCCGGTTTGATGATCGGATGCAGAGCCGATGTCGGCGCCGATTGCACGTTGCCGAACTTTTGGCAAGTTTGACACCCTTTGTAATATTTGAAATAATCCTCCAGCATCGTCAGCCAAAAGTACCCTGTTCGTCTTAGCATCCATTTCATTTTGTGGGTCGATTGATGTGATCCACAAATCCCTTCATGGACCTCCCCCATAGCTACCTTGGTTTCCTCGACCCCAAGACATCTCAATAGCAAGCCTTCCATTGTTCGAAAATATAACGTATCTTCCAGTACGACGTATTTCAGTGCTTTCTGCCGGACCTTTCGCTCAGTCGGCTTAGATGGATTTAACAAGTAATCCCTTTTTCGGTTCTCCAGTCGACAGGGTGGGCGCACATGATCGACCAATCGTTTAGCTCGATCGATTCCTGTCGGCTTTTACTTCTATAACCTGATGCCCATTGTGCTAATAGGTTTGCTTTATCATTGATTTCTCTGGGGATATGCTTTATGGAGAATGTTGTGAACGTCTCAATAATTTGGAGACATTGATGCAAATATTGAGCCAACATTTTGTCATTGCATCGGTATTCTCCTTTGACCTGTTGCACAATTAACATTGAATCCCAGAAGGCTTCTACGTCGCTTATCCCAATGCCTTCTAACAATTGTAGCCCCTTGAGCAGCGCTTCATATTCTGCCTGATTGTTGGAATGTCGGCTGTTAAGCCGATACATGAATTCAAATTCCTGCTTCTTGGGCGAGACTAGAACTATACTGATGCCCTCACCTTCTTGGCAAACCGACCCGTCAAAGTAGAGTTGCCAAGGAGTGACATCGGCCATTCCAGTTAACGTAACGCTCCTTGTGAGAAAATCGTCTATAACCTTCCCTTTAATGGCTTTAGCCGATTCATATGCTAGGTCGAACTCGGTTAAAGCATATGCCCATTTGCCGAGTCGTCCACGTAGAATTGGCATGGATAGTATGTACTTAATGATATCGGTTCTACATACTATAGTACACCTTGATGTCAAAATATAATGCCTTAATTTTGTGCAAGCGAAGTACAAGGACAAACACATCTTCTCTACCAAAGGATACCTGGTTTCAGCGTCCAAAAGCCACCGACTTAAATAAAATATGACTTGTTCCTTGCCATCGACTTCCTGCGTTAGAACCGCTCCTATAGTTTCGATTTCGGCCGATATGTACATCTTGAAGGGGAGACCTTTCCTTGGCGCAACCAACACAGGTGGCTTTATCAGATAATTTTTTATGTCGTCAAAAGCCCTATGTTGGTCTACTCCCCACACAAAATCTTGATTGTCTTTTAGTTTCACCAATGGGGTGAAGGCGCGGATTCGACCGGACAAGTTTGAAATGAAGCATCGCAGGTAATTGATCTTGACGACCAATATCGGTAGCTCCTTTTTATTTGTCGGTGGTTTAGTATCGGCTATGGCCTTAACTTTTGCTTAGTTGATTTCAATCCCTTTTTCGTGTACCATGAACCCAAGGAACTTCCCAGCCGATACCCCGAACGCACATTTAAGGGGATTCATCTTCAACCCGTGTGCCTTCGTGCTTTCGAACATTTCTTCCAAGTCGGCCAAATGTTGCCAATCCTCTTTTGATTTTACGAAGACATCATCAATATAGATTTCCACAGTGTGGCCGATTAGATTGTGAAAAATATGGTTCATGGCACGTTGATAAGTGGCGCTGGCATTTTTCAAGCCGAATGTCATGACAGTCCATTCATAAAGCCCTAAAGCTCCTGGGCATCTGAAGGCTGTTTTGGGTATATCGGCTTCTGCCATAAATATTTGATTGTATCCGGCATTCCCATCGAGGAAACTTATAATCTTGTTTCTGGATAAGCATATCGGCTATTGGCATCGGATACTCATCTTTTGGCGTAGCTTTATTCAAATCCCTGAAATCCACGCATACTCAGAGTTTGCCATTTTTCTTTTTTACCGAAACGATATTTGAGACCCATTCAGCATACCGGCAAGGCCTGATGAATTGGGCTTCCATTAATCGCTCTACTTCTTCTTTTATGGCATCGTACAGTGTGGGATTAAAACGTCGAGGGTGTTGCTTGAACGGTCGATATCCTGCTTTTATTGGCAGCCGATGTTCAACCAACTGTCGGCTTAAACCAGGCATCTCGTAGTACTCCCATGCAAAACAATCTTTGTACTTCCTAAGTATTTCGACCAACTTTGCTTTTATATTCTGGGTCTAATCTAGCGCTTACAAAAGTTAGTCTTTTCTTATCATATCCTCCTATATCGACTTCCTCGAGTAAATCGGCAGAGGTGAAGCCTTGTCCCAGTCTTTCTTCCTTGAAATCTTCAATGGCTTCCTCGTACTCTTCCTTTTGCCGATAACTCCGCACCTTATCTTGCAATCTTGCTATTGTTTTGGACTCCATCTTCTCACTACTTCATTTGTTCGATCAAACGTGTCAGGCTTGACACTGATTGGCTTTAACCCTTATTTTCCAATGCAGATGAAATCGCAATCATCCAAAACCTTGCCCGATATGCACTCAGCTTCTTCATGCGGCCAATTGGCATCGGCACTGGCCATGGCGATATGAGCTGATGTATCGTCTGACACAACCTACACTTCATCGTCATTCCATTGCACCAGTTTTTGATGCATGGTGGAAGGTATGCAGCAGTTGGCGTGGATCCAATCCCGCCCAAGGAGTACGCTGTAATTTCCTTTGGCTTCAATTACGAAGAACGCGGTCGGCAAAGTTTTGCTGCCGATTGTTAATTCTGCGACCATAACTCCTTTTGCTTCAGTGGGATCACCTGTAAAATCGTTTAGCACCATGTTTGTTTTGATCAAATCTTCGTTGGCTTTTCCCAACTTCTTGAAGGTGCTTAGCGGGATTTACTGTCGCCCCGCTGTCCACCAACATCCTCGATATTGATCGGCCATTGATGTGTCCTTTAAGGTACAACGGCTTCAGATGCCGATGCGCATCCTGTGGTTTCTCGAACACAGCGTTTTGTGCACCAAGACACAATTGAGCAAACATATCTTGAGTCGATTCAGTTTCGGTTCTGAATTTGGTTGGCAATGTGTATACCATATTTATTTCCATGGGATGAGTATTGTCTCGGATCATTGGCGATCCTGACTCAACCGACTGATCCGAGCTGTCATCGTCGGCTTGATTCTTCTTCCTCCATTCTTGTCTGAAGGCTGGTTTTGGTCGTAATTCGTTGAAAATTCTATCTCTCTCTTTCTTCTGCGGCCTCTCTTATCTCTTGCGTTCTTAGCCGCTGGAACCGCCTGCGTTGCGACTTGCTGAGGCCTGAAGGACACCATCTTGGCTTGGGTTCGATCAGCCTTCAAATCTTTCCCACGAGAGTATCTGTTTCACTGCTGGATTCCTTTCTGGAGACATTAGATGCTGGCATTTTCGAATCGTCGGAGGTCTCACCCTTTTCTTACACCGATAGCCTCTCATATATAGGCTTTCTATTTTTAGGCCCTAATCGATCATGTACGGACCTGGTCAATCTATCCTTGACCGACTGCCTTGGCCATCTTCTGACGGAGTGCTGCATAGGACAAGACGCACGGAGGGTAAGATCATTCCTTTCTCCCAACAAAACTGCCAAAAGGGACACTGCTGATGGGCCTCTTCCTCACTTTCTAGCCGATAGGAGTTGCTTGACGGATGGACATGTTTTAGCCATTTTCCAATTTCTAGTTCTCCTTTTGGTTTCACGATCCTCGAGCCTCGTCCGTTCCGATCGGCTTCTATCCGTATCGATCCTATATTTATCTGTACCGTGTCGTCCCTAGCGCTTGGTTGGACGACTTTTGATGTTAACTCTTTGTCTTCTTCTATCGGCTCTTTTCCTTTGCGTGAGCACTGAACCATGTTGATCGGGAAAGGTTTCACATCTATTTCCATAGCTAGTTCATCCGCAAACCTAAGTCGCTCGTCAGTGATAGTCGACTGAATCTGCTATCGAAAAATATTACAATCATTAGTGTTATGCGAAAAAGAATGATGCCACTTACAATATCTTCGTTTTTTGATTTCATCAGCTGATGGGATAACGTGTCCTTTCGGTAACTTTATGAGTTTCTCCTGCAACAGTAAATCAAATATTCGATCGCATTTTGACACGTCGAAGGAATACTTAACCTCCGTTTTATTTCTCGTTGGTTTGAGCTAAGAGCAAACAAACGATTTTTTAGAACCCTTAGTCCATTCGGCTATATTCACTTCGGCCTCGCCCTCCGAGGCATCGCTTGAGTCATCCTCAACCATGTTTACTTTAGCCCTTTCGCTACCATTTGTCCTAAATTTATCTTTGAATCCTTTGTTTTCTGTATATCGGCTTTCTTGTGCTGATACGCGGTGAAGCAGATGGCCTAGATCGCAAAATTCTTGTCCTGCCAATTTTTCTCTCAATGGCGGGATCAACCCTTGGACTGCTAGGTCTGCCAACTGGTTATCGGGTAATATAACGCTAAAGCACCTATTTCGTACGTCTCTGAATCTTCTAATGTAGTCGGAAACATTTTCGCCGTACTTCTGTCGGACTGAGCTTAGATTGGAAATTCTAAGTTCGGTAGTTCCAGAAAAGAAATACTCATGAAATTGGCTTTCCAAATCGTTCCAAAGATGAACCGAATTTGGAGGCAAATTGGTAAACCAAGTGAATGCTGCCCCGGACAGCGATAAAGGAAAAAGGCTAATTTTCAATCCATCGGACTGTGCAGCCTCACCACAATGGGCTATGAATCGTCCGACGTGTCCAAGAGTGGTAACAGAATCATCACCTGAAAACTTGGCGAAATCTGGTATTCTATAGTTATAGGGGTAGGGCATGCGGTCTATGTAATCATGATACGGCTTTTTGTAGCCGATTACTCTCCCTTTTGGATGTAGGCTGAACTGCCCTATTAGTACAACAGAGATTTGTTCGGCTCAATTGACATTATCGGCCTGTGGTGCCATATGACCCTGCCATTCACCGTAGTTCACGCCCTGCCCCTCGAGTGCGAACTCGGGTTGTCGGCCGAACCGCATCTCTGGATGCCTGGGTAATGGCTCATAATCGTTGTTTCTTACAGCCGACACTTCAGGTATAGGTAAGAAGGGTTCGACATATGAAACCACTCTGTGGGGGGTTTGGTTTATGGGTATAGTACCTTGGGATTGGTAGGCTTGATTTGTCTCAATCGGCCGAGAAGCCGATTGACCGAACCCACTAGCAGAGGGTACGTTGGATAAATTTGGTATGTTCAATTTTGCCCCATCTGTACGCCCATGGTAGTGCGCAACTCCACCTACATGAGTGCTAGGTTTCAACACGGTGGGCTGGGTCGGCATCATTGGAGGTATTGGAGCCGACACATTTACCGTGTTAGTACTAGGCGGTATCGAGTATGCTGGGTACGTTGGGAGAAATTGCAACGGATCTAACAAACTTCCTGTTCGCGCAAAAAACGTGAAGGAGGGTTTTCGGCCTCGAACACACAAGACAAACGCCGGGTTTGCAGAGCGTGCCAGTCAATTTGACCTGAAATTGACAAGGTAGAGTTTGTAATTTGATCAAAGCCGATAAACAAGGACCTATCGGCTTTTCGCTAGTCGGCAAGAACCGATTAGGGGATAACTAGATCAACCGGTTACAATTGATCCGGATACAAGGTAAAATCGGCTTCGAGAAGGCGATGCGCAACAAAGCGAAGCAGATCGAACCTGGGTGAAGTCGGCAAAATCAACAATCGGCGATGCGCAACTATGTTGATTCCGTCGACTTGCAGAGAGGTCTATGAAGCTAAAAAAAACAATGTAAAAGAAAAGCTTGTAAAAAAAAATAGATGTGTGTTGTTGGATTGATTGATTCCCGCTTGACGTCTGCCCCCTTTTATAACACACCTGACCGATCCGAGTTGTACATAGATACGGTGCGTTTATCCGTATCGGCCTCTAATCTGATTTCCTTTCCTTTTTAGAAACGGAGTTTCCTTCTGATTCGTTTACCGATTTCTTTCCATACGAACACTTCCTTTCCGTTTCAGACCGATTTCAATACATGCCGAATTTTGGTGCAAACATATGCCCCCTGTTTTTTGGAAGATAACTTGTTATTTTCCAAAAAGAATATATCGGCTTTTTCATTCGTATCGGCTTTACAGAAGAATCCTTTTTGAGAACCACCCCATTAACCGCGCCGTAAAAATCTCGGTGCGTTTTAAATGCTCAACTGCTCCCGCCTGCTCGCCTTCTTTCATCGCGGTATAAATATGGGGGTCCCCCCACGGTCATTTTCACGCTTTCAAGCTCTCGGATCACGCACCATCGGCTCTCGTCATCTTTCTCTTGCTCTTTCAAAATCGGCTGAAATGGACCCTTCGCAGGTATTCTTTCCGATTCCTCAAAGTTCAGATCAATTCTACTTAGGACCGATAGGTAGCATGTCGGCAGACACCGTTATCAATACCGAGATCCCTAGACTCCCTTGTCGGCCGCTGGGTATAATATCTCCGAGTGGGGGAAAAGTTTTAGGGCCTGGCCCACCAGCCTGAAGGGATGGAGATCTTGGTTTATTAGGGTATCGGCTCAGAAGAGGGTAGAATGGGAGAGGATGGGTATAGCCGAGTCTCTATCTTTGAGTCTAGCCGATCCTGAAGCCAATGAACCCTTGGTAGCTGCGGCATGTTATTTTTGGTCGGATTCTTTGAATGCCTTTTTATTCCCGTCCGGCCCAATCGGCCCTACTTTGCTTGACGTGACCCAATTGTGCTGCCTTAGGCCAGATGGGGACCAGCTATCGGCTTTTAGCGAAAAACCTTCTTTCAAATTAATCCGCAAGAAAGGCGAGGGCTGGCACAAATATATCCAGAATAACAATAGGGTTACTGGTCCGGTATCGGCCGAAGAGCATGTCGCTTTTCTCAATCTTTGGTTAGACCGATATCTTTTCTGTGGTGCTTCCCTTGGCCCCACCCAAACCTTTCAGTTAGTGGCGGAACGTTTGCTGGAGGGGCGTCGGCTTTCCCTTGGCAAGATATTTCTAGGGGCGGTATACCAAATGATGTATGTGATTCGTAGCCGACTCTTTTCCGGTTTTGCCAAACACGTCGTTGGCAATATAGGGGGCCCTCTATGGTTTATTCAAACATGGCTCCATTGTATGTTCAGCCGATCCATTTTATCCGAACCCTCGGGGAGTTCTACTTTCCCTCGGGAGGACTATCTGGAACATGTTGTCCCACAGTATAGAGTTAGCCGATCCTATGGTGAGAGGTTTATCATGTCTTCGGCTGGGGAGCTAAAAATGGACCCAGTCGGCTTGCACAAATACCTCAGCTTCTTCCTTACCCTAGATAGGACTTCCTTCGGCCAACAAGACTTTTTTCGATATACTGATGTAGCCGATTGCCCATACCCAACATTCCTTCACCTTGATGCTGATAGTTCCTCGATGCCCCAATCTACTTTAGATTTGTACAAAATCATCCTCACCCCTTGCATCTTTCATGTCGGCTTGAATACCCGCAATCGGACATTTCAGCCATCTTACGAGTTCTACCACCCTTCGGTTTACGCCCGTCAGCTAGGTTTTGGGCAAACCATTCCATCCTTCCCCCTACTATCCTGTGTCGAGCCCCGAGCTCGAGTGACCAACAGCGTCGCCGCGGAGGTTATTCTTGAAGTAGCCGACGGGTTGCAAATTCTCTCAATGCCGCATTTTGTTCTTAATTCCCGCCGGTCAGCTGCATTCTCGCAGTGGTGGACCAGAATATCGGAAGCTGTACTTATGGATAGGACTCCGTCGGCCATAATTCACTTATTTCTTCCCGACTTTCATAAGCCGACGGTAGTTTCTGGGTCCAGCGCGAGCTCGGGTTATTGCGACTCCTCAGTAGCTGTAGAGGTACCGATGTTTTATATCCTTCTGTTCTTTACGCTGGTTATCGACTTTTTATTTAAAACGTCTTTGACCTTTCTAGGGCGGCACGGATGCTGGTGAGCGAACAGCCGATCCCCATGTTTCTGCGAGCAATGGCCGATAGCGACGTCCAGGTCAATCTGTCGGTACTACGGGATATACTTCAGGTAACTTGGATATTCAAGGTCCATCCTTATCGGACTTAGCTCGCCAGCGCGCCCCAAGTAAGTTACTTTCTCGCATTAGCCATTATATCCCTTGCTTTGATAATTGCTAACCCGAAGTCACTGCAGAGAGGAGGAAGAAGTCAGCCAGGTGCTCGCCCAGACCCGTGAGGCATCAACCCGATGGTTCCCCGGAACATTCAGCAACTGATGTGAGTTTCTTTGTGTAGTCATATTGATTTACGTTTGTCTTGTGTTGCTGACTTGCTTTTTGTTTTCTAGAGCAATCTCCATCAGTACAGATAGCGGGGGTTATAGCCGATCCCCAAGGTGCTACATCGGCTATCCCTCCATCACTCTCTCCAACACCACCGGCCGTACCGCCCCCGACGATTGACATTTCCGATCCTGACCCCAAAGCGCCATCAACTGATCTGGTTGATCTGCTAGGCTTTACTTTGGACGAGCTTGACGACACGGAGGTTATGGCCACTGATGACTATCCAGCCGATATTCAACGTATAATAGCGGCTTCCGCGCCAGCATCGGCTGCCGTTACTGCCGAGCCGGGCATGCAAGAGCGACTCAACCGTCTTTTGGACGAGGTGATGCAGCCAGAGGCGGCTCTACTGGACAATACGCAACCACTGAGGGATGCTATGGCGGCTGTGCAAGCCGATCTTCCCCCTGCCGCTATGAACGCACTGCTAGAGGTATGCCACTTGGACGCTCGTCGGCTGGACATGGAGTCAGCCAAGCTAAGAGTTGAACAGAGGAAGGCCCAACAAGCCGACCAAGAGATCTTGGACAAGCTCATAGCGGATGCCAAATCTCGAAAGAGTACATTTGACCAGGGTGCTGCTATACTTAAAACGGCTAAGAACAGAGCTCAAGAGCTGGAGTCGACCAAGATCAAACTTGAAGAACAGCTGGCTTTAGTTACAAAAGAACTTGCAGAATGCCAGCTCGGCATCACCGACTCGACGTCTTCACTGGCCGTTCAGAGGCGGCAAATTGGCGAGGTTTTTGCTCAAGTCAAGAACCAATCAGCCAAGATAGTTCCAGTTCCGGGTGATGCAGGAGTCGATCAACAACTGATAGACAGTGTTCAAGCTACCATCGGTAGGGCGGCAGCGGCACTATCGGCTTTGGGAGCCCACTTGCCTGGTTCCGGGCTTCACTGATTTGAGAACAGAACATCGACTTCTTCTAATGAACTGATTCAGAGTAATCGGGCCGTAGCCGATTTTTGTAAACAATATTTAATCCGTGATGGTTGTTTGAATGACTCGACTTTGGCCAACTGTATGACCAATTTTATATGCATGGTTTTCTTGATGTTTCTCTTCCGGTAGTTAGGACCCAACCCATATGCTTGGGTGATATACCTTTAGATATTTCCCATTGATTGCTTTAGGTAGGACGAACCCGTCCAAGGATTCCAGTATATACGAATTCCCGCCGATTGGCTGATTTATCTTATAAGGCCCTTCCCAAGTTGGAGACCATTTGCCAAATCGATTATCCTTAGACCCGATTGGTAACACGGTTTTCCACACCAAATCGGCTTGATTGACGGATTTTAAGATTACCTTTTTATTATATGACCTGGCAACCCTTTCTTTATTCCTTTTAAGCCGATCTAGCGTGATCAGCCTTAGCTCAGCCAAGTCATCTAGATTGTCAAGCATCGCCTGTTCGTATTCATCAGCTGACAACTTATCTTGCTCACATAGCCTCACTGAGCCGATGTTGATTTCTACGGGCAAAACGGCTTCTTGTCCATATACCAACTGAAAAGGCGATAATTTAGTTGATCCGTGATGAGATAGCCGATAAGCCCATAAAGCTTCCGATAGTGTTGAGTGCCATTTCCTTGGCTCTTCCTCAATTTTTCTTTTTATTAGTTTTATCAATGTTTTGTTTGATGACTCGGCCTGCCCATTGGCCTGAGCGTAATAAGGGGAGGAATTTAGTAGTTTTATCCCAAGACTTCCTGCAAAATCTTTGAACTCTTTTGACATGAACATAGTCCCTTGATCGGTAGTGATCGTTTGCGGGATCCCAAACCGATGGATGATGTGTTCACTTACAAAGTCGATCAGTTCTCTGCTAGTAACTTTCCTGAGTGGTACAGCCTCAACCCATTTTGAGAAGTAATCTGTAGCTGCGAGAATAAATTTATGTCCTTTGCTAGATGACGGCAATATTTGGCCGATTATGTCTATACCCCATCCCCTAAACGGCCATGGCTTGATGATTGGATGCAAAGCCGATGCTGGTGTCGATCAGATGTTACCAAACTTTTGGCATGTTTGGCATCCTTTATAATATTTGAAACAATCTTCTAACATTGTCGGCCAAAAATATCCCGTTCGTCTCAGTATCCATTTCATTTTATGGGCCGATTGATGTGATCCGCAAATTCCTTCATGGATTTCTCCCATCGCTATCTTGGCCTCTTCGGTTCCCAGGCATCTTAGCAATAACCCTTCCATTGTCCGAAAGTATAGTACATCTTCGAGTAGAACATATTTGAGTGCTTTGCGTCTGACTTTCTGCTCGGTCGGCTTAGATGGGTCTGATAAATAATCCCTTATCTCTGTTCTCCAGTCGACAGGGTGAACACATAAAATCGGCCAAACGTTTAGCTCGATTGGTTCCTGTCGGCTTTCAATCTTGTACCCTGATGCGCATTGTGCCAATCGGTTTGCTTTATCATTAGCTTCTCTGGGGATGTGTTTTATAGAAAATGTAGTGAACATCTCGATGATCTGGAGGCATTGATGTAAGTACTGAGTTAGCGCACCGTCGTTGCATCGGTATTCTCCTTTGACTTGCTGTACAATTAACATCGAGTCTCCAAAAGCTTCGACGTCTCTCACCCCGATGCTATCTAGCAATTGTAGTCCTCTTAATAATGCTTCGTATTCTGATTGATTATTTGAACATCGGCTATTTAGCCGATACATGAAGTCATACTCCTGTTTTCTAGGTGAAATCAATATCACGCCGATGCCTTCGCCCTCCTGGCAAACGGATCCATCAAAATACAGCTGCCAAGGAGTTACATCAGCTGTTCCTGTTAATGTTTCACTTCCTGCGATAAAATCGGCCAAAGCTTGTCCTTTCACAGATTTAGCCGACTCATAGGTTAACTCGAACTCTGTTAAGGCGTATGCCCATTTACCAAGCCGACCCCGCAGAATTGGCGCCGATAATATGTACTTGACTACATCGGTTTTGCATATTATAACGCATTTGGAAGCCAGCATATAATGTCTTAATTTGGTGCAAGCAAAATACAATGATAAGCACAATTTTTCTACTAGGGAATACCTGGTTTCTGCATCCAAAAGACGTCGGCTTAAATAAAATATTGCTCGTTCCTTCCTATCGGCTTCCTGTGTTAAGACTGCCCCAATTGTATCACCTTCAGCCGATATGTATAGTTTAAAAGGTATACCATGCTTTGGTGCGGCCAATACTGGTGGGTTCATCAGATAACTCTTTATGTTGTCGAAGGCCTTTTGTTGATCGGCTCCCCATTTGAACTCTTGGTCGTCTTTAACTTTCAAAGAATGTGTGAAGGCCCGAATACGTCCTGACAAGTTTGAAATGAAACGTCGCAAGTAGTTGATTTTCCCTATCAATACTTGCAACTCCTTTTTGCTTGTCGGCGGCTTGGTATCGGCTATAGCTTTTACTTTGGCCTGGTTTACTTCGATTCCCCTTTCATGCACGGTAAACCCAAGGAATTGTCCAGCCGATACTCCAAAAGCGCATTTGAGCGGGTTCATTTTTAATCCATGTAACCTCGTGCTCTCGAACATTTTTTCTAAATCGGCCAAATGTCGCCAATCTTCTTTGGACTTTACCACCACATCGTCAATGTATATTTCCACAGTATTGCCGATCAAATCGTGAAAAATGTGGTTCATAGCACGCTGATAAGTGGCGCCGGCATTTTTTAAACTGAAGGTCATAACTTTCCATTCATATAGCCCTAAGGCTCCTGGGCATCTGAAAGCCGTTTTGGGTATATCGGCTTCGGCCATGAATATCTGATTGTACCCGGCATTTCCATCCAAAAAACTTATGATTTTATTCCCGGATGCAGCATCGATAAGCATATCGGCTATAGGCATCGGGTACTCATCTTTTGGTGTAGCTTTATTTAAATCTCTAAAATCGACACATACCCTAAGTTTGCCATTTTTCTTTTTTACAGGGGCGATGTTTGAGACCCATTCAGCGTATCGGCAGGGCCGGATAAACTTTGCCTCTAGCAATCGTCCTACTTCTTTTATAGCGTCATATAATGTAGGATTAAATCGCCTAGGGTACTGTTTGAATGGCCGATACCCAGGTTTTATTGGTAGCCGATGTTCAACTAGCTGTCGGCTTAAGCCTGGCATCTCGTAATACTCCCACGCGAAGCAATCTCTATATTTCTTGAGTATTTCGACCAACTTTGCTTTATAACTGGGTTCTAATTTAGCACTTACAAACGTTGGTCTTTTGCTATCACCTTCCCCAATATCGATTTCTTCGAGCAAATCGGCAGAAGTAAATCCTAACCCTTTTCTTTCTTCTTCAAAATCCTCAACAGCTTCTTCGTATTCTTCTTGCCGATAGCTTCTTGCCTTTTCCTGCAGCTTTGCTAGTGTCTTGTACTCCATCTTCTTACTACTTCGTCTGTCCGATCAAACGTGTTGGGTTTGACGCTGATCGGCTTGAATCCTGACTTCTCGACGCAGATAAAATCGCAATTGTTCAAGGCTTTTCCTGATATACATTCGGCTTCTTCGTGTGGCCAATTGGTATCAGGGCTAGCCATGGCGATATGAGCCGATGTGTCGGCCGGTACAACTTCTACTGTATCATCGTTCCACTGCACCAATTTCTGGTGCATAGTTGATGGTATACAGCAATTGGCATGGATCCAGTCCCGCCCAAGGAGCACACTGTAATTGCCTTTGGCTTCAATCACAAAAAATGCAGTCGGCAAAGTTTTATTACCGATCGCCGCTTCTGACACCATTACGCCTTTAGCCTCAGTTGGGTCTCCTGTGAAGTCATTTAGCACCATATTGGTCTTGATCAAGTCTTCATCGGCTTTACCCAATTTTCTGAAAGTACTTAACGGCATCAGATTAACTGTCGCCCCACCATCGACCAACATACGAGATATCGGTCGGCCATTAATATACCCTTTTAGATATAACGGTTTTAGATGCCGATGCATGTCTTGTGGCTTTTCGAACACAGCGTCTGGTGCTCCGAGGCACAATTGGGTGAACACTTCTTCAACCGATTCTTCGGTTTTGAACTCGGCAGGTAGAGTGAATACCATGTTTATATCCATTGGTGGCGTATCATCTCGGATCATCGGAGAACCGGTTTCGACCGATTGATCTGAATCACTATCGATCTGTTCCTTCTTTCTCCACTCTTTTTTCAAAACCGGTACTGGTCTTAACTTATTGAACATCCGATCCCTCTCACTCTCTTTTTCGGCTTCCCTTTCTTCTTGTGTCTTTAATCGCTGAAGCCTCCTGCATTGTGATTTGCTGAGACCCGAGGGGCACCACCTAGGTTTAGGTTCTATCGGCTTTCTTATCTTTCCAGCTAAATTGCTCATTTCGCTGTCAGATTCCATTTTGCTTGCGTTAGCCGATAATTCCTGATTTCGGGAGGACTCGCCTTGCTCTGATGTCGACAACCTTTCATGGACCGGCCTCCTGCTTCTCACTTCTAGTCGATTGTGTATCGGTCTAGACAACCTGTCTTTTACAGATTGGTTTGGCCGATATGCAGACAAGTGTTGCATAGGACAAGACACAACTGTTGGTAAGGTCATCCCCCTCTCCCAGCAAAACTGCCAAAAGGGACATTGCCGATGCTTCTCCTCTTCAGTAGTTGGTCGAGGTGGCATATTTGGTCGCCAATAATAGTTGTCCGTCTTCTGATCTGGTTGATGAAAACTCTGGTGTTGTTGAGTGTTACATCTCCGACTTATCCTCTCATACTTCCCCAGGAGTTGTGAGAAAGTCGGCTTTGGTTTGAAATCGACTTTTCTTGGAGCCCTCTCAGCCCGATACCATTTTCCGATTTCCAGGTCTCCTCTTGGTTTTACCGTCCTTGAGTTCTGTCCATTTTTATCGGCTTCTATTTGTAGGGAGCCGATAGTAATCTGCACTGTTTCGTTTCCTTTTGTCGGCTTAACATCTTTCATAGGTCCCTTTACTTTTTGTGAGCACTGCACCATGTTGACCTGGAAAGGGTTCATATCTATTTGCATAGCCGACTCTTCCGCAAACTTTAACCTGCCATCGGTGATGGCCGATTGAATCTGCTGTCGAAAAATATTGCAATCATTAGTGTTATGTGAAAATGAATGGTGCCATTTGCAGTACCTTCGTTTTTTAATTTCTTCGGCCGACGGGATGACGTGCCCTTCTGGTAATCTTATGAGTTTTTCTTGTAACAATAAATCAAATATTTTGTCACACTTTGAAACATCATATGAATATTTGACTTCCGCCCTATTTTTCGTCGGCTTGAGCAGAGAGCATACGAGTGGCTTTTTAGAACCTTTGATCCACTCGGCTATGTTTACCTCTGCTTCGTCCTCAGAGGTGTCGCTTGAATTGTAATCTACCATGTTTACTTTAGCCTTTTCGTTACCGTTCGATTTAAATCTATCTTTAAACCCTTTGCTCTCTGCATATCGGCTTTCATGTGCCGATACGCGATGGAGTAAGTGGCCTAAATCGGGGAACTCTTGGCCAGATAGCTTTTCTTTTAATGGTGGGATTAACCCTTGGAACGCTAAATCGGCCAATTGATCATCGGGTAATGTCACGCTAAAACATCTATTTCGCACGCCTCTAAACCTTCTGATATAGTCGGAAACCGATTCGCCGTATTTCTGTCGGACTGAACTAAGATCAGAAATCCTAAGCTCCATAGTCCCCGAAAAGAAGTATTCATGGAATCGGCTTTCTAAATCGTTCCACACATGAACTGAATTTGGGGGTAGATTAGTGAACCAAGTAAACGCAGCACCAGATAATGATAAAGGAAATAACCTAATTTTTAACCCATCTGATCAGGCAAATTTTCCCCACATTGTGCCATAAACCGTCCGATATGCTCAATTGTGGTAACATAATCATCGCCTGAGAACTTGGCAAAGTCTGGTATCCTAAAATTGTGTGGGTACGGCATACGATCTATGTAATCAAGGTACGGTTTTCTGTAGCCGATCACCCTTCCTCTAGGTTGTATACCGAATTGTTCTCTCAACACGTTGGCAATTTGTTCTGCCCAATTGACATTGTCGGCTTGTGGTGATGGGTTTCGAAGCATGGAAAACAAAAATTTTCCTACGATTGCAACCAAAACACCAAGATCATATCCAGGAGATGCAAGTAAACGGTTTCAGAAGGACTCACCCTCGTAGACCGAAAGCGGGAATAACGTTCCCGCAAACAAACGTGGTTGATGTAGAGGTACACTCCCGACTTCGAAGTCGCGAAGATGAGCGCCACAAACGGCAGCGCCTCCGTACTTGGTCACACGTACGGATCAACGATGACCTCCAATCCCTCGTTCAATAGGCAGCGGAAGTAGAGGATCCCCGGAAAACTCCAACAACACTACAGCTTAGTGGTGGTGGTGGAGAAATAATTTCAGCAGCGCTTCGCATAAGCCACAGCTCGAAAAACGGATCAGCAGGAGGAGGGAGAATGGACCAACCAAAGGGTCAAATGGATGAACAACCAAGAGAGGAGCTCCTCCCTCCCTTTTATAGGAGGAGGAGGAGGCAAGGCCAAGGGGTGGCCGGCGCATGGGGTTGCCCCTTGCCCTCCCTCTCTTCATGTGAGTGATCTCTCCACTCACTTTAAAACAACCCACTTTGGTTTCCATTAAAACCCCACTCAAGAAATGAAAGAATTAACAAATATTAACATATACCCCCTTTAACTATTCCGATATCCCGAAACTATTCCGGCGATACTCGAAACAGTCCCTGTACTGTCCATATTTTTCTCCGGTGTTTCGTATCCACTCAAATGCATCGATGAACCTTAAGTGTGTCACCCTACGGTTCGTGAATAAAATGGACATGATTGAGACACCTCTCAGATCAATAATCATCAGCGGGATCTGGAGATCCATAATGACTCCCATTCACTCAACGATAAACTAGTGATCGCGTAAACCAGAAACGACATAACCAATTCCTTTTGTCTCACGATATTTTACTTGTCCGGGATCCGATCATCAGTATCAACTATACCTAGTTCGATCCCGTTACCGACAAGTACTCTTTACTCGTTCCGTGATATGACATTCTTGTGACCTAGTCACATGCTTGCAAGCGATGTCAATGTGATATCACCGAGAGGGCCTAGTATATCTCTCCATCATCCGGATGGACAAATCCCACTCTTGATGCATGAGCCTCAACTAATACTTTCATAGTACCCAAATCCATCTTTATAGTCACCGTGTTACGGAGTGACGTTTGATGTCATCAAAGTACTCTTCCGGAGTTAGTGATTGACATCATCTCATGGTCTAAGGAAAAGAGCTATTTCGTATGTGTTTGATACAGCAACAAACTAAATGACTTGATCGTATTTGCTATACCAACTTGGGTGTGTGTTCATCACATCATTCTTCTAATGACATGACCCCGTTATTAACAACATCCAATGTTCATGATCAGGAAACCTTGATCATCAGTTAATCAACGAGCTAGTTTAAAAAGAGGCTTTACTAGGAACCCTTTTGTTTATTAAACACACATGTATTAACGTTTCCGATTAATACAATTTTAGCATGAGAAATAAACATCTATTATAAACATGGAATATGATAATAAACAATTTATTATTGCCTCTCGGGCATATTCCCTTCAGTCTCCCACTTGCACTAGAGTCAATAATCTAGATTACATTGTGATGATTCTAACACCCATTGAGTTCTGGTGTTGATCATGTTTTGCCCTTGGGAGAGCTTTAGTCAACGAGTCTGCCACATTCAGATCCGTGTGTACTTTGCAAGTCTTTATATCACCATCCTTGACATGTTCACGGATGGAGTGAAACCGGCGCTTAATATGTTTGGAATTCTTGTGTGACCTTGGTTCTTTAGCATTGGCTATGGCACCATTGTTGTCACAATAGATAACCATCGGGTCCAACGCACTCGGAACCACACCTAGTTCGGATATGAACATCTTCATCCAAACCGCTTCTGCTACCGCTTCAAGCTGCAATATATTCCGCCTCTGTTGAAGATCCCGCCACCACAGATTGCTTGGAACTTCTCCACTCACTTGCTCCTCCATTCATTTCAAAAATGTACCCGGATTGAGACTTAGAGTCATCCGGATCGATTGTCAAAGCTAGCGTCGACGTAACATTTTGGCGACGAGCTCTTCTTCACCACCATATATGAGAAACATATCCTTAGTTCTTCTTAAGTACTTAAAGATATTCTTGATCAGCCGTCCGTGTTCAAAACCTGGATCGACCGTACCGCTAGTCAAACTAATAGCATGTGCCACATCCGGTCTTGTACACAACATAGCATACATGATAGAGCCTATGGTGAAGCATAGGAATCTTATTCATTACTTCTCTATCTTCTGCTATAGCTGGACTCTGAGTCTTACTCAACGTCTTGCCTTGCATCATAGGTAAGAACCCTTTCTTACTTTCGTCCATTCTAAACTTCTTTAGAATCTTGTCAAGATATGTACTTTGTGATAGCCCAATCAAGCGTCTCGATCTATCTCTATAGATTTTGATGCCTAAAATATATGCCGCTTCACCAAGGTCCTTCATTGAAAACTTACTGTTTAAGTAATCTTTTACACTTTTCAAAAATTCTATATCATTTCCTATCAACAATATGTCATCCACATATAATATTAGAAATGCTATAGAGCTCCCACTCACTTTCTTGTAAACACAAGATTCTCCGTAAGTTTGGACAAATCCAAAACCTTTGATTACCTCATCAAAACGGAGATTCCAACTTCGTGATGCTTGCTTCAGTCCATAAATGGATCGCTGAAGTTTGCATACCTTATCAGCATCCTTAGGATCAACAAAACCTTTGGGTTGTATCATATACAACTCTTCCTCAATGTTTCCATTAAGGAACGCAGCTTACATCCATCTCGCGATTTCATAATCGAAAAATGCAGCAATTGCTAACATTATCCTTACAGACTTTAGCATCGCTACGGGTGAGAAAGTCTCATCGTAGTCAACTCCTTGAATTTGTCGAAAACCCTTTGCGACAAGTCGAGCTTTATAGACGGTCACATTACCATCAACGTCTATTTTCCTTTTGAAAATCCATTTGTTCTCAACGGCCTTACGGTCATTGGGTAAGTCCACCAAAGTCCATACTTGGTTTTCATACATGGATCCCATTTCGGATTTCATGGCTTCTAGCCATTTGTCGGAATCTGGGCTCATCATCGCTTCATCATACGTCACAGGGTCATCATTCTCAACTACCATGACATTCATAGTAGGAACATAAAAGTCGTAGCGATATGCGCTCTTGTTGACCTGCGAGGTGCGGTAGTGTTCTCTTTCGGAGTTTCATGATCCTTATCATTAGTTCCCTCTTCATTTGGTGAAGTCAACTCCGAAACAACTTCCGGCGCTGCTGCACTTTCCATTCCATGAAGAGAAGGTTCAACAACCTCGTCGAGTTCTACCTTCCTACTATTCACACCTTTCGAGAGAAACTCTTTCTCCAAAAAGGATCCATTCTTGGCAACGAAAACCTTGCCCTCGGATCTGTGATAGAAGGTGTACCCAATTGTTTCTTTAGGGTATCCTATGAAGAAGAATTTTTCCGCTTTGGGTTCGAGTTTATCAGTTGGAAGTATCTTAAAATAAACATAGCATCACCAAACTTTTAGAAATGATGACTTAGGTTTGTTGCCAAACCATAATTCATACGGTGTCATTTCAACGGATTTAGATGGTGCCCTATTTAAAGTGAATGCATCTGTTTCTAGTGCATGACCCCAAAATGAAAGTGGCAAATCTGTAAGGGACATCATAGATCGAACCATATCCAATAAAGTACGATTACGACGCTCGGATACACCATTACGCTGTGGTGTTCCAGCAGGAGTGAGTTGTGAAACTATTCCACATTGTCTCATGTGTGTGCCAAATTCGTAACTAAGATACTCTCCTCCACGATCAGATCGTAGAAATTTGATCTTTCTGTTACGATGATTTTCTACTTCACTCTGAAATTCTTTGAACTTTTCAAATGTTTCAGACTTGTATTTCATTAAGTAAATATATCCATATCTACTCAAATCATCCGTGAAAGTAACGAAGTAACGATATCCACCACGCGCTGACACACTCATTGGACCACACACATCGGTATGTATGATTTCCAATAAGTCGGTTGCCCGCTCCATTGTACCGAAAAACGGGGTTCTAGTCATCTTGCCCATGAGGCATGGTTCACATGTTTCAAATGATTCATAATCAAGTGATTCTAGTAGTCCATGAGAATGGAGCTTCTTCATGCGTTTAACACAAATATGACATAAGCGGCAATGCCACATATATGCAGCAATATCATCATTCAACTTAATTCTTTTGGCATTAACATTATGAACATGTGTACTATTATCAAGATTTAAAATAAATAAACCATTCTTTTCAGGTGCATGACCATAAAAGATATTATTCATATAAATTGAACAACCATTGTTCTCAGACTTGAATGAATAACCGTCTCGCATTAAACAAGATCCAGATATGATGTTCATGCTCAACGCAGGCACTAAATAACAATTATTTAGGTTTATAACTAATCCTGATGATAATTGGATAGGTAGCGTCCCGACGGCGATCACATCAACTTTTGATCCATTGCCGACGCGCATCATTACCTCATCCCTTGCTAGTTGTCGCTTATTCCTTAGCTCCTGTTTCGAGTTACATATGTTAGCAACCGAACCGGTATCAAATACCCAGGTACTATCGCGAGTACTAGTAAGGTACACATCAATAACATGTATATCATATATACCTTTGCTCACTTTCTCGCCCTTCTTATCACCAGATATTTTGGGCGCTTGCGCTCAAAGGCTCAAAGGTTCTTTGCAGAAAAACATTCAAGATTCGACTTAGGGCCAGCCTTGGTCTTCTTCTCGGATGTGGCAACAGACTTGCCCTTCTTCTTGAAGTTACCCTTAGCCTTGCCTTTCTTCTTGAAATCGATAGTCTTTTGGACCATCAACACTTGATGTTCCTTCTTGATCTCCACTTCAGCTATTCGGCATTGACAGGCTCGGGAGAGACTTCTTCATGCCCTGCATGTTGTAGTTCATCACAAAGCTCTTGTAGCTTGGTGGCGTAGGACTGGAGAACACGATGAATTCCTAGCTCAATGGGGATCGTTATTCCCAAAGCTATGAGTTTATCGGCGCATCTGCACATTTTGAGTACGTGCTCACTAACGGAGTTGTTTTCCTCCATCATGCAGCTAAAGAACTTTTCTCAAGCTTCATAACTCTCATCGCGGCATGGGTGTCGAAGATCATTTTCAACTCTCTCATTGTATCAAAAGCATTCTTTGTGCTCGAAAGCGTTTTAGCGGCTCAGGCTCAAGGCCATACAAAATGCCGCATTGAACTAAACTGTGGTCCTCCTTGCGAGTCAAGAAAACATTTTTCTCCTCCTCGGGGGCATCATCAGCGGGCGGGGCACCTAGCGGCGTTTCTAGCACATAGCTCCTTTGAGCAGCGTGAGGAGAATCCTCGTGTTAAGGGCCCATTGGTAAAGTTGCTACCATTGGTGGCTAGTTTCTCTTTCTCCATGAACAGATTGAAATTGAAAGTAGGGGTGCCATCTACAACGATTTGCAAAGTTATTGAGACTAAGTTCATAATAGATTAAGTTCAATGTTAATTCAAAATTACTACGAGAACTCCCACTTAAAAACAACATCCCTCTAGTTGTCTTTAGTGATTACATGAACCAAATTCACTATACCGAAACCGATCATCACGAGAGACGGCATAGTTTCAAAGGCGAACATCAATATGTTCATCATATCATCCATATGACTCATGCTTTACCTTTCGGTTCGTGTTCCGAGGCCATGTCTCAGACATGCTAGGCTCGCCAAGTAGAACCAAAGTATTTGCGTGTGTAAATCGCTTACACCCGCTGTATGCGAACGTAGAGTCTATCACACCCGATCATCACGTGGTGCTTCAAACGACGAACTTTCTTAACGGTGCATACTATGGAAGAACACATTATTATCTTGATATTAATTTGGAGGATCATCTTATAGTGCTATCGACGTGATCATAATCAAGCAAAATAAGATGCATAAAAGGATTAACATCACATGCATGAATAAAGTGATATGATATGGTTCTTTCAAAGACTTGATCTCCATCTTGTGCGACATGGTATGATCTCCATCATTCCATCGGCATGGCACCAAGGTCCATGATGCTGCCATCTTGATTGTCTTCCTCCATTACAATATATCACATGGACATATACTTAGCACGTAGGCTATAAAAGAAAAACAACCAAATGGCTCTCGCCGTTGTTTAAATTTACAATAAATTTCATTTCATACAACAATCTTTGTATCAATGACCATATCACATCACAAGCCCTGCAAAACAAGTTAGACGCCTCTAATTTATTTTTGCATATTTTACGTGGTTTTGGGCTTTCTAGGAAAAAACTGTTCTTACCTACGAACAAGAACCACAACGGTGATAAAAACATTATTAGCAAACCGTTGTAAATTAGATCATGACTATAGTAGGAGAAACAGACACCCGCAAAGCCACTTATGCAATACTAGTTGCATGTCGAGCGTGGAACAAGTCTCATGTGCGAGGACATGTAAGGTTAGTCCGGGCCGCTTCAAATCCCACTATGCCACCATGATCCAAAATACACGAAAGTATGCAATAACATGATCATCAACGCCCACATCCACATGTGTTTTAAACCGTACAAAACATCTACGCATAGACACGGCTCTGATACCACTGATGGGTTTCGAAGCATGGAAAACAAAAAGTTTCCTACGATTGCAACCAAAACACCAAGATCATATCCAGGAGATGCAAGTAAACGGTTTCAGAAGGACTCACCCTCGTAGACCGAAAGCGGGAATAACGTTCCCGCAAACAAACGTGGTTGATGTAGAGGTACACTCCCGACTTCGAAGTCGCGAAGATGAGCGCCACAAACGGCAGCGCCCGCATTTGGTCACACGCACGGATCAACGATGACCTCCAATCCCTCGTTCCGGTGGGCAGCGGAAGTAGAGGATCCCGGAAAACTCCAACAACACTACAAATTAGTGGTGGTGGTGGAGAAATAATTTCAGCAGCGCTTCGCATAAGCCACAGCTCGAAAAACGGATCAGCAGGAGGAGGGAGAATGGACCAACCAAAGGGTCAAATGGATGAACAACCAAGAGAGGAGCTCCTCCCTCCCTTTTATAGGAGGAGGAGGAGGCAAGGCCAAGGGGTGGCCGGCGCATGGGGTTGCCCCTTGCCCTCCCTCTCTTCATGTGAGTGATCTCTCCACTCACTTTAAAACAACCCACTTTGGTTTCCATTAAAACCCCACTCAAGAAATGAAAGAATTAACAAATATTAACATATACCCCCTTTAACTATTCCGATATCCCGAAACTATTCCGGCGATACTCGAAACAGTCCCTGTATTGTCCATATTTTTCTCCGGTGTTTCGTATCCACTCAAATGCATCGATGAACCTTAAGTGTGTCACCCTACGGTTCGTGAATAAAATGGACATGATTGAGACACCTCTCAGATCAATAATCATCAGCGGGATCCGAGATCCATAATGACTCCCATTCACTCAACGATGAACTAGTGATCGCGTAAACCAGAAACGACATAACCAATTCCTTTTGTCTCACGATATTTTACTTGTCCGGGATCCGATCATCAGTATCAACTATACCTAGTTCGATCCCGTTACCGACAAGTACTCTTTACTCGTTCCGTGATATGACATTCTTGTGACCTAGTCACATGCTTGCAAGCGATGTCAATGTGATATCACCGAGAGGGCCCAGAGTATATCTCTCCATCATCTGGATGGACAAATCCCACTCTTGATGCATGAGCCTCAACTAATACTTTCATAGTACCCAAATCCATCTTTATAGTCACCGTGTTACGGAGTGACGTTTGATGTCATCAAAGTACTCTTCCGGAGTTAGTGATTGACATCATCTCATGGTCTAAGGAAAAGAGCTATTTCGTATGTGTTTGATACAGCAACAAACTAAATGACTTGATCGTATTTGCTATACCAACTTGGGTGTGTGTTCATCACATCATTCTTCTAATGACATGACCCCGTTATTAACAACATCCAATGTTCATGATCAGGAAACCTTGATCATCAGTTAATCAACGAGCTAGTTTAAAAAGAGGCTTTACTAGGAACCCTTTTGTTTATTAAACACACATGTATTAACGTTTCCGATTAATACAATTTTAGCATGAGAAATAAACATCTATTATAAACATGGAATATGATAATAAACAATTTATTATTGCCTCTCGGGCATATTCCCTTCATGTGGTGCAACCGGACACTACCGATTTTCATTGTTCACGCCCTGCCCCCCGAGTGCAAACTCGGCCCTTTGTCCAAATCGTGCCACAGGAGGTCTTGGTACTTGGTCATATTCATGATTAAAACTCAAGGTATCGGGTATGGGCGCGAAAGGTTCGACGTACGGCACCACTCTATACGGCGCTTGTTTCACGGTTGTGGCTCCCCGTGATTGCGGAACATGATCCGTTTCGATCGGCTGATAAGCCGATAAACTGATGCTATTGGAGGGTCCGTTCGACGGATTTGATGCGCTTATCTTAGCCCCATCCGTGTGCCCATGGTAGTGTGTAAATCCATCTATCTGTATGCTTGGTTTAAGAACAGTAGGTTGAGTCGGCATCATGACAGGTGTTTGAGCCGACATTTTTACTGTACTGGTGTTAGGGGTTATGGAGTATACTGGGTATGTAGGGATGGTTTGTGGTGGATCTAGTAGGTTTCCAGACACAGCCAATTCCTGAGCGATCGTTTTCACACTATTTTCTATCATCAGCTTTAAAGTAGATACTAGAGCCGATGATTGGTTAATTAGCGCGTGATGAACAGATTGTTCAATCATATTTGATAAATCAGCTTGAGCGGGTGCGTATCGGCTTACCGGATCGGATGATGAATCCCCGATCGGATTGATGCTTGGTAGTGCAGTTTTTTGAGTAACGCCACGACGTGTTTTCTGGAAGCACCGTAGCATCATCTCTTCCAAAGCTGCCTTTCGGTCTTCGATTTCTTTTCGCTGCTCAGGGGTTAAATCGGCCATTTGAGGCGCGATTATAGCATCGGTATTGATATCGGCGGCGACCGCAGGCTTGTCGGTTGGTGACATTTTTGATTTTCTTGGTCCCACCGGGCGTGCCAAAATATGTTCGCGCAAAAAACGTGAAGGAGGGTTTTCGGCCTCGAACACACAAGACAAACGCCGGGTTTGCAGAGCGTGCCAGTCAATTTGACCTGAAATTGACAAGGTAGAGTTTGTAATTTGATCAAAGCCAATAAACAAGGACCTATCGGCTTTTCGCTAGTCGGCAAGAACCGATTAGGGGATAACTAGATCAACCGGTTACAATTGATCCGGATACAAGGTAAAATCGGCTTCGAGAAGGCGATGCGCAACAAAGCGAAGCAGATCGAACCTGGTTGAAGTCGGCAAAATCAACAATCGGCGATGCGCAACTATGTTGATTCCGTCGACTTGCAGAGAGGTCTATGAAGCTAAAAAAAACAATGTAAAAGAAAAGCTTGTAAAAAAAAATAGATGTGTGTTGTTGAATTGATTGATTCCCGCTTGACGTCTGCCCCCTTTTATAACACACCTGGCCGATCCGAGTTGTACATAGATACGGTGCGTTTATCCGTATCGACCTCTAATCTGATTTCCTTTCCTTTTTAGAAACGGAGTTTCCTTCTGATTCGTTTACCGATTTCTTTCCATACGAACACTTCCTTTCCGTTTCAGACCGATTTCAATACATGCCGAATTTTGGTGCAAACACTTCCAAATACAGCCAACTCCTGAGCAATCGTTTTGACACTGTTCTCAATCATTAGTTTTAACGTGGATACTAGAGCCAATGATTGGTTGATCAGTGCATGATGTACAGATTGCTCAATCATACTGGATAATTCAGCTTGGCCAGGTGCATATCGGCTTACCGGGTCAGTAGGTGGATCGCCGATGGGATTGATTGTTGGAAGTGCAGTCTTTTGAGTAACCCCTCGCCGTATTTTTTGGAAACATTGCAACATCATCTCTTCCAACGCTGCTTTCTGATCTTCAACTTCTTTTCACTGCTCGAGGGTTAAATCGGCCAACGTGGGCGCGATTATTGCATCTGTATTTATATCGACGGAAGCCATGGATTTGCCAGTCGACGACATGATTATTTTTCTTCGTAGTCCCACTGGGCGTGCCAAAATATGTTCGTGCTAAAAACATGAAGTATGGTCCCTAGCTTCGAACATACGAGACAAACGCCGGGTTTGAGCGTGCCAGTCAATTTGACCTAAAATTGATAAGGTAGATCTTATGAAATCGATCAAAGCTGATAGCAAAGGATTATCGGCTTTGACCCTTGTCGGCTAAAGGCCGATTAGAGGGATAACTAGATCAACTGGTTGCGGCTGATCTAAAGGTAAAGGTAGATCGGCTTTGAGAAGGCGATGCGCAACAAAACAAAGCAAATCAAACCTGAGATGAAATTGACGTAATCAACAAATTGGCGATGCGCAACTCTTTATTGATCTCGTCGACTTACAGAGGGATGCTTACAAAAGACTAAGAAAAACGAAAAGAACTGTAAACGTAGATGTACGATTGTGTAGATTGATTGATTCCCCTTTGCTTGCCTTCTGGTCCACCTATTTTATACGCCTGAGCCGATCCGAGTCCTGCACAAATACGGTAACCAGATCCGTATCGGCCTTGATCCGATTCCCTTCCGTTCTTGTAAGGGACTCCTTGTTGGATACGGCATCCGTTTCCATTGTACACGGTCTATCTTTGCGCGCCAAATATTGGTGCAAACAAGATCTTTGTTTTTTTAGGAAAAATGGACCAAGAAAACATTTTTCCCGGGATCTGAAGAAAAAACGGACTACAAAAACATTTTTTCCGGCCAAAACGGAGAAAAGATGAACGAAAAACGAATTTCTATTTTTTTAGAAAAAATGGACCACGAAAACATTTTTCCCGGGGTCTGGAGAAAAAAACGAACAACGAAAACATTTTTTCGACAAAAACGGAGAAACGACGAACGAAAAACGAATTTGCATTTTTTTTAGGAAAAACGGACAACGAAAATATTTTTCCGATGCTCCGGAGAAAAAACAGACGACGAAAATATTTTTTCCGGGAAAAAATAGAATAAGAAACGACCACGAAAACATCAATCATGTAATTTTTCACGTATACTCAAAGTCCTTTAATGCTTGAGATCCTATAAGCGCCTAATTTGGCTAGTCATGCCGATGGAGTGCGACTCTAGCATAATCGGCTCAATGTCAGATTTATTTACACTTATGAAGTCACAATCTCCCAACGGTCTGCCCGATAGGCACTCACATTTACCATCAACATAGCTAGAATCGGCTATACCAGCCGGATCTACCTCCTCGGCCTTGACGATCTCAACCTCATCTCCGTCCCACTGGATCAGGACTTGATGCATCGTAGAAAGGATGCAACAATTGGCATGTTGTTCGTGCTAAAAATATGAAGCAAGGTTTCTAGCCTCAAACATAGAAGACAAACACCGAGTTTGCAAGGCGTGCCCGTCAATTTGACCTGTAATTGATAAGGTAGAATTTATAAGCAATCAAAGCCGATAAAACAACGATTATCGGCTTAACGCTAGTCGGCTAAAAGCCGATCAGGAGATAACTAGACCAACCTAACGGTTAATCCAAATACAAGGCGAAATCGACTTTGAGAAGGCAATGCGCAACAAAACAAAGCTGATCGAACCTGAGCAAAATCGGCTAAAACCAACAATCGGCGATGCGCAACTCTGTTGATTTCGTCGACTTATAGAGAGATGTTTGTGTTGAGGAACGCGGTATCCTACTCTAGCACAAATTAAAATTTTCTACCGCGCAACCAGAAAGCTACTCGCAAGAATAGGATCATAGATCAATTACCACTAGACGCGCAGTTGCGGAATCCTTCACACGTCGATGTAGTGGATCGTTCCCGCTGCAGTCGTGGATCGTCCTCGCCTCGCCGTGGATCGTCCTCGCCTCGTCTGGCCGCGGATCGTCCTCACCTTGTCTGGCCGCGGATCGTCCTCGCACGCCGCAGTCGCAGCAGCGTCACCACAGCAGTCCACACGTCCAGGGATGGGACGCCGTGCGTCGGTGTGCAAGCACCAGATCGCTCGGCAGGGGCAGCGAGAGGAGGTGGCTAGGGTTTCTGGCGAAACACCTCTAAAACGCACGAGAAAAAGTGTGTGCTGCGTCCAGCCTCCTCCCCTCCTTATATAGCCACGAGGTGAAACCCTAAGCAGTCAGGGCCCATCTACGTGCTAAGCCCACGAGGTCCATTAATTACGGATCCAATCCGAATTAATGCGTCTCAGCCCGTTAAGTGTGTGACTCTGTAGGTTTATGCGCATTTGGACATGGATTTGGAAGACCCTTTTCTAATCCGATAGTCGGTAGCGGCTCCTTGCAGAGCATGCCAACTCCCAAACGCATATGACTAAAGTACTGATGTAATAATCCCTTTGCCAAACTATATGAAGATCGAACTCAAGGCGAGAAGAATGTCATCCTTTGACAGTTCAATCCATCTCTCGTATCCGTGATATATTAATAAGTTGTGATTGACTCCTCAATCACGGCATGGCCATGCACTTCCTTAATCATATCACACGAGTGGCCTAGACATATATCTCCGTTACATTGGAGTGGCAAATTCCATCTTGACTGCTCACTTCCCTCTACATGTTTCATAGTAAACATGAAAGCTACCTTTATAACTATCCGGTTAGGAAATAGTGTTTGGTAACCCCAAGGTAAACTATTACACATGTAGGGAATATGACAATCTCAGGTCTAAGGATCATACATCTACTATGTATGAGATATACTGATGACACATAAGAATGTAACATTCTCGCAGTGTCCCATTGTGGGTCTATCTAACAAATGTTCTTCAACATGCGTCCACAATGTATTGATGATATCTCCATATCCCATGATCTATGAAACATGATCATCGAACAATACATGTGCTGATCTATTCATCGTTGTCCTATACGATGATATCCGATCAGAGATATTTATCGAATTATATCAATAAGTAAAGAGCTTCATAAACCAGTCACACACTTGTTGATCAAAACAATGATATACATTCATTGGACCAATAATCATATTATTATTCATAAACATAGTCATGTTATAATCATCCATATGATTGCCTCAAGGGCATAACACTAACAGTTTGTAAATCTAAAAACGATGCAAAAAGAGCTGTAAAAAGTAGATGTGTGTTGTGTTGGATTGATTCATCGCCCCACGGCTCGTCCCTCTTATAATGCTCTGGCCGATCCGAGTCACACATGGATACGGCAGCTAAATCCGTATCGGTCTTTGATCCGATTCCCTTTCCTTGTTGGGAACGAATTCCCTTGACGCCGGCTTATCTTTTCCACAAAAACTTTTATATCCAAATTGGGCCGATTTTACCATAAAAGCCGAATTTTGGTGCAAACATATGCCCCCCATTTTTGGAAGATAACTTGTTATTTTCCAAAAAATTCTATCGGCCTTACTTCCATATCGGCTTATGGGAGAATCTTTCTCGAGAACCACCCCATTAACTGCGCCGTAATAATCTCGGTGCGCTTTAAATTCACAACTGTTCCCGCATGTTTACCTCTTTTCACCGCAGTATAAATATGGGGTCCCCCCACAGTCATTTTCACATTTTCGAGCTCTCGATTCACCAGTAATCGGCTTCCTCCTCCTTTCTCGTCAAGTTCTCCTTTTTCCCGATTGGCTGTCATGGATCCAACCCAGGTATTTATATCGATTCCTCAGAGCTTAGATCAATTCTTCCTTGGACCGATAGGAACCGTAACCTCCGACTCTGTAATCAACGAGGAAATCCCTAAGCTTCCTTTATCGGCTGCGGGGTATAATACAAAAGAATGGGGAAAAAGTTTTAGAGCTTGGCCCACAGCCCTTAAAGGGTGGCGATCGTGGTACATTAGAGTGTCGGCTAAAAAAGAGCAGAGTGGGAAAGGTTAGGGATAGCCGAATGTCTTCCCCTGAGTTTAGCCGATCCTGAAGCTAACGAACCTTTGGTAGCATCGGCTTGTTAATTTTGGTCCGACTCCTTTAATGCCTTCCTTTTTAGAACTTGTCCAATCGGCCCAACTCTCCTCGATGTTGCTCATCTATGTTGTCTTAGACCAGATGGAGACCAATTATCGGTTTTTAGTGGTAAGCCCCATCATATGTTGATTCGTAAGATAGGGGAGGGTTGGCGTAAATATATTCAAAACAACAACAAGGTTAATGGGCTTGTATCGGACGAAGAGCACGTCGCCTTCCTCAACCGCTGGCTAGATAGGTTTCTTTTCTGTGGAGCTTCCCTCGGTCCGACCCAAACTTACCAGCTGGTAGCAGAACAATTGATAGAGGGTCGTCGACTTGCATTAGGAAAACTGTTTTTAGGGTCTGTGTTCCAAACGATGCATATTATCCGGAGTCGACTATTTTCTGGTTTTGCCAACTTTGTGGTCGTTAACATAGGGGGTCCTTTATGGTTCATCCAGACCTGGTTGTATTGCATGTTCAACCGATCCATCCTTTCTAAACCCATAGATCAATCGGCTTTTCCTTGTGAAGATTACCCAGAAAACACAATCCATGTATATAGGGCTAGCCGATCTTACGGGGAGAAGTTCATAATGTGCTCCACTGACGACCAAAAAGCAACTCCTGGTGGCATGCACAAATATATTTCTTTCTTCTTGACACTAGACCGATTGTCTTTTGGCCAGCATGATTTTTTCAGTTATCTTGATGCAGTCGATTATCCTTGGCCCTCCTTTCTTCATTTAGACGCAGATAGTGCTCAAATGCCCCAATCGACTTTGGATTTGTACAAAATCTTCCTATCTCCTTGTATCTTTCATGCTGGTTTAAACACCAGAAATTGTACTTTTCAACCATCATACGAATTTTATCATCCTTTTGTCTATGCCCGATAGTTGGGCTTCGGTCAAGCCATACCTAGCTTTTCTTTGCTTGAGCGTATCGAACCTCATACCAGGGTAACCAATTCGACCGCGGCTGAAGTCGTTCTTGAGCTTGCCGATGAATTTCAAGTTGTCCACATGCCACATTTCCTTCTTAACACCCGCCAGTCAAGCTCATTCTCTCACTGGTGGTCCTTGGTATCCGATGACCTTCTGATGGATAGGACACCGTCGACTATCATTTCCTTATTTTTGCCTGACTTTCGTAAGCCGACGGTAGCAGCTACCAGCAGTTCGAGTGAGAGTTCAGGCTATGCCAACTCTTCAATAGCCGTAGAGGTACCGGCGTTTATTCCCTTTCGTAGTTTCTATTTGCGATCGGCTTTACCGAGCTCTATGTCTTTCGCAGTCGAGGACTGTTACGGACGTCAGAGAACCAGCAGCCGATCCAAATGTTTCCGCCGGCAGTAGCCGACAGAGGCGCCCGGGGCAGACGGTTGGTACCACGGGCTGCGCTTCAGGTACCTTGGGTATCCATAGCCCATCTTTATCGGACCTTGCCTGTCAGCAACGTCCAAGTAAGTTGCTTTACTTGTATCGGCTTCTATCTTTCTCGTCTTGCCCGATGTTAACCTGGTATGTTACAGAGAGAAGGAAGAAGTCTACTAGGCCATCCCCTAGACCCGCGAAGCGTTCGGCTGATCATTCCCCGGAGCAGTCGGCTACTGATGTAAGTCTGGTCCCGTTTGTTTTAAGCAATATTTTTTCGCGATGCTGATCATCCTTTGTTTTTCAGCAATCGCCATCGGTACAAGTGGCGGGGGTTCTAGCCGACCTCCAAGGGAAATCATCGGCCCTTCCACCCGTGTTGTCTCCGACACTTCCCGTTGTGCCGCCGCCTACAGTTATGGTGCCGATTTCTCCTAACTTAGCTGATCCTGCCAACCTCCTAGGCTTCACCTTGGATGAGCTGAGTGATCCCGAGGTGGTAGCTACGGACGACTATCCGGCCGATGTTCGGCGGATTCTCGATGCTTCCATCATCGCGTCGGCTGCTGTGACTTCCAAGCCGGGCATGCAGGAAAGACTTAATCGTCTCCTTCATGAAGTCATGCAACCCGAAGTGAAACTCTTGGAGAACACCCAACTACTTAGGAATGACATGGCCGCTGTACAAGCCGATCTTCCGTCAGAGGCCATGAATGCTTTATTAGATGTTTGCCACTTGGATGACCGGAGAGAGGCGGTGCAAGCGGCTAGATCTAGAATCGCCCAGAGAGAAGCATAGAGAGCCTATCAGAAGATTCTGGATGAGCTGGTGGCCGATGCCAAGCTTAAGAAGAGGGAATTTGATCAAGGCACTGCTGCCCTTAAGCTAGGCAAAGGCAGAGCACAAGAGTTGGAGACGGCCAAGAAGAAGCTTGAAGAACAACTGGCCTTGGTGACAAAGGAACTGGCCGACTGCCAACTGAAGAACGCCGAATCGGCTTCGTCTCTGGTGGACAAGAAGAAGCAGATAGGTGAAGTTTTTGCTCAAGTCAAGGTTCAGTCGGCCAAGGTGGTTCCTGTCCCTGGTGATGCGGCAGCCAATGAAAGACTTGTTGAAAGCATCCAAGCGACCATCGGGAAGGCAGCAGTGGCACTATCTGGTTTAGGCGCTCATTTGCCCGGATCAGGGCTGTAAATCTTTTAACGCTGTTTTAAAATTTCTTGGGTATGGTGATGTGAATTCTGGATGATGTAACTTGATCGGCTGTTTAACCGATCTTCCTTCCGTACTTATGCCTTTGTAATTAGCTTTTAAAATCGATTCTGCTTTTGTATTTATGATCCAATCCAAACGCTAGGGTGGTATGCCTTCAAGTACTTTCCATTAATTGCTTTAGGTAGGACCAATCCGTCTAGGGTCTCAATTATGTACGAATTTCCGTTAATCGGCCGGTTTATCTTATAGGGTCCTTCCCATGTTGGGGACCATTTTCCGAATAGGCTATCCTTAGACCCAACAGGCAGTATGGTTTTCCATACTAGATCGGCTTCGTTAAAGGTTTTAGCCACGACCTTTTTATTATACGCCCGAGCAACTTTTTCCTTAATTGTTCTTTTTAAGCCGATCCAATATAATTAGCCTTAGTTCGGCTAAGTCGTCCAGATTGTCTAGCATCGCTTGCTTGTATTCATCGGTCGGTAATTTATCTTGCTCAGCTACTCTGACCGAGTCGATGTTGATTTCTACGGGTAAAACGGCTTCTTGTCCATATACTAGCTGAAAAGGTGACATTTTCTGATAATATTGAGTGCCATTTTCTTGGTTTCTCCTCGATTTTTCTTTTTATCAACTTTATTAGAGTCTTGTTTGACAACTCGGCCTGTCCATTGGCCTGAGCATAATAAGGGGAGGAGTTAAGTAGTTTTATCCCAAGACTTTCTGCAAAGTCTCTGAACTCCTTAGATATGAACACTGTCCCTTGATCGGTCGTGATTGTTTGGGGAATCCCAAACCTATGGACGATGTGTTCGTTGACAAAGCCGATTAATTCCGTACTGGTGACCCTTTTGAGTGGTATGGCTTCTACCCATTTTGAGAAGTAATCGGTTGCTGCTAGAATAAACTTATGTCCCTTGCTGGATGATGGAAATATCTGACCGATTATATCTATACTCCATCCTCTGAACGGCCATGGTTTGATGATCGGGTATAAAGCCGATGCTGGTGCTGACTGTATGTTGCCAAACTTTTGACATGTTTGGCATCCTTTGTAATACTTGAAGAAGTCTTCTAACATTTTCGGCCAAAAATATCCTGTTCGTCTTAGCATCCATTTCATTTTATGGGCCGATTGATGTGATCCACAAATCCCTTCATGGACTTCTCCCATCGCTATTTTGGCTTCCTTTGTCCCCAAGCATCTTAGCAGCAAGCCTTCCATGGTTCGAAAGTATAATACGTCTTCCAGTAGAACGTATTTGAGTGCTTTACGCCTGACTTTCTGCTCAGTCGGCCTAGATGGTTCTAATAAATAATCCCTTATTTCCGTTCTCCAGTCGATAGGATGGACACACATGATCGGCCAATTGTTTAGCTCGATTGATTCCTGTCAGCTTTTTACTCTATAACCTGACGCACGTTGTGCCAATAAGTTTGCCTTGTCATTGACTTCTCTGGGGATGTGTTTTATGGAGAACGTTGTGAAGGTCTCAATAATTCGGAGGCATCGATGCAAGTATTGAGCCAACGTATTGTCATTGCATCGGTATTCCCCTTTGACCTGCTGCACAATTAACATTGAATCCTCGAAGGCTTCGACGTCTTTTACCCCGATGCTGTCCAGGAACTGCAGCCCTCTTAGCAGTGTTTCATACTCTGCTTGATTGTTAGAACATCGGCTATTTAGCCGATACATGAACTCAAAGTCTTGTTTCTTTGGTGAGACTAGAACTATACCGATGCCTTCACCCTCTTGGCAAACAGATCCGTCAAAGTACAATTGCCAAGGGGTCACACCGGCTGCCCTAGTTAACGTAGCATTTCCTGTAATGAAATCGGCTATGGCCTGTCCTTTCACAGATTTAGCCGATTCGTATATCAAGTCGAACTCAGTTAAAGCATACGCTCATTTACCAAGTCAACCTCGCAAAATCGGTGCGGATAATATGTATTTAATTACGTCGGTTTTGCAGGCTATAACGCATCTTGATGTCAAAATATAATGCCTTAACTTGGTGCAAGCAAAGTATAAAGATAAACATAATTTTTCTACTGGGGGGTACCTGATTTCTGTGTCCAAAAGACATCGGCTTAAGTAGAATATGGCTCGTTCCTTTCCATCGGCTTCTTGTGTCAGAACTGCCCCAATCGTATCTCCTTCAGCCGATATATATAATCTGAAAGGTATGCCATTCTTTGGGGCGACTAATACTGGTGGGTTAATCAGATAACTTTTCACATCATCGAAGGCCCTTTGTTGATCGGCTCCCCATTCGAACTCTTGGTCGTCTTTTATCTTCAATAATGGTGTAAAGGCACGAATTCGCCCGGACAGGTTTGAAATGAAGCGTCGCAAGTAATTGATTTTGCCTATCAATACTTGTAACTCCTTTTTATTTGTTGGCGGCTTAGTATCGGCTATAGCTTTCACCTTTGCTTGGTTTACTTCAATTCCTTTTTCATGCACTGTAAACCCAAGGAATTGGCCAGCCGATATTCCAAAAGCGCATTTGAGCTGATTCATTTTTGACCCGTGTGCCTGTATGTTTTCAAACATCTTTTCCAAATCGGCTAAGTGTTGCCAATCCTCTTTGGATTTAACTACCACATCGTTGATGTAAATTTTCACAGTATTGCCGATTAAGTTATGGAAAATATGATTCATAGCGCGTTGATAAGTGGTGCCGGCATTTTTTAAACCGAACGTCATAACAGTCCATTCGTAGAACCCTAAAGCTCCTGGGCATCTGAAGGCTGTTTTGGGTATATCGGCTTCTGCCATGAATATTTGATTATATCCGGCATTTCCATCCAAGAAACTTATGATTTTGTTTCCAGATGCGGCATCGATGAGCATATCGGCTATAGGCATCGGATATTCGTCTTTCGGTGTGGCTTTATTTAAATCTCTAAAATCGACACACACTCGAAGCTTGCCGTTTTTCTTTCTTACAGGGACGATATTTGAGGCCCACTCAGCGTATCGGCAAGGCATGATAAACTTGGCCTCAAGTAATCGTCCTACCTCTTCTTTTATAGCATCATATAGTGTAGGGTTAAATCGCCTCGAGTACTGTTTGAATGGCCGATACCCAATTTTTATAGGTAGCCGATGTTCGACCAGTTGTCGGCTTAAACCTGGTATTTCATAGTATTCCCATGCAAAACAATCTTTATATTTTCTTAGTATCTCGACCAACTTTGCTTTGTAGTTAGGCTATAATCTAGCACTTACAAATGTTGGTCTTTTCCTATCACCTTCTCCGATGTCGACTTCCTCGAGCTAGTCGGCAGAGGTAAAACATTGTCCTCGCCTCTCTTCTTCGAAATCTTCAATAGCCTCCTCGTACTCCCCTTGCCGATAGCTCTTTGCCTTTTCCTGTAACTTTACTATTGTTTTGGACTCCATCTTCTTACTACTTCGCTTGTCCGATCAAATGTGTTAGGTTTGACACTGATCGGCTTGAATCCTGATTTCTCGATGCAAATAAAATCACAATCGTCTAACACCTTTCCTGATATGCATTCGGCCTCTTCGTGTGGCCAGTTAGTATCAGGACTGGCCATAGCAATATGAGCTGATGTATCGGCGGGTATAACTTCAACCGTATCACCGTTCCATTGTACTAGTTTCTGATGCATAGTCGATGGTATGCAACAATTGGCGTGGATCCAGTCCCGCCCGAGGAGCACGCTGTAATTGCCCTTTGCTTCAATCACAAAAAATGCAGTCGGCAAAGTTTTACTGCCGACTGTTAATTCTGACATCATTACCCCTTTTGCTTCGGTGGGATCCCCCGTGAACTCATTTAACACCATGTTCGTCTTAATCAAATCTTCATCGGCTTTCCCCAATTTCTTAAAAGTACTTAAAGGCATAAGATTGACCGTTGCTCCACCATCAACCAACATCCGTGATATTGGTCGGCCATTGATATGCCCTTTGAGATATAATGGCTTTAGATGTCGATGCATATCTTGGGGGTTTTCGAATACGGCGTCTGGTGCACCAAGGCACAACTGGGCGAATACTTCCTCAGCTGATTCTTCCCCAGTTTTGAATTCTGCGGGCAAAGTAAACACCATATTTAAATCCATCGGCGGTGTATCATCTCGGATCATCGGAGACCCGGATTCAACCGATTGATCTGAATCACTATCGGCTTGCTCCTTTCTCCTCCATTCTTGTTTCCCAATCGGTGCAGGTCTCAATTTATTAAACACCCGATCTCGTTCTTTCTCCTTTTTGGTTTCTCTCTCTTCTTGTGTCTTCAACCGTTGAAGTCTTCTGCGCTGTGATTTGCTCAGACCCGAAGGGCACCACCTTGGTTTAGGTTCTATCGGCTTTCTAATTTTTCGACCAGATTGCTAACCTCACTGTCGGATTCTATCCTGATCGTGTCGTTGGGAGCCGATATTTCTTGAGCTCGGGAGGTTTCGCCCTGTTCTGGTATCGACAATCTTTCGTGGACCGGCTTTCTGTTCTCTGTATCTAGCCGATCGTATACTGGCCTTGATAATCTATCTTTAGCCGATTGGTTCGGCCGATGTCTAGTTGAGTGCTGCATAGGGCACGACAGCACTGTGGGTAAGGCCATTCCTTTATCCCAGCAAAACTGCCAAAAGGGGCACTTCCGATGTTCTTCTTCTTCAGTTCTTGGCCAATAGGATGCGTTCGGCCGACAGTACCTGTCTGCTGGATGAGTACTTGGCCTGTTAGAGTGACTTAGTTGACGGGAGTTTTGTCTGTGGTTTATCCTTTCATACTTTCCCAGCAGTTGTGAGAAAGTTCGCTTTGGTTTGAAGCTGGTCTTTCTTGAGACATTCTCCGCCTTGTACCATCTACCAATTTCCAAATTTCCTTTTGGTCTTACTGTCCTCGACTTTTGCCCATTTTTATCGGCCTCGATCTGTACTGAGCCGATAGTGATTTGAACTGTTTCATCTCCTTTTGACCGTATTTCAACCTTCTTAGTCGGCTTGATATCCTCTTCCATTGGTTCCTTTCCTTTCCGTAAACACTGGACCATGTTGATCTGGAAGGTATTAGCGTCTATCTGCATAGCCGATTCTTCTGCAAACTTCAATCGTCCATCGGCGATAGCCGATTGAATCTGTTGTCGAAAAATATTACAATCGTTAGTGTTATGTGAAAATGAATGGTGCCATTTACAATACCTTCGCTTTTTAATCTCTTCGACCGATGGGATAACGTGTCCTTCTGGTAGTTTTATGAGTTTTTCTTGCAGCAATAAATCGAATATCTTGTCTCATTTTGACACGTCGTATGAATACTTGACTTCTGCTTTATTTTTCATCAGCTTGAGTAAAGAGCATACAAGCGACTTTTTGGAACCTTTAGTTCACTCGGCTATATTTATCTCTACTTCTTCGTCCTTAGAAGTGTCGCTTGAATTATATTCCACCATGTTTACCTTAGCCTTTTCATTGCCATTCGATCTAAATCTATCCTTGAATCCCTTGTTTTCTAGGTCAGGGAATTCTTGTCCTGCCAGTTTCTCCTTCAATGGCGAGATTAGCCATTGAAATGCTAGATCTGCTAATTGATCATCAGGCAACGTTACGCTAAAGCATCTGTTCCGTACGCCTCTAAATCTCCTCATGTAGTCGGAGACCGATTCGCCGTACTTCTGTCGGACTGAGCTAAGATCGGAGATTCTAAGCTCCATAGTTCTCGAAAAGAAGTACTCATGAAATCGGCTTTCCAAATCGCTCCAGATGTGAACCGAGTTTGGAGGTAAATTGGTAAACCAAGTGAATGCTGCACCGGACAGTGATAAAGGAAATAGCCTAATTTTTAATCTGTTAGACTGTGCAGCTTCCCCACACTGAGCCATAAATCGTCCGACGTGTTCGATAGTGGTAACGGAGTCATCACCTGAAAATTTGGCGAAGTTCGGTATCCTATAGTTGTGCGGATATGGCATACGATCTATGTAATCGGGATACGAGTTCCTATAGCCGATTACCCTCCCTTTAGGCTGCAAGCCAAACTGTTCTCTTAACACGTTAGCAATTTGTTCCGCCCAATTAATATTGTCGGCTTGTGGTACAGCCTGACATTGCCAATTTTCATTGTTTACACCCTGCTCCCCGAGTGCCAACTCGGGTCGTTGTCCAAATCGTGTCGCAGGGGGTCTTGGTACTTGATCATAATCATGGTTTCTAAAAACCAACGTATCGGGTATAGGTGCAAAAGGTTCAACGTATGGTACTACCCTATATGGTGCTTGGCTTCTGGCCACAATTCCTTGCGATTGTGGAACCTGATCTGTTTCGATCGGCCGTGAAGCCGATAGACCGGTGCCATTAGCAGAGGGTATATTGGACGGGCTCGGTATATTTATTTTTGCCCCATCCGTATGTCCATGGTAGTGTGCTACCCCCCTTTATGGGAACTAGGCCTTAACACAGTAGGTTGGGTCGTCATCATGAGAGGTGTTGGAGCCGACGCATTTACCGTGTTGGCATTGGGTGGTATAGAGTACACAGGATATGTAGGGAGAGGTTGTAATGGATCTAGCAGGTTCCCAGAGGTGGCCAACTCTTGAGCAATTGTTTTGACACTATTCTCGATCATCGGCTTCAATGTAGATACTAGAGCCGATGACTGATTGATTAGTGCGTGGTGTACGGGTTGCTCAATCATAGTGGATAAATCGGCTTGAGCAGGAGCATATCGGCTTACCAGGTCAGGTTGCGAATCGCCAATAGGGTTGATTGTCGGAAGCGCGGTCTTTTGGGTAACACCACCTCGTCGTGTTTTCTGGAAACATTGCAACATCACCTCCTCTAATGCTGCCTTTCGATCTTCGATCTCCTTCCGCTGCTCAGGGGTTAAATCGGCCAATTTAGGCGCGATTATAGCATACATGTTAATGTCGGCGGTGACTGCGGGTTTATCAGTCGATGACATATCTGGTTTTTGGGTCCCACCGGGCATGCCAAAATATGTTCGCGCCAAAAACGTGAAGCAAGGTTTCTAGCCTCAAACATACAAGACAAACACCGAGTTTGCAAGGCGTGCCCGTCAATTTGACCTGTAATTGACAAGGTAGAATTTATAAGCAATCAAAGCCGATAAAACAACGATTATCAGCTTAACGCTAGTCGGCTAAAAACCGATCATGAGATAACTAGACCAACCTTACGGTTAATCCAAATACAAGGCGAAATCAACTTTGAGAAGGCGATGCGCAACAAAACAAAGCAGATCGAACCTGAGCAAAATCGGCTAAAACCAACAATCGGCGATGCGCAACTCTGTTGATTTCGTCGACTTATAGAGGGATGTTTGTAAATCTAAAAACGATGCAAAAAGAGCTGTAAAAAGTAGATGTGTGTTGTGTTGGATTGATTCATCGCCCCACGGCCCGTCCCTCTTATAATGCTCTGGCCGATCCGAGTCACACATGGATACGGCAGCTAAATCCGTATCGGTCTTTGATCCGATTTCCTTTCCTTGATGGGAATGGATTCCCTTGACGCCGGCTTATCTTTTCCATAAAAACTTTTATATCCAAATTGGGCCGATTTTACCATAAACGCTGAATTTTGGTGCAAACACATGTATCCAGTCCCTCCTTAGCAAGACATTGTAGCTCCCTTTTCCTTCGATAACGAAGAATGTTGTCGGCAAAGTCTTGCTTCTAATGGTAAGTTCTACCATATGGGACCCCTTTTGCCGGGTTCCTATTGAAGTCATTCAATATCATGTTGGCCTTGATCAAGTCCTCTGTGGACCTATCTAACTTCCTGTAATTGGAATAAGGCATTAGATTTACCGTTGCTCCTCCATCGACCAACATCTTAGCCATCAGCTTGCCATTAATATAGCCCTTTAAAAACAGCGGCCTAATATGCGGATGTTCTTCAGCAGGTTTCTCGAACACTACCTTCTTGGCTTCCAAGATAAACTAAGTGATCGACAGTTCATCAGCTTCTCCATATGCATAAGAGCATGTTTTATACTAGGCCGTAAGCGCGGCGCACACCGCGCACGTTAACGAAAAATGATTTTGCTTTTTTCGGGCGAAAAAATAGACTTAGACGTATCTTCAAAATTTTTGGAGGCTCGAGAAACCGTAGAGACCGAGCCGTGTGCGTGAATGAAAATCGAATTTGCATTTTTTTAGGAAAAAATGGGCCACAAAAACATTTTTTATGGGCTCTGGACAAAAAACGGACCACGAAAATATTTTTTCTGGCAAAAATGGAGCAAGTACGAATGAAAAACGGATTTGTGTTTTTTTAAGAAAAAATGGACAACGAAAACACAAAAGCGGCGAACGCCGCGTGCTCGAACGAAAAACGGATATATGTTTTTTTAGGAAAAATGGACCACGAAAACATTTTCCTCGGGATCCGAAGAAAAAACGGACTACGAAAACATTTTTTCCCGCAAAAACGGAGAAAGGATGAACAAAAAACGAATTTCCGTTTTTTAAGAAAAATGGATCACGAAAATATTTTTCCTGGGGTCTGGAGAAAAAACCAACAATTTAATGTCTTGCATGAAATTAACCCTACGTTGGTCTGATTAACAACATGCTTAATGACAAAAAATTTAATAGTTCTAACTCGCATCACCGTTGGTCAGAAACGAAAAGAACCAAAATTATTTAATGGGTGACACAAGTTCATAAACAATGTTGGTCAGGATATGATCATGGTCATGAGATAATCCCAATTTTTAATTTTAAATGATAATCTCTAATTAAAACTTCCCGTTGGTTCCATTTTAATTAGCGACAAATATTCATAAATAATCATGAAATTAACTGTCACATTAAATAAATTGCTCAGAAAATTAATCATAAAATTAATCTAAATATTAATTTCCAGAATATTAACCATAAAACTAAACAGTAATAATGCCCAGGAAATAATAATATTTGAACAACATTTATTGCTGAACTAAATGAGGCATAATGTACCAAATTTAACTGAGCTAATTAAAAACAACTTCAAAACAGTAAAAGGTCATGCGCCGCCAAATTTCAAATGGCGAGCTCGGCCCGTGGCGACCGGTGGCTCCAAATTAAAACGCAGCCCAAACGCTGCAGATTAGCCGTTGGAATGCACGGACGGCCGAGATCGACCGGGACGCGATCAAAACCGCTCAACGCTGAGGGAAACCCTAACCCTAAAACGCTTCGTCCCCTCCCGATCCACGCGCACGCAGCGGCGACAAGGCGAACGCCACGGACGAAGGCGCGGGCGTGCGAGGGTGCGAGTGAAGGCGAGCAAGCGCGCGGGCGAGGGCGGGCACACGCGGGCGTGATAAATGCGCATCGAAAGCAGAGCCGCGACGCTGCAAGGCTGAATGAGGCGAGCTGGTGCGACGGAGCGCATCCGCAGGCGAGCTAAGGCGGCGCGCAACTCCGGCGACCATCAAGGTATGCCCCAATCCGTCCTAATGCTTTAGGGTTCTTTGATTGATTCGGGATTTTGGGAATATTGCGGATTCAGGGTTTGGTTTTTGGGGATTTTGGGTTCAAATCCGAATAGGATTTAGGGATTTAGGGGCTTTAGGGTTCGGATTTGAGGTTCTAGGGTTCGAATTTGATCTCATCCACTCCTCCTAAGTGCTAACCGCGGCTAATTGAACCCTAAACCGAGCCAATACAAGATTAATCCGAGCCATAACCGAGCTAATCCGGACCGATCAAGAGCTAAGCCGATGAAAAAGAACTAAACCGGGACTAATAGGATCAAGCTAAGGCAAGTACCGCTCTGATACCAAGTGTTAGTTGATTTTTTAGTGCTAAGTCTTTGTCTAGCCTAGGTCATGATCACTAGTATGCGGAAATTGAGCATTAGATACTAACCCGGAGATGAAGATGCCATTAGGATAGCTCGGTGTAGATCGTTGGTGAGGAAGTAGCATTGAAGAGGAACACCGAGATAAACATTCGGTGATGGTAGATGATCTTCGTCAGCCTGTGTACGAACCCTAATCGGATGGGTTATCGGGAGAACAACGAACTCGTGTTCTTCCTCAAAATCGAGTCCCGGCCTCTCCCTTTTTCAATGTCGCACCGGCTAGCGGGACCAACACCAACTATATATAGATGCGCTCCCGATTAAGGCGCTAAACATGATTGTTAGTGGCACTTAGATCCGAAAATTTCAGAAGTTGTTAGCCTTAACCGAAATCACCACTAACATTACAATGCGCGTTTGTTCTGCGGATTGGATTTGGAGAAGACTGCTGCCCTGTCCCAACTTACCTGCAGCACTCTTTCCAAGCTAAGCTAGCTTTTGCTGCACAACCTGGTTACACCGTGCAATGGTATTACAACGACTGACTTAGTTTCAGCTTGGTTTATTTGGAATGTGAGGAACTATAGTTTAGTTCGGTCCATTAGGTTTCCAAATAGCTAGTACATCGATCGTACGAGTAGTTGTAAGTGAACGTGTTCAGTTTCCTAGTTGCCAGCGACGTGTTGCTTGCACTGTATTGCATTGCATTGCTTTGCTCAGTTCAGTTGGCCGGCTTCTTTTTAGGATCAAAACCCAACTGCCATGCATATTTATATTAGCTAAGCAGAAAATGGAAGGCATCAAAGAACAACTATAGGCGAATAATTCTGAGATAAGTCTTAAGAAAGAGGACGTGGCCAAAGAGTTTGTTTGATTTCTAAACCAAACAAAGCATGATCTACTTTAAGGTCATATCAAAAAGAGCGAGATGGTAGCATTAATTCCTCTCCTCTAGACGCAATAAGATTAAACACAACTGGAGTTCCCCAAAAACTATAAGAGATGGCAGCTCAAGGCCAAAAGAAGGCTGTCCAATTTCGTGCTCTTCCGATCCGCCTCCCGTTTTCGTTTGATTGTTTTGCTTGCACGCCTCAACTCTGTAGTTCTTGCACGGACAAGATGGGCTTGATCCGATTCGACGACGGGAACGGCGACCTGGTCGTTCTTGTTTTTTGCGAGGACCTGGTCATTCTTTTTTCCGAGAAGGAATACATTACATTGAATTATGAAAAGATTATAAGCTTCACTCGTACATCAGATCCTAAGCTTACAGGCATATCAAATTGGACCCAGTCGTACAATGTTACAAGCTCAACCATAACACATGGAAACAAAAACAAGACCAACTTAAGCACCAGACTACAAACAAGCAACCAACAAAAAAAACACCAACCGAAGACGACCACGCTCTAAGTGTCGAGCTCCAACACCTAGAACCTCGTCATCGCTGACAACGAGCGCCGCCGCCGAAATGATGGCAGACCCAACCCTAATCCCCTGCCCCTGATCCCTCATTTGGACCTAGGTGAAACGGTTTTGCAAGTTTGAGGACCGAATATCTGGTTTCAGAGATCGGGGACCTAAGTGGAACGGCCGAACAAGTTTAGGGACCTATGATGTAATTTACTCTCTATAAAATCAGTCACGCAATTTACAAAAAAATGGCATTGGCTATATCAAAACTTTAAATATATTTTTTCTGCTATTACGATGACATCTTTAATGAAGTTTCTCGAGGGTCAAGAAAGACCCGGTAGAAAATGAACAGATATGATGTTCGAAAGAACTAGAATATGAAAAAGTAGAAGTTTTAAAATAAATTTATTTGGCATTGGCTATATCAATACATATAAATTAATTTTCTAGCCAAGTAAGCATAAGCCACTTTGAACATAGCATAAACATCATTTTACCGCTGTTTAATTAAAATTAACATATACGACATTCAAAACAATTGGAATTTGAAAAAAGGGTTTGTTTGGATGCTTATCCTATTCATATGCTTCTAATGAATATTTTGAGACAAATATCCACACTCCATTAGCTTTATACAAAAAACCATCGCCTTTTAGAAAGAATGGAATTATATATGCTGAAGGGCTTGCTACCAGATAGAAAAATTTGAAGCCGAGGGAGAAAATGATTCTGAGGTTGTGAGAAGCAATGGATGGGAGCATTGTGACATGCCTAATTGTGATAGCATATTGTAATGATCAAGAGATTTAAAACATAGAGATTTGATGACTTAGAGGCTAAGCAAGAATCATTTAGCAGGATGGTAAGGGACAACGATTGCAGCTAGAATATTTATTCCTCAACGATTTACTCCTCAACATGTCTACAACAAACTGACTCCAATTGTACTTAGAAATATTCTCCAGGTCCATCAACACCCTGCAACACTGCGCCTTGATGTAGCCCCCACCCCCAGTATTTGCAGTCGAAAACGTACTTATGACAGAGAAGAAATCCAACCAAGAATTCATCATCAGCATCCTCCATTTTCTCTAGTTGTTTATATACTGTGGATGCCAATGGGGAACGATTCGGATTATGCTTGTAGCCTTCAAAAAAAATTTCTATTGCTTCCGGGTCATGATCAAAAGGGACTTCAGCTCCCTTCGCAGGAAGGCCAAGTACCCGGTTGACACTCTTGGTGTCAACGGAGATTATTTTCTTTGGACTTAATATGATTTCTGAGGTCTTCGGGTCATAGTGCTCCATCAGCCATTGGGCCAAGTGGTGTGGCATGAAATTTGATTTAATCCTCACAAGCCCTCCAAATCCCGCTCTATTAATTTTTTCAATCTGTTCATGGCCAAATCCACTAGCGAGCTTCACCAAAGGTTCTGGCGACGAGGTTCTTATCTGTTGCATCAATAGTGAATGATAAATATACAGTGTATATACTCGGTTTTAAAGTAGCTCGACTAGTCACGACTAGTCGACGACTAGCCGACAAGTCGGTGCATCGAACCTAGTCGCTGCACCCGACTCGACTAGTTTCTATTTTGCTATTTTGTTATGATGAACATGTCATCTAGATTGTTGAACTTGCTTATTATTGGGCTTACTAGACACTTGGCAACTTATTTACTTCATATTTTACTTGCTGTGCTAATTGAAAAACTTGATACAATAATTTTAATTCACTATCCAGCAGTGACCAATTAATTTTCTCATCATTTCCATGGTGTTGTTGCATGGGGAGATGTAGGAATTGACAAACAAGCAACAACTACTGCACAACTTCTCCACTCCTATGTTCTCTGTTTTTGATATTCAGTATGTTGTTATATTTATAGAAAATTATAAAGTATAGTCATCGACTTGTATCGACTAGTCAGCGACTAGTCTGATCTAGTCACGACTAGTCTACAAGTCGGTACCCTAGCGACTCGAGTCGACTTTGCGACTCGCAAACCTTGTATATATAGAAAGCATATTACATTTGAACTCAAGTTGCACAATGCACACGAGCAGTAGCCAATTTATTCAAATTTACTTTGAACACTGGTAGAAATCAGATTGCAATGAGGAAGAAATCAGAATATGCACATATTTTAGTCAGACTTAGCAGGTGTAAAACACAGATAAAAACGGTGCAACAAGCAGATTACATAGTCAGAACTCAGATAAACAAATTATTTTCAGATCTCATGTGTAAGCAGATTATTTTAAAAGAATTGTCAACTTGACTGATTGCGGTTATCCCTTTGTTTCAAGTGAGGATGCAATCGTAAGATGACCCAGATCAGATTTAGAATTCCAACAAGTCGGGTCCGGGTTGAGGAAAAATCCGACTGAACACTAGCTAGAGATTATGCATTAATATCAAAAGGCAAACTCAAGTTAAACTGATTCAATCTAATTGCATTAATATCATAACTTAAACTGATATTATGCATCAATATCATTAGTTGAACTCTAAAATGAAGTAGCAGGAGACACAGAGCGAGCAACCGAAGCAGCAACAGCTGATCATGCAGGCAAGTGAGAGCACCACCGAAAAACACAGAGTAGGCACATAGCGATGAGGGCAAAGGGAAACACAGTGTAATGCATAACAAAAAAGGAAATATTGCTTAAAGCGATCATATACCCGGTGACAGTGGAAAGAGCAGTAGCCATGGACAGAGGAGGCGAGACAGAAGTAATCGACGGTGTAGGCCGAAACGGGAGTGGGTCAGTCGATGATCTAAGCGATAACGATGGTGGTATGTTAAACGATGCAGTCGATGATCTAAGCGATAACGATGGTGGTATGGCCACACCAAATCTCCCAGCGCCGAGCCTGCAGAGCAGAATCAGAATCCATGGAAAGAAAGAAGCAAGGAGAAGGTAACAACACACAAGAAGGGGCAAACGAAAGACACAAAAGCAAGAACGAGAGAGCATAAGCACAAGGCTACATAGCTGCGATGAGGCTGAAAGCTAAAATCAATGGGACATGAAATCAATGGGCGGGTACCGTAAAGCAATTAACGATGGAGCACGTGGCAACGGCTCCAGCCGATCCGCGACAGAAGCGGAATGCGTGCCATCGGAGCCTAGCAACGCGGCGCAAGAGGACGGCGAACTCCAACCAGCGGAGGCCATACTGTGGCACCATACCGCGGCGTGTCGTCGACAGAGAGCCGGACCGGTACGCTTCTCCGAATCCCTACAACGAAGGAAATTGCAGCGATGGATGTGCACAGCAGATCCCGAATAATGCCACAGCAAGGCATGCCAGGGCGACGAATCGTCCTACGGGAGATCCGAAAAGGAGATGCATCATAGCAAAGAATCGCGTTGCGACAGATCCGGAGATCCGAAAATAAATGTGGGCGAAGCAGGTTGCGTAAGGCGACACGCGGAGCGGATCCGGGAAGAGGGCACAGTCGTCGGCGGTCGCGGAGCACCACAGAAGCGGCTCAGGGCGATACACGTAGTGGGGGGAAGGACAACAATATGGGCAACGAACGGAGAAGACGCTACCGAAGCCTCTGCCATGGAACGGAAAAGCGGAACGCAAAAAGGCAGCAAACCGAGGGGCTTATCGCAGAAAGCGCGACGTGGACAGGGCCGGCATTATCGAAACGGATGGGACACGTACTCAAAAGCGGGAGTTGTCGAGGGCCTTTTCGCGAAGTCGGCACGTGGCCTAGCTCGGAGCTTTGAGAACCTCCGGATTGTAATAATAAAGGTATAATGTCTCTTACAACTGAAGAGGAAGGATCATCTCGGATGATCCACACCGCCCATCTCTGGCCCCGATTGGACGGCCCAGATCGGCGGTGGCGTCCCAGCCGGTGCTCCTACGGCACTACTCACCGCCATCTCGAAGAGCGAGTCAAGTCGGTGCTGCCTCTCTGCCTTTACCCCTCCTTCGCTTGTTGGTTCCCTTATCCTCCTTCGCTCTCTCTCTCTCAGAAAGCTCGTTCGTGCTGAAGCGCTGACCAAATAGCTAGTTGCTAGGGTTTATGGCCTCAGGGGCAAATCCGGCAGCGGCGGCGGTGTAGTTGTTGGTATATGGGCGCGCCACCATGAAGCCCAATCCCAATCTCACGGGTTCCCAGCTCAAGCGTCCCAACCTTGCACGATCCGATCCGTGAGTACCTTCCAATCGTGCTTCCATTTCTTCCTCTTTTTTTTCCAAACAAAATGCCTGTGATCTAACCCTAATGCTCTTCCATTCTCCTCAACTCCGTCGGCGTCCGCTCCCCCACCACCCGCGCTGCCCTTTGCGCCACCACCACTACCGCCTGCCCAGCAGCTTACCACCAATGACGCCCTCGTCTACCCCAAGGCCGTCAAGGACAAGTTCCAGGACAAGCGCGAAAGTACTACGAGTTCCTGGAGGTCATGCGTGATTTCAAGAGCGGGAGGTCCGTCGCTTCGCTTCCCTTCCCTTCCTTGCCTTAGATTCTTCTCATCACTTGACATGGACCATTGAAACTCCTTTATTTATCTTGTCTTTCATTATTTCCTTTCCGGGATTGGTTGCAGGATCGACACCGCCGGTGTGATTATCCGTGTGATGACCCTATTTAATGGCTTCCCTGACCTCATCCTTGGCTTCAATGCTTTCTTGCCAAAGGGATATGCGATCAAGCTCCACGACCTCAACAAGAAGCCCGTCGATTTCATGGAGGCAATCAATTTCGTCAACAAGATTAAGTTTTCGCCATCTTCTCCTCCTTTCATAGCTCCTACTACAGACAAATGCTTTAATTGTTGTTGCGGTTTCCCACGCTGCAGTCGATTCCAGCAGGACCATGTCTACAAGTCATTCTTGGGCATCCTCAACATGTATCACATGCATAACAAGTCCATCCAAGATGTTTACGAGGAGGCACCTTGCCTTTTCTGGAAACCTGGTTCATTGTATATGGTAGTGCAAAATTCTGTCATTATTTGCAAAACAACACACCATAATTCACAAACGGGAACAAAAAAAACAACAGCAATTGAATGCACAAAATCGATAGAAAAAAGAACAGGAGTGTTGCTACAAACACCAACAGTTGAGAAAGTAAAACAAAAGGTATCAGAGAAAAATGGGAAGGTGCACAGAATTACAGATGCGAGACGAAGGAGGAGTAACTAACCGACCATGCAATCAAGACAAGACATGGGATCAGAAGAATCCTACGAAAGGTCGATTTACACCACCTCAGCTTATGCCCACACCCCAACCTAGAAGCAGAAGCTGCAGAACCCACCCCACTTGCTGAACAAAATATGAGCAGCACGTGGCCGAAAGAGAAAAGATGGGTTGGATTCGCTTGCTCTTGCACCACAAATTTTTAAAAATCCAATCTTTTTTCTATAAAATTATTATAGAAAGCTACAGCCTACCAATTTCACCCTTATCTGAATGAAGTAGACAATTAATTAGACATAAAACCAGTTTGGCCCAACATTTCTCTAACAAAGATTTTCGTGTTCATGAAGTGATATTTGACGGAAGCCTGAAAGTAACTAAATGGAGGAACAAGGATACCTAACAGAAGCTATTTTTGCCACCTGCAGAGTTACCACCTCCAACATTTACTATTGAAGTAAGTAACGGGAAAGGAAGAGGCGAATAGCAGTGCGTAAGAGCAACTCTGGCTAATTTGTCCAATCTAAGGTGAAATAGCAGCTGAACTTGAAGGTGAAATAGGTCAGGTGAGAGGAAGGATCATGAATTTGACACAAGACACATACGCACATCCAAAAGAACAATAAACTTCCGCCGATTATTGGAAAAGGAGGAGCAATATTGGGGAAAAGATGGATGAATCTGCGAGGCAAAGGAAGGAAACACAACCCACCTGGTCGATGTGGGATGGGGATGGATGAAAGTTGCTGTCGCTGGACCGGACTAGTGGATCTGCGCTGCGGGAGTTGCCCTGTGTGTGCTTTGGGCTCGAAAGCAGATTTCCAGTCAAAGCCCTTGAAAACGTGGTGTGAGGAGGTGAGGCAGAAGGGGGGAGCTGAAGCCACGACGGACGACGCGGGCGACTCGCTTGGCTGGGACGACGGAGGCTATGAAGGCGGCGGGCGGGCGGAAGACGACGAGCAGGAATGAGAAATAGATGGTTTAGACTTGGTGCTCTGTTGTTGTCATTTTGTTGTGCAGCGGCACAGCCACCAGAGGAGAAGCAGCTGTCATCCACTCACTAATCCCTCCTTATTTCAGATTATTACGAGATGGTAGCTGGCACTAGATAACAGACAGTTCGAACTAGCGACGAAAACGGGGCAGATATTTTTTTCCGACGTGGGACCGAATTTGACAATCTAATCGGATTCGAAACAGGATCTAGATATTTGAATTCGAATCTAAGATCGAATACGGAGTAGCTAATATTCGATAAGTACGAGACGGGATCTAGATATTCAGATTTTTTCTATTCGAATATCCAGATCGGATATCCGACCTAATCCTTTTCATCTCATTTTTTCCATGGAGAGCCCATTTATATTAACAATTAGTTGGTTCTATTGATCCTAAAGTAGCATATTCTTTCTATGATGTATATTGGGTTTGACTAATATATAACTTGCTAATATGGTCATGTATCCGTACGGTTTAATTCAAAATATGTTATTTTATATATGTGTACATTATCCGTATATCTTTATCCGTCTTAGGGAGAAAAACAAGTTTCACACAGAAACTTCTCTTCAAACCAACAAAGATTAATTCTTTTAAGCTATGTGAGGATCAACATTTGATCATAACACTTTGAAAAATATATTTGCAAATGTTAATCACATACTCCAAAAGAATTGCATTTAAACTTGGAACTTATTTGCAAAACATATTTGCAAGCAAGCCAAGAATCTATAGCGTCAATCCTTGAGCCATGTAATGATCAACATATGATTATGACACTTTGCAAAAACACATTTGAAAATGCCAACACATGCTCCATGTTTCAATCTCATAAAAGCAAATCTTGAGCCATGTGATGATTAACACATGATCACAACACTTTGCAAAATACATTGGCAAATGTCTCTCACAGGCTTCAAAATAAGACGCATAAAACCCAACATTTTGCAAAAACTCATTTTACAAACAATAAGCAATAGCATTGTGATGATCAACACATGATCTCTAGCAATTTATAAAACATATTTGTAAACTCTACTAGTCACAGGCTAAGAATACAAATTGCATGAGCTCTCTATTTGCAACACATACTAGTCACAAGCTAAGAGTACATTGATGCAACTAATGCTTCATATACTCAAGAACTTTTAATTGTTCTTTAATCAATCGAAGTATACCATCAACATATGATTGGTTCTTTGATGGTAATTAACAACCGATCACAATTTAAATTTGCATCTGAATTGTCATGAGTATATATTGAAGGGTTTCGTAGCATGGAAAACAAAAATTTTTCCTACGATTGCAACAAAACACCAAGATCATATCTAGGAGATGCAAGTAAACGGTTTCATGACTCACCTCAGAGGACCGAAGCGGGAATAACGCTCGCAAACAAACGCGTGGTTGATGTAGAGGTACACTCGACTTCAAAGTCAAGATGAGCGCCACAAATGGCGCCGCTTCGTCACTTGGTCACACGCACGGATCAACGATGACCTCCAATCCTCGCTCGGGGCAGCATGAAGTAGTGGATCCCCGGAAACTCCAAGAACACTATGACTTAGTGGTGGTGGTGGAGAAACTATTTCAAAGAAATACCGCTTAAGCTACTGCTTGAAAAAGGATCAACAGGAGGAGGGAGAAAGGACCAACCAAAGGGTCAAATGGATGAACACCAAAGAGAGGAGCTCCTCCCTCCCTTTTATAGGAGGAGGAGGAGGCATGCCAAGGGGTGGGGTGGCCGGCGCATGGGGGGGTGCCCCTTGCCCTCCCTCTCTTCATGTGAGTGATTTCTCCACTCATAAATTAACCACTTTGATTTCCATTAAAACCCCACTCAAGAAAATGAAAGGTTTTCTCCCATAAATAAATAAAACATTTTTATTTCAGATATTTTAATATTTGTTAATTCTTTTAATTAACAAACATTAACATATACCCCCTTTAACTATTCCGATATCCCGAAACTATTTCGGCGATAATCAAACAAATTTCAGATCATCCATATTTTTCTTCCAAAGGTTTCAGATTCACTCAAATGCATCGATGAACTTTAAGTGTGTCACCCTCACGGTTCGTGAATAAATGGACATGATTGAGACACCTCTCATCAATAATCATCACGGGATCCGAGATCCATAATGACTCCCATTCACTCAACGATGAACTAGTGATCACAGAAACCGTAAAACGACATAACCAATTCCTTTTGTCTCACGATATTTTACTTGTCCGGATCCGATCATCAGTATTCAACTATACCTAGTTCGATCCCCTACCGATAAGTACTCTTTACTCGCTCCGCGGATATAACATTCTGTGACCTAGTCACATGCTTGCAAGCGATGTCAATGTGATATCACCGAGAGGGCTCCTGAGTATATCTCTCCGTCATCCGATGGACAAATCCTACTCTTGATGCATGAGCCTCAACTAATACTTTCATAGTACCCAAATCCATCTTTATAGTCACTGCAGTGTTACTGAGTGACGCTTGATGTCATCAAAGTACTTCTTCCGGAGTTAGTGATTGACATCATCTCATGGTTCTAAGGAAAAGGGCTATTTCAGATGTGTTTGATACAAAGAACAAACTAAATGACTTGATCGTGATTTGCTATACTCAACTTGGGTGTTTGTTCATCATATCATTCTTCTAATGACATGACCCCGCTATTAACAACATCCAATGTTCATGATCGTGAAACCTTGATCATCGCTTAATCAACGAGCTAGTTTAAAAAGAGGCTTACTAGGAACCCTTTTGTTTATTAAACACACATGTATTAACGCTTCCGATTAATACAATTTTAGCATGAGAAATAAACATCTATTATAAACATGGAATATGATAATAAACAATTTATTATTGCCTCTCGGGCATATTCCCTTCGCCCCACTTGCACTAGAGTCAATAATCTAGATTACATTGTGATGATTCTAACACCCATTGAGTTCTCGCCGATCATGTTTTTGCCCTTGGGAGAGCTTTAGTCAACGAAGGCCACATTCGATCCGTGTGTACTTTGCAAATCTTATATCGCCATCCTTGACATGTTCACTGATGGAGTGAAACCGGCGCTTAATATGCTTGGAATTCTTGTGTGACCTTGGTTCTTTAGCATTGGCTATGGCACCATTGTTGTCACAATAGATAACCATCGGTCCAACGCACTCGGAACCACACCTAGTTCGGATATGAACATCTTCATCCAAACCGCTTCCTGCTACCGCTTCAAGCAGCAATATATTCCGCCTCTGTTGAAGATCCCGCCACCACAGATTGCTTGGAACTTCTCCACCACCGCTCCTCCATTCATTTCAAAAATGTACCCGCATTGAGACTTAGAGTCATCCGATCAAGAGTCAAAGCTAGTCGACGTAACATTTTGCGCAGCTCTTCTTCTTCACCAATTATATGAGAAACATATCTTTAGTTCTTCTTAAGTACTTAAAGATATTCTTGACCGCCCAAATTGTTCAAACCTGGATCGACCGTAATTGCTAGTCAAACTAATAGCATGTGCCACATCCTGGTCTTGTACACAACATAGCATACATGATAGAGCCTATGGTCAAGCATAGGAATCTTATTCATTACTTCTCTATCTTCTCGTGAGTCGACTCGAGTCTTACTCAACGCCTTGCCTTGCAACATAGGTAAGAACCCTTTCTTACTTTCATTCATTCTAAACTTCTTTAGAATCTTGTCAAGATATGTACTTTGTGATAGCCCAATCAAGCGCCTCGATCTATCTCTATAGATTTTGATGCCTAAAATATATGCCGCTCACCAAGGTCCTTCATTGAAAACTTACCGTTTAAGTAATCTTTTACACTTTTCAAAAGTTCTATATCATTTCCAATCAACAATATGTCATCCACATATAATATTAGAAATGCTATAGAGCTCCCACTCACTTTCTTGTAAACACAAGATTCTCCTCCGTAGGTTTGGACAAATCCAAAACCTTGATTACCTCATCAAAATGGAGATTCCAACTTGCGGATGCTTGCTTCACCCATAAATGGATCAAGTTTGCATACCTTATCAAGATCCTTAGGATCAACAAAACCTTTGGGTTGTATCATATACAACTCTTCCTCAATATTTCCATTAAGGAACGCTGTTTTTACATCCATCCGCCAAATTTCATAATCGAAAATGCAAAGAATTGCTAACATAATCCTAACAGACTTTAGCATCGCTACGGGTAGAGAAAGTCTCATCGTGAGTCAACTCCTTGAATTTGTCGAAAACCTTTGCGATAAGTCGAGCTTTATAGATGGTCACATTACCATCGCGCTATTTTTCTTTTTTGAAAATCCATTTGTTCTCAACGCCTTACGGTCATTGGGTAGGTCCACCAAAGTCCATACTTGGTTTTCATACATGGATCTCATTTTCGATTTCATGGCTTCTAGCCATTTGTCGGACCGGCTCATCATCGCTTCATCATACGCCGCAGGTCATTATTTTCAACTACCATGACATTCATAGTAGAACATAAAAATCGAGCATTATGCGCCTTGTTGACTCATGGCGAGGTGCAGAGTGTTCTCTTCGGAGTTTCATGATCCTTATCATTAGTTCCTCTTCATTTGGTGAAGTCAACTCCGAAACAACTTCCGCGCCGCCGACTTGCCATTCCATGAAGAGAAGGTTCAACAACCTCGCCGAGTTCTACCTTCCTACTACTCACACCTTTCGAGAGAAACTCTTTCTCCAAAAAAGGATCCATTCTTGGCAACGAAAACCTTGCCCTCAGATCTGTGATAGAAGGTGTACCAATTGTTTCTTTAGGTATCCTATGAAGACGCATTTTTCCGCTTTGGGTTCGAGTTTATCAGGTTGAAGTTTCTTCACATAAACATCGCATCCCCCAAACTTTTAGAAATGATGTTTAGGTTTGTTGCCAAACCATAATTCATACGTGTGTCATTTCAACGGATTTAGATGGTGCCCCTATTTAAAGTGAATGCAATGCTTCTAGTGCATGACCCCAAAATGAAAGTGGTAATCTGTAAGGGACATCATAGATCGAACCATATCCAATAAAGCATTTATTACGACTGATACACCATTACTACGTGGTGTTCCAAGAGGAGTGAGTTGTGAACTATTCCACATTGTCTCATGTGTGTGCCAAATTCGTGAATCTAAGATACTCTCCTCCACGATCGATCGTGAGAAATTTGATCTTTCACATTTACGATGATTTTCTACTTCACTTGAAATTCTTGAACTTTTCAAATGTTTCAGATTTGTGTTTCATTAAGTAAATATATCCATATCTACTCAAATCATCCGCGGAAAGTAACGGCTAACGATATCCACCACGCTACGACACACTCATTGGACCACACACATCGGTATGTATGATTTCCAATAAGTCGGTTGCCCGCCTCCATTGCAACCGAAAACGGGTTCTAGTCATCTTGCCCATGAGGCATGGTTCACATGTCTCAAATGATTCATAATCAAGTGATTCTAATAGTCCATCGTAATGGAGCTTCTTCATGCTTTAACACCAATATGACATAAGCGGCAATGCCACATATATGCAGCAATATCATCATTCAACTTAATTCTTTTGGCATTCACATTATGAACATGTGTACTATTATCAAGATTCAAAATAAATAAACCATTCTTTTCAAAGTGCATGACCATAAAAGATATTATTCATATAAATTGAACAACCATTGTTCTCGTGACTTGAATGAATAACCGTCTCGCATTAAACAAGATCCAGATATGATGTTCATGCTCAACGCAGCATTCAAATAACAATTATTTAGGTTCATAACTAATCCGATGGTAATTGGATAGGTAGCGCCCCGACGGCGAATCACATCAACTTTGATCCATTGCCGACGCCAAGCATCATTACCTCATCCCTTGCTAGTTGTCGCTGCCTTAGCTCCTGTTTCGAAGTTACATATGTTAGCAAACCGAATCCCGGATTCAAATACCCAGCGCCATCATGAAAGTACTAGTAAGGTACACATCAATAACATGTATATCATATATACCTTTGTTCACATTCCCGCCTTCTTATCACCTGTGATATTTTGGGCAGCTTGGCGCTCAAAGGCTCAAAGGTTCTGCAAGAAAAACATTCAAGATATCGACTTAGGGCCAAATTTCTTGGTTTTCTTCTCGGCAACATGCACTTGCCCTTCTTCTTGAAGTTACCCTTTGGCTCTTGTCTTTCTTCTTGAAATCGATAGTCTTTTGGACCATCAACACTTGATGTTCCTTCTGATCTCCACTTCAAAGAACAAGATTGACAGGCTCGGGAGAGACTTCTTCATGCCCTCGTGATGTTGTAGTTCATCACAAAGCTCTTATAGCTTGGTGGCGTAGACTGAGAACACGATGAATTCCTAGCTCATTCGGGGATCGTTATTCCCAAAGCTATGAGTTTATCGGCGCATCTGCACATTTTGAGTACATGCTCACTAACTGAGTGTTTTCTCCATCATGCAACTAAAGAACTTTTCCTCAAGCTTCATAACTCTCATCGCAAAGATGGGTGTCAAAAATCAATTTTAACTCTCCCATTGTATCAAAAGCATTGTCGCTCTCGAACGCTGCTCAGTGCTCAAGGCCATACAAAATGCCGCATGAACTAAATCAGGATCCTCCTTGCGAGTCAAGAAAACATTTTTCTCCTCCTCGGGGCATCATCGGGCGGGTCACCTAGCGGTGCTTCTAGCACATAGCTCCTTTGAGCGAGGAGAATCCTCAGTTAAGGGCCCATTGGTAAAGTTGCTACCATTGGTGGCTAGTTTCTCTTTCTCCATGAACAGATTGAAATTGAAAATAGGGGTGCCATCTACAACATATTTGCAAAGTTATTTAGACTAAGTTCATAATAGATTAAGTTCAATGTTAATTCAAAATTACTACTTAGAACTCCCACTCAAAAACAACATCCTCTAGTCATCTTTAGTGATTACATGAACCAAATTCACTATACCGAAACCGATCATCACGTGAGACGGCATAGTTTCAAAGGCTTAACATCAATATGTTCATCATATCATCCATATGACTCATGCTTTACCTTTCGGTTCGTGGTTCCGAGGCCATGTCTCAGACATGCTAGGCTCGCCAAGTAGAACCAAAGTATTTGCATGTGTAATCTGGCTTACACACCAGATAACGTAGAGTCTATCACACCCGATCATCACGTGGTGCTTCAAACGACGCAACTTTCTTAACGGTGCATACTATGGAAGAACACATTATTATCTTGATATTAATTTGGAGGGATCATCTTATAGTGCTATCGACGTGATCATAATCAAGCAAAATAAGATGCATAAAAGGATTAACATCACATGCATAAATAAAGTGATATGATATGGTCCTTTTCAAAGACTTGATCTCCATCTTGTGCGACATGGTATGATCTTCATCATTCCACCGCATGGCACCAAGGTCCATGATGCTGCCATCTTGATTGTCTTCCTCCATTACAATATATCACATGGACATATATATTTAGCACGCAGGCCATGAAAGAAATAAGAACAACCAAATGGCTCTCGCCGGTTGTTTAAATTTACAATAAATTTCATTTCATACAACAATCTTTGTATCAATGACCATATCACATCACAAGCCCTGCAAAACAAGTTAGACGCTCTAATTTATTTTTTGCATATTTTACGTGGTTTTGGGCTTTCTAGGAAAATCGTTTACCTACGAACAAGAACCACAACGGTGATAAAAACATTATTAGCAAACCGCTGCAAATTAGATCATGACTATAGTAGGAGAAATCGACACCTGAAAGCCACTTATGCAATACTAGTTGCATGTCGAAATGGAACAAGTCTCATGCGCGAGGACATGTAAGGTTAGTCCGGCCGCCTAAATCCCACTATGCCACCATGATCCAAAATACACGAAAAGTATGCAATAACATGATTATCAACGCCCACATCCACATGTGTTTTAAACCGCATAAAACATCTACGCATAGACACGGCTCGATACCAAGGGTTTCGTAGCATGGAAAACAAAAATTTTTCCTACGATTGCAACAAAACACCAAGATCATATCTAGGAGATGCAAGTAAACGGTTTCGTATGACTCACCCTCGAGACCGTAAAAGCGGAATAACGCCTCAAAACAAACGCGGGTTGATGTAGAGGTACACTCCCGACTTCAAAGTCGCGAAGATGAGCGCCACAAATGGCAGCGCCTCCGCACTTGGTCACACGCACGATCAACGATGACCTCCAATCCTCGCCTTCCAAAGCGGGCAGCGAAGTAGTGGATCCTCGAAACTCCAAAGAACACTATGACTTAGTGGTGGTGGTGGAGAAACTATTTCAGAATGGCCGCTTTAAGCCATCGCTTGAAAAAGGATCAACAGGAGGAGGGAGAAAGGACCAACCAAAGGGTCAAATGGATGAACACCAAAGAGAGGAGCTCCTCCCTCCCTTTTATAGGAGGAGGAGGAGGCATGCCAAGGGGTGGGGTGGCCGGCGCATGGGGGGGTGCCCCTTGCCCTCCCTCTCTTCATGTGAGTGATTTCTCCACTCATAAATTAACCACTTTGATTTCCATTAAAACCCCACTCAAGAAAATGAAAGGTTTTCTCCCATAAATAAATAAAACATTTTTATTTCAGATATTTTAATATTTGTTAATTCTTTTAATTAACAAACATTAACATATACCCCCTTTAACTATTCCGATATCCCGAAACTATTTCGGCGATATCAAACAATTCCTGATCTGTCCATATTTTTCCAGTTGTTTCAGATCCACTCAAATGCATCGATGAACTTTAAGTGTGTCACCCCTACGGTTCGTGAATAAAATGGACATGATTGAGACACCTCTCGCATCAATAATCACTGGCTGGATCCGAGATCCATAATGACTCCCATTCACTCAACGATGAACTAGTGATCGCGTAAACCGTAAACGACATAACCAATTCCTTTTGTCTCACGATATTTTACTTGTCCTGATCCGATCATCGCGATCAACTATACCTAGTTCGATCCTGCATCACGAAGTACTCTTTACTCGCCCGCGATATAACATTCTTGTGACCTAGTCACATGCTTGCAAGCGATGTCAATGTGATATCACCGAGAGGGCCCTCGAGTATATCTCTCCGCTATCCGGATGGACAAATCCCACTCTTGATGCATGAGCCTCAACTAATACTTTCATAGTACCCAAACCATCTTTATAGTCACCGTGTTACGGAAAGTGACGCTTGATGTCATCAAAGTACTCTTCCGAGTTAGTGATTGACATCATCTCATGGTCTAAGGAAAAAGGGCTATTTCAGATGTGTTTGATACAGAACAAACTAAATGACTTGATCGTATTTGCTATACCAACTTGGGTGTTTGTTCATCATATCATTCTTCTAATGACATGACCCCGTTATTAACAACATCCAATGTTCATGATCAGGAAACCTTGATCATCAGTTAATCAACGAGCTAGTTTAAAAAGAGGCTTTACTAGGAACCCTTTTGTTTATTAAACACACATGTATTAACGTTTCCGATTAATACAATTTTAGCATGAGAAATAAACATCTATTATAAACATGGAATATGATAATAAACAATTTATTATTGCCTCTCGGGCATATTCCCTTCATATATTAACTACATAAGTTTCATATACTTAATTTGATGGTTTTCACGTAATGATCCAATTGATATGTGGAATATATGGAAATGGATCAATACAATTGAGATCATCAATCATAGAATAAAGTCCACTAAAACTTGTGCATATAAATAATTGACTTTGAATCAATATGCACAATTTCTATTTAGAATTAAATGAAGTTCATCTTAAGATACCATAAGTATACTACAACTAGGCAAGTTTAACATATACTCAAGGTTTTGTTTCAAAGTAATGATCCTTTGATAGTTGGAATGGAGAAAGGGATCAATACTATTGAAACTTCAAGGTAAAGCATGAACTCCTAAATGTCTGTATTTATGTATATATGGAATTAGAAACATTATGCATATTTTGAGATTTAAACAATGGAAGAGTTCATCCTTTAACTTGAATCTAATGTATGCATTAAGATAATAGAGTTGTAACGATGCATACCTTTGGTTTTTCATTTTTCATTCCAAGTGAGATTATTAAGAGTAAATCTCAATAAAGTGTTAGTCTCACAATGATTAGATTTATCATTAAATAATGATTAAGCATTAATCCAAAACCAAAAGGAGCTTGAACTTACAGGGATTACGTCGTGTGCCAGCACTTGGAGGTGTATATGCTTTGGTTTTTTGGCTAGGTCATATTTTGCTCATTCCATGGAGATAGCGTGGCCAAGCCCATGATCTAGTATGCTAAGATGATGGCGTATGCAGACATTGATGATATCCTATAACTAGCTTGGGGCCCCACGGTACTATGCGCCACACACCTTGACCTTTGTGGTCCTTGAGGGCTTCCAAATCGGACGAGCACAAATCTAGTTGAGCCCTTATGGGAGTACCTTCTACATGGTACCGAGCAACAATATGGGACGTCCTACCATGAGGACATTGGGATGTTTCTGATGGGTTAGTATCTTCATTTCACAGTGTTATGTACTATAATTCACCATGAAAGTAATAACTTTCAATGTTACCACTTCTTTGCAGCAGCTAACTTTTGAGCCTGTGACCTTTCTGAAGGCTAGGCATCTGGTAGTGCTAGCTCAGGATTTGATCTCATGAGCCGCAGCTCAAACTAGGGGTCAAAACGGGTTGGATAAGAGCGGATATTGCTCTTTTCGTATCATAACCCATATTTTTTTCTCGGATTCGCAACCGGATACGGGCTAGCCGGATACGGATACAAATCCGAGTTATTAGGGATACGTATACGAGACGGTTATGTGACCGATTCAGGTTGGAAAAGGATAAAGATATACAGATAATGTACGCATATATAGAATAATATATTTTGAATTAAATTATACCGATACATGACCATAGTAGCAAGTTATATATCAGTCAAACCCAATATACATCATCAAAAGAACATGCTACTTTAGGATCAATAGAACCAACTAATTATCAATATAAATGGGCTCTCCATGGAAAAAACGGGATGAAATGAGCTAGGCCTAACTGATATCCGAATAGGAAAAAAAATCTGAATATCCAGATCCCGTTCCGTATTTATCAAATATTAACGGCTTCGTATCCGATTCTGAATCCAAATTCAACTATTTCGAATCCGACAAGATCCAATCCCAAATCGGAGGAAAATATCTTCCCCATTTTCGTCGCTAGTTCGAACTGTCTGTTATCTAGTGCTAGCTACTATCTCGTAATAATAATAATAATAATAATAATAATAATAATAATAATAATAATAATAATAATAATAATAATAATAATAATTTGAAACAAGGAGGGATTAGTGAGTGGATGAGAGTTGCTTCTCTTCTCTTGTGGGTGCGCCGCTGCACAACAAAATGCCAAGAACAGAGCACCAAGTCTAAACCATCCATTTTCCATTCCTCCTTGTCGTCTTTCGCCCGCCGCCTTCACAGCTTCCGTTGTCCTAGCCGAGCGAGCCGCCCGCGTCGTCCTCCGTGGCTTCAGCTTCCCCCTTCTGCCTCTCCTCACTCCACGTTTTCATGGGCTTTGGCTGGAAATCTGCTTCCGAGCCCAAGGCACACACAGATCAGCTCCCGCAGCGCAGATCCACCAGTCCGGTCCAACGACAGCAACTTCCATCCATCCTCATCTCATATCAACCAGCTGGGCTGTCTTTTTCCTTTGCCTCGCAGATTCATCCATCTTTTCCCCAATATTGCTCCTCTTCCAATAATCGGTGGAAGTTTCTTCTTCTTTTGGATGTGCGTATGTGTCTTGTGTCATTCACGATCCTTCCTCTCACATGACCTATTTCATTTTCAAGTTCAGCTGCTATTTCACCTTAGATTGGACAAATTAGCCAGAGTTGCTCTTACGCTCTGCTATTCGCCTCTTCTTTTCCCGTTACTTACTTCAATAATACCATGTTGGAGGTGGTAACTCTGCAGGCGGCAAAAGTAGCTTCTGTTAAGGATCCTTGTTCCTCCATTTAGTTAGTTACAGGCTCCCATCAAATATCACTTCATGAACAATAATCTTTGTTGGAGAAATGCTGGGCCAAACTGGTTTTATGTCTACTTCATTCAGATAAGGGTGAAATTTATAGGCTGTAGCTTTCTATAGTGATTTTATAGAAAAAAGATTGGAGTTTTAAAATCTGTGGTGCAAGAGCAAACTATCCGACCCATCTTTTGTTCTCTTTTGGCCACGTGCTGCTGATATTTTGTTCAGCAAGTGGGGTGGGTTCGGCAGCTTCTACTTCTAGGTTGGTGTGTGGGCATAAGCTGAGGTGGTGTAAATCGGCACCTTTCGTAGGATTCTTCTGATCCCATGTCTTGTCTTGAGTGCATGGTCGGTTAGTTACTCTTCCTTCGCTTGGATCTGTAATTCTGTGCACCTTCCCATTTTTCTTTCTTTTTTCTTTACTTCCTCATCTGTTGGTGTTTGTAGCAACACTCCTTTTTTTTCCTATCGATTTTGTGCATTCAATTGCTGTTTTTTTTGTCCCCGTTTGTGAATTATGATGTGTTGTTTTGCAAATAATGATGTGCCCTTTTCCTCCTCTTTTCAGTTAAACTCTGCGCACAATGAGAGTAGAGGAGAAGAAGAGATCCCTAACAGTTGCCCCCTTTGAGTGCGCTTGGGGTGAGGAGTTTCGGTTTTGGGAGGCTGGGCGCGGGTGCATCACGTTTGAGGCATTCGCCCAGAATGATGTTACCCTAGTGTTCCGGGAACAACTTGGGAGCCAGCACTACCACTACAAGATGGACAATAGTCGTCATTACACTGTGATCTTGGGCAGCCATAGGAACAAAAGGTTGAAGATTGAAGTAGATGGAAGGACTGTTGTTGATGTTGCTGGTGTCGGGCTATGTTGTTCCTCATCTTTCCAGAGCTACTGGATCAACATCTACGATGGATTGATAAGCATCGGAGAAGGAAGGCATCCAAACAAGAATATCCTGTTCCAGTGGTCGGACCACGATCCCAACCGAAATGTTCAAGACGTGGGACTATCCACCGGGACAAGCATGTCGGGTACAGAAATATAAGTGTTATTCCATCAGCTCCTCAAAATAGCATCCTTTGGAGCCAAATTGAGTATGCACATGTTGAGTGGGATGGTGAGGAGGGCATACCGAGAAAGAAGAATCGAAAGATGGCTGTGAGCAAAGGGTGCTTGCAAACTTTCTAGAGAATTGGGATTTCTCCGATGCTATATTTGTGGTTGGCAAGTGAAAGAAAGGTTGTTCCTGCACACAAAGTTGTCATGTGTGCTTCGAGATTTTTCTTTTAACTTAATGAATGGAGCTGCCATTGAGCTTCCATCGCCTCCTACCCAGTTCTCCACTCTCTCCTTGAGTATATCTATACAGGTTCTACGCAGTAAGCTTAAGAGTTGTTTGATACGCTCTTGTATTGAAATTGAGCAAGGGTGGAAACTTTAAAAGTGTTAATCACTCTTCCTTTTGTGTCGACTCAGATTGCGAGAATGTCAACTGAATTCACTGCTACGATTGAGCTCACAATTTAAAATTAAACCATTGGTAAAGCGTTGTAAAGAAATCATTGACTGTTTGAAGATGGATAATAACCTTTCTCGAGTCTAGCAAAAACATAGAAGTATCAAGTAGTGGATCTCAAGCTCATCAATTTGACTATTTCCTTCAAAGCTCCAGTGAATGTGCGAGAAAATTAAACAGTTCCTTGCTAGTGGTGAGCATAGTGATATAAATATCTATGTTATCGACAAGGTCTTGTTGCTCAGACTCACAAACTCATCCTTAGCTTGTGGAGCATGCCATTCACCAAGGTACAACTTTCATCTCACTTTGTATTTGTTTCTGTTTCTTATTACTATGTAACATTTACATTTTGGCATAATGCATCATGCATAACTTAGCATAACCAAAGATACAATTGTGCACACGCAGATGTTCACGAATGGGATGAAGGAGAGCAGCACTTCAAATGTATTTTTCGAAGATGTTTCTGCTGAAGCATTCTTTCTCCTCCTCCAATTTATGTATAGTGGGGAACTTAAGGTGGACACCCGGGAAATAACTTCAGTATTGGTTCAGCTGCTCCTATTGTCAGACCAGTTTGGCATCTCTATCCTTCAGTTTGAATGCTGCAAAAGAATTATGGAATTGCTTTCAGAGGTACCTATGTTTTCTCTTATAGAACGATACACCAACTAAAGTTACCGTGATCGCTTTTAGAACCGAAGATTACCAGGAGAGACACTTCTTTTTCACCAGTGTGTAAAGCATTGTTATTCTTACAGCTGCACTTGTTACAATTCATTTTGCATGTACCATTGCTCAGATATTAACATGATGTTCTTGTTATGAAAAATGTCCTGAGTATAACTTCCTCTGTAGTTTCAGGCGTTTATATTTTATTGCAATTACTGGAAACCATATCTGTTGCTATTCAAGTCTTGACGTGGGCCTGTGATGGTTGTGACAAATGGGGCCATTAGCCTAAGAAATAAAGTATATGGGATATTGATACAACTTTCCATGTGCATCATACATGCAGGGTTCCCGTGTCCTACTGGAAGAAGCTCATCAACCAAGACTAGTTTCTAGTTTTTTCCCCCAAATTTAAGGGATGTGGCTTCGCAAATTTGGTGAACTTGCTAGCTGGTTCAGTTTAGATTGACCCCTGAAAGTTTATTGCAGGACACAAGATGTTCGATCTTACAAGCATTTTCATCAATCCCATCTTGTAAACTGCTTGAAGAAATGTGCAAGAGGAATTTTTCAACACACTTTGATTTTTGCACAACTGCTTGCACGGACTTTGTGTTGTTAGATGAGGCAACATTTAAGGATATTCTTCGTGCAAGTTGCACATCATTTTCATTTCATGAACTGCCCTACAATGGGACCAAATACGAGACGATAATAGATGAAGGTGTCCATCAAAATAAAGCATCACATTTGAAAGCTGTAGTAGATTGCTTCAATTATGACCTCCTGCAAGCTCGGCAATTTTATTAGAAAGAACTTATGAATTATAATATTGTCAATGAAGCTTTCACTCTTCAGTTTTGTTATTTCTAATTGTTGCATTTTACCTAACAAAGAAAGATGACTTCTCTTAGTTTTTTTATTTTACACCTTGATAACTTTTCCAGATGTAAGGCTTCCAGTTAACTATGAAGCAACAAGCTTAACATCATCAAGGATCTCTCTTTATTCTTTATTGATCCTAAAATTTTTCAGCCATAATGTTGATGAACCTACTCATTCTGAGAGAGAGAGAGGGGGGGGAGGGAGAGGGATTTTACAAGTTTGGATAGAAATGGTGAAGATTCTCTTCAACTTTAGTACTTCAAATGTTGGTTTCGCTAACATAGTAATCTGAACATTGGTAGAATCATCTGGTTCGTACATTATTAAAATCTGAGCTAATTATATAAACAAATGAGATCTGTACAGAATTGCAGGTCAAATTTCTTGAGAAACGTGGTTGCAAAATGATATGCATAACATGTGTCCTCAATAGACTAACTTGCTGAGAATTTTAGCTAGCTATTCTCAGATTCATCGACATTGGTCACATTAGTAGTGAATTTGCAGCACGGTGATATGACTGTAACATCGGAAGAGAGGGTTCTGATGCCATCTTAACATGGTGTATGGAGGCTTGTGACATTTTCTTGAACTTCAGAGATAAGCTCTTAAGCACTTCGACACCAGAGCAACTCTTTGGAGATAGGCTTACTGTCATTGATACTTTATTACCATTTGTGCGGTTCCCTTTATCGCATTTGTCTCTCCTTCAGTGGGTACTATTTTCTCTTGTTATATATTGTTCTATTATGAAGCATATTTTGTTTAAAAAGTTTGTTTGGCTTCTATTCACTTGTGTGCTTCACTGCAGATGGAGAAAAGTAACCTAGCAAATCACATACAAGTGTTCAGACAGTTGGTTAGTACTACATCTATAGATCCAAAGTTTCCGCTCTCTCTCTCTCTCTCTTTGTGGGGGTGGGGCATGTTTCTAAAATATTCTACACCGGAAGAGTACAATTCATTACTTCTTGGATAACAGGTTGCGGAAGCAATTGAGTTCTCTAATGCTGTACCATTGATGCCAACAGCAAATAAATGGTGAGTATATAGTAGCGCTTTGATCAAAATGGATTAAGAATTGATGGCATGCCTATCATGAACCTCAAATCTTTCAGTGAAAGATTTCAACATATACGCTCCAGCTATAAAGAGCTTCAGTATATTTCTGATGGCGATAACAACGGTGTCATCTACTATGCTGGAACATCATTTGGAAAACATCAATGGATCAATCCTGTTTTAACCAAGGTAAAGGGAGGAGCTTTGTCTGTGTTTAAGGCCACTCCATGTAGTATCCCACATTTATTCATCCGGTGGCTTTTTCTGCAATTAGAATATTATTGTGATGGCAAGCAGCCCGAATTCAAGGTACACGGATCCAAAGGCTTTGGTTTCAAAAAATTACCAGGTAGATGTTGGGAATGCTTGACAAACATACTGGTACAATTCCGCCGCTTGCTTGGAATAAAGTTGACACCTAGCTACTTTAGGGGACTTGTTTTGCTGGGCCTCGCCATGAAGATGGCAAGAAGTGTTCTTAGTGGATGGTAGACATTGGACAAGACCACCAGGTTATATATGAATTGTGCTCCTTTGTTTTAGCTGATATATATATGTATGTGCGTGCGTGCAACTACTACATATATATATCAGCTAAAACAAGATGTGCTCTTTCTTAGTTAGCTGATCATCTGTTGCCTTTGCAGCTGATGTGCAACTACTACACGGTGAGGCAGGATGGCTCCACAACGTTCATGAGGTCGTGGGTTCTTCAGGTGAAGGGGCTCTTTTTTTCTTTCTTGTAACAAGACAAGATGCATGATAGGTGTTTAATTATGAGTTGGTTGGCCTGAATTAAGCTCGTTTTGTGTGGCAGGGATCAATGGACGGTGGAAACTGGACAAGCCTTCGTGTCCATGAAGACGACCAGACCGTTTGCCGGTAGGTCGATTCGCATCGTGGCCCATCATCGGCCCGCTGCTGCCCTTCCGATTCTTCCGGGTTGCCCTGACGGGCCCTGCGACCGGCGTCTCCAACACATGGAACCTCTGCATTTGCTTCCTCGAGCTCTATGGCTACTTCCGGTAGAGCAAGACCAAACCCTAGATACCAACAAGGAAAACAAACCGATAAGTCTGAGATGGGTGACGGCAAGTCTGCAGACTCGTGTGTGCTGCCCTCTGAATGTTGTAGCGCTGCCTACAAGAATTCAGTCGGCTCCTCTTATGTTTTCTGCTTTTTTCTTCAGTAACCTGTATCGAACCAACCTTGGTAGCATATATGTTTCTAATAATAGAGAGAGAGAGAGAGAGAGATTGGTCGATGACAGTGGACATGATAGCTGTTTGCTTTGCCTGCTTGTTTTTTTTGTTACATGCCTGGCATATCAAGGTTGAATGAAGCTTATCGATACTGTTGAAAGAAGGGAAAAAATGTCTCACCGGTACGTGCATTGGGCTCCCGAGATGCGTGGGTGGATTTGATTGCACTAGTCAATACTCAATACAACCACTGTATATTAGTTTTGGTTTATGTATTTTTTGAACTGTATACACGGTTTTAAAGTTGATGAACAGTTTAAAAACACATACTACTATTAGTGTTTCTATGCATTCCCCTTCCAATGTAAGTAGTATAAATTTTAAAGCAAATAACATGCAAATAATAATAATCTATTCTTTATTCATGTTTTACTATTGGTGTAACTTTTAAATAGTGATGTATATAAGGACATCTCTATTACTATATATATTTGGTGTGTAACTAAAATTAGCTGAAATTTAAGCAAAGTTAATAATAAACCACATACTAAAGAAAGTGTAAATGTAAAGTATATGGAATAGGGCTCTGAATATATGCATAGTACTAGTATTGTGTACATATCTTAACTATTATAAGAATGAGTTGGTGGTGATGGTGAGTCTGTCAGGCCATTTTTGGGTCAGAACAGTAGGGGCCCAAGGCCCAGTAGGTCACGCTAGCCCTTCACAAGCACCGACAAAGGACTCCACGCCCTCTTGGCCATCACGCCAGTCCTGAAGACTCCACGCCCTCTCGCCCTCCACGCCAGCCCTCGATCCTCCCCTCTCCACGAACTCCGTGGATCCACGCCCTCTCGGCCTCTCCACGGCCTCTCTGCCTCTCCATCCCTCGATCCTGCCCTCTCCACGCCAGCCAATGGCTTCCTCCGCGCCGCCTGCTAGCCCGATCCTCGTTCTCGGCTGCTCCTTTCCCCACCGATGCGATCGCCGAGCGCCCGATCTCTGGTCCCCCTTCCCCCACCGACGCGAGCGTTTGATCTCTGGTCCCCCTTCCCCCACCAACACCACCGCCAGACACCGCTGTCGCGTGGAGCGAACCGGCCTCCGGCGCGGAGCAGACCGCCGAGCGCCCGAGATCTGGTCCCCCTTCTCCGCACCGACGCGAGCGCCCGATCCCTTCCCCCACCACCGAGCGCCTGAGATCTGCGACCCTTTGTAAGATCTGCGCCTGAGATCTTGCACTTTAGATTGGGATTCTAGCACCCCCACCGCCACCCCCTACCACTGTCTTTCCTAGCACCGACATCCTCACTATCTGTTGATGTTGCTAAATAGGGAGCGGAGGCAGTGGTTGGGGGATGTGGTTCCAGGGATAGGATGAGGCAGCGACAAGGGGAAGCGGCGATGTTAGGGATGCAAGGACTTCATCACCTACACTGTCGGTGACGCTATCCTGAATGAACTCTAGACTATAAGTACCTTCGATTTTTTGAGTCCTGGTACTACCTGTCTCTCGAATTGTTGGTTGATTTCCGAGATTTGATGGTTGCCTATCCGATCCGACGTAATCTTGAGTCCTAGTACTAGCTATAGGAGATGAAGCTGCTGCACTACGGCGTAATCTCAGGGAACCTTCCATCGTGGCCATCTTTTCTGGTAAGCCATGTTCATAGAAGCTTCAGCAAATGCCTGAATAGACTATTTGCAATACAACATTAAGATAAAAGATGTCAAGTTTAAAACCCCATTCGAACAAAGCGTCAAAAGCTAGCTTGACACAGGATACGATTAACAAACCTCATCAGTATTATACATAGACAGAGCTACTCCACCAGCACCACTAAAGTTGAACACATCCAACTCGATTTGTTCCTCTTTGCCATCTGTGGTAGTTTTGAAGAGAAGACAAGAGTGTAAACATGACATTGACACAATGAATAAATTATATTTAGTCAATGCAGAAAAATATTGATTAAGCCTTCTCACTTCTCAATGGTACATGGATATTGATGCAATGAAAACACATATTAGTAAGGCATGTTTACATATGCAAAAGTAATTTTACTCGTATAAACTTATTCGGTTCAGTGTTCACATATATCAACCATTCAATAGGTCCTAAATAATGATAGTCGTCTATGAGCCAATATGGTGACACATGATGTCTATGTCGTAATCATGTCTCTATTTTGAGAACACCAACATCATTTTTTTATAGCCAAATATGCCCATACAAAAAAGAAATTAGAAGTCATTATCAGTAGAACAAACACTGTATTGAGATCAAGCTAACAAGTAATCAATCCAAGCTGCTCAAATTCACAGCTTGCAGCCACTATCACAACATTAGCTGAATATAGTGCTTTACTGAGTCACATACCGAATATTAACTTAAGCTTCCCTGGCCATCTAATAACTGTATCTGTTGCTCGGTACTGATCACCAAAAGCATGCCTTCCAATGCATATGGGTTTTGTCCATCCAATGCATATCTGTGATTGGCGGCCTGTTTTTTGAGCTTGGCCTTAAGTCTTTTGAAATAATGTTAATATGTCATTATGATGATATATGGAAAGTCATCCTGATTATCATCCCTCCTTTGTGCTCCTGTTATCATACATGCCCAGTGGTTTGTCCCTTTAGCTCCTGTTACATCATATTTCATACCATTATTGTTTACACTCGAGTTGTGAGGCATTTATTTCACTGACTTGATTGGTGTGGCATTCTTGTTTTCCATAAGCATATGCTAGATACCTTTGGCCTAATTGATAACTTTCTTAGATTACTTGTACAATTAATAATTAGGTTACCATTAATGTGTTCGATTTGAGTATGAAGTATTTATAGTACAGGTTAGAGAATTCTACGAGAAGGCTAAGGAGATATTAATTGAGGAGAGCAACATTCAGGTATGCCATTTTGTATCTCTAAGATTATGTCGTGACTTAAATCATTTTGGTGTTAATGGTTGAAGAGAAAGCAACAAGGTATTTGTCGATTACATGCCTAATTGAACGAACAAGACAAGAATATCTTGTGGCGTATAGCATAAGGCTATATATACAATACTGGTCTTTGCACTGTAGACTGTACTACTATAGTTGTGCCATTTGTTGAGATATATATTCTGCCCTATAGAATTTATTTAAATCAGCGTACATTGATATAGCATTATTTGTGATTCAGTTATCTGATCGACAAATTTACAAAGTACATCTTCATATACCATAGGAGAACTCACCAAACATTGGGCTCCATGTCTGGTTAATGATCTCCAAACAAGCCGAACCAGATCTGCATAATCCAGTAGGGAAAATCATGATTTTCACCAAAGCATTGCAACGCATCAGGGGTAAGATAAAAGCAACACCGTTATTGCCCATAAATGCCAAATAATCAGAACCACACTTGATTGGGATCACATTTGGTTATATGTGTCACCCACTACTGTGTACATAGTCTTGGATGAATGCTTGAAATGGTGTTCCTGATGTAGGTGCTATGAGTATGCAATCCTGATGCTAGAGTAGTGGGTTGATACTCCGGAAATACAGAGATCAGCTGATCTGTATGAAGGCTTCAAAAGTGTTGCATAGCAGATGCAACTAATAAGGTAATTATATTTCTTCCTTTTCTCTTTACCAATTTTTCGAACATGCTGTGGATGCCTTTTCAAAAATTATATTTTTAATAGATGGTATGGCAAGTTAATTATCACTGAAGATAAAACCCACAATGCTAAAAAAACCAACAAATATATTGGAGCTTTTCAAATCATTCAACCAGAATTAATTCTTCCATGAATTGTTCTAGCACTGTGCATTGAACCAACATATATATTGGAGCTTTTAACTTCTTCCATGAATTAATTCTAAATTAATTCCAACGAAAAATACACTACGCTGCGCTGTTAAACAAAACATCACACATATGATGCATGCACACAATTGATTAGCTCCTTTTATAAGACCCACCTTGCTCTACCTTAGTTCTATATCCATTAGGAAGACTAAGGGGAAATCTCAGTTGTCTCCCCATTTCTTGATTGTCTTACAAATGATATATGTATCTATTAATTCTTGGCATAATGAATTAGGCATTAGATGCAAGAGACCACTAATTGAGTGGTGAAGGTAATATACTGGAAATATCTCTTTATTTCCAACATATTGGAAAGGTAGGTTGTGTTAACATGTTGCCAATCTCACACATTATTTTTTTTTTGAAAAAAAATGAAAGCCCTTTTCCAAAATGTCACGATGTCCAAGTCAACACACCGATAAAGGAAAAGGTCCATATGTTATCCCTGAATTTTTGCATCCTCTTTCTTTCGATGTGAATTAGCTCGATCGCTCGCTATAAATACCTGATCGATGCTTCTGGTCGATCAACAGTGGCGTCCAGCTTCAGACTGGAGGTCTGTGAATTACTAGTTCAGTTGCAGCTCTGAGCTTGTGTTACTGAGAGCTGGGAGGCTAGCTAGGCGAGGTGTGTGGGGTGGAGAAGCAGGGCACGTGCCTTAATTTCCGCGCTAAGCATGCATGTGGTATATTCAAGTGCAGCTAACTAAGCTTAGCGTTCATGCATGCGCCCCTCTTCTCCACCTTGCACGTCCCGCCTGATCGATCTCGCCGACCATGCATTGATTCCTTAATCTGTGCCTCATCAAGAGATTAATCAGGCCATCGTTGGCACTGGATATTACTCCAGGGTTTTTTAGCATTTCCAAGGGAGTTTATTTTCGACTACCTATCGATTTCCTCCAGCATCAGCAGGTACTGACATCTGCCCATTGATCTACATCTGTTTTCTTTCTCAGTTTTTCCTTGAAACCGGAGTGCTTTGGTTTTGCTACGGGAAGGGTTTTATCTTGTTTCATGCATCCATCTAAATAGTTACAGACAGTTGTGGAGCAAAGTTTATTTGTTACAGTATATATTAAGGAACACTCTGATGGATGCAGTCATGCCATGCGTCGTACGGCCTTCTTCGGACTTCAGCTGTCATGGAGTCAGTCCGGTGGTGTACGGCGTTCTTCAGACCTCAGCAGTGCATGACATGACTGCATCCATCACCGTGTGCACGCTGCTCGCCACCGAATAGGGATGGCAGAAATACCCATGGGTCCGAGTACCCACGGGTCATCCAATCTGTTTATGGCCATCCAATCTGTTTATGGCCATTCAATCTGTGAGTGTGATTTAGTGAAAGTGTTTAATTTAGCTGTACTGGAACCGGATCTGCTGTCGAACATCTGTTGTGAACCTTGCTGAATAAATCGAGGCATCTGTTGTGAACCGGATCTGTTGCCGAACAAATCTGTGAGTGTGATTTTGTTACTAATGTTACCTACATGTTTATGATAATGCTTGTAATTATTATTTAGCCTGATGGGTGATTGTTCTCCAGCACTACTGTGAAACACTACTGTGAAGCACCACTTTCCATTGATAGTTTTAGACAAAAGGTAGATATCTGAGCAATAAATCTTAGTTTTATTCAGTATGATAAATGGAGAAGCTAAATCTGAAACTTAGCATATGATTTATTGATTTGTGCAGTGAAATCTGAAATGGTGTCTCCGGATAGAGATAACGCTAATTTAGTGGAAACACCTACGGCAGCGGCAGCGCAGAGCCCAGCTCTAGGTGATCAGAGTTCATCCATTGGGGCAGCCGCAGGTCAAGGTGGATCATCACAAGGTAATGAATCCAAAACAGCCGGTAATAAAAGAAAACTAAAATCTAAAGTTTGGGAAGAGTTTGAACATGTATTGATTAATGGGAAATGGAAAGCTGTTTGTGGGTATTGTAGTGCTAAACTTAGTGGAGACACACATCATGGAACTTCACATTTATCAAAACACTTGAGTACTTGTGGTGCAAAAAATGAAATGGGACCAAAGCAGAAAAAACTGAGGTTGACAAAGGGAGATGAAAGGAGAGTGAATGTAGAAAACTATATTTTTGATCAAGATATTGCTAGGAAGGAGCTAGCATTGATGATATGTGTTCATGAATATCCTTTATCTATGGTTGATCATGAAGGCTTTAGGGAAATTTGTTCTGCATTACAACCAATCTTTAGGATGGTCTCAAGAAATACTATTAGAAAGGATATATTAGGTATGTGTGAAGTGCAAAAGGCCTCGATGGTGAAGTTTTTTGCAAATTTCAAGAATAGAGTTGCCATCACGACGGACCTTTGGACTGCAGGACATCAAAAGAGAGGTTATATGGTAGTTACAACACATTATATTGATGGTGATTGGAACCTAAAGAGCTGTCTTTTAAGGTATTATAAAATAGAAATTGTTTGTTGCACTTATTTCATATTATTTTGTTCTATATAAATCTGAAAATTTATTTCTTTTGTTGTACTAGATTCATGTATGTGCCATGTCCTCATACAGCAGAGGTTATATGTCAAGCTTTACATAATTGCCTTGTTGAGTGGCATGTTGAGAACAAGATATCTACAGTTACTTTGGACAATTGCTCATCGAATGACAAAGCTATTGGGGAATTGACAGATAAGTTGGATTCTAACTCACTCATGTTACATGGTAGATTAGTTCATATGAGGTGTTGTGCCCATATTTTGAACTTGATTGTACAAGATGGAATGAGTGTTATGGAAAAGGGCATCGAAAGAGTGCGTGATACTGTTGCATTTTGGTCGGCAACACCTAAAAGACATGAAAGGTTTGAAAAGATGGCCCGCACTATGAGCATAACATACAACAAAAAATTGTCTCTTGATTGTAAAACATGATGGAATTCAACTTATTTGATGTTACAAGTTGCCTTGCAGTATCAAGAAGTTTTTAATCGTCTGAAGCTACAAGTTAAATTGTTTACTTGTTGTCCTACTTTAGAGGATTGGCGGTTTGCAAAGGATGTATGTGATAGGCTAAAAATATTTTTTGACATTACTGAGTTGTTATCAGGCACTAAGTATGTTACAGCCAATCTTTTCTTTCCCAAAATTTGTGGCATTAATTTAGCAATAAGAAAATGGCAATTAAGTCATAATGAACTTTTGCAAAAGATGTCTGAGGAGATGAAGAGAAAATTTGATAAGTATTGGATAGATGTTCATGGTCTTATGTCAATTGCAACAGTTCTTGATCCAAGATTTAAGACTCATATGTTGCATGCTTTGTATGGGTCTATATATGGACATGACCATGCAACTGCAAAGGTTGATGACATAAAGAAGCTTATGTTGGATTTGTTGTTAGAGTATCAAGAGACCTCTGAAATTGTGGGTACATCTGATGCCACTAGCATAGCTTCTGACCAACTTGGAGTAGATGAAGTATTTCATATCTTTGATACTTATATGTCTTCTCAGCCTACAAGTTGTGCTTCTCATGTTCGGTCAGAGTTAGATTTATACTTGGAAGAACCTCTATTGCCTAGAACACAAGAGTTAGATATAATCACTTGGTGGAAGTTTGGAGGTATTAAGTATCCGACCTTGCAAAGGATAGCTCATGCCAATTCCTGTAACAACTGTGGCATCTGAATCTGCATTTAGTACAAGTGGCAGAGTGCTTAGTCCACATCGAAGTCGCCTTGCCCCTAATATGGTTGAAGCACTTATGTGCATGCAAGCATGGTCATCTGCGGATATGCTAGGTAACATTAAATATCTGCATTGCATTTCATCTGTTTTATTTCATCTTCTAACTATTGCTAATTTTTCTCTTAGGAGAGACTTGTAATTTCTTTGCAATCAGAACCGTTCTCGAGGATGAAGAAGAGATGATTGAAGATGAATCAGGTGTCGCCAGAGTTACCAGTTTATGAAGAGTTGATAGAAGATGAATCCGAACTGTTCTTAGATTGTTGTGTTGTGTACTATTTATGCCCTAATATGTTCCTGTTTATTGTGTTAATGTGCTGTTCGGAGTTATGTGCTGTGTACTGTGTTAATGTGCTGCTATGCATCATCTGTGTTGTTAGGAGTTGTTGTACTGTGTACTATTTATGCCCTAATATGTTCCTATTTAGTGTGTTAATGTGCTGTTCGGGTCATGTGTTGGATTACTTGTTTTGGGCATATGCATTACGTGGCAAAGTCCAAGGGGGGTGTTGGGGAACCGACCTAAGCCCGCATGTGGCATAGGATGGGTCCCCCATGTGTGGACTTGCCGAACAAGTAATCCAACACTATATATATAGATGAAGGGGATCCATCTATTGTAAATAATTAGAAAGATCAATAAAGCAGTTTCTCCCCCATACATCTTGTGTCCCTGTTTTCAATCTACTATTCGTCTTGCGTGAATTGAAGCCTCAAATTACACCCGGTAGCGAGGTTCTCTAACAGTTAGTTTGTTAGCACCCACCCAGTAGGTATTAGCACTAATATGTTGCCTCAAGTAGGCGGCAGCAAAAAAAAGCTACATTAGATAAGTCAACAGCAGAACAAAACCGCGAACGTAACAACAGATGGACTATTGCGGCTATACTACAAGGAGCACATAGCTAGACGAAGCCGCATCTAAAAATCCAAAGGAAACGAACCTGGGAAGAGCAGTGGGGGGAGGCAATGCGTCGCGGTGACCGGGGGTGGATATGCCGCCAGCAGGGGAAGAGGCAACATGCTGGCTTGGAGGAGGAAGAAGAGATGGCGAGAGAAGAAGGTGAGGAGAGAGGGTAACCTGAAGACGGAATAGGAGGATGTCAACGGTGCGGTGGGAAGAGGGAGGATGATGTCGGCAGGGAAGGAGATGACAGTCGGGAAGGGCTAGATTTGGTGGCGGCCAGGACGGCATCGTAGCGACATTGGGGCGGAGGCGCCGGCCGTCGAGGGGAGAGGGCTCGGGCGTTGATATCTGCTGGACATAGCCACCATGTCAAGTGTGTTCCGCAGCAAATTTTGCCAATAGCCTACGACATCAACATGAAAATGCTTCGGATAGAAGCATACAGGCGAAAAAGTTCATGGAGTTTACAATGGTAATTGCTGCCAGCGTGAGTAATTAGTAACGGAGTCTGTTAAACCATGTCGTGTGTAACTCGGACTCGGCTTGGCTGGCGCCTTAGGCTGCCTCGGTAATAAAAGGAGAGAAATAGCAGAGAAAAGGGTATGCTTGTTTACCCACAAATCTAATCTAAGGCGGTGGCACCGACAACAGCCAATATATCAAAGGCGCAAGCTGTCGCGACAATTCCGTCGTCGAGTAGTTTGCGACCCGGCCGTCGGCCGGGAACCCGAGCTTACGAGCAAGCTCATTACGAGTCTGCTCGTAACAATTTGGTATCAGAGCCAGGCGTCGCTATTACCATGGCGAATCCATTGGAGGATCGTGTCACAGGCCTCGAAACGGAGTTGAAGGAGATGAAAACAATGATGGAGGAGATGATGAAGCTCCTGAAGGCAAAGGGACCAGCCAGGGGACCCGAACCGTGGGGCGATGGAGCAGGCTTCAACGCGCCTCCTGAAGCAAGTAGGGCGGAGTCAGGCGAGTATACGAAAGCAGAGCTAAAAAGGGGTGTGGCAGCCCATCACTCGCGTCATGATCGCGTGAGTGGAGAGCACATGCTGGGGCGACGTCGTGGATTGGGGCGTGAAGAGGAGGATCACCAGAAGTGGACACCCCGACCACCGCGCTTTGACCTTCCGGAGTATGATGGCCAAGAAGAACCACTCGGATGGCTGCGTCGTTGTGAACGTTTCTTCCGAGTCCATCGTATTCCCGAAGAAGACTACGTCGAGATCGCCGGTCTCCATCTATCGGGAGAAGCACAAGAGGTCTTAGACAATTGGCAAAGGGAAGAACTTTGGATAGCATGGGACGATTTTTCGGAGGCCTTCATCCAGCGCTTCACTCGGCACTCTAGTGTCGGGCCCTTGGGCGACCTAGTAAACCTCAAACAAGGAACCAGCGGGGTGGACGAGTACGCACGCGAGTTCCAGAGATTATTGGCGCGCACACCAAGGATGAAGAGAACAGATCAGGTAGAGATGTTCTTGGCTGGGCTATCGCAAGCACTCAATGCCGAAGTCCGCCGCGAGCGGCCACGCGACTTGGCTGAAGCAATTGGCTTGGCACGAGAGGCGGAAGCACGGAAAGCTGCGTGGATCGCGGAAGCAATTCAAGGGATAACAACCACCGAACGGGGGCGGGGAGCGCTGGTACGTGGCCCGGCTACTAATGCATTTTTCAGCCCGCAGGCAGCAGCAGCACCGGCGACAACGTCATCCACAGGAGGAGCAAAGGTGACGGGGGGTCGCTCATTCGGTTCGACTGTGTCTCTCCACAACAGCACGATACCACAACGAGGAAGCAGCATTACTCAGAATCAACGAGCATTGGCTCCCGCTACCAGTACACAGAGTAGCGCTGCTTCAGGACCGAGACAGCTACGTCTGACAGCGGACCAGCTTGCAGAACGACGAGCAAGGGGCCTCTGCTATAACTGCGATGAGATCTATTCCAGGGGTCATAGATGCAAGCGTTTGTTTCACCTAGAAGTGGAAGATGAAGAAGAGGGGCCAGAGGAATACGAGGAGGAGCCCGACACGGAAGCTTCACTGTCCATGATCGCAGCCTTGGGACCAAAACACGGCAACACTATGCAGGTGGAAATACAGTTGGAGGACAAAACCTGGCTAGGACTCATTGATAGTGGGAGTACCCACAATTTTGTGAGTTCCTACGTAGCAGGGCAGAGCAACTGGAAGCCGACAGAAGGAGTGCAACAGCAGGTTCGTGTGGCCGGGGAGCGCACTTACCATTCCTGGGTACAATTCAGACTAACTTCAACATTCAAGGACGAGCATTCAAGGCCCCCTTTATCATCATACCGCTCACCACATTTGACATCATCCTCGGGGTGCAGTGGCTACGGACCCTTGGAGATATAAAATGGAACTTTGAAGAGTTGGCCATGGAGTTTAAACAGGAGGAATCCTCGGTGCGGTTACAAGGAATGCAGCGTCCGCCGAAACTCTCCGTGATGCAACTGACAGTAGAAGGCACACGTGCAGTCCAGGCGCTCCTAGATACTTATGAGGATGTGTTTGCCGAACCTCAAGGTCTACCCCCACCACGGCATTGTGACCACCGCATAACATTGGCAAAAGGCTCAGATCCCGTGGTGGTACGACCCTACAGATATCCATACTGACAGAAAGACGAGATCGAACGACAATGTGAGGCTATGTTAAAACAAGGGATCATACGACCAAGTCATTCACCTTTTTCGTCACCAGTCTTACTAGTCAAGAAGGCGGATGGCACATGGTGTTTCTGTGTGGATTACCGTCAGCTCAATACGCAGACCATTAAGGACAAGTTTCCTATCCCGGTGGTTGAAGAACTGTTGGATGAGTTGAGGGGTGCAAGGTATTTCACCAAACTAGATCTGCGCTCTGGATATCACCAAGTTCGGATGTGGCCCGAAGATATCAACAAAACGGCTTTCCGCACACACCATGGGCACTACGAATTTCTCGTAATGCCCTTTGGATTATCCAATGCACTGTCAACTTTTCAAGCACTGATGAATGAAGTCTTGCAGGATTTTTTGCGCAAATTTATCCTCATTTTCTTTGATGACATCCTAGTGTACAGCTGTACGGAGGAGGACCACCATCAACATCTGCGCTGGGTGCTGGAACGCCTACGCTGCCATCGTCTCTACCTCAAACGATCCAAGTGTGTTTTCGCACAAGAACGGGTGGGGTACTTGGGGCATATCATATCCCTCAACAGAGTGTCAGCAGATCCGGAGAAACTTCAGGCAGTGACACAATGGCCTCAACCTGCGTCCGTGTCCACATTAAGGGGTTTCCTAGGCCTTACTGGCTATTATCGGCGCTTCGTGCAGAACTATGCCTCCATTGCAGAGCCTCTCACCGCCTTGCTTCGACGCAATAGCTTTGAGTGGACGGATAGAGCAGAGAAGGCCTTCCACCATCTCAAAGAAGTACTGGTGATGGCACCAGTACTACAAATGCCAGATTTCACTATTTCGTTTGTGGTAGAGTGCGATGCGTCGGGAACAGGCATTGGAGCGGTGTTGTAGCAAAACGGCCATCCCATTGCATACTTTAGTCGTAAGTTGGCAGAGCGGCACATGAAGTTGGTAGCATATGAGAGGGAGCTCATCGGTCTATCCAAAGCAGTGCGACACTGGCGACCATACTTGTGGGGGCACCCTTTTGTGGTCTACACGGACCATGGAAGCCTCAAATTTCTCCTCGAGCAAGCTTTGGTACCTGATTGTAGAAGTATTTTCATCTGAAACTAGCCCGTGTGAATGCACAGGGTGGTCTGCTAGTTATCCTTGTAATGCTAGCTACCCTCTTATGCTGAGTCATTTTGGTTTTAGGATTCTGCTCTCTTTGATGCTGTCGGAACAATTTATCATGACATATTTAGAGCTGATGCTGCGCCACCACCAATCAAAATAAAAAATGCTGGTATCACAATTTGAATTTCCTGATATTGATGTTTGCAAATGCGTAAATCTATTCAGTTATGTATGTTACGATTGATTTATGTATGCATTTATTTATTTTTGACTTGCAGACCAGTTGGTACTGGAGTTCATTAATGGTACTGGGTTAACGACCTTCGAGTACATGTTTACACTAGATCAAGCATGTGTATTTATCTTAATCTTAGTATTAATTTTTGTGTGGGTATTTCTTTTTCCTATCATTGCAGCTTGCATGAACTACACAATTCCACAGAGAATGATGAAGTATTTGTTTTATTCTGGAATAGGTCCTTTCATACTTTGGTTAAGGTATCCTAATCTTCAATGTTGTCTTGCGATTGTTTACGCCAACAACCTTTGCTTTTTTTTTCTTAAACTTTCATGCTTGTCTATGCAAAGCACAATGGCGCTTTGTATGTACTTGAATGATTTGAGTACTTATTCAAAAGATATTGTCCGGAAAGAGTTCAACGAGATATGTTCTATGTTTTTGTTATACTTTTCTGTTTGATTGAAATAGTATTTTAGCCATCATCGATCCTCGTGCCCCCACATCCCAATTGGTAATCAATAGGTTCTAGGTGATGGTCAATTATGTACCAAAGAACTTTACACCAGCTCCAGATTCATTCGACTTTGCAAGTTCATAGCAATTCAGCACTGACAAGTTCGCAAGTGCAACTGCACAAATGCAAGAGACCTAATTGTCCATCAGAATTTTTCTCTATGGTGAACTCGAATCGCCATGACCAAGTTCATTTAAAAGATCCCAAAAGTAAAATGGTTTGTATGCTTCCTGTTCTTATGTGTGCCTTCTTGTTCTCTCTCTATATGAACTTGTATCCGAATTTTGTCAACTCAGTTAACACATGTTTGCTTGCTAATGTTTTGTAGGGTTCTATGACCAAAGCTGATATCAGGAAATTTTGGGATGAAGTGAGTTGTTCGTAACATTGATTGTTATAGCTTACTCTTGTCTATAGGCAATCCCATATATTATCCAAACCCCTAACCTTGGAATTGTTTGTTATCCTCTTCAGTTGAGCCATGAAGAGGCTTGCAATATTCTTTCTATTAAGGCTATGAAAATCAAGGTAATTATTATACTAAGTTTCTCTCTACAAAAAATATTGAGACAACAATTTAAAATACGATAGAAATGCAAAATTTTCAGCATGTTAATGGTGATTTACTTCATGCGATAATTGAGAAGATTGGACCAAGGGATGAATTTTACAACAGAGCCAATAGATTGAAGGTATAGTTTTTGAACTAGCTTCCTTCATTCGCATGCACAGATATTTAGGTTCCTTTCATCTTTTTTTTGCTCTGCAGGTTATGATGTGTAGTTTTGAAAAAACACCATCAGATGAGTTGTTCGCTGTTCTTAATGAAGGCAGCGAGGAAACAGCCTTCTCCACGGATATACGTTTTTGTCCTGAAGATGTTGTATCCTACGGGGGGATACATTCATTACGTGATGTGAACAATGTTTTTGCATGCTGTTGCTACTTCCTTGAGAGAAATCTGGTAGGTTTAAGCTTCTGTTGAGCAAAGACTCAATGTTACATATTTACATCAACTATGTCTAACATTGAATTGAAACACAATACAGGTTTCTAGTTGGTTTGATCATAAGGGTGCTGAAGCTTTAAAAAATGCTGGGATTCTCTTGGAGGAAGAGGAGGCGAAAAGCAGTCATTTGTGCGGAAGGTTTGGCTGCACTCTGCGATTCAGCTCAGAGATAAATTTTAATAGACATAAAGAAGTTCATTTGGAAGATTTCAATGGCATGGTTTGTATATTCCCTATTCTTATGTGTCCTTAATGCTCCATTCATATTACCTTATGTCTAAAAATTTTCAACTCACTGCTAATGCTCTGTAGGATTTTAAGGAGAACAGGGATGACATTGGTAAATATTGGGATGATGTGGGTCATTTGCAACAAAAAATTGATTCTTACAGCTTACCCAATTCCCGCTTTAATCAAAACCCCTAACTTTGGATTTATCTGTTATGTTATCCAGCTTACCTTGAATCAGGTTGGCCTAGTCTTCTCTTTCCATGAAATGAAAATTAAGGTAAGTGCCGTTGCTATCTCCACAAAAGTTTATTGAGGCAACAGTCTAAGCTAAATTGGAAATGCAAATTGTCAGGGCTTCCATGGGAAGAAACTTACACATATATTAGGAAAGGTTGATCCAAATGATCCACTTGCCATGACTGCCAATCAATTGAACGTATGTTTTTTCATGTAACTTGCCTTCTTTCATATGCATAGTCTTTTGCGTATCGTATAATTTTTGTTCGTTTTGTTTTCTTTACAGACTATTATCAATAATTCTGAGAAAATATCATCAGAAGAGTTGTTTGTTGTGCTTGATAAAGCCAGCGAGGATACCTTGTTCGCCAATGACATACGTATTTGCAATGATGATATTATTTTTGACTTCGAGGGGAACAGGCGCAAATTAAGCAATATTCTTGCATGCACTAGCTATATGTTGGAGAGGAAGTTGGTAGGTCCTTTAGTGCAAAAGAAGTTCTACCTTTACATACTTGCTTCCTTCATTTGTTTGACATATAATATACAATACATGTTGAGAACTGGGTTGATTCTAAGACTGCAAAAGCTAGTGAACTTCAGGGGCAATTTGTGAGCAATAGACAACATGAGCAAAGGTTATAACTTTGACTTTTTCATATTTTAATATGCTACTGAGCTGAAACCTATATTGACATTACTGTTGTACAATGTGTAGTGTTCATTCAAAACAAGAGGGCGTGGGTAATTGAGCTGTTTTACTTTGACCAGTTTTACTTGGCTAATAATTGAGCTAAAACTTATATTTACGTGGTGTTGTAATATGTAGTGATACAGCCAAACCAGATAACGTGGGTGAAGAGAAGCATCCGCAGAAAAGGTTATAACTAGTACTTTGACAAGTTTATTTTTTTAATAACTGAGATGAAACCTACATTTACATGTCACACTTGTAATTGTTTAAGACTGTTTGTTTTGCGCTTCTTTTTTTCCTACTTAATGCAATCATACGTAGCTCTCCTGCGTATTTGAGAAAAAAGAAACCTATATTTACATGGTGTTGTAATATGTAGGGATACTGATATATCAAGTCTTGATAGTGTGGATAGAAGTCATGATGCTAGTGATTCAACCAGACAACCCAGTTTGGGGCCTTCTCAATGGTATGCTTATGCGAAATAAAAATGTTTAAGAAATTTCTAATTGAACTTTAAAACTGAAGTTTCTTGAAAAAAAAATAGAACTGAAGTCTCTTAATATGCAGGATGTCGTTTGAGGAATATGTCAAAAATAACAAGCTGACAAAAATATACAAGATTCGCCCCAAGAACCTATTTATGTTGCATAAGTTGGACAAGGCTTTCAAACTTGTATTGGTTATTTTGACACTTGCGGGGAGGAAGTGTGCAAGAGGCTTCTTAAGGTGGATTGTCCAAAATCACAGAGAAAAAAAGTGTTGGAATGGAGATTGGGAGCTTTTTGACATGTGGGTTGTGAATGGTCAGTTTATTATATCAAAAGAAGCAACCCTTGAGTTGACTGCAGATAGAGTTGTGGAAGACCTCAAGAGATTTTGTGATCTAGTACTGATTCCTTACTATTTCAACACCAAGCTGGCATGCTTTCCTTTGTATTTTGATGAGTTTCGAAGTGACATACTGAAGGTTCCAGATCCAATAGAAAAGCCTGATAACTTTGTTAAGTTTGAAAAGTACATAGCTCTACATCTTGCTTTTATGCCTCCGCTTAGCAGGTCCACACTTTTGATTAATCTCTTTAAGGCATATGACAGTAATCGTTTTGTGCCGGATCGTTTATATGCGCCATTGAATCACATAACGTCTCAAGACTGGAGGGAAAATGTCATTCATGTAAATATACTTCGGGATGTGTTTTTTTATAATGCTCCTGCCGATCCTGAGCCCTATGAGGCCTACAGCCCTACATTCTTTCACCTTCTGAAATTTTCAAGGCATTATAGCGTCCATGATTTGGACCATACAAAGGTACAATCTTTACTTTCCTACAGAAATTATATATTTGGACTATGAACTGCTGATATGTTATATTTTGCCATATGCATTCTGAATTCGTCACAATCTATTTTTATTTCAAGGTTGGGGCCATCCAGTTGGTGCCGGATATGATTAGAACTGATCTGGTTCTTGGGCAGCTTCTTGCTGTACATCTTGCGGACATGATCTTGTTTATTGTAATGCACACTAACATGGAGGGCAGGTTAAGTTATTTTCTCGTCTTATAGTATGCTGCCTCATCTTAATTTATGGTTTACTTAAATTCTCCATCTCTTTCATAGGTTCTTCCGCCCATTTCAAGCATTCGAGGCATCAGAGTAAGTTTCTTTGTTTCACTCAGTTTTAGTTTACGGTTATTTGTTGTGCACTGTGTAATGAACATAACCTTGTACATCAAGCACCTAAATAAGTAAATAACATATGTTTGATGCAGTGGTGAGGTGTTCTTGTGTGCTGAGGATGATGCTGATGATTCAAGTGACGATGAGTGAACTGGATGCGAAGAAACCTGGTATTGCCTAGGCTTTTATTCAGAAAATGAGTAGGTTTTCCCTAGGCTTTTATTCTATCTTTTACAAACCTGGCTCTGCATACGTTTGCAGCATGCATGCTGATGCTTTGGTTCAGTCTTCAGATTTCAGATCATGTGTGTATGATTATTGGTGTGTGATTCCAGATTCGTTTGTCAATGATTAGGTTATTGAGTTGTAGCAACTGGTAGTGCAATGTGCAGCTAATCCTGTACTAGGGAGGGGATAGAATGTTAATTTGAATTGGTAGATAGGGGCAATGTTTTATGTGTGTACATTTGGAATTGAGATATGTGCCCATAGCAATACTGCATGAGCAGACCTAGGAAGTCAGTGGTTGTAACGCCCTAGTTTTCGCTTTCTGGAGAAAAACCTAGTTTAAATAAAGTAAATTCAAAAGTTGGATTTTCCTTGGTGTTTATATTAACCTGGCATCCGTTCCCCTCCAAAATCGGAATTATTTCCCCTCCGGTTGAAAAATCGGTTTTTCCAGTCCCGCCGGTACCCGAAATTTCACCCGAGTCCAAAAATGCTCCAAAAATTCCCAAACCACTTCTAAAATGTTCCAAATATTCCAAAATGATTTTAGGAATCAATCCCCGGATTTTTGGACCTCCGTTCCTATTTTATCTCGCACGGCTTTTGTTTAATGCCCGCGATTCGAGCCCAAATATTCAATTCCACAAAAATCATCCAAATTCAACCAAACCAATTTTATTGGGTACCAAATATTCTAAAATGGCTCTAGGAATTTTTCCGGAATTTTTAGGCCATTTTTCCTTATTTTTCTCTAAGGCGAATCATTTGCGTAAAGGAGGGCCAACCGGAGCGTGACACGTGGCACGTGAACAGTGTCGTCCCCAACCTCCAGCCGAGGGAGAAATAACAGAGGAGCTTCCTTTGCATTCATGGCTAGGGTTTGTGTTCAAACACTCATAACTCCCTCATTACAACTCCAAATCGTGAACGGCCGGATCCGTTGAATCCGTAGCGACATCCTCTTTCCATCCCCCATGACGTTTAGCTCTAACTCGCACCGGAATATGCGCAGTTTACAAGAAACCAAAATTGCTTTGATTGTCCATAACTCGGCCGTTTCTAATCCGTTTCGCACGATTCCACCTCTCAAATCTCCGTGGGAGAGTCCTCTTTCCAGTGCACCTCTTCTTCCTTGGCCTCTCCAACCCTTTAGCCCGGGAGATCGAAGAAACGGAAGCCGTGTCACACTTTTTCGGTGTTCTTCAAGTTCATGCTTGTAGATCCTTCCCCGGTGAGCTATTCTTCATGCCACTTGGTTCCTTGTGACCGTGGATGAGTCTAGATTCTAACCCAATCATCAATTTTAGGTTTGATCAAGAGTTGGCGACGAATTTCAAGTTTTTGTTCATTCGGCCGAACCTCCGTTCTTCGTCGATTTCTCCGATTCCGGTGAGTTTTGGCTCAATTCCTTCCTTCTCTAGGTCCCTAAGGATGTTTTCTAGAGGTTCTAGGCTTTTGTTTGGAGCAATTCCATGCAAAAATGAGAAAGAAATTAGATTTTTGGATATAGTAGCTTCTTGTGTTTTTGTTTTTGCTCTCTGTATTGGAACCATGGAGCTACTGTGCTTGGGCTTGGCCCGTGCGCCGCCCGGCCGGCCGGCGTGCCGCCGCGGTCACCGCCACACGCCGCCGCTAAGCGCCACCCGCTACCCCGGCCGCGCCAAGCATGCTACAGGCAGGCTTCTGCGCCGCCGCCGCCGACGACCTCCCTCGCCGACCCCCACTCCCCATAGCCCCCCCTCACTCCTTCCCAAGCTCCACTTGCCATCCATGGTGTTGGCCCAAGCTAGAAGAAGAGACATGTGGATGACATGGTGGCCCCACTTGTAAGAGACACTTGCCAAGTCCAAGTCAAAACCAGCAGTTGACCAGTCAAACACGGAATATTCCGGGAATATTCCCGGTTTTCCAATTTATTCAAAATTCAAACTTCGGAAGCTCATAACTTTTGCGTCCGAACTCCGATTGACTCCGTTCAAGTTTCTAAATTCATCTAAAATCAAGACCTCCCTGCCAGTATAACTTTTATAATTTTTGGATTTTATTTATTTTCTTTTATTTATTTGTTGTCTCGTTTTGCGCGTAGTCGACGATTCCACCGCGACCGCCGATCCCGTCGCCGGACTTCAAGTGTTCAACATTCTCGCTGTGACCGAGGCAAGTCTCCTTGACGCATGTTGATCCCATGAATTATAACTGTTTTGTATTGTTTTACAAATTGCATTGCTATTTATATAAAAAAAATGATGTTGACGTTAGGCCATTAGTTAATACCTATTGTCCATCCCTCCTTGATATTGTTATCCATGATTCTTTGTCGCCCTAGTATAGTAATCCACCAATATAAATGATTTTAGGGAAAATTAATCTTTGACTCGGGAAATGACTACTTGGAGGACCTTTTGGATGGAACCACTAGTATGGAATGTAAATGGAGAATAGCTGATTATTAGTGTTGATGGGTATTATTAGTTATGAAATTGATTTATGGATGTTGATGGTTGAATTATTGTGAAGTTGGATTGTGATAGCGATTCGCATTATGATTTGTATGGATTGGAAGAATATGGGAAGATGTAGGATGTCAAGAATAATATTCGGTAAAAGTAAATAAATGATATTGAGAGGCATACTTGTGGATTAAATAGAATAAGTGGTGACTTATATTTCGGTGGATGTTAACAAACATATCTGGTGATAATCAATTATGGAGAATTGTGAATAGCCCAGAATAGTTGGTAATTTAGTAATTGACATGGTTACATATTCTCGGTGGTTTAGAGGATGATTATTGAAATATGGTATCGCGATAACCATTTAGATGGGATTATGAATAATGTGGATTATGGTGATTTGTTTAGTAAACGTGGTATCATTGGTTATGGAAATAGCTGTAGTCGATGAATTAATGAAGTCTTGGATTTATAGAATCTTTCTTGAAAGATACTTAGGGTAAGATTATGAATTATTCCTGGTGGATTAAAGTTGATGATTTAAAGATGATAATGTGATGGATTAAATATATAATATTATGAAGTAATATCGGTGGATTGTATTCTAAATGATTAGAGATAGTATTGTGAAGTATTCTCAGTGTTTTAGTAGATGACCTTGTGAAATATTCTTAGTGGATGATAAGATTGATCGCCGTATGATTGGTGGATAAATCAATAATACAGGTCATAGTTCAAGGGAAATATTTCTTATACAAATATGATTGTGGTTCTATAAGATTTTGGAGTTATGATAGTACCATGATGTACTTCCTACTTGGTGGATACTATATCAAATTGGATTATTCTTATGATTGTAACGTTATGGCAATAGAGGGATTATTGGAGAATATGCAGTTGATTATAAGGATTGCAATCAAACCCGGGGATTTGTATTTTATAAAAATAAACTATTGGTGGAATAGAATAGTACGGTAGAAATGCTTAGTCTCGCTGTCGGTCAGTATTCACCTATGGGTGGGAAATTTCAATTATCCCTTGAAAACTTGTGTTGGAAAATTATAGGCAAGGAGTATTGCCAATGGTTTACAAAATAAACATAAAATGAAAAAATGGTTTTGGACTGGGGCGGAATGGTTTGTCTGGTGGGCGCAGAGGGAGTGCTAGCTTTCATTGCGCAAGTACCGCCCCAAGTCAATTAAGGACCGACGCTTATGACTGTCTCCATTCTAAGCATAACCGTACAACCACATGTCAAAGTGGGCACGACCTGGCTAACTAATTTGTAGAAACCTGACTTAGACTCACCATTCGGTGGAATGTGAGAGCCGGAAAGAGGCATTGTTGTTGTTGTTGTTGTTGTTGTTTTTCTCACACGGTGCAAGAGGGGGCTTCTGTACTGGGCGGATAGAACCCTAACAGCGGTGAAACCTCAGCGGGTGGGTCAAGTTAGGTAGATACATTGTAAAAGCCTTGTCATGATATCCCTGCCGGCACACCCAAGGAAGTGTGCTAATAGCTTGGCATCAAGGGAATATCATGTCTTGTGGGTAAAGTTGTACACCTCTGCAGAGTTAAAACTATTCGAATAGCCGTGCCTACGGTCAAAGGCAAAGCTTGCTGAATGCTTTCATATTGGTAGACTTTGGTTTTTGATTTCAAACTAAACAATGTTTTGTTTTGGGATCCGGGAGCGGTTAGAACTCTCGGGTGTGCTTCTAGCGGCTAAAGCCAGGTAGGTGGAAAGAACCTGATTTTGTGAACTGTGGCAGTTAGAGCCATGTGAATGGATTGAACCTTGATCTTGTTGAGATGTGGCGGATAGAGTCTGTATATTAGTGAGTGGTGGTTAGAACCTTCACTACAATATTACATAATTCAATTATTAAAAAGAATTGCTCAAATATGCTTTGTGAAAATTATTAACAAGTATGATTTGATGAAACTTGGCTTTATGCAAAAGAACCATATTAAGCCATCCTTGGATAGCCTACATTGTGCATAATTTCCCAGACTTGCTGAGTACTTTATGTACTCACGTGCTACATTCTAATCCTATCTCAGAAGTGAAAGAAGCTGTCAAGGAATTTCAACGACTAGGGCGCGCTCCCCACTCGATTGCCTGTGGGCATTTGGATGGGTCGCTTTGGTGTTTTCGTCTTCCGCTGCAGTTGTTCAAGTTGTTCCGCCTGTTCAGGCCGTAATGGTAAACCTTGACCATAAGGTCTTTGCTTTTATTTGGTATTATTCTGATTTAGTTATATGTATTCGTGATATGGTTGTTGATTCATCACTTTTGACTGTGTGTACTAACTACTGATCTGGGACTAGTACAGAAATACACAGAGGACTCCGGATAGCCGATCCGGGGGCCTACAGTGGTCTTATCTGCTCATCTTGTCCTTGCCCCATCTTTGCAGAATGTAGTCATGTAAACGCTTTACTTGCAATTTTAATTATATATAAAGTTTTTACTCTTAGGGGGAAACAAGTTCAATTGCTGCTGGTCCAACACATTCTTGGAACAACCTGAAAATTAAGCCGCGCTGGAAATTGGGCAGGAAATTGGTGATTGATGGTGAAACCAGTTTGGGGGCTGGCATTTTCCTTTTGCATGGGCATGATCCAGATTATGCTTGGGCTGTATTAACTAGTATGGGAATTTTAGTTGCTAATTACAAACAAATTGTATAGGGTTATCATTTCTTATGAACAAGAGAAGAAACAAGAGAAGAAACTGCTACGAGTATACTAGCAAGAAAGTGCTATGTCAGTAGTTATTATTTTGCAACCTGAAGTCACTGTTAAAGTATCAACCAATAAAAGAAATAGCTAGTTCTGTAGCTCATACCTCATATTCTGTAGTACATACTACTATGACATCAAATCTTTTATGACCTGCTATTATCAAATCTTTTATGACCTGCTATTATCCCTGGCATTTATCTAATCATGATCTGAAATTTTCTTTTCTACAGGATGACCCACTTGTTCATACTAGCATATCTCTACTATTCTAAAGTAGCACTTGGTGGTAGTGGTCCGTTCTTCCCACGTCATTAATTGCCGCTTAATTGCCCTGCTTAATTGCCCTACTTAATTGCCCTGTTTAATTGCCCTACGCAAGAAACGAAGCGTTGCTTTAATTAGCCAGCTTTCGCAAGAAACGAAGTGTTAAAGATAGATGTTTGATCTTGTGAAATATTTTTTTTATTTTTTAATCTTTATTTTTTGTTATCAATTTTGTTTTTCGTAGCAACGCACGGGCATGTAACTAGTATAGGATTAATTGTCAGCTCATGGTGCTACAGAAAGATGTGTTCATTTGGTGAAGCATTTTGGACGGAATGCAATGCAATGAGGGTGTGGATGTAGAAAATTATATTGTTTTATCAACACTAATGTTGCCAAAAGTCTCATATAGCCATCTCATATAGCCATCAGTCATGGCCTCACCCTCAATGGACCTATGGGCTGAGCCCTTCTTTTTTTTGAGAATCGGGCCGACCAACTAGGACGGCTGAACAAAAAAACCTTTTTACAAAAAGGAAAGAATTTGCTCACATAGCACCCCACCAAAATTGTTTTGTCCCAAACATACCACTCTAAAAATATGTTAACTCTAACAACACTGAAAAACCGCCGTTACCTTACTTTAGCACTATACCATTGGATCAAAGACCAATAGACCAGCTTAGCATTCCATCGCCCAAACCATAACCCCACCGTTGTCTCCCCATATGCCCTCTGTCGGCGTATTTTACACCAAGGTACCCACTCCCCCGCACTAAAAACGGTCAACGGGCGGTCAGGGCGCGTTCGGGTCCACCGCCTCAGCAAGTGGATGGGCCCCAGGGTGTTCGCCCGGTGGACATATGACGATCAGGCCAGGCCACTGGGCCCCCAGGAAAGTGGTCGCCCGGTGGACACATGGCGATCAGGCCAGGCCACTGGGCGCCCAGGAAAGTGGTCGCCCGGTGGACACGTGGCGTTCAGGTCAGGCCACTGGGCGCCCAGGAAGGTGGTCGCCCAGTGGACACGTGGCGATCAGGCCAGGCCACTGGGCGCCCAGGAAGGTGGTCGCCCAGTGGACACGTGGCGATCAGGCCAGGCCACTGGGCGCCCAGGTAGGTGGTCGCCCAGTGGACACGTGGTGATCGGGCCAGGCCACTGGAACACCATCCCCGAGGTAGTCTTGCCTGGATCAAGGGTATTTAATGTGAATCGTGCGCATTAAATGCCAAGCGTGGAGGCTACAGTATGGCGGCGCGCCTTCCCCAGGCGCCTATTAATTACGGGTGACGTCACGGCAGGACGAGCGTCGTTGGTGGGCATAGAGGCCGAGGCAGGCGTGCGACGCTGTGGCAGGTATTTAATGGGTCGTCAGGACAGTGACAGGTGCATTAAATGCGCCCGTAGCAGTGTAATAAGGGTAACTTGCGGTGTAAGCTTCCCATGCGCCCCCGCCAGTCCCAGTATAAAAGGAAGCCGGGGTGCATGGGGAAGGGGGTTCGACCCACAGGCATTAGATCTCCGTCGTCCTCAAGCAAGGATCGGGGTTCATATTCCACACGACAAACAATAGCAAAGAACAAGCAGGACTAGGGCTATTACTCTTCGGAGGGCCTGAACCTGGGTAAACCCTAGCGTCTCCACTCTTCTGAGCTCCGTAGCTTCTACGATCTTCCTCCCTCCGGCGATTGCCCCAAAAGCCCCCCGTCTGAACCTCACAAGCACCCGATTCGGAGGTGCCTGTCGGCTCGTACGCTGACAGTGGCGCGCCAGGTAGGGGCTCTTGGTGGTTAGATCACCCTCTTCCCTCCGCATTCCTCCTCGAAGCTTCGGAGAAATCCGGACGGTTATCTGCATGGCGGAATCAAACTCCAAGCGCAGCAATCTACACGAGGAGAGTAGCGCCCGTAGCCGGTCCCGGCGTCCGGGGAAGGAGCCGGGCCAGCCGGGTCCCTCCGCCGTGGGAGGGCCGCGAGCGGCTCCTGTGCCTGGGGGTCAGCCAGTCCAACGGCGCTTGACGCTGGGGGACGACACTCCCGCACGGAGCCTGCATGCGGCTCGGCTACTCCTCGATCACCCTCCAGTCCCGATAGGGGGCGATACCCTGGCCACCCCATGGTTGCGGGACATCGTCCGCCTGGTCGACGCCGCTCAACAGCAGGTTGAGATGGTAACCCAGCCGGAGGCATCCGGCACGTGGCGGCAAGGAACGCGCCTGACCGATGCGCAAGGCTCTAGCCACCACACGACAAATTCTCCTGGTGCCAAGGGCCGGGACAAGGGAAAGGGAGTCCCGGTTGCAGCCCCCACCGCTACAACGGGACATGCACGCGACTCCGCTTCTTCTCGCGGTCTCCCCAAGTCAAGGGGGAACCACGAGGATCTCAGATCGCGCCTGGACGAGAGGCGTCTCCAGCGCGGCGGCGACCTGCGCCACGTTCTCAGGGGGCATCGCGAACGCTCGCAGCGGTGCGCTAACCCCCGGGGACCTGCTTGTCAACAGGGGGCTTCCCCCTCTGATTCTAGGGAGAGCGTAGATTCGCACTCCTCGACCCCTTCTCGGGGTCGGGGGGCTGGCGAGCGACGTTGCTCCCCCTACAACGTTGGATGCCAGGCGTTTTCCCTCCGTCTACGCCAAGCTGCGTGGCCGGAGAGATTCCGCCCTGCTTCCATCGAGAAATATGACGGCACCACCAACCCGGAGGAGTTTCTGCAAATCTACACCACGGTGGTGCGCGACGGGAGGGTCCGAGAAGGTTATGGCCAACTACCTCCCGACGTCGCTAACGGGCTCTGCTCGGTCTTGGTTATTTAACCTCCCGCGAGGCTCTGTGCACTCGTGGGAGGAGCTGTGCGACATTTTTGTCGCCAACTTTCAGGGCTCCTACGCTCAACCAGGCGTGGAGGATGACCTCCACGCTTTGGAGCAGACGGAGGGGGAGTCCCTGAGAGAGTTTATCCGGCGGTTTAGCCACTACCGCAACACGATCCCCCGGATCTCTGAGCAGTCGGTGATCATCGCATTCCGGCGGGGGGTGGGGGGTCCGTGACCAGAAGATGCGGGAGAAGATGGCCACCCGCGCCATCGCAACCACGTCCGAGTTGTTCTCCCTGGCGCACAAGTGCGCCAGGGCAGCGGAGGCCCAGGAGTGCACGGCAAGGCCCTCTAGCCCCAGCGACGCCGGCACCTCGAATTCCTCCGACCGTAAGAAGAAGAAGAAGCGGAAGGAGGCCGCTGCCATGGAAGTCCTGGTAGCCGAGCCGAAAGCCAACCCCCGGCGTCGGGATGGCCAGGACCGAAGGGGAGAGCGTCGGGACCGGCGCGACGACCGCAGGGACCGTCGCTCGCCCCGTCGTGAAGACAACAATGGCAAGCCCTATTGCCCCATCCACCGAACCAGTGGGCACGACCTGGAGGACTGCCAGGTCGTGACCAAGCTAGTGGAGAGGCGGCTCAAGAAACGCTGCGGGGAGGATCATGGAGATGGCGACGACGAAGACCTCGCCCCGCTGGCTTTTCAGCAAGCGGAGCACACGTTGGCGTTCATTCACGGTGGCTCAGCCACCTACTCATCTAACTCGCAGTACAAGCGAGATTTGAGGCAGGTTTGCGCCACCGTGTAGGCACCTGGGTCGAGCCGGCCGCTGAAGTGGTCGGAGCAGCCGATCACTTTCAGCCGGGCCGACCACCCGGAGAATACTTCCGGCCCGAGACACCTCCCGATCGTGGTTTCCCCCACGGTGCGCAACGCGAAGCTCGGGCGGGTCCTTGTTGATGGAGGCAGTGCCATCAACCTGCTGTCTGTTGGGGCGTACCAGGCACTCCAGATACCGTATGAGGAGCTGCGCCCGGCCCCCCTTTTCTACGGAGTTGCCCCCGGGGTGGGTCTCATGCCCCTGGGGCAGGTCCGACTGCCGGTCACGTTCGGGAGTGCGGAAAACTTCCGGACGGAGCAGGTTGACTTTGAGGTCGCTGACTTCGACCTCCCCTACAACGCCCTGCTCGGCCGTCCAGCTCTGGTCAAGTTCATGGCGGTCGCTCACTACGCCTACATGCTGGTGAAGATCCCTGGGCCAGAGGGCCCGATTACGGTGAAGGTGGATAGACTGGAAGCCCTGCGTCTCAGCAAGCAGATGCAGGACCTGGCCGGCACCACCTGCTCGGCCCGCGACAAAGACGACAGTCTGGGCTCCACCCCGGTCAGGGCCCGCACTTCGCCCGGGTCTCCGGGCGAAGTGAAGGCGGTCCCCGTGGGTGAGGATGGCACCAGCAAGGTCGTGAAGATCGGTGGTGACCTCAGCGCCAAATAGGAATGCGCGCTCGTCACCTTCCTCCGGTCTAACCTGGATGTGTTCGCCTGGGAACCATCAGAAATGACCGGGGTCCCCAGGGAGGTGATTGAGCATCGATTGGCAACGCTCCCGGGAGCGCACCCGGTTCGACAAAAGATTCGGCAGCAGGCGCCAGAGCAGTAAGACGCCATTCGGGACGAAGTGGAGAAGCTTTTGTGCACCAAGATTGTGCGGGAGGCCACCTATCCAGAATGGTTGGCCAACCCCGTGCTCGTAAGGAAGTCCAATGGGAAGTGGCGAATGTGCATTGACTTTACCGACCTCAATAAGGCCTACCCCAAGGACCCGTACCCCCTGCCGCAGATAGACATTATTGTCGACTCCACGGTAGGGTGCGAGGCTCTATGCTTCCTAGACGCCTACTCCGGCTACCATCAGATCAGTATGGCGCGGGAAGACGAAGAGAAGACTGCTTTTGTGACCCCTCTCGGTGTATATTGCTATGTCAAGATGCCCTTCGGGCTGAAGAACGCTGGTGCCACTTATCAGCGGGCTATGCATAGTGTATTTCGGTCCCAAATAGGGAAGAACCTCGAAGTGTACGTTGATGACCTGGTTGTAAAGACGAAGAAAGTCGATGAGCTCATCCATGACCTGGAAGAAACCTTCTCCTGCCTCAGGAAGTATTGTGTGAAGCTGAATCCTGAGAAGTGCGTGTTTGGCGTCTCATCAGGGAAGCTGCTGGGATTTCTGGTCTCCAGTCGTGGGATTGAGGTCAACCCCGAGAAGATTGAGGCGATTGAGCGGATGCAGCCGCCTACCCGCCTCAAGCAATTGCAATGCCTGACTGGTCGTCTGGCCTCCCTCGGACGGTTCATAGCCCGGTTAGGGGAGAAAAGCCTACCTCTGTTCAAGCTGTTGAAGAAAACCAACTCGTTCGAGTGGACCCCGGAAGCCCAGCGGGCTTTTGAAGACTTGAAGAAGTACCTCTCCTCCCCTCCAGTGCTAATCGCCCCCGAGCCAGGCGAGCCGCTGCTGCTGTATGTGGCGGCTAGTCCCTCTGTGGTGAGTGCAGCGCTGGTGGTGGAGCGAGAGGGTGTCCAGCGGCCGGTCTACAACATCAGCAAGGTGCTCCACGACGCGGAAACAAGGTACCCGCAGCCTCAGAAGATGGTGTACGCCGTCTTGGTGGCGTCAAGGAAGCTGCGACACTATTTCCAGGGGAGGGAGATCACAGTGGTCTCCTACCCCCTGCGCGAGATTCTCCACAATCGAGAAGCTGAGGGCCGCATCGCGAAGTGGTCCGTCGAGCTAGGGGAGTTCGGCATCAAGTTTGCCCCTCGCACCGCTATAAAAAGTCAAAGGCTAGCGGACTTCGTCGTCGAGTGGACTCTGGCGGAGGTCGAGTAAGATGTAGCCCCCGCGCCCTCCCCTTGGACACTCTTCTTCGATGGGTCATTCTGGCTCGAAGGTGCGGGGGCTGGGGTCCTCCTGGTCTCCCCGACCGGAGACCTCCTCAAGTATGTGGTCATCCTCGACTTCAAGGCCACCAACAACGTTGCCGAATACGAGGGCATGCTGGCCGGGCTTCGTGCCGCCGCGGCCATCGGTGTTCGGCGTCTGCAAGTGAAGGGCGATTCCCTGCTCATCATCAATCAGGCGAGAAAGGACTTCTCTTGTCCCGACCCTGTCATGGCGGCGTACCTGGCAGAGGTCAGGAAACTAGAACGACACTTCGAAGGGTTGGGATATACCCATATCCCCCGACGTGACAACCACCTGGCGGACGAGCTCCGCTTCAGCCCTCGCCTCTGGAGGGAGAGTGGTTCAGGTGGAAACGCCCGGCCAGGCGGAGTACCCGGACGACCACCTCGTGGTCGCTGCACTTGACCGGGAAGGCACATGGATGGATCCGATCCTGGCCTACCTGAGGGATCAAGTATGCCCTGACGATGATGCATCAGCAGAGAAGATAGCACGAAAGGCCAAGTGCTATACCCTGGTGGGCGAGGACCTGTACCGCCGGGGTAAGAACGGAGTTCTTCTGAAGTGCATCACTCAGGAAGAGGGGAGCGGTTTGCTCTCTGATATCCATGGAGGCGTGTGCGGGAGCCATGTATCCGGACGAACGATGGCGGGAAAGGCTTTTCCGCCAAGGGTTCTACTGGCCGACCGCCCTCCAGGATGCTTGCGAGCTGGTGAGGAGATGTGAGGCGTGCCAGTTTCACGCCAGGCAAATCCACCGACCAGTCCAAGCCCTGCAAACTATCCCGCTCTCATGGCCCTTCGCGGTCTGGGGGCTGGATATCCTGGGCCCGTTCCCGCGGGCCACAGGGGGCTACACCCATTTGTTTGTCGCCATCGACAAGTTCACCAAGTGGGTAGAAGCCGAGGCTGTGAGAACCATCACCGCTGCAGCCGCCATCAAGTTCATGCGAGGGATCTTCGCCCGCTTTGGAGTCGCCAACCGCATCATCACCGACAATGGCGCGCAGTTCACCAGTGCGGCCTTCTTGGATTTCTGCGAAGAGATGGGCACCAAGGTCTGTTTCGCCTCGGTTGCCCATCCAAGGAGCAACGGCCAGGTCGAGCGGGCCAACGCGCTGGTGCTGAAGGGCCTTAAAACTCGGGCATTTGATCAACTTCACAAGCGTGGGGCCCGATGGGTTGAAGAGCTCCCGGCAGTATTGTGGTCGCTCCGGACCACCCCCAGCCGGGCCACAGGAGAAACCCCTTTCTTCCTGGTTTACGGCGCGGAGGCTGTCCTCCCTTCGGAGCTGGCGTTGGGATCGCCGCGCGTCGCGGCGTTCACGGAAGAAGGCCAGGAGGGTCTGCGCCAGGACGACGTCAACCTCATGGAGGAAGCACGGGACCGGGCGGCCCTGCGCGCCGCGCGGTACCAGCAGAGCCTCAGGCGGTACCACGCCTCCCGGGTCAGTGAGAGAACACTGGCAGTAGGTGACCTGGTCTTGCGAAAAATTCAGTCGCATGCTGGGTTGCACAAACTGTCTCCCTAGTGGGAGGGCCCCTTTAAGGTGGTCTCAGTCTCCCGGCCCGGGGCGGTCAGGTTGGTCACCGAGGACGGCGAAGAGGTGGCGAACTCACAGAACATAGAGAATCTGCGCAAGTTCTATCCTTGATCGGTTGTAAGTCACAGGCCCTGTTCCCCGACCGGCCGGAGTGTGTCCTCTTCTCCACTGCTGGTCGGGGAAGGCCTTCTGTTTGAAAGTAAATATTCGCCTTCTTATCCGAAATAATTGTTCTTCCTACCCTCTTTTCGGTCTCTTGCCCACTGCCGGGCCGTGCCAGAGCACTTGCCCCGGGTACCCCGCGGCTTCGCAAAAACCCAGTAGCAAAGATGGAACCGCTAAGTGAGAGCGGCGTGCAGGAACGGGCGATTGGACGGATGGTTCAGCACGATCCCCAGCACGGTCATGACACTCCGGGTGTCCCCATGGGGGTCGGCGACTTGAGCACCGTTGCCAAAAACCTAAGGTCCTGCCACGACTCACTAAGCGTTCGTTCCCTAGAGGCTATCTGGAAGGCAAAATTTTGCCAAGACAAGGGGTTGAAGGGAAGTGACCCTGGCACAAGACCTTAAGTCTTTAAGCGGTCGTGTGCTTGTTCATGCAGAGCCGAAAGAATTAGAGTGAAAATGGACTTTAAGTAAGCATAGCGGAGGGCTTGTGCCTCCGTTTCATTTAAAAATGATTAGCGCCTAAAAGTCTTTACAGGCAAAAGCAAAAGAAAGAAGAAGAGCTACACTAGCGGAGGAGCTGGGGGATCCTCCCCATCCCCCGCTACCGCCTCTGCAGCTGCCGCGTCTTCGACAACTGGGCCAGCGTCCAGTCTCAGCGCCACGTCTTTTGCTGCCGCCTCCATCTGGGGGTTCTCCATCGCCAACTGTGCGGCAACTTGCTCGGAGGCATCGTGGACCCGCTCCTCCGCCTGCGCCTAGTCGCCTTCGGCCCCCTGGACAGTGACCGCGGGATCGAAGTTGGCGTCGCGGCTGGCACAGCAAGCCAGCACATACTTCGCCGTCGCCGCCGCAACTGCGCGGACCTCCTGGGCGGACCGGGCGGTAAGGGCGGCGGGAAGCTGCGTGAGGAAGTCCGCGGTCTGGCTGAGGCAGAACGCGTAATGCTGCGGCCTTTCCTCCAGCGGATTCGGCTGCTCCAGCCTCAGTGGCGCAAGGCTGGCCACTGTCCGGTTGAAGGCGTGACGCAGCATCCTCGTGATGTCCACCTCTACCTGGGCCCGATCGGCCCTCTCCGTCTCTAGCTCCGCGGAAAGCTCCTCAACACGGCGGGCACCCTGCGCCCACTGTTCCCGCTCCCGCTGCAGCTGGAGCTCCAGCCCCGCCGCCCGTTCACGTAAATCTTCCACCTCCTTGCGGAGGCGGTTAATCTCGGCTCCCGCCGCCGTCAGCCGCTCCCTGCTCGTCTCCAGACGGCTGCTCGTGCTGGAGTAGAGCTCGCTGAGAGCCGCCAGTAGAGCGTCCGCGTCCGCCGAAGGAATGGAGGAGACGGGGAGCTCCAGGGTAAACCTGAGGCCAGCCCCGGTCCTGTCTGTGGCGGCGGCTCGGCAGCAGAATCGCTGGGGATCTTGGGCGGCGGGGGCATCTGGAGCGGGAACCCTGGACAAAAAAATATATATAACAATGGTAAGGTACATTCCGAAGGAACTTAATTTTCATATTGCATGTGTGTTTTTGAATAAGTGCCTAGGTAGCGGTCTCGGAAAGCGGGGCACGCTCGAGGTGAGGACAAGCCCCTCGTGCGGTGCTGTCAGTGACGGACCCGGCGGCCTGAGCGCCGCTGTTGGTGGCGGCGGCGGTGGCGGCGGCGGCGGCAGAAGACGAGTCGACGCCGGAGGATCCACCGTTACCGCCCCGACGGGGGCAAGGGAGGACGAGGTCGCGCCGATCGTCGGACCCCCCGCCACCGCTGACGAGACCACCGCCCCACAGAAGAAGTGCCCGCGGCCGCCGCGGAGGGTCCCGCCCCGGTCGGGCCCAGGAGGCGGGGTCTCTGGGAAGGCCCACCACCAGCGTCGTCGTCATCCGAGCGCCTGCGTCTCCCTTGGTCACCCCTCCCCTGGGCGTCGGCGGGGGAGGGTCCCTGATCCTCAGGGGTGCCCGGCGTGTCACATCGGGTGTGCCCATGGCATCCATCGACGGCATGGCGCGGATTATCGCCGCACGCTCCCCGGGCGATAACCGGCAGAGCGGTACCGCGCCCTCCGGGAACGGCGGGACAGGATCGAAAAAGCCCAGCTGCGCCATCCACCGGTCGATCACCTCGGCAGTCAAGTTCCCAGCGGCTAGCAACACAGAAAGAAAAAGGAAGCCCCAAAAAACGGAAGTGCTGTTAGAACCAGAGTAGACCAATAAAAAGAAGAACAAAGGATGATCCAGGGTGAAGTGGGTTACCTCCGGCGATACTTCGGGTCCCATCGTCTTGGCCCATATACTGCCAGTCCGGGCGGACGCGACGGCGCAGGGGGCACAGCCTCCGGGAGATGAAATCCCGGATAACCATGGGCCCTGTCAGGCCCGCTGCCCGCAACTGGTCAACGCGGGCTAGCATCGCCTGGAGCTCGGGTGTCTCGCTCACCTGGGCCCCCCAGTTGGGGTTACTGACCGCCGGGCCCGGCGGAAGCTCCAGCACCTCTATGCCGCTGTCGTCCTCAACGTACAGCCACTCTTCGCGCCAATCCCTCCAGTTGGACCGACAGTCCAGTGGGATGTAGCGCGATACGGTCCCGTCGCGAAGCCGCAGGTGACAACTCCCACTGACGGGCACATTGCCGCCCGCGGCACGAAGGGTGTAGAAGAAACGAAAAAGAAGGAGGTTGGGCAACACTCCTACGAACATCTCGCAGAAGTGGGCAAAGGCAGAGAGAAGGATGATGGAATTGGGAGGAAGGTGGATACGGTGAATGGCGTAGAAGTTAAGAACGGAAAGATAAAAATCAGAGACTGGCGGCAGCAGGCCGGCAAGAAGCTTCCATCCGAAGAAAATCACCTCCCCGGGCTGGCAGTGGGGCTCGACAGTCCCGGCGCGGACGCGGAGGGCACCCGCGGTTATGGTCCGGGAGAACCTAGCGGCGGTCCCCTCCTCAACGGACGAAGAGGGGAGAACCGGAGCCATCGGGCAAAAAAGAGAATCGGAGTGCGTCAGAAGAGAAAAAGAAGCAAGGAACTCTAAAGCAGCAAAGAAAAGCAGAGCGAGGGGAGTTAGAAGGAGGAAGAACCCCTCCCCCCCTCGGTCAGCCTCTTATAAGGCTGCGAAGGGAGGTTCGGTGGGAAAACCGAAAGGGCACGACGGTTCGCGAAAAGGAAGTTCAAGAGCCCCATAAAGGGGGCGCATCCCAAGGGGCGTGCGACGGTTACAAGGCAGGAATAACGGCGCGAACCGCCTTGGGAATCGGAGAAGCCGGAAGGCCTTTTACATTTGTGGGGCGCGTGGGCATTTAAAAGGCCCCACCCGGGAGACTGAGCGGTTCTCAAAAGGCCAATTAAAAGAAGAGAGACAAGAAAAAGGAAAATCAGAAGACCAAAAAGCGCTCCTGGGTGGGGCCCGGGGGTTACTGTCGGTGTATTTTACACCAAGGTACCCACTCCCCCACACTAAAAACGGTCAACGGGCGGTCAGGGCGCGTCCGGGTCCACCGCCTCAGCAAGTGGATGGGCCCCAGGGTGTTCGCCCGGTGGACATATGGCGATCAGGCCAGGCCACTGGGCGCCCAGGAAAGTGGTCGCCCGGTGGACACATGGCGATCAGGCCAGGCCACTGGGCGCCCAGGAAAGTGGTCGCCCAGTGGACACGTGGCGTTCAGGTCAGGCCACTGGGCGCCCAGGAAGGTGGTCGCCCAGTGGACACGTGGCGATCAGGCCAGGCCACTGGGCGCTCAGGAAGGTGGTCGCCCAGTGGACACGTGGCGATCAGGCCAGGCCACTGGGCGCCCAGGTAGGTGGTCGCCCAGGTAGGTGGTCGCCCAGTGGACACGTGGCGATCGGGCCAGGCCACTGGCACACCATCCCCGAGGTAGTCTTGCCTGGATCAAGGGTATTTAATGCGAATCGTGCGCATTAAATGCCAAGCGTGGAGGCTACAGTATGGCGGCGCGCCTTCCCCAGGCGCCTATTAATTACGGGTGACGTCACGGCAGGACGAGCGGCGTTGGTGGGCGTAGAGGCTGAGGCAGGCGTGCGACGCTGTGGCAGGTATTTAATGGGTCGTCAGGACAGTGACAGGTGCATTAAATGCGCCCGTAGCAGTGTAATAAGGGTAACTTGCGGTGTAAGCTTCCCATGCGCCCCCACCAGTCCCAGTATAAAAGGAAGCCGGGGTGCATGGGGAAGGGGGTTCGACCCACAGGCATTAGATCTCCGTCGTCCTCAAGCAAGGATCGGGGTTCATATTCCACACGACAAACAATAGCAAAGAACAAGCAGGACTAGGGCTATTACTCTTCGAAGGGCCTGAACCTGGGTAAACCCTAGCGTCTCCACTCTTCTGAGCTCCGTAGCTTCTACGATCTTACTCCCTCCGGCGATTGCCCCGAAAGCCCCCCGCCTGAACCTCACAAGCACCCGATTCGGAGGTGCCTGTCGGCTCGTACGCTGACACCCTCCTCTCTCCCCTGTCTCTAGGTGTGAAAACGGGTCGGATATGGTCGGATATTGCTCATCGTGTATCCTAACACATTATTATCCCAGATTTGGAGTCGGATACGGATAGACCGGATAATCATAATCACACGATGACACGATAACACACGTACATGTTCACATCGACATAACTGTTCAATAACTGTGATGACTTTTCATCCCTACAAGTTCAAAAGAAACTGGTAAATACAGTATGTGCAATGGAGAATAGATTGATTAAAATTGAAAGATTACTTGATATCAGTCTACAACACAAATTGAGATGGATAGAATGACTCATGAGCTACTGAACAAACTTGCTGGGATCTACAACACAAAATGTGCAAAACACCATTCTAAGTTAAACAACATTTCAATGTATCAACATGTATTCGAAATTAACTAAAATGTGACTGTCAGAAGAATAAAGCCGATTATCCCAATGAAATTTAACTAAGAAATCAAGTGTTAAGTTTCATCAAAACTTGTAGCTTGCTTCCCTTAAAATAGGAAAATTTTATTGCATTTCTTAACGAGTAGAAAACGAAGAAATACTACACTTCCAGTTTGGAAACCAACCAAACAACTATATTTTGGGCATTTAGTGTACGAAAAAGTTATTGAAATAAACTGAACAGGTGTGCATAAATACCCCATAAGTGAGGAAATTTAAGCTACCTTAGCATTATGTGGCATGATCTTTATATCATGAGGTGGATGAAGCCATGATTCAGGGGCATATGACAAGAAGTTCTCAAGCTTGCTGGTGTAGATATATGTGTGTTGATGAATGTGATAAGCAAATGATGATTCCCTTCCAATGTCAGAAAGGAATGTTGCACCAAAAGAGCTATTGAACAGATCTCGCATCCCAAATCGATTGACACCTTTCTGCATTCAACTCATCAAGCCTAGAGCTTATCAAAGACATGTCAACTAGCTTGGAAATAACATACATGCATGCAGAATTTTTTTTTAAAATAATAATATTTTAATCAATATTTACAGAAATAATATGTCGAAAATAAAAATAGCAAAACTACCCTCCTGTCGCCATTTGAATTGGCGACAGGGTCCTGTCGCCATTTGAATTGGCGACAGGGCTCCTATGTCCATTTCAAATGGCGACAGGGGGTAAAATCGGAATAGGAGTCCTACACAGGCAGCAGTGGGATGTCCCCCTGTCGCCATTTGAAATGGACATAGGAGCCCTGTCGCCAATTCAAATGGCGACAGGACCCTGTTGCCAATTCAAATGGACACAGGGGGGTAGTTTTGCTATTTTTATTTTCAGCATATTATTTCTGTAAATATTGATTAAAATATTATTACTTAAAAAAAATTCCATGCATGCAGCTGCTACCAGAGTAGACAGCAGACAAATATGGTTCTAGCTCTATAGGGATTTGTTGTCATAACATCTAGATATTTGGTTTTGTAGTTGCTACGCTAGTATATGTGGCAAGGTTGATCTGGTGACTACGGTCTTGGGTGAGGCGGCGTGGTACACTTACTAAGCAGGCGTGGCTTGTATCGGCTCTAAGTCGACTTCAACCACCTGATCAACAGATTGAGGGGTGACAGGAGCTACATGCAGCTGGTTTTCCAGATCGGTAATGACCCGGACAGGTCCGTGCATTGCCTGATTCTTTTTGCTCTCTGTCTGATTGCCTAATTGCCAACAGTCTTGTGCTTATGCGATGTTTGCATTTCTTTGACATCAAGCACCTGTGATTTACAACCAGTTGTTCCTAAATTTCTATTAGACAAAAGGAAGGTCGACGCAAATGTCGAGTTGTATTTCACCAATAGGCCACAAAGGTGATGATTACTTCCAAAGTCAATGAATAACAACACTCTGTCTTGTCTTGTCTGCATAAACATAACGCAGACTCATACATGCAGCATTATGATGCTGAACGATTTCTTAGAAAGCAGTCCGCTTGCAAAAAATATTTCTGTACTGTCTGGCCAGCACACGATGCGGGCTTCGACTACCCATGGGAGACAGGCATTCACCTCTGTCCTCTCTGAATTTATTTTCAACTTCAAGAGAGATAAAAGTTATAATGGTGACTTTGACATAGGAGACCTACTCATGATTGATGGAGAGCGCTGCTTGATATTGAAGGAACCAACCTCAACGCCACAGTTGACATTAGAGTCATCAAGAGTGTGTATATCTGCTGCAAAGGTGTGTGACCTCAAAAATATATGGCACATTATGGAGAAATACTATATCAAAGGGGGTATTCCACTGTATTTTAATGATTTAAAAAAAGAGTTGATAGAAGTCAACGAAAATGATGTGAAAGAAACATGGTTTAGTGATTTTTTTTACCGTACCATCTTGCTCTTATGTCATTCATGGGTCGTAGGAGTGTTGTTTCTCAGTTACACCTTGCATGCAAAATCTTTAGCATTAGCACAGATCCTGCTTTTTCAGCAATCATGTCAACACGCTCTTGTGAAACCGATTGGAGAGATTAGCCAAGTAATCCGCGCAATGTTATTTTGCACGGTGTACTCGTTTGAGACAAAGGATAAAGTGGGAGAGGATAAATCTGAACAAATTGATCAGTCTAGTAACACAATTCCGGGGATTTTGGCATACAAGCGAAATCTCTTACAACATTTAGATAACCATGTTAAGAAGGTGAAAAAAGAAAAGAATCGAACAATAGAGAGGAAAAGGAAGGAAAAAACAAAGAAGAACCAGATTGTTGACATTGATAAGATAGAACTATATGCGACTGATAAATTGTCGAGTTTTTTACTTGAGTAGCGAAACACTCGGCAATTTGTCAACCGTATATAGTTCTAACTTATCAATGTCAACAAATGTGGTTCTTTTATATTTTTTCTTCCTTTTTCCTTATATGTTCGATTCTTTTTATTTTTTAACCTTGTTAAGGTGGTTATCTAAATGTTATAGAAGATTTCGTTTGTAAGCTATAATCCTCAAAATTGTGTTACTATACTGAGCAATTAGTTCAGATTTATCCTCTTCCATTCCATTATTTGTCTCAAAAGAGTATACACAGTGCAAAATAACATTACACGGATTACTTGACTCATCTCTCCAATCAGTTTCAAAAGGGCGTGTTGCCATGATTGCAGAAAAAGCAAAATCTCTGTTAATGCTAAAGATTTTACATACATGATATAACTGTCAATCAACACTCTTACTATATTAAGAGTAAGATAGTGCAGTAAAAAGTTACTAAACTATATTTCCTTTACATCATCTTTGTCAACTCTTTGCTTAAATCATTAAAGTATAGTAGAATACCTTCTTCGATGTAATACTTCTTCATGATGTCATATATTTTTTATATACTGTAGCAACGCGTGCACTGTAGCTTCGAGATTACTGTAGCACGCAGAGGATCCGGAAGGAATTGATCTTTATTTCTTTTTATCTAAAATACTCCCATCAAAAGAGTACAAACCCTAAAACTTGGCTCTCAGCCTATTTCACCCACATAAACAGGAGACAACCCCTCCTATTTATACAGAGCAAACACAAGGAGTCTGAATACAACTTTCACTCCAAACATGGAAGGAGCTTGTATTCAACACAACTCCACTTGGACCTCCCGATCCCCAAGCGCCGCCGTTGCCATGCCAAAACACAAGCAGGGTAGCAAGAAGGGGGGCACCTCCTCCTCTGCGCCGGCTGTGTCCTCCCAACCGCGGCAGGAGAAGACAGAGAGCGCTTCGGCCGACCAAGAAGAGGGAGCTTCCCCATCGGCAACTTCCTTAACGTCGGGCAGTACTAAGACCCTCATGTTTTCGCCACCAACCATCTCAACACCATGCTGAGTTCCCTTGCGAAGTATTGCGAACTATGGTCGCCACCGCAGCTCGAGGACAAGCTGCATGTCTGGAAGGGGTGTAGTCATGGGCTGGAAATACTGTTCACCTGAGCGTGAACAGTGCCATGGTAGCAACAACAAGATTAGTTAAGAGATATTGTTAGTTATGGTTTTATAGCAATCCCATAATGATAGGAAGGTATGATTTGATTAGATTGCAATGTCTTAGAGATGGAATTATTTATTTGTTTCCAATCTTCTTATGCCAGTTATACAAGGCTAAGCATTTGTCATCAATTGGGATTAAGCTAGAAGATAAAATAGTCTCAAATTGCTCTCCCTAGTCTAGTTCCTCTCTACCCAGCTAACCAGCCCTGCTTCATGGTGCAAGAGTTCTTAAACACGTACATAAGTAATTTCCATGAAACTGATTCTTAAATATGTATTTTCTTTGTAGTCCGTTAAAATTACTATGTAATATATGGAATAAAAACAGTACACAGGTTAAAGTGTAATTTTTCTTTTGGTGTAGCCATTGTACAAACAATAGCTAGTTAGCTACAAAACATTTAACTTTCATCTCAAACATCTTTGCTGTTAGCAATGCATGACACCCCACATCGATAATAGATCAAACAGCTAGCAATCCGAACTAAGTTTAAATAAATATTATCTGCGTAAACATCCATCCTGGCTACGGATGATAAACTTCTGTCTTCTCACAGAAAAGCTACCTTTATCTAGTGGTGAGACATTGAAGAACACCATCCTACTCATACACCTAGTTATTCTAAGTCCATATTGTCCCCATCTTCAGCTCCCATACTCGATCCTACCACCTCAGCATCCTGGTGCTTGTGTTCACTATCGGAATGCTGCGTTGTAATCGCCAAAAAATCCGTAAAAGGGATCATCTCAGGCATCTTCCTCCCTGATCGTTTCAGGTGACCCTTGGTACCTGCACCCAGCAAAATAGCACATGTTTTAGTTAAAAAAAACTGGTTAAAAAACAACTAAATAGCCTTTGCCCTTCCCTCTGAAGTCACTACTCAAAATTGAGCCTGCTAAAGCTGTAGAGACCCATATCAACCAGTTCTAGTTCTAGAACTGATCTGCTCCTCCTTGTCAAAAGCACAAGTGACATTGATGTTTTCATTACACCCAGCCTCGCCTCCCTTCCCCAGGTACGTGTGGTGAGCCCGTCTCATTTCTCAGATTCTTCGCATCGCTTTTGATCCGGATGGTAGGATTCGCAGGGGAGGAGACGCTGAACCTGCTGCTGTTGAAGGCGGTGTGGCCGGGGATACTGTACGACGAGTCTGGTGAGCCGACGCTTCTTTCGCTTACCATGTCTTCTTTCTGCTTTCTTTATTTTGATCTTTCTAATTGGCCGGACCAAAGATAATGGAACTTTTGCCAAATTCAATCAGGTCAGCCCTCTAATTGTGCCTGCTGTGGGAGAACCGGTTGTCTCTCCGTCATACAGTGATGATCACCACCACAGGGCATGGCAGCTCTAAAACACCACAGCCGACAAAGCTATGTATGCTCCACTCATTCTTGATCTGAAAAAGGAATTTGTGCCTCTTTTGTAGGGATCTGATGTAGACATGTAGCACAATAAGGTTCGTGCAATGCAGAGCAGATGCATTATTCGTTTGTACTTGGCTGCCCGCCCATTTGAAACTGCAGGTTTTCATGTTCAAATCCTAGATGAGGATATTGAGTTATGCATATGTCGCTAGATTACGGAGTCATTGCTTTTGTCATCCGCCTTTCAAAACTGAACTACATGCTTTGGTTGACTGAAATGTTCCATTGATTGAGAAGCTATCTGACTTTTTTCTGCAGCTCCATGAAAGTCAAAACAAAGTGATATTCATTCTGATTCCTGCTCGTTGTTGGTTTACATGTTTGGATTGAGAGAGAAAGTGAGTAATCTTTATGGATTTTATGCATTGAGAGTAATTAGCATATTTTTGGTAGATCGATGAGATGGATTTGTGTGAAAGTAAATTTATTTCCATGGGAAAGTTTGCTTGCTGTTGGCTAGGGGTGGATCAGAATCTGCGTTTGTTACTTGAGGGGAGAGGAAACAAAGTCAAGAAGGAATAGTTTTCTCCCCCATTGTATGGTCAATGCTTCCAATTTCAGCATGATTAGGCTTCTCCTTATGATGCTTTTAGGGTAATAATATGGCAATGATTTTATTTGCAGTGCTGAAAATATTTGTGTCCTTCAGTCTACAGGACTAGCACTAAATCAATTAAAACACCCACATGAAATGTTTTGGCCCTCCTACACATTTTTGCCTTGCTAGAGGTTTTTTCCTCAAATTTTCAATGAACAAAAATGAGCTATATTTCAGAATCCCACTTGTTCATATTTAGACTTACAGTGAGAAAAAGTAGTGTGTGCCAACCTGCAACTTAATAGGTCTTGGATAAACTTTAGCAGATTTGAGCTCAGTAAATATAGTAATTTATGGGTACTTGTTAAGCTTGACAAACTGTATTATAGCCTTTTCTTCTAATGCTCCATCTGCTAAATGCCAAGTTACTGGATGAACAAACTAAAATTTCTTATTGTTACACTTACAGCATTGTATACCCAATGGATTTCTTTTAAGAAACTAATTGTGCACCCAATGGATAAATACATGGTATTGCCACTTAAGGAATTGAAACTTAGCTTGTATTATCTTTCAAAATTTAATGATACTTTTCTTTAGTAAATTTTATCTATGAAGAAACATGATTTATTTCAGAGTCAGGATGTCAAAACAGTTCAGGCAAAATTTCAACCATTAGTTTCATTTTTTAATTTTTTTCAGCATGATATAAGTTATGGAATATTATGAAGTTCATGTTAGCTAAGACTTTGTGCCCAAGGTAACAGTATCCCCAATTAATTGTAGCATATATATTCAGATTTATGATTCTGAATTCTGAATTTTCTCTATGCTTGGTGTATCTCTTAGATAGCAGTGAAAAGAACAATGAATGGAAAGGGCATGCAGTGCATAGCTATTTAAGGAAACCTCCTTGACCTCCCCAGTGGTTGGGGTGTGGTGAAAGCACCCACAGGAGGCCATGGCAATGGCATCTCTAGAAATACAAGTCCCATCAATGGCCTTGCCTGCCCACTAGACGTATAAAGGTAGAGCTGTAGAGAAGTATAATTGGACTCTCCTTTGTACAATGTGGCGCATGAGAAAAATCAAAATGTGCAGCACTCGATGTGCCGAACTTGCTCTGATGTAAACTTGTACCGGTTATATTGCGAAATAGATATTTGCATTATATGAGCAGCTTCCTTGTAGAAATGCATAACGAGAAGACAATTGACATATCTTGTTGTCTCAGCCCTTTTGTTGCCACTAGAGCTTATTAGGACCATGTTGCTTGCTGCAAGAATTTATACAAGCAATGGCTATCTAAAAGTGACTTGCAAATGAGGCCTCAATCAAATTTGAGTTGGGGTTTGTACCTTGGCTATATTAGCTTCTTGTTGCTTTGTTGTCTGGGTGCAGGATGTGAGCCAGCAAACTATCATTTTTATTTGATTGTAAATTGCTTATCAAATGGTATCTTGCAGATATGTGATTGGTGACCACAATGCGCTATCTGAATCTAACATCAGTGGTGCCTGAACTGGATAAAAGGTCTTTCTGGGCTGATCCAAGGTACGTTTTCTATATAACATTGTTTCAGTAAGATCAACATGGTACATGTTTGATGAGCGGTTTGTCCAGATTTGCTTTCTAGACATACTCAAACATAGTTATCATCTTGTGCTGTTGTAAACTAGCTTGTCTCCATGTTTCAGAACAAACTAGGATTTTTGTATATGAAGACCTATTTATTTTGCAATCAGTTTGTTATTTCCATTTTGAAGTGAATTTGGAGATATTTTTGACGTCAATCACTTCATTAATTACTTAAGAGATGACCTGATGATTGTTAAAGAATTGCTTTTAAAACTCCAGTTAAAAATTAAGGGAAGACTTTACTCGATGCCTCCTATCAGTTGGTGAGACATGCCTCCTATCAGCTGCATACATGGTTGTTCTGATGAAGAAACTGAGGAGCTCATTAGAATGAGGTTTGTCTTTTGCATCACAATTTATTACTTACAGGATGTGTTGCTTTGCTGCTTCAATAGATATAAACTAATTGCCTTCGAAGTACAAAAATGCATATCCTTGCTGGAAAGAAAAGGAGATTGATTTTGAGCTGAAGAGGCTTCAGGGAATTTATGTGTCAAAAGGAAATATCGTTGTTTGTGTCAATTTTAGAGTTTGGTTGCGACGCATGGGCACCTTACTAGTAAGATAACATTTAGCAGTTTGCTGTTTTTGAACGTAGGACAAGCAACGGATTTGTATATGTATTCGCACAATTAGGAAAGCGCATGTAAACATATAATTTACCTGGAGCCATATTCAGATATTCGGAGATCCTACTGTGTACATAGGCAAAACTGGTGCCAAGGGTTCTTTGTGCGCCAAACTCAGCCACTCCTTGCAGCGCCCTGTTCCTCATGTCGACAGCAATCACCCATGCCTTGTCGTCCCTGTAGCCGACCTTGGTCATGAAGTAAATAATATTATCATCGAGCAAGCTAAGTGTGGGCTGACCTATGCAGAGCCTCTCCAAGGTTGGCTGAGCTGTGCCCTCATCATTCTGCAGCTTAGGCAGCAACTCAAAATGCACCGGGTTGTTGTCGGCAGTGATGTCACAGGCTTCGATTTTGCAGTCCAGTTGCCAATCCTCCTCCAAAGAAGTAGCCATCCTGCTCCATGTGGCAGCCGTCCAACCAGCAGCGATGTAGTTGCCTTTGACGGCTGGGTCCTGCGAGAAGCGAACCTGCAGCTCGACATACTTGATGCGACCTTGGACGACTGCAATGTCCCGAAAACACGATGGAGTGTCACTGAGCTCCCTGCCGGGCTCGAGCGGCGGCGGCAATGGGATGTAGCGAAGCACAGGGTCGTCGGGGAGCACATCACACTGCAGGATACCCCGCCAGAGGTCGACAAAGGCAATGGTGCCATCTTCTCCTCCGATGGTGATCACATTGCTCGTAAAATGGCGAAAGTAGTCGTCGTCGTCGTCGCCATGCTTGTGTTGCTGCTGTTGGTCCAACGCGACGGTCCTGTAGGTCCAAGCATTGTCCTCGGAGCGCAGGAGCCAGAGGTCGAACTGCCCGGGTACAGCTGCCTCAGAGAGTGCCGCGATGGTGTAAAGGTCGTCGTCGTCGTCGCGGTGGGTGAATGTACCGCGGCGCAGGAGGCCAACCTGGTCGTCGTGGAAGAAGGGAGCAAAGTTTTTCGTCCGGCTGGGGGGCGGGAGTAGATGCAGCGACGGGGGGCCCTGCCCTTTTGGGAGGCCTTGTAGATGTAGTAGTTTTGCACGTCGAGGACCCCAGCGCCGCCGATGTAGGCGCGGAAGTCTAGGAGCACCCAGCATCGTCGTAGGTCGGCAGCGGACGCAGGGAAGCGTCCCACATGCCCATGGTGAATCAATCGAGCCTTGGATGGAAGATCTCGCGAATCACTACATATAAGAATCGGATTTCATCTTCTTCTTTGCCTGTAAATCCTCGCCAAGTGGAATTGGAGACGGAGGAGGATTCCCTGGATCTGTTCTTCGCCAAGTGGATTTCTTCTTCTTTGCTTGGTGTTCTCAAATGATGATATGCTCGGAAGTGGACTTGGGGACGGAGGAGGATTTCATCTCGTTTGAAGACGGTGTAAGTAAGCTGTGGTAGAGATTAGATTGGATCAATGGCAGAGCACTGGGTTTCCCAAAAGGACCCTGATGGCTGATGTCGACAGGGTGAGGGTGCACTGGGTTTTCCCTGATGTTGACGGTTTCCCGAGGTCGATATGTAGAGTCAAACAGCAATAGTGGCCCATCTCAGCCCATAAGACGCTCGAGGTACTACAAGAGTGGAAATATGTATTGGATTAGATGCCAACAGCTCATCTCCGTGGCCATGTGTGATCCAGACATCCCTTCCTTGGGCCATGAAGTACTAGGGAAATATTGAGTACCATGGCACCATCATTTCATGACACTATTATAGTTTCCTTTTCTTTCCAATAAAAGAGAATCAAATAATTAAATACAAATGAACCCTTTTTCCTTTCAATACAATTAAAGAGAACCAACCATATATTGTGCTGCTACATACCATTGAAACTTTTTCCTTTTTTTTTTTACTTCCCTTCTTTGTACCCTTGCGCTTCTTGTCAAGCCAATTTCTTTTGCGCTTTGACGTTTTTGTTTACACCTCCTTTTTCTTTAGTTGTGCGGTACTCACCAAATCAGTTAGGGATTAACATTTGTGGGAGCAGCGACAGGATCCACAATACTATTACAACCATTGATTTCTTCTTCAACTTGCTTGCTAAGGATGTCAAAGTGTGTTGTTTACTATTAAGGTGCACCTTGGATGGCTGGCAGCTCGATGTGCCAAATTGAGAAATTTGCGAGTCATATATTTGTAGCGAAGCATATCATCAAATCTTGGATTCTCTATTATGTTTCGGCCTTGGTTGTCTTGTATTGTTCCACTACGTTCTTCACGTGTCCGTCGCTTCAATACATATTGTGCCGGCAATGATTTGATATTCATCAAATCAAGGACTTTTAGAGCATGGCCAAACAATATTCCAATTCTACTGAACTACTCACAACTGTATGTACTGGTTTGCTCTAAAGGATCACCAGTAACTTTGTACTCCTTCTCGAAGGTAAAATTTTCATCAAGACCTCCAATTGCTACAAGATATTCATTGTTGCCTTCCAATGTTGTGGTGCATGCTGCCATGGACCTTTCATATTCACCTTGAAAAGCTTCGAATATAATTGGGGTGTACAGCTTGCTAGATTGGATTAGCATAGGTGTCCTCATTTTGATTCTAGGTAATTTTTTCTTGATTCCAACTCAGCATTCAGTTCATTAAGAAACCGTATGATATCAAAATCAGATTTGAAATATCTCTTTAAGTCACTATTCAAACTCTCACTCAATTGTGTACTTCTCATCCCTAATGTGAACACATCCTTCATATAACACTCAGCCCATTTTTCTTTCACCCTGTATATACTATCCAACCAAGTTTGTTTGCTCGCCTTTGTCCTCATGATGTTAAATGCATGTTCAAATGTTGCATCATCTTCATAATCATACATACATGCACTAAAATCTGAGAGAATACTTGGCTCTTTCTTGCTGCCTTCAGCTACATGTTTGGGAAAGTACTTGATTCTTCATTGTCGGGTTCAGCTAGATGTTTGACAGGATTCTGCATAATGTGAAAAGTGCAGAAACCATGCCATGCTTCTAAAAACACTTCTTTAACTGCATAATGTTAAATGCATCTTCATAATCATACATTATGCTTCTGCATAATGTGAAAAGTGCAGAATTACAACCATGATTCCAATTGGTTGTTTGCATGGGCCAATAAAATACGAAAATATAAGTATAATGTTGGGTCATTAGAAGAGGCTCGATTTTTTGCGACTGATCTGATAGAGAGAATGTTACTGTGATTGATCCTTATTTTTAAAGATCGTTTTCGGTTTTTCTACGACTACTATAATAGATCGGATGTTTGATGGATAGTAGAGAGTTGTGTTGCTGGTCCTATTTCTTCTTTCCACTGATCACAGTGCTTATTGGTCACCTTTGTGCTCTACCGATGAGGACATAGCATTGATCCCTGGGCATACATAAAAAATACCTAAGACTGAAAGAAACCACATGAATTAAAGTTAAATAAGAAATTATATTGATAATAAAGCTTAGGAGTGAACAGAGTTTTAAACGAGTTATTGTTGTTTAGAATTTTAATTTGATTTCGATGTTTCTTTCATTATCACTCATGATCAGCTAGGTAATAGCTCACGATTAGCTCTTCCATTATCCTCACTAAGATAGTTAAATGCGGCTAACTTATGGTCTTCAATAACTATTTTGGACCTCAGGTTATCTGAAATTAATACATAGAAATACATTGTATGTGTATTAGGGGTAAGCAGCTACAAATATTTGACTAAGCTAAGATACTTTTTCGGTATTAGCTTTAACTGACTATAATTTTGCAAAAAAAAACTTGCTATCGAATGCTTTTCTTTTCCTATAAAGTGTTTATTGTAGGGTTTTTCGATTAAGCAACTCATATTAGATTTATTCTGCTGTTTAGCTTTTTCCTTGTGACGATGCTTTTTTTCCATGACTGGCAGCGCTTTTGCGTTGTTAGTACACCAATGTATTTATGATTGCATGAACACTTCGATGCTACCTAATTGCAGCATGGTTTCTTGTGTCTGATGCAGGATCTATAGAGCCATGGGTTGAAGACTTGAAGTAGATCTAGCCTTTTATACCCTTTCCATGTATCTCCGAATTTAAAGCTAAGTGAAAACACCAATCAGGTTAGTCCTTCTTGAAAAATCAAACTTGCTCTCGTATTCCTTTTTTTTTAAAAAAAACAGGTTAGTCCTCCTTCAAAAAATCAAACTTGCTTTCATATTCCTTTGTTTAAAAAAACTTTCATATACGAATGTTGTCTTTTGCTATTTTGGTTTGATCTGGATTATTCTACGTTTGTTCTTTTGATAATTTTTTCTGGTAGTCAAAGTCTTTGATGGGTGCTCTTATGTTCTACGTTTTGTTTACAACTAGCTAATTAGTCCATATTACTCACTGCTTATAGCGAATCAGAATCATACCTATGTATTACTAGACTATTAGTTGTCTCATGCGATACGGCGTGGCTTCCTTTTGTGTAGTTGTTAATAGTCAACTCGTTTACCTCACCACATTATTAGAATGTTTTTTTGACATATTATCCCTCTATATATTACTATTCTAGCTCATTTTCTCATCTCACGTGTTACTATATTATTCGCAGACATTAACTTACGCGGCGTGCCGCCGCGTGTGCATTTCTAGTAATACATGTTTCCAAAAAAATTCGAAAAATATCAGTGTTCAACCGAATAATATACCTGTTATGGAGAAGATTAGAGCTAATTTACCACGCCTCCCAGCAGGCAAACCCTAATTTACCACGCCTCCACTCGTTTGCCGGCGCCGCCTGAAGGCTACCCAGTACCCACCCACCCGCCAACAACAACACCAGTCCATCACTCTTGACTAGATCAGGGCCTCCTCTCCGTGATATGTTACGTCCTTGTCCTCTTCCTCAATTAACCAGTGAAGAAACTCGACTGTCAGCGCGTTCTCGTTGCAACCTCTTCCTCTTCAGGGCAACAATGCACCAGAGGAGCAAGAGAAGTGGAATCAGATAGTTGTGTTGGAAATATGCGCAATATTTTTATTCCAGATTTTATATTGAGGCAAATACTACTGATAAACAATGATGCACACAATAATTCTAACAGCAGGCTACACATTGTACTTCCAAACATATGAACTCAAGAAACAGAGTATGATTAAATCGAACGTTCACTAACCGACTTACAGTTAGGCTTGATGAAGACAGAACGATGCGCAGAAGAGGTTGTGGAAGAAGTCGAAGTCGATGAAGCAGCGCAGGAGCGGCCGCGCAGATGCGCTGCCCAGAAACCTTATTGCCGCCCCGTGCAGGTAAACTCTGCGGCAATGGCTCGGAGATACCGCTCACCTTCCTCACGGTGCACGCCGAGGAGGAAGGCCGGCGTGGTTCAACAGCACAACACACCAGTACAGAGTTCAGAGAGGAGAAGGAAAAATGGAGGAGAAGTTCAGTGTATCAAGCCTGGACGTCTCCAGGTGTTTATATACACTCAAACCAGTAACAGACAGAATAATGTGACTAGTAACTGACTGCGTAATGACGGCAGTTACTAGTAACTGACTGTATAATGTCAGCAGTTACTGGAATGTTTAAATCGCATTTAAACAGAATGAACAGAGATATAATTGTAAGATTCAGCAAAATAAAAGGTGAATTCAAAGTGCCAGGAGACACACAAATGACGCCAGCGGCCGCCGTCGCAAGTCACAAGTCACGCGAATTTTCACGAAAATACGCTGGACACGCCGCTGCAGCGCGTGTGTGTTTAGCTAGTATTCACCCTATGCCATCCCCATGCCAAGTGTCACATTAATCAAGAGGTGGGAAAGACTCCACCTTTTAAATTGCCCTTCCTCCACTTGGCTAGGCAATATGGTACTAAATCATGCATGCTATGGAATTAAGGAAGTGGGCCACCCATGGGCCAATTTCCAACATTCCCCCACCAATTCCATAGCGAACAGCAAAAAGATAACAAAGATCATTGTACTGATGTGTTGTTAATATACCAGTCTTTTGGTGTAAGTCCCGTACGGGTTGAACTTGCACCTAGATTAACAAGATTTATCCTCTCACAGCTGTTGAATGGACTATGCCTTGAATTCATAGCTTGTTGTGATCAGACTTCACTTGAAAATCACCACTGATACTAGGCTGCTAATAAACACGCCTACACGGAGCGTTATATGGTCATGCTCCCGTATCTACTCATGAGCTTTCTAGAGAATGCCCCATCCTCGTGAACTGCGACCACACAGTTATGCTCAAGTAGGTGTATTCATTATAGGTATCCTATAGGCCAATACCTTTTTCTCTCATTTTTGACACTAGAATACATTAAGGCTTTAAGCCAACCTTCCATACAGTCGAGAGTACTTTGTCTATTAGGACACAGGGTACAATTTAATAATATGTACTCTCTTGTTACAACATCAACTTGTTTTTCCCATTACCTAATTCACGGGATCTCCGATCAGGAAGGAATGGGTTACCATTGTGTTGTAACTCAAATGGGCCTCGTACCCATGTCCATAGACGCAACGAAAATCGTTTTCCTTGCAAGTCCTTTTGTAAAAGGATCTGCCAGATTTTTCTCAGTGTGAATATAATTCACAGCAATTACTCTGGAGTTTCTCAATTTTCTGACAGATTTAAGCCTGCACTTCACATGTCTGGAGGACTTCATGTTATCCTTAGTACTCATAACCTTAATCAACACTGTTTGGTTATCGCAGTACATTAGGATCGTGATCTTGGTTTCTCAACCAATGGCAAGTCCAACAAAAGCTCTCTAAGCCATTCAGCCTCAACAATGGCTGTATCAAGTGCTACAAGTTCAGCTTCCATGGTTGACCTCATTAATATGGTCTGTTTGCAAGACCTCCATGAAACTGCAGCACCAGCTATGGTAAAAACATAACCACTTGTAGCTTTGATCTCATCCGCATCAGAGATCCAATTGGAATCACTATATCCTTCTAATACAGATGGATATCCAGTATAGTGAATTCCGTAAGATGTTGTGCCTCTCAAGTAGCGTAACACTCTTTCAAGTGTCTCTCAATGATCATCTCCCGGGTTAGATGTAAACCGGCTTAATTTGCTCACAGCAAATGAGATATCAGGTCTTGTGGCACCAGCTAGATACATAAGAGACCCAATAATTTGTGAATATCTCAATTGATCTTTCCCTAACCCTTGATTTTTCCGAAGTTTAACACTCGGATCATATGGTGTTGGGGAAATTTTGCAATTCTCAAAGCCGTACAGGCTCAAAATTTTCTTAGCATAATGGGATTGATGCAAAATGATTCCATCCTCATTCTTGATCAATTTAATATTCAGAATAACATCTGCCTCTCCCAAATCTTTCATATCAAAGCATCGAGATAAGAAAGTTTTGACCTCGTCAATTACAGCAGTGTTAGTCCCAAATATAAGTATGTCATCAACATACAAACACAAAATCACACCTTGACCCCCACCATAACGATAATATACACACTTATCTGCCTCATTAACAGCAAAACCAGCAGATGTCAAAGTTTTATCAAACTTTTCGTGCCATTGCTTAGGTGCTTGCTTTAGTCCATATAAGGATTTTAATAATTTGCACACTTTATTTTCCTGTCCAGTAATCACATAACCATCTGGTTGCTCCATATAGATTTCTTCCTCCAACTCTCCATTAAGGAAAGCTGTCTTTACATCCATTTGATGGACATTTAGACCATGGGAAGCAGCTAAAGCAATGAGCACTCTAATGGTGGTTAATCTGGCAACAGGAGAATAAGTATCAAAATAATCCTCTATTTAAGACAAAAGTTGCTGTCAATATAGCTTCCCCCCACCACATCTTAGGCATACCGGCACTCTCTAACATGGCATTCACCAAGTCTGTGAGTGTTCGGTTTTTCCTCTCAGCTACCCCCATTTGATTGAGGAGAATATGGTGGTGTAACTTCATGGATAATACCATGCTCGTAATGTAACCGAGAATTCATGAGAAATATACTCTCCTCCACGATCAGACCTTAGTTTTTTAATTTTCTTTTCTAGTTGGTTCTCAACCTCGGCCTTATAGATTTTGAAGTAGTTTAAAACTTCATCCTTTGTTTTCAGCAAATACACATAACAATAACGTGTTGCATCATCTATAAGAGTTAGAAAGTATCTTTTGCCTCCTTTTGTCAACAATCCATTCATTTCACATAGGTCAGAATGGACAAGATCTAATAGTGCCAAGTTCTTTTCTTCCCCTAATCCTTTAAAGGGTTTTCTAGGTTGTTTTGCTTGCACACAAGATTGGCACTTTGATCCTTTGACAATATCACATTTTGGAATTAACTCTAATCTGGACATTCGAGCAATGCTATCAAAACCAATATGACAGAATCGAGAGTGCCAAATATCGGCATCACATTTATTCGAACCAATTGCAATATAGGCCAATGCGGGGAGGAGGAAAGGGTTTTGGTTGGGGCCTTCGCGACTGCGATTCCACCGTGTTCATTTAATATAGGCCACCACCAACGGCTAGTAGGGCTCATTTACCACTTGTACTGGCTGTGAAATGGAAGTCTCTGGATTGGCATGAGCCGTCCTCTGTGCGCTGTACTAGGACTTATCCGTTTGGGGTTGCTTGTTACCTTTTTACTGAGAGTGAGAATGTTTCTACACTGCCTTGATTTTCTGAATAAGGAGTCCACGGTTCCAACAGATTTGTATAATTACCGGACGATGCAAACGCCTAGTCGCTAGAGGAGCTAAATTGGCCCTCAGACAAATTATGGTACCTCACTTAGCGATAATTAATTTAATAAGCTGATGGCAATCCTAGCCTTATTTAATTTACTTTCATCTAATGCAATGCTGATGTACACTTCTAATGCATGCATCAATTGCTTTGCAATGCAGGTTGGACGAGAAGATCAAGATCACAGACTTTTATTTCTTATTCTTATAGATATTCTCAAAGCCCAACTTACCCTTCAACTCAACCGGTGTATCATTCGTGTCAGCCACTAAAATTGCTTTGGTTGTCAACTCCGTGCCTTGTCCATGGCGAATCAGCATCAGCATCGTCGTTGGTCGGCCACTAAAATTACTTTGGTTGTCAACTCCGTGATTTGTCCATGGCGAATCAGCATCAGCATCGTCGTTGGTCGGCGGCGGCGGATGCAGGGAAGCGGCCCACATGCCCATGGCGAATCAACCGACCCCTGGATGGAAGATGTCCTGACCGATGATGGATTGCGGCGGCGCGGGGAGGAGGAAATGGGGTTTTGGTTGGGGCCTTCGCGACTGCGATTCCACCGTGTTCATTTAATATAGGCCACCCCCAACGGCTAGTAGGGCTCATTTACCACTTGTACTGGCTGTGAAATGGAAGTCTCTGGATTGGGATGAGCCGTCCTCTGTGCGCTGTACTTAGGCTTATCCGTTTGGGGTTGCTTGTTACCTTTTTACTGAGAGTAAGAATGTTTCTACCGTGCCTTGTTTTTCTGAATAAGGAGTCTACGGTCCCGACAGGTTTGTATAATTACCGGACGATGCAAACGCCTAGTCGCTAGAGGAGCTAAATTGGCCCTCAGACAATTTATGGTACCTCACTTAGCGATAATTAATTTAATAAGCTGATGGCAATGCTAGCCTTATTTAATTTACTTTAATCTAATGCAATGCTGATGTACAGTTCTAATGCATGCATCAATTGCTTTGCAATGCAGGTTGGACGAGAAGATCAAGATCACAGACTTTTATTTCTTATTCTTGTAGATATTCTCAAAGCCCAACTTACCCTTCAACTCAACCGGTGTATCATTCGTGTCAGCCACTAAAATTGCTTTGGTTGTCAACTCCGTGCCTTGTCCATGGCGAATCAGCATCAGCATCGTCGTTGGTCGGCGGCGGCGGATGCAGGGAAGCGACCCACATGCCCATGGTGAATCAACCGACCCCTGGATGGAAGATCTCCTGACCGATGATGGATTGCGGCGGCGCGGGGAGGAGGAAATGGGGTTTTGGTTGGGGCCTTCGCGACTGCGATTCCACCGTGTTCATTTAATATAGGCCACCCCTAGGGCTACAAACGAGCCGAGCTCGAGCGAGCTTGCCCTACGAAGCTCGAGCTCGAACAAGCTCGAGCCGAGCCTCAAATTAGGTTCGAGTTTACAGGCAGGCTCGGTTCGAGCTCGAACAAAGCTCGAGTAGGCTCGAGCTCGGCTCGAAAAAGCTCGATAATGTTTGTTTATATACAACAGCAACAGATAAGCACAAACAAAAGCAACAAATCAAAACATCCGGTAGCAGATATGCAATGCACCAATTTAGTGAGCATTTGCATGCAACAATTTTCATCAAGTGAGAGCATTTGCATAACTTAAAAATCACATAACCCATGCAACAATTTAGTGAACAAAGCTCGAGTAGGCTCGAGCTCGGCTCGACTGGGCTCGCGAGCTTGAGATCAGGCTCGATTCGAGCTCGAATATAGTTCGAGCCGAGTCTCTGATTTGCCGAGCTCGAATAGTTTATAGCCTCGAGCTTTTCTTGCAGCCCTAGCCACCCCCAACGGCTAGTAGGGCTCATTTACCACTTGTACTGGCTGTGAAATGGAAGTCTCTGGATTGGGATGAGCTGTCCTCTGTGCGCTGTACTTGGGCTTATCCATTTGGGGTTGCTTGTTACCTTTTTACTGAGAGTGAGAATGTTTCTACCGTGCCTTGTTTTTCTGAATAAGGAGTCTACGGTTCCGACATGTTTGTATAATTACCGGACGATGCAAACGCCTAGTCGCTAGAGGAGCTAAATTGGCCCTCAGACAATTTATGGTACCTCACTTAGCGATAATTAATTTAATAAGCTGATGGCAATGCTAGCCTTATTTAATTTACTTTAATCTAATGCAATGCTGATGTACAGTTCTAATGCATGCATCAATTGCTTTGCAATGCAGGTTGGACGAGAAGATCAATATCACAAACTTTTATTTCTTATTTTTATAGATATTCTCAAAGCCCAACTTACCCTTCAACTCAATCGGTGTATCATTCGTGTCAGCCACTAAAATTGCTTTGGTTGTCAACTCCGTGCCTTGTCCATGGCGAATCAGCATCAGCATCGTCGTTGGTCGGCCACTAAAATTGCTTTGGTTGTCAACTCCTTGCCTTGTCCATGGCGAATCAGCATCAGCATCGTCGTTGGTCGGCGGCGGCGGATGCAGGGAAGCGACCCACATGCCCATGGTGATTCAACCCACCCCTGGATGGAAGATCTCCTGACCGATGATGGATTGCGGCGGCGTGGGGAGGAGGAAATGGGGTTTTGGTTGGGGCCTTCGCGACTGCGATTCCACCGTGTTCATTTAATATAGGCCACCCCCAACGGCTAGTAGGGCTCATTTACCACTTGTACTGGCTGTGAAATGGAAGTCTCTGGATTGGGATGAGCCGTCCTCTGTGCGCTGTACTTGGGCTTATCCGTTTGGGGTTGCTTGTTACCTTTTTACTGAGAGTGAGAATGTTTCTTCCGTGCCTTGTTTTTCTGAATAAGGAGTCTACGGTTCCGACAGGTTTGTATAATTACCGGACGATGCAAACGCCTAGTCGCTAGAGGAGCTAAATTGGCCCTCAGACAATTTATGGTACCTCACTTAGCGATAATTAATTTAATAAGCTGATGGCAATGCTAGCCTTATTTAGTTTACTTTAATCTAATGCAATGCTGATGTACAGTTCTAATGCATGCATCAATTGCTTTGCAATGCAGGTTGGACGAGAAGATCAAGATCACAGACTTTTATTTCTTATTCTTGTAGATATTCTCAAAGCCCAACTTACCCTTCAACTCAACCGGTGTATCATTCGTGTCAGCCACTAAAATTGCTTTGGTTGTCAACTCCGTGCCTTGTCCATGGCGAATCAGCATCAGCATCGTCGTTGGTCGGCGGCGGCGGATGCAGGGAAGCGACCCACATGCCCATGGTGAATCAACCGACCCCTGGATGGAAGATCTCCTGACCGATGATGGATTGCGGCGGCGCGGGGAGGAGGAAATGGGGTTTTGGTTGGGGCCTTCGCGACTGCGATTCCACCGTGTTCATTTAATATAGGCCACCCCTAGGGCTACAAACGAGCCGAGCTCGAGCGAGCTTGCCCTACGAAGCTCGAGCTCGAACAAGCTCGAGCCGAGCCTCAAATTAGGTTCGAGTTTACAGGCAGGCTCGGTTCGAGCTCGAACAAAGCTCGAGTAGGCTCGAGCTCGGCTCGAAAAAGCTCGATAATGTTTGTTTATATACAACAGCAACAGATAAACACAAACAAAAGCAACAAATCAAAACATCCGGTAGCAGATATGCAATGCACCAATTTAGTGAGCATTTGCATGCAACAATTTTCATCAAGTGAGAGCATTTGCATAACTTAAAAATCACATAACCCATGCAACAATTTAGTGAACAAAGCTCGAGTAGGCTCGAGCTCGGCTCGACTGGGCTCGCGAGCTTGAGATCAGGCTCGATTCGAGCTCGAATATAGTTCGAGCCGAGTCTCTGACGAGCCGAGCTCGAATAGTTTGCGAGCCTCGAGCTTTTCTTGCAGCCCTAGCCACCCCCAACGGCTAGTAGGGCTCATTTACCACTTGTACTGGCTGTGAAATGGAAGTCTCTGGATTGGGATGAGCTGTCCTCTGTGCGCTGTACTTGGGCTTATCCATTTGGGGTTGCTTGTTACCTTTTTACTGAGAGTGAGAATGTTTCTACCGTGCCTTGTTTTTCTGAATAAGGAGTCTACGGTTCCGACATGTTTGTATAATTACCGGACGATGCAAACGCCTAGTCGCTAGAGGAGCTAAATTGGCCCTCAGACAATTTATGGTACCTCACTTAGCGATAATTAATTTAATAAGCTGATGGCAATGCTAGCCTTATTTAATTTACTTTAATCTAATGCAATGCTGATGTACAGTTCTAATGCATGCATCAATTGCTTTGCAATGCAGGTTGGACGAGAAGATCAATATCACAAACTTTTATTTCTTATTTTTATAGATATTCTCAAAGCCCAACTTACCCTTCAACTCAATCGGTGTATCATTCGTGTCAGCCACTAAAATTGCTTTGGTTGTCAACTCCGTGCCTTGTCCATGGCGAATCAAAGATCAAGATCGTCGTTGGTCGGCCACTAAAATTGCTTTGGTTGTCAACTCCTTGCCTTGTCCATGGCGAATCAGCATCAGCATCGTCGTTGGTCGGCGGCGGCGGATGCAGGGAAGCGACCCACATGCCCATGGTGATTCAACCCACCCCTGGATGGAAGATCTCCTGACCGATGATGGATTGCGGCGGCGTGGGGAGGAGGAAATGGGGTTTTGGTTGGGGCCTTCGCGACTGCGATTCCACCGTGTTCATTTAATATAGGCCACCCCCAACGGCTAGTAGGGCTCATTTACCACTTGTACTGGCTGTGAAATGGAAGTCTCTGGATTGGGATGAGCCGTCCTCTGTGCGCTGTACTTGGGCTTATCCGTTTGGGGTTGCTTGTTACCTTTTTACTGAGAGTGAGAATGTTTCTACCGTGCCTTGTTTTTCTGAATAAGGAGTCTACGGTTCCGACAGGTTTGTATAATTACCGGACGATGCAAACGCCTAGTCGCTAGAGGAGCTAAATTGGCCCTCAGACAATTTATGGTACCTCACTTAGCGATAATTAATTTAATAAGCTGATGGCAATGCTAGCCTTATTTAATTTACTTTAATCTAATGCAATGCTGATGTACAGTTCTAATGCATGCATCAATTGCTTTGCAATGCAGGTTGGACGAGAAGATCAAGATCACAGACTTTTATTTCTTATTCTTGTAGATATTCTCAAAGCCCAACTTACCCTTCAACTCAACCGGTGTATCATTCGTGTCAGCCACTAAAATTGCTTTGGTTGTCAACTCCGTGCCTTGTCCATGGCGAATCAGCATCAGCATCGTCGTTGGTCGGCGGCGGCGGATGCAGGGAAGCGACCCACATGCCCATGGTGAATCAACCGACCCCTGGATGGAAGATCTCCTGACCGATGATGGATTGCGGCGGCGCGGGGAGGAGGAAATGGGGTTTTGGTTGGGGCCTTCGCGACTGCGATTCCACCGTGTTCATTTAATATAGGCCACCCCTAGGGCTACAAACGAGCCGAGCTCGAGCGAGCTTGCCCTACGAAGCTCGAGCTCGAACAAGCTCGAGCCGAGCCTCAAATTAGGTTCGAGTTTACAGGCAGGCTCGGTTCGAGCTCGAACAAAGCTCGAGTAGGCTCGAGCTCGGCTCGAAAAAGCTCGATAATGTTTGTTTATATACAACAGCAACAGATAAGCACAAACAAAAGCAACAAATCAAAACATCCGGTAGCATATATGCAATGCACCAATTTAGTGAGCATTTGCATGCAACAATTTTCATCAAGTGAGAGCATTTGCATAACTTAAAAATCACATAACCCATGCAACAATTTAGTGAACAAAGCTCGAGTAGGCTCGAGCTCGGCTCGACTGGGCTCACGAGCTTGAGATCAGGCTCGATTCGAGCTCGAATATAGTTCGAGCCGAGTCTCTGACGAGCCGAGCTCGAATAGTTTGCGAGCCTCGAGCTTTTCTTGCAGCCCTAGCCACCCCCAACAGCTAGTAGGGCTCATTTACCACTTGTACTGGCTGTGAAATGGAAGTCTCTGGATTGGGATGAGCTGTCCTCTGTGCGCTGTACTTGGGCTTATCCATTTGGGGTTGCTTGTTACCTTTTTACTGAGAGTGAGAATGTTTCTACCGTGCCTTGTTTTTCTGAATAAGGAGTCTACGGTTCCGACATGTTTGTATAATTACCGGACGATGCAAACGCCTAGTCGCTAGAGGAGCTAAATTGGCCCTCAGACAATTTATGGTACCTCACTTAGCGATAATTAATTTAATAAGCTGATGGCAATGCTAGCCTTATTTAATTTACTTTAATCTAATGCAATGCTGATGTATAGTTCTAATGCATGCATCAATTGCTTTGCAATGCAGGTTGGACGAGAAGATCAATATCACAAACTTTTATTTCTTATTTTTATAGATATTCTCAAAGCCCAACTTACCCTTCAACTCAATCGGTGTATCATTCGTGTCAGCCACTAAAATTGCTTTGGTTGTCAACTCCGTGCCTTGTCCATGGCGAATCAGCATCAGCATCGTCGTTGGTCGGCCACTAAAATTGCTTTGGTTGTCAACTCCTTGCCTTGTCCATGGCGAATCAGCATCAGCATCGTCGTTGGTCGGCGGCGGCGGATGCAGGGAAGCGACCCACATGCCCATGGTGATTCAACCCACCCCTGGATGGAAGATCTCCTGACCGATGATGGATTGCGGCGGCGTGGGGAGGAGGAAATGGGGTTTTGGTTGGGGCCTTCGCGACTGCGATTCCACCGTGTTCATTTAATATAGGCCACCCCCAACGGCTAGTAGGGCTCATTTACCACTTGTACTGGCTGTGAAATGGAAGTCTCTGGATTGGGATGAGCCGTCCTCTGTGCGCTGTACTTGGGCTTATCCGTTTGGGGTTGCTTGTTACCTTTTTACTGAGAGTGAGAATGTTTCTTCCGTGCCTTGTTTTTCTGAATAAGGAGTCTACGGTTCCGACAGGTTTGTATAATTACCGGACGATGCAAACGCCTAGTCGCTAGAGGAGCTAAATTGGCCCTCAGACAATTTATGGTACCTCACTTAGCGATAATTAATTTAATAAGCTGATGGCAATGCTAGCCTTATTTAATTTACTTTAATCTAATGCAATGCTGATGTACAGTTCTAATGCATGCATCAATTGCTTTGCAATGCAGGTTGGACGAGAAGATCAAGATCACAGACTTTTATTTCTTATTCTTGTAGATATTCTCAAAGCCCAACTTACCCTTCAACTCAACCGGTGTATCATTCGTGTCAGCCACTAAAATTGCTTTGGTTGTCAACTCCGTGCCTTGTCCATGGCGAATCAGCATCAGCATCGTCGTTGGTCGGCGGCGGCGGATGCAGGGAAGCGACCCACATGCCCATGGTGAATCAACCGACCCCTGGATGGAAGATCTCCTGACCGATGATGGATTGCGGCGGCGCGGGGAGGAGGAAATGGGGTTTTGGTTGGGGCCTTCGCGACTGCGATTCCACCGTGTTCATTTAATATAGGCCACCCCTAGGGCTACAAACGAGCCGAGCTCGAGCGAGCTTGCCCTACGAAGCTCGAGCCGAGCCTCAAATTAGGTTCGAGTTTACAGGCAGGCTCGGTTCGAGCTCGAACAAAGCTCGAGTAGGATCGAGCTCGGCTCGAAAAAGCTCGATAATGTTTGTTTATATACAACAGCAACAGATAAGCACAAACAAAAGCAACAAATCAAAACATCCGGTAGCAGATATGCAATGCACCAATTTAGTGAGCATTTGCATGCAACAATTTTCATCAAGTGAGAGCATTTGCATAACTTAAAAATCACATAACCCATGCAACAATTTAGTGAACAAAGCTCGAGTAGGCTCGAGCTCGGCTCGACTGGGCTCGCGAGCTTGAGATCAGGCTCGATTCGAGCTCGAATATAGTTCGAGCCGAGCTCGAATAGTTTGCGAGCCTCGAGCTTTTCTTGCAGCCCTAGCCACCCCCAACGGCTAGTATGGCTCATTTACCACTTGTACTGGCTGTGAAATGGAAGTCTCTGGATTGGGATGAGCTGTCCTCTGTGCGCTGTACTTGGGCTTATCCATTTGGGGTTGCTTGTTACCTTTTTACTGAGAGTGAGAATGTTTCTACCGTGCCTTGTTTTTCTGAATAAGGAGTCTACGGTTCCGACATGTTTGTATAATTACCGGACGATGCAAACGCCTAGTCGCTAGAGGAGCTAAATTGGCCCTCAGACAATTTATGGTACCTCACTTAGCGATAATTAATTTAATAAGCTGATGGCAATGCTAGCCTTATTTAATTTACTTTAATCTAATGCAATGCTGATGTACAGTTCTAATGCATGCATCAATTGCTTTGCAATGCAGGTTGGACGAGAAGATCAAGATCACAAACTTTTATTTCTTATTTTTATATATATTCTCAAAGCCCAACTTACCCTTCAACTCAATCGGTGTATCATTCGTGTCAGCCACTAAAATTGCTTTGGTTGTCAACTCCGTGCCTTGTCCATGGCGAATCAGCATCAGCATCGTCGTTGGTCGGCCACTAAAATTGCTTTGGTTGTCAACTCCTTGCCTTGTCCATGGCGAATCAGCATCAGCATCGTCGTTGGTCGGTGGCGGCGGATGCAGGGAAGCGGCTCACATGCCCATGGCGAATCAACCGACCCCTGGATGGAAGATCTCCTGACCGATGATGGATTGCGGCGGCGTGGGGAGGAGGAAATGGGGTTTTGGTTGGGGCCTTCGCGACTGCGATTCCACCGTGTTCATTTAATATAGGCCACCCCCAACGGCTAGTAGGGCTCATTTACCACTTGTACTGGCTGTGAAATGGAAGTCTCTGGATTGGGATGAGCCGTCCTCTGTGCGCTGTACTTGGGCTTATCCGTTTGGGGTTGCTTGTTACCTTTTTACTGAGAGTGAGAATGTTTCTACCGTGCCTTGTTTTTCTGAATAAGGAGTCTACGGTTCCGACAGGTTTGTATAATTACCGGACGATGCAAACGCCTAGTCGCTAGAGGAGCTAAATTGGCCCTCTGACAATTTATGGTACCTCACTTAGCGATAATTAATTTAATAAGCTGATGGCAATGCTAGCCTTATTTAATTTACTTTAATCTAATGCAATGCTGATGTACAGTTCTAATGCATGCATCAATTGCTTTGCAATGCAGGTTGGACGAGAAGATCAAGATCACAGACTTTTATTTCTTATTCTTATAGATTTGTTGTAACTGGATTGTAATTAATTAATTTTTTTCTACTTTTGTAATTTGAGAGATGCAATTAGATCCCGTTGATATTGAGATTGATTCCAGTTTTGATGTAGTAGTGGGTTGCAAAACAATTCTTCTGCACTTGAGATAATTAAATCAATTGTTAATTCAGTTTTGATTAATCTTTAATCTCTCATTCAAGAATCAATTACATGATGGATTGCGTTAATTTGAGATGCTTAATCGATCGGGTTGTTTCAGTACACATGCGGCGTGGGCTGCTTACCTGTGATGGGCTGGGAGAATGTAAACTGGGCCGCGCTACTGGATGGCTTTAAACATGTGGCTTTGTAATTTTGTCACTGGACCCATATTTTATTGACTCATATGGTCCCATATATCATTGGCTCAAGTGGCATCATAATCCAAAGGGTCAATCTTTCAAGTGGCAAATTATCAATTATTTCGCGGGGGGAGCCATTGAACAGATAAAATATATGGTATTTCGGTTTCCATGGGGTTGCTACCAAAACCGAACCGAGATACCGAATTTTTTGCAAATTAGTACCAAAAATTTTAGTTTCTTCGGTTCGTTTTTCTGGTATCGGTATTATGTAACCGGAGGGAGTATCTATAAGTGACATGACAATGATTAGAGACAGCTGCTATCTCAACTATTGTACGTGTCCTAAGAAGGGAGTGCAAAAATATTGGAATAGAATACCTGAATGGTGTACACCAGAACTCAGGCGGTCGTCCTCACTGTCCTCGGAGCTCTCACCCTTCTTGGCCCTTTTGGGGTACTGCGACGGCGCCATCGTGGCCGGTATGTTGAGGGTGAACGCGCACACAGGGATTACCTGATAGAAATCGACGAAAATAGCTAGGGAATTACTTGAACTATACGGAGATGGTGAGAGAGAATTAATCCAAATCAATACTAAAGGAAGGAATTGATGGATCGATCAGACAAGGGGTCGGCCTGCGTCTGCGGTTGGATCCAGCGATCGAGGCTCGTCTCGGTCTCTTCGCTAAAATGCATAAGTATCATAACTCCTTCATATGTACAGCAACAGTTATTGGCCACTGTCAGAGTTAGTGTACCACATAGTAGGCCATGCATTCAGGAGGTTATTTACAACAAAAGGCATATAGATAGCCTAATTCATAGATAGTATCAGCTATCAACTAGTGCAGTCTACAATTGGACGTAGGAATGCCGAATGCATTCGGGTAGTTGGCCTTCTAGCTAGCTCTATTGGTTGCGTGCATGGCTGCATATATCGCACAAGTGACCGAGCAGCAGATTCTTCAATCGCACAGTGAGAAGACGGAGAGACGGATTTACCTGGGCTTCGTCGGGGAGCCCGCCTCCACCCACTGCTATGAGTTTCTTTGCGCACGATTGCAAGCGCGGCAGCGGCGGAGATGACAAGGGAAAGGGGGGATGTGTCCGGCTAAAGGTGACGGCCGGGCTGGCTGCGTCGGCGTCGCGCTTCCGTTCCATGTCAGGCAGAGGGGACTGGCTCGGGAGCAGAGCGTCTCGAGTGACGGCCGGGCGCAACCACATAGTTTGTCGTTCGGGCACAAGCTTGAAGATGATGCCACCGTGTTGGTGGGTCCCGCATGTCGGCTTAAGCAAGAGGGAAAGCTGGAAAAGAAAACATGCTTGCGGCCCATCCCTGAATACTCCACATCTCCAATGGTGCCAAATCAGCTGGCTATAAGGAGTCCATCTCATGCATCTTTTTGCTTATGTGGAGGAGAGAAGTAGAGAAGAGAGACAATAGCTGCTAAGAGTCAGGCTATAGTGTTTTCCAAGAAAAATAAAAGACAATCACATGTGGACCCACATTTAATGTTGGAGAATATGGTATAGCCAACCCATTGACGAGCTTGTCTTCTTTTAGCTAGCTATAAGTGACATGGAGCTTTCTTATTGCCAGTAGTTTGCTCTACCATTGAAGATTGCTCATTGGGCGATAACCCTCGAATTTGCATGTTGGGATTCAAGGTTTTGCTCAAACTAACCCTGAAGCATGACCTTACTTCAAATAGCTCTTCTCTGTTGGCACATCTGGCTATGAAGAAATGACGAGCTTCTTTTTAATTCAAACCTGCAACCGGCACCAGTTGTAGCCTCTAAAATCCGCTTGTGTTTGCAACTTCTTCGTGCAAGAGGGAGTGATTCCTTCGGGGTGCCATTACTCAATGGCTTTGTACGTTGGAGCCTGATTAGTAGTTTTCTCTTGTTAGTTTTTCTCTTTCTTTTTATTTTTCTTGTTTTTCTCACTTGTGTCTTGTAAATATCTTTTGAGTAATATATGATTATGGGTAACAATGAGTCTCTTTCCAAAAAAAAAGTGTGTGTATGTTATGTGTCAATATATCTTTGGGAATATCGGAGTGTCCGATACTCACCATCGGACTATCCGAATCAGGATCAGACAGTCCGATATTAATTCCGCTGCTAGTTTTGTTGGGTTTTTAGCCTCAAACACACAGGTCGAACACCTGGTTCAAACGTGCCAATCGATTTGACCTGCAATCGGTAAGGTAAAAGTCGTAAAATCGATCAAAAGCCGATATCAGAGGATGATCGACGTAACTCCAATCGGCTAGAAGCCAACAAGGGGATAACTAGATCAACCGACTAGGGTTAATCCGAGGATAAAAGGTATATCAGCTTTGAGAGGTGATACACAACAAAACAAAGCAAACCAAACCTATGATGAATACAATGGGATCAGTAATCGGCGATGCACAACTCTTATTGATCTAATCGACTTACGGACGAAAGATTGTTACAAGATAAAAAAGACGATAAAATTGTAAAATGTGTTTGTGGTTGATGTTGATTCCCTCTGGTCTTGACGTACCGCCCCCTTTATAGCCTTCAGCCTGTCCGTGTCCTTCTCGATCTGCAGCCACCCATATCGGATTCGATCTCTTCGTATTTTTAACTGATGCTTGCCCGTATCAGCCGATCCGAATCTTGCGTCATGGTGATAGGAAACCATGATATGGATTCCTAAAAGTAGATTCCTATTTCCAAGCTTCATCGTGTGCTATCCAAACTCTGCCGATTTTCTGCACATGCCAAATTTGGCTGTAAACATATGCCCCCCATTTTTAGAAGATAACTTCTTGTCTTCTAAAAATCTTATCGGCTTTTTGATATCGGCTTTCGAGTAAACTCCTCCGATTACTGTTCTGTTAATAACGCCGTAAAATTTTCGATGTACTGTTACCACACGTGTTGCTTCGAAACTTCCCCCGCCGTTTCAACTTTTCACCATGCTACAAATATGTGGGTCCCCTACGATCATTTTCACGCCCTTCGAGCTCTCGATTCATCGTCAATCGGCTTCCTTTGCTTTCTTCACCAAGCCTCTGAACAGATTCCCGAGTCGGCTGAATGGATACTTCACAGGTACTCATTCCGATTCCTGAGAGCAACAGTCAGTATTATTTAGGACCGCTAGGGAGAATAGAAGCCGACACTGTTATTAATCAACAGATCCCTAGACTCGCCATATCGGCCGCTGGATATAATATAGAGGGATGGGACAAAAATTTCCGAGCCTGGCCGACAGCTCTTAAGGGATGGCGATCCTGGTTGTCGGGACCCGAATATGCAAATTCGGACACTCTATGTGTTTTGCACTAGTCTAGGATCACGCTAGTGCACACAGTCTCAACATAGATGAATATCACAATCATACACAGCGGAATGATAAAAATAACTCAATTATAAAATATAAACTATTGAACGACCTTAAGGTTAACCTTACACTTGTGAGGCCTTGACGGCTTCAACTCCAAATAAACAGCAGCGGAACGAAGATCATCGGTGAATCCCATCAATATACAACAGACAACTGACGGGATTCGACTCCTAGATAGTCACCTTCTCATGGAACTTCTTCTTCTTCGACGATGTAGTCTTCTTCTCAACTGGTGATTGTTTGTTGCAAGGGGTGAGTACATAAAGCACTCAGCAAGTCATGCACAGAATGCAAGTCTAATAACTATATGCATGGCTTATTCCAAATGACAGGCTGAATGGTTATTTTGCGGAAAAGCAATATTCACAAATAAACATAATAGATTGCAAAGCAGTAAAACAAATAATAAACAGTAATAGATTTCACAGTTATTTCACGAGTAAAACATACCATATCCTTAACCGGTTATCACTTTTCCACAGGCAAACTGCCTCCAAACCCAAGTTTAATTTTAAGAAAAGCTAACCCTTGACTGTAATCCCCGAGCATTGTCCAGTACCGCTGACACGGCTATTCAAATAGATTTTACACTCTGCAGAGGTTATACACTTTACCCACAAGATATAATCAACTCATCACGTCAGCCGTGAATCGCCATACAAGAGTATGCGAATGAGTGATCATAACAAAGCCTTTCGTGAACTTCTATCTTAACAAGTGAACCTCCCCGGTTGTCGAACACTAACCCTTCCCTTAGCAAAGACGAAGTTTAGCACAACAAACCGTTGGATGGGTACCTAGCCGCAGCTCCGGTACGCTCCCCCGTACAACTTGTCCTTCATCTCGTTGCAGGCATCCTACAGCTTGGTGTTGCTCCACCAGATGACCTCCAGCTCTGACGACGGCTAACCTGCGGCCATGCTGCCCACAGCCGTCGCGTTGCACCGCGGATGCTGCTCACCATATGGTCGTTGATGGTTTTGGCGCCCTCAGTGACGGCCTGGCTGGCGTGGTGGGCACCGGCGCAGGATAGCACAACACGGGCGACGCTGCTGTAGCGAAGCTGTGGGAGAAGACGCTAACCAGCACGGGGAGCTCCAAGAAGAAGACCGCCGCGCAGGGGGGGTGCGTGGCGAACGGCGCAGAGGAAGGGCGTAGGTCGCCAGGAGAGTGCGGGGATGAGCATCGGAGGCGGCGGCGACACGGCTGTCGATAGGCTGGATTCGGCCGATGAACATGTGGTACAACCATATCGTAACAGTGCCTCATGGACGCTCTCCCGCATTGACAGGCTAGCCAGCACACTTGGAAAATAACCTAGTTCAACCCCTTCTGTATGCCTACCTATCATGACAAGCCACTCTACACTACAACAAACAAATGTTGTAAACGTTCGTAAATTTTACTTTCCAACTCCATACTATCCGACATAATTTTCATAATTTTTCCTAACCAATCCGATCCATCCTCAACTATACCTACACCACTACATACCTAAAAATACCTACATATCTACGTAAATATTACTAATTTACACAATTGAATACCTACACATCTAATTAATTCGATTGCTAACCTATCATGTCTTCGAAACATAATTCAGGAGGTAAAAAACCGTATCTCCAAAATTTCCAAAAATCTCCTCTTCACCTTCCACTTTTTTCCCTTCCTCTTTCCCCTCTCTTCTTTCCCTTCCCCTTCTTCTTCTTCCCTCCTCTTCTCTTCTATTACTCTCTTTTTCTTCCTCTCTTTTATTTCTAGATCTCAAATGGTGTCTGGTCCCCACCACGGTCGGGCATGGATTTAAGTCGCATCTTTTGTCGCCAATTGAAATGGTGACATAATACAATTGGCGACAGATGACCTGAAGGCCCTCCTGTTAACCTTCTGACTGTTTGAAGTGGCGCCAAAGCTTTTATCGCCATTTCAAAATGGCGATAGAGGTATATTTATGTAATTTTTATTTTTGGCATATTATTTTTGTAATTATTTGTTTCACCTATTATTGTTTAAAAACAATATGCAATCAAGGCTATTCTTTCTATCTGGCCTATCAATAGTCATGTCAACACAAGTATAAGGGATTCCAATTTTTCACAAGATAAATTTTGATGTGCTCAAGAAATTACGGTGATGATTTGGCTTTCATACATTTTTCATATTTTCTGTTTGGATGACATGCTTGGTTCTTGAATGTTTATTGCTTACTCGAGATTGTTAATTTGCTACACAGATGAGTGATGACAATCCTTTTGTTATACCTGAGATGGAACCAACACTTTCCATGTGAATGTGACAACACCTGCAAACTATTTCCATGTGTTGCGTCGTCAGGTCAATTTATCTTCACTATGCTGAAAATTTTCTTGATATTAGCATGTGGCTCGCTTACACGCACTGTTCCAAAAAACGGGATTAGGCGCCGCCTAGGCGTTCCGCGGGCTCTGGCCACCGCGATCCGGGCCTCGGCGGGCCGCTAGGCGGTTCCACCGCCTAGGCGGTCGTAGGCGGCCGGGCGGGTTTAGGCGCGGCGGAAAGCAGCGCGCAGCGAAAGCGGCACAGCGGAAAGCAGCGCGCCTAGGCGGCCGACCGAACGCAGGCGAGGATGGAGCCAGGCGAGGATAAAAAACAGAGGTTGAGCTAACCCTAGAGGACACGGGCGCACGGGAGGACCTTCGGTGGAGTGGAGACACAGGCGCACACGGGGAAAACCTAGCCGTCGCCGCCGTCACCTCCGGTCCTCCGCCGCCTCTCTGCCGGTCGTTGTCGTCCCCAAGCCGTCGCCGGCTCGCCGCACAGGTCACTCCCCTGCTCCTCCCCCTCTGCCGCCTCTCCCTCCCCTGCTCCCCCCTCCCCCTCTCGATCTCTCTATCTCTCTATCTCTCTCTGCCGCCTCTCCTCCCTCTCCCGATCTCTTTGCCTCTCCCCCCTCTCGCTCTCTCTGCTTCTCCCCCTCTTTCGATCTCTCTCTCTCTGCTTCTCCCCCTCTCCCGATCTCTCTCCCTCTCCCCCCTCTCGCTCTGTCTCTCCCACTCTCCCCACTCTCTGTCTCTCCCCACTCGCTCTCTCTGTCTCTCCCCCTCTCCCGATCTCTCTCCCTCTCCCCCCCTCTCGCTCTGTCTCTCCCACTCTCCCCACTCTCTGTCTCTCCCACTCGCTCTGTTTCTCCCACTCTCTATCTCTCGATCTCTCTATCTGTCCCACTCTCCCCTCTCTGATCTCTCTGTCTCTCCCCACATTGATTTGTATATATTATTTTGCTAAATGCTAATACCATTTATAATTTTGTAATTTGTATATTAGAATCAATGTCGTCATCCCAAGCATCGGTTGCAAAAGAATCGAGTTCTAACATTCTCAAAAGAAATTCCGATGATATAGGATGGGAATATGTGATCCTTGTGGATGAAAATAATTTGGATAGAGTGAAGTGCAAATTGTGTGGGAAGGAAGTTAGTGGGGGGATCTATAGAATTAAACAACATGTTGGACATATAAGAGGCAATGTCAAAGCATGTCCCAAGTCTAACAAGGAAGATCAAGATAAGTGCAAAAAATCAATTGATGATGTTAGAGAAAAGAAGAGGGTCAAGAATACAAAAGAACAGGAGGTAAGGAACGAAGTGGTCATCGATCGTAATGAAGGAGAAGGAGAAGGGTTTGATGTGATTGGGTCGTCCTCGGGACCTCAGGCAGTAGGGCCTATGGAGAAATATGCAGCGCCCATTGATCCTTCTATTCCTTTATCACGGGCCAATAGACAAACAAGCATTAATCAACACATCGCTAAAGAAAGACTTCACATGTGCAACCAATATGTTGCTAGATGGCTTTATGCTCATGGTATGCCTCCTCAACTAATATATTGGTTATTTTTATTATGTCATCGCTATTGGCCTATTGCTAACATTATATTCTTGTGTATGTGATTCATGTAGGCATACCATTCAATGCCATCAACAATTATGAATTCAAGCAAATGTTGGAAGCTATTGGTCGCTTTGGACCAAACTATCCCGGTCCTTCCCAATATGAATGTCGTGAGAAGTTGTTAAAGGAAGAAGTGGAGAGAGCCAAGAATTTGTTGAAGCCACATGAACAAGAAAGGGCCTTGAGTGGATGCTCTATCATGACCGATGCTTGGACAGATCAAAAAAGGAGAAGCATAATGAACATATGTGTGCATTGTAGCTTAGGGACTAGTTTCCTACAATCAAAGGAGGTTTCCGAAGAATCACACACAAGTGAGCTGATCTTTGAGTATGTTGATAGTTGCATTGAACAAATAGGTCCACAAAATGTAGTGCAAGTTGTCACCGACAATGCTTCAAACAACATGGGGCAAGAGACTTGCTATTAGAGAAGAGAAAAAATATTTTTTGGAGCTCATGTGCAACTCACACTATTAACTTGATGCTACAAGGAATTGGTGGCATGGCCAAGTACAAGAAAACGGTTGAGCAAGCAAAGGCTATGACTATTTTTATTTATTCGCACCATAGGACCTTGGCTTTGATGAGAAAGCACACAAAGAAAAAAGATATAATTAGGCCCGGTGTGACTAGATTTGCATCGGCATTTCTTACTTTGCAAAGTCTAATTGAGAAGAAAACCGAACTAAGGAATATGGCAGTTAGCAAGGAATGGGATGATTACCCTCTCACAAAGAAGGGTAAAGGACTAAAGGCAACGGGCACAATCATCAGTAGGGCCTTTTGGAATGGTGTGAACAATTGTTTGAAGGTAAACAAAGTTAATACTTGCTGTCCATTAATTCATTTTCCTTTGTTTGATGTTTAGAAGTGTCATATATTGCCATTACGTGTTGGTTTTTGAGCCATTAGTGCAAGTTCTTCGCATTGTTGATGGAGATGGTCCTTCTATGGCTTTTTTCTATGGAGAAATTTTAGAGGCAAAGAAGCAAATCAAGGAAGCCTTAAACAACCATGAGCCCAACTATAAGTTGTTGATGGAAGCCATTGATAGAAAGATGAAGAAAAGGCTTGATTCTCCATTGCACTTGGCATGTTATGTCTTGAATCCATACTATAGCTATTGTGACCCATCTATCTTTTTGGATCAAGCTATAAATGAAGGATTATATGAATGTGTTGAACGTTTTTACCATGGTGATCTTGAGGAAATGGATGTAGTGATGAATGTAGAATTTGACAAATTTAGACATAAAGAAGGATTATTTGGGAAGGCTATTGCTCTAATTGGATGCCAAAAATCCTCTATTATTCCCGGTAATCCATTGTTCATTACTTCATTTTCATTGATAGATGCATATAGTTCATTTTCAATTCAACATTGATTGATGTTGGATTGTTGGTTCATTTGGATCCTATTATCTAGCAAGTTGGTGGACCAAATATGGAGGTCATGTTCCACATTTGCAAAAAATGGCAATAAGGTTGCTCTCTTTGACGGCAAGTTCATCGGGTTGTGAAAGGAATTGGAGCACCTTTGACATGGTAACTAACTAACCCTTAAGTCTCATAATTGATTATATACTCAACTTTATTATGTCATCTCATTCTTTGCAACTTGTAATGTAGGTTCATACTAAGAAAAGAAATAAGCTAGATACTCGCCGTCTTAGAGATCTAGTCTTTGTTCAATTCAATGCAAAATTGTTGAGAAGAAAAGAGGAAAACAAGACCAAGAATATTGATGTCCTTTTAACTAGCGATGCTAGACATGCACAAGGTTGGTTGATTGATGGTGTGGATGATGATGATGTGGATCCCGAAACGGGCCTTTCTTGGAGGATTATTGATGAAGCAAGTGGGGCGGGTGAAGCCATGCAACATCGTAGGAGTTCAAGAGTGAGAGAATTACATGAAGATTATTGGGAGTCTGAAGGGGAAGGAGAAGAGGAAGAGGACGAGGAAGAGGGAGATGATGACGAAGTTGAGTTTGAATCAGAGCAAGAAGAAGTGATCCCAACCAAGGATTATGGTGTAGAGGACGAAGACTGAGATTGAAAGCTTAATCACCATTTTATCATGCTTGAACTTTTGCACTTTTGCTAAATTTGAACTATGAACGCTTGTGTAGCTTGTTGCTTGTGGGTTATTGTGTGAGAACTTATTTCTTTGGGTGGTACTATGTCATTATGTCTATGTTATTTATCTAATTATGTGCTTAACTGCTTAGTTATTTGGTTCTTTACATCCTACATATCTACCATAATCTATTTTATCCGACCGCCTAGGACTGACCGCCTAGATCCGATTAATCCCCGATTAATCCGTCTAGGCGCTGGGCCCTACCTCACCGCCCGACTAGCGCCTAGCGCCTTCTTGAACATTGCTTACACGTATTAATCTTCCTATTCTCACAAACTGTTCTGGGGAAACTAGATACATAGGGAGTAATGGCCCCCAAGAACCTACTTCGGCACAAGGCTGATTATAAGTCCAACCTTTCTGAGTTTGATTGATGATGTTGAAGGCCATCCAGGATTTGATAAGCTGGTTACTGATAATATCAGATGCAATGGCACTATTGCAGTCACTTTGGATTAACTAAATGAAAGAACTATAAATCACGGTAAACTTCCTAAGCATTTTTTTCTTCTTCCGCAGATTTAACCTCCTAACTTAATGAAAAACCTACCACGTTGCTTCTTCCATGACTACGTCCCGATACTCTGGAAACATTTGGAATGGTCAACATCAAGATTGCAATTACAAGGATATACTTCCAGATATAGAAAGTAACCTAGTTCACATTTTTGGCATCTACTTCGTTTAATTTTTTTATTTTAAAGCGATACTGCGAAGCTATTCACTCTATCACAAATGAAGTGACATGGAACCTTACAAGTGGACTAATTGTTAGGTTTTCCTTTTTGGCCTAGCTGGAAAATTATGAAACATAAAGGTCACACATAACAGAAATCTTGAAAATTCAATAATTCCATTTCATGCTTCATATTGATTTTATTTCATTTGTCAAAGATAAGTATTGTACATTATTTACACTGTCAGCAAGTAACGGATAACTCAAGATGAAAACAGAAGCTAGTGCCAAGTTAAACAACCTTGCCCCTTAGGACTACTTTCATGCTTTGAAAATCCACAACAACATGGGCACATGTCAATATCGTCCCATCTGGATCTATTATAGTTCCCGATCCAATGCTCTTCTCTAGCACCCATCCATGAGTATCTACAAAAACAATTCCACAAGTTTATTACATGTAGCTAGTGAGCTGGTAAAAAGTTTGCCGATTTTCATTAGACAGTTTAGTCCTCACCTTGTGTAGAAGAAATGTTCACAACAGCAGGACCAACTGCAGCTGCAGCCTTGGCAATTGAATTCCTACCTAGACATCCTGGGAAACATCTTGAATAATTTGAGTTTCCACCTGTACCTTGGTTGCTTAGGTTAGTGGATGGAAGTGTGGAACTGATGCAGATGTGAAGGAATTTAGTATAGGAAATCCTACACAAAAATTTGAACACAGTAAGATGCTTAAAAAATTAGGCTCTATCTTAGTCAAGAAGAAGAGATGGTGGAAATTATTGGTTCAACAAAAAAACAATAAATTCACTGCACCGATTTTTTCTTATGTACTGAGGATGTCTTAAACCTACAAATTGCAAATATTCTCTTAACATTTCATTGATAATCACTAAAGTTGTTCAACTGCAATGATCACAAAAGGCCTAGTGACTATGACTCAAACTATCCCTGCAAGCAATAGTCACAGCTAAACAGCTGTGAAAATTTTCCACCTATCTACCAAATTGGTCTTCAATTGTAAATACTCATCTCCATATACATAACAGAAATCTGTAAATACTATACAATACTTACCTCAATTACACTAGTGTTAGAATAGCAAGGGGCAGCAAATGGTGGTGGCGACGGGGAACACCTGCAGGGAGTAATAGGGCCAAGCAGATTAGCAAGGGAGAGTGATGTAGAGCCTCCAAAGGGAGGACCAGGACATACGCAACGCATACCTCAGAGGGGCAGTAGAGACGCCGGCAGTGCTCGCTCATCGGAGAGTACCGACAGGCCACCGCGGCTACGAGACGGCCTAGGAGCCTAGGGGAGACGGATCTGGTCAGTTGGGAAAGCGCGATAGTGTCGACCGGCGAGGCAGAGGCGAGAAGGAGGTGGTGACGCGTCGAGCAGATTGAAGGTTGTCGGGACCCGAATTTGCAAATCCGGACCCTCTGTGTATTCAGCACTAGTTCAGGAACGCGCTAGTGCACACAGTCTTAACATCGGTAAATATCACAAATCATACCACTCGATACTAATAAAGTACTTTAATTAAATAGTCAAACTGGTTGCTCGACCTTATGGTCAAGTTACAAATATACACCACGCAGGGCGAAACTTATTAAGAGAGAAATAATAGCAGCGGAAAATAAGATAACTTCGTGGCGGCATCCAGTATACCACAGGCAACTGACTGGGCTCGCTCCCTAAGTAGACGGTTCCTCCTGGAGCTCCTCCTCCAAAGCTGGTGTAGTCTCCTCCTCAACTGGTGTTGTATTGCGGCAAGGGTGAGTACTTGGTACTCAGCAAGTCATGCACAGAATGCAGCTAATATACTACATGCACGGCTTAATACAAAGGAGTGGCTCATGGTATATTTGCAGTAAGAGCATTTGACAAGTAGCATAAGTAGATTCGAAAGCAGTAAAAACAAGTATAATATCAATAACTTTTTCAAGAGTTAAATAAACATCTTTCCCAATCCTAATCCACATTTCCATCAACATCATTAATAAACCAAACCCAACCTTTCAAGTCCAAGTTATTTTCAAGAAAGTCTAACCCTTGACTGTAATCCCCGAGCGATGTCCAATGCCGCGGACACGGCTATTCGAATAGATTTTACACTCTGCAGAGGTTATGCACTTTACCCACAAGATACAGTCAAACACCACAAAGGCGAGTTCCCGTAACAAAGTCTTTCGGAAACTTCTAACAATACAAGTGGTCCTCCCCGGTTGTTGCGCACTAACCCTTCCCTTAGCTAAGGCGAAGTTTAAGCCAACCAACCGTTAGATGGGTACCTGGCCGCAGCCCCGGTATGCTCCCCCGTACAACATACACAAAGGGTGTAGTTGACACCCAGAGGTCCCACAGGTACGTTATTAGCAACTTAATCAACTAGGTCCGTCCCATTACAGACATGTGGTTGCACGCTTGACTCAGTTCAAAGGCTTGCAAGGTTAAGTCCTTAGGGTGACCAGGGCAAGACTACCCGAAGAACCAAACCAACATTCCCAATGCCACAACTGGCCCACCTGATCATTCTTGCCACATGCCCCGGTCAAAATCTATTTATCAAACCCCAGTTGATTACCATGCACCACGTGCCATCAACATCACATGATACTTTTCCGAAACAGGTTCAATATATCATTAAGTCAATATTAACATTTGATTGTCCAAAATCATGTCACGTGGCAAGGCTAAGCATACTACATCGGTCTAACTACCCATGTTGGCAATTTAATAATGTCCAACTAGTAAACCACAACTAGGGTGACAAGGGTCATGGCACATATTTAAATAATCAAGGTGTCATACAGCAATTTGGCGTTTATCTAATTTCCCCATAAATAAGTAAAGCATTTTCTATTTAAACTAGCATGCAATACATTAAATCAAAATAGGTTTCAAAATGGGATCAACATGGTCAAAGCATAACTTGCCTTCAAAAAGTACTTGCTCTTGGTCTTGAGCTGGCTCCTGGGTCAATACTTCGAATTTTTTTTTAATATACTATATTTTATTCTGAATTGCAGAAATAAATGTCTTTCGCAAAAAATTACAGTTTTATACGTCTGTCGCCTGTCCATCGGGCGATGTAAGCCTGTCGCCCGATGGACGGGCGACAGGAGGCCTTTCGTGTTTTCTGTCGCCCGTTAGTCGAGCGACAGGCTTCTGTCGCCCGTCCATAGGGCGACAGAATTGATGTCACCCTATGGACAGGCGACATTATTGATGTCGCCCTATGGACGGGCGACATATACCATTTTTGATATTTTTGTTAGTTTTATGAGAATTTTTTTTAAAAATATATTATATTTTATTCCAAATTGCAGAAAAAAAATGTCGCAACAAATTTCAGTTTTATACGTGTGTCGCTAGATGGTTTTTAGGTTTTTAGGTGGCCCTTCTTCACTCCCGGTCCCGGTCAACTCGTAATTATTTTTTGAAGACTTCGTGTAGTTATCTTCAAAGATGTGAAATATATGTACGGTAAACTGTACCGATAGATGGGGAGAAATAAGAATGTACTGAATTGCATACGACTTAGAAATGGTAAACAACAATGGCATGTACGGCACACTCTACCGAGTATACGGGACTAAACGTAACATGCCTTAGGCAGAGGAAACAGCAATAAGGGCCCTTCTCTTGGGCTTTACTGAGTGCAACGAGGATATTTTCCCTTACGCAAGTTTTCAGCTCCTGCCGCTCTGGCCCTAGCTGCCCTCTCACGCTTTCTCTCGCGCTCAGCCTCCCTCTCTGCTGCATGGCGCTGCCGTTCGGCCTCCCTCTGTGCATGCATATGTTCCAAATGCTGTTGGCGCTTCTCCTCCTCATCCTGCTCACACCACTTCTGCTCCACGATAGCCCTCTGATGCGAGTACTCCCGATTCCGCCTCCTCTCCATCTCGGGAGTTTGTTCCGTGTCGTAGAATCGGATGAACTCGCACAGTGGAGGCTGCAATTAGTCACATCACACGGTGTTACAACATGTATGAATTGGGAGCAGCACCAAATGTGAGTATGAACATACCGGGCTTCTTCGCCGCATCCGCATCCCCAGCGTTGGCTCGGAGTCGTGGTTGCGGCAGCTCCAGTACCTCATACCGTAAGTGTATGAGTTGTCTACAGACTGCCGGAAGCGGCAAGGATCCCCGCATAGGCACATGGGGACCTCCGTGCCTTCGGGGATTGTTTCGACAACGTTGTGCCTTGGGGGTGAGGGGAACTCCATTGGTGCTGCTCGTTTGGGTTGGCGGTGATGGTTCTCTTTGTTGTATTGGAGTAGTGGTTTGGTCGATGCAACGCTGCGAAGGCATGAAGGGGGTTAAATAGCCAGATAGAGCGACAGACTTGAAGCTTAAAAGGAATCCGCGAGCATCGGATTCCTTTGCAGCTCTGCCTGTGCTTGATACCGACATATGCACGCAGCTTTGTATCTTGGAGGGAGGTGCCAGTAAAGCTTTGCCAGCTATGCTTTGACGGGATGACTCAGGCAATATCTGGCACACATGCATTTGACATGACATTTCGGACAGGAACTTACTGACATGATTATGACATGATATGTCCTGCTGGCAAAGGACGTATCAGCCAGCCTTTGCTTGGATTATAAAATACAACTGAATGGGATGAGAAAACTCATGGTGTATGGACTAAGTGCTAATATCATTGTTTGTTTATCATAATCACTGCAGTGGTAAGCGTGTGTTTGCTACGGTTTGTTGTTTGTTTTTGTTGTCATTGTTTGTTTATAATAATCACTGCAGTTTTTACAAATTGAAAATTCGTTCTTCCTTGTATTGTTTGGTGTGCAACAAATCTGATGACAAATCTGAGTTACCAAGAAGCATGACATTCATATTACAAATTACAATAGGGAGAACAACTACAACAGCATTTCTTGTGAATAAGAACTAACATACAAATGGATGCAAGGTTGGGCGGCTTTAGAACTTTCCAGAATCATCACTATCATAGAATTCAACACCCTCTTCTTCGAAAAACTCCCAACGGTCACGTTTGTAGTCTTCAACGCTAGGGCCGTCAAGAGAAACAACCAAATCAGGGCTTACAGCTTTGTGGTTATCTTGTACGGCGTGCTCAAGGAAGCGATCATACGCTTCACGGTTTTCTTTTTGTTCAGGCCGAACTCCCTCTCTTTGCGGTAATTCTCGTACCGTTAGCCTGTTAAGTTCCTGCGCGAGATCCGTCCTGTGCTCTACCATTGGAAGCGGCATGTTTAAAGATGTCGGTGTATTTATACCGTCTGCCCACTGCTGATATTGGCATCCGGTAGACTACACGACAGTGTGAGCATGGCTATTTAAAACTGGAGCAAGAGAATAATTATCGAAATATGAAGATATCGAAATACATTTAGACGTACAAAGAAATTTGGGCATCTATAGAAGGCTCGTCCGTTATTTGGCGCAGTGGTGGAGTAGCAGGTTTGAGCATCCACATGGCAGTTAGGGCAAATTACCCGCCCTGCATTGGCAACCACTGAGCTCGACGCCTTCGACATGGCTTTAACAGAACAGACGAACACTTAAGTCGGTGTCTACACGAAGCAAAAACCTCAATAAGAAGCATAAAAAGTACAAAAAATGTGTACCGTACAAAATAACTTTTGTAAATAATACCTGTGGAACAAGACGCCGAAATGAAATATTGGAAAAAAGGAAAGCTAAACTACCAGTTCTCCTCTTTGCGCTTTGGGTTTTCTCAACTCAATCCAAACTTTATGAACTCGGAGCAATGTATCGCTTTTGCCTGATAGAAGTGCAGGCGGCCTTGCAATTTATAGGCAGGGAGCGAGGGAGAAACGAGACAGCTGGCGGCACATCATCGTGCGGGGCGAGGGGCCAAGACAGAAAATCGGCCCGTGGCAGCGTTTGAAGTGCACTCAGGGGGGGTCTGGCTGCAGCTGGCAATGGCTTGGGAGTGGCCACCAGTTGGCGGAGCATTAGCGCGCGAGGTGGGGGCCTGGCTGAGCAGTAACATCGCAAAACCGCAGCTCTCCGTCGCGGTATTTTTTTTCATTTTGAAATTCGAATTTCCGCCGTCCCCGACAGGAAAGTAAAATCCAGGAGCATCGGATTCCCTTGCAACTGTGGCTGTGCTTGACATCGACAGATGCATGCAGCTTTTACAGCTTTACAGATGACACCGACGGGTCTTGGATGTGGAGTACACATCTTTGCAGATGACATCGAGGGGTCATGGCAGTGGAGTACACAGCTTTGCAGATGCAATCTAGGCTGGCTTTCATGGCTCAACAGGAAAGAAAATGACTACATGGTTTGTGCGCGACTATAAAACTTAGGTACCAGGCGTTGAGGATTTATATGCGAAGAGAGCTGTAACTGAGATATTATATTCGCGCACGAACCCTAAGTATTATATTCGCGCACGAACCCTAAGGATGAAGGATTTTCGGCGGCCCGCAGAAATGCATGTTGGAAGTTATTTATTGGGCCGGAGGTACCAGATTTGCTATTTGGTATACGGACTACCATATTGTGTAAAAATATCTCAGTTACAACTCTCTTCGCATTTAAACTCTCAACACCCAACAACCCTAAGTATTACATTCGCGCACGAACCGTAACGATGAAGGATTTTTGGCGGCCCGTAGAAATGCATGTTGGAAGTTGTTTTTTGGGCCGGAGGTACCAGGTTTGCTATTTGGTATACGGACTACCATATTCTGTAAAAATATGTCAGTTACAACTCTCTTCGCATATAAATTCTCAACGCCCAACAACCCTAAGTATTATACTCGCGCACGAACCGTAACGATAAAGGATTTTCGCCGGCCCGTTGCCGCTGTGTTGGGTCCCCGATCTTCGCATCCTGTAATCTCTCGCGCTCAAACGAGGAAGTCGACAAAAGCTGGAAAAGGTGATATGACAAAAGCTTCAAAAGGTCATATAACAAAAGCTGAAAAAGATGATATGACGAAAGCTGGAAAAGCGGACAGAAATATGTAATGAACCACGTAATATGACAACGTACACAAAATAGATGGTATTACATAACATAGTACCAACAATCAACGCCCTAATCGAAACTGCCAACCAAAATAAACAAAATAATTACAAACACTGAAACAAAAAAGAAACTACTGCCGGCCCCTCTTCGCGGCGCCTCCTCGCTGGTGTGTCCTCTTAGGATCGACTTAGAGTACGTCAGTCTTGGCCGTGACTGGATGGTCCTGTGTGGTCTCGCTGGAGGTGTGGCGTGCCAGTGGTCGGCTGTCGCAGGTGGTCTTTGGGGGTGTCTGGTGCTCCGTTGGTCCAACCTGCATCGGTGGAGGTGGCGGCACCAACGACCCAGGCTGGGTCGCTGGAGGTGGCGACACCCACTGCGGCTGGGTCGGTGGAGGTGGCGGCACCAACGACCCAGGCTGGGTCGCTGGAGGTGGCGACACCCACTGCGGCTGGGTCGGTGGAGGTGGCGGCACCCACTGCGACGACCCAGGCTGGGTCGGTGGAGGTGGCGGCACCCACTGCGACGACCCAGCCTGGGTCGGTGGAGGTGGCGTCACCCACTGCGACGACCCAGGCTGCGTCGGTCGTGGCGCCCACTGCTGCTGTGCGGTACCAAGCTGAACTGGGGGTGGATCAACGAAGTACCTCCACACGGTGTCGTCCTCGTAGTCGTCAAGATCATCACCCCGCCCGTCGTAGTCATCAACAGCAGTCGGCAACCACGGTGCGCTGACACCTCCAGGACCTCCAGCACCTGCACGAAAGGGAATAAATGTTAAGACCAGTGACTTGGTGAGTGCAAAGCATGAAAAGTGAATGCAAAACATGAAAAAACACACCTGCGGCACCTCCAGTGTGGAAGCCTGCATCTCCACCGTGTTGCGAAGAAGAAGCAGCTCCGGTGTCGAAGCCTGCACCAGCCGCAGGTCCCCTCCGTGGCGCGATCGGTGCGTCGGGGACCACACCACGAGGCAGGGGTGATCCAGCCAACTCCAGGGCGCGTGCGGAGTCGTCTCGGAACCTACCGAGCAGGCTGGCAACGTCCGCTCTGGTCACCCGCCGGCCGCTGGTCAATCGCGAGAGCATCCTCGACGACTCCTCGTGGAAGCGGCCTAGCATGTCAGTCTGGAAAATACATCGCAAATTAGATAGCACCGATATGAAATGGTTAAACGTATATCGGATACAACGTACCGCAGCGTGAAGAGCCGCGTCCGTATGGGCGGGATACGTGTCTCTTGGGTCGGGGACGTGCCTGGGAGGATCCGGGTCGACGCGTACCAGGCGCACACGTGTGCGAGAGGTGAACCACTGTCGTTACGCCTGGTAAGTCTCCAGATCGTATGGCGCATCGTCAGCATGGACGTCCTCGAGGGCTCCGGCCCACTCCTCGATCCATGGCGCCATCCGCATGTGCCAGGGGGTGGCCCCATGCACCCCCTTCCTAGTCTGGCTGTGGATGAGAAATGAATGTATAAATATTAGATGGCAACACACGATAGTAATTATGGAACATCGATTGAGGGAACTTACGTGTGGGCGGCGTGTGGGAGCAGACGGCCGGCCGGCACTGGGAACTCCTGTCGTAGGCCGAACTGCCTCATCACTCGATGGACAGCGTAGGCCTCGACCTGGACGTCGAACACCAGGAACCGCCGTGTGAGCCAGTACGCCGCGTCTCGCGTGCACAGGGTCGACACGGCGCCGCCGGTCACACGAAGCTGTACCTGCGCTTGAGTGTACGGCGTCCAGCGCACGTGGTCGTCCGTGAGGTGGTCGAACGCCGCGACGAACTGCGGGTAGCCCTGGCGCACCGTCTGGTGTGCCCACCTAGGCTGCAGTGAAACAAAACGTTACCGTTAGTATTAAAAAATGTACAAGCAATAGTACCAATCTTTCAGTTCAAATATCTTACCGGTCGGTGGCACCAGATGGTGCCCATGGTCGGACCGTCGACGTCGCCATCGCCTGTAGGGTCAACCGACTCCAGGCTGATGGCGGGGCGCCCGATCTGGAACCTCTCGTATGCCCACAGCTGTACCAGCAGCGGGCATCCAGTGAAGGTCGACTCGGCGCCGGTCCGGGTACACCCGTCGCAGAGGGCCCGGTACGTGCTGCAGAGGACAGCGGACCCCCAGGAGTACTGCGGCACATTGTCGAGGGGGGCGTCCGCTATCTCCCTCGCGAACTGGACGAGGTGCCTGTCCACGCTATCCCCATGGGAGCTCGTGAACAAGCACCAGCCGAACAGCCACAGCAGGTACGCCTCCAAGTGGCGGCTGACCCTGTAGTCGTCCGCCCCCTCGACGAGCTGCGAAGGCTGCAAGATAGAAGATCACATATTACATGTTGTTGTAAGTTGTAATTGAAGAGTACTTGTTTTTTCATAGTGTAGTTGCGTACCACGAATCGCCGGCCACCGCAGTAGGACCGTGTGTCGGTGAAGGCCCGGTAGCCTGGTCTTTGGAAGCACACCGGACCGGCCGCAGATGGCTGCGGGCGCCACGCAGGGTCGACGTCGTGTGGCACCACAGCGTCGCCGGCGATCGGGAGGCCGAGCAGGTACGACACGTCCTGCAAGGTGATCGCCATCTCCCCGACGGGTAGGTGGAAGGTGTGGGTCTCTGGCCTCCACCGATCCACCAGAGCGGTGATCAGGGACCTGTCGAACGGAAACCACCGACCCACGTCCCGCACCATCCGGCAGAAAGGGAGCAACCCTGAAGCTCGAAGCCTACGAAAGGAAAAACATGTAAGAAGACCAGTAAGAACAGTACCTCAAACATATAAAGAAATCTGAATTGTAATATGTTACCTGGGGACCCAACGAGGATTGATATCGGCCCGTCTTTGCGGTGTCCTCGGACGGCACGCCCAACGTGTCTTTGGCCTCCCTCCGCTGGAAAACCGGTGGCGAAGCGGGCACGGTGACTACCGTCGACCACCGGATCCAGCAACTCGAATGGCCACTCGTCATCTCCTGGCTGGTCAGCCATACCTGTAAATAACAAATTGTGAGTTACATTTCAAAACCATATCAAAAGAAAATCGTCCGAATACTATAGGTTCCTCACAACAATGTGTTCAAACAAACATTCACGTAAAATTGTTCAAGCATCATAAATATTCAGAAACAGTTACAATAATTTTTCAGTGCACAACACTCACAGCCACATGCAGCAGGCTTAGACACAAGGTCCACACAGTGTTCACACAACACACATCACATTGATTACATTGCGATTAAGTTGCTTCTCATGTGGTACGTTGGCGTCGTGCAGCACTCGTCGCACAGGACGATCCACCCGCCACCGTCGGATTGCCATCTCCTCCTTCATCTCCTTCGTTTTGTGCGTGGCAATTCTTGAACGTATGTCCTGTTTGCTTGCACAATGAACATTTCTTCACACGCTTGCCAGCTTCTGACTCATCCATGTCATTTCTGATACGTCTTGTCTTCCGACGCCCTGCTTTCCATCTACCTGCATTAAAATCTGGGACCCAGAACCTTTCATCAGCACTAGGAGTTGCCGTGAAAGAACCCACAACACCGTAACCATACAGCTCCTCGCTCCAGGTTGCCATCACCCTTTCCTTCCTGAAATATTCAGATAGATAGGTACCAGGTTGCATTCCAAATAAAGCACATGCGGCTATCACATGAGAACACGGCCTGTGCAAAAGGTCGGGCTTGTTACACGAGCATTTGCAGATGTCCTGTAATACGCACTCCTGAATGACAACCCATTTGGTTGGTTCCACGCCGTCCTTTATCCTTACATATCACCTCGGCGCAGTTGTTCGTGCACCAACTTTTATAGCTCTATGCTTCACGCCTTCGACTCTTCTCTTCCATGTATTTACCGATCATGGAGGAGTACAGAGCTTCTCATCTCTCAAAGACTATCTCAGTGCGGCTTGATGTCTGTCGGCGAAGTACTTGGTTGTGCCCGCACACTCCCTCAACAATTCCCACCAATGGGAGACACCTCATCCCTCTCATTACCCAGTTGTAAACTTCTGCAAAGTTACTGGTCATCACACCGTATCTGGCACCATGTGTGTCATGTAACAGTGCCCACTTTTCCATCGGTTCGTGCTTGATCCAGTCCGAGAAACATTTGATTGGCCTTTGCCTTCGACGACGATTAGTCGCGTCATCTTCTGTTGGCAGTGGGGGAAGAGGCTCCGCCTCATCGTGCCCTTCGCTGGCAGTACTCTTGTTCGCCGTCTCCTCTTTGTGTTTTCTTGTCAGCTCATCGATATTTTTCCACAGAGTCCGGAACTTGCTCTCCTGGTTCTGCTTACATAGTCTTTTGAACATGTTCATGAGTTCCTTGTTCCTGAATTGCTTGTAGAAATTTGCGCCCAAATGCCTCATGCACCATCGGCTCTGCAAGTCAGGCCATGGAAATGGCTCCTCTGCCCCTGTTTGCAACTGGTTGATCGCACTAAGCGTATCAAAGATGCCTCGCTGTGGCAAAGACGCACACATCCCGACGAGTTTTGACCACCCCAATCTTCAAGTTCCGCAGAACCATAGCCAACTCTCATAGTTCTCACTTTCTCTGGCGAATGCAACAGTGTAATCTGGTTGTTTCCGTCAACACCCATAGCTGTCAAAATTTGCCCTTTGTATTTCCCGGTCAAGAATGTGCCGTCCACGCACAGCAATGGACCACAGTGGTAGAACGCCTTAATGCAAGCTCCGAATGCGAAGAACACTCTCCTCAGATGCCTTTTAGTTGGCCACTTGATTGACGGACAATCTTGATAATCATAGTAAGTGCCGGGATTTCTTCCCTGAATGCAACTGAGCAGTGCGGGCAGATTGTGGTACGAGTCTTCAAACTTCCCAAACCTCGTTTCTAAGGCCTTTTGTTTCGCCCTCCAAGCTTTCCCATAGCTAATTGTGTACTGATATCTGTTCTCGAGAGCTCGGATAATAGCACGGGGCTCATAAGCCAGGTTCTCCACTATCTCTGAGTACATGAGATTCGCGACAAACCCAGATGACAGGTTCCTGTGAGCCATCATTGTTTCCTCAATCATACAGCTGTGCTGCTCAACCTTCGAGCATAACCAATGGGTGCCCCACTTCGGCTTGTACGCGTGCACTCTCCACGGACAGCCATGTATCTCACACACCACGTCGTAGCAGGTCGGCGTGGATTTCTTAACCCTGAAAGTCCTTCTTAATGATAAGGCCCAATCTTTCACAAAGATCCTGCACAGACCTCCTTTGTCGCTGCGTACATACCGTCAGGCCTAACCTCGTTGGGGTCATCGCCAACGTATGTCGTTGGTTTCATTAACAACCAACCTATCAAATTGATGTGTGCTCCACTCGGTAGCACAGCGGCTCCGTCTGACCATCTTCCTCGTCGGACTCATCGTCGTCTTCCACTTCGCTATGCCGCACTCAAGGTCTTCCTCTTCCATCCTAACTGTTATTTCATCAATTTGCTCACCTTAAATGCTACTCCCAGCGCTACTTGTCCAACATTTGCTTCGTCCTCCCCAAATTCAGATTGTTCGCCACTTTCGCAAATAATGTCCTCGTTCGCTGTCTGGATGTACTGCCCACGGCTAGATCCCCCAATTTCGGTGCCACCAAGACTTAACTCATTTTGTGCCTGACTACACTCCCCGTCAGTCCACTGCTTTGAGGGCTACATCCCGGGCATAGGCTTGCACTAAAAGCACCCGGTTCCATCCCCGTTGCTTTGTCCCCCTCACATATGATCTCCACGTTGCGGTTCCTTTCAACTCAACTAGCTCCCAACAAAATGGATTGTTCTGCATACTACAGAGGCAAAATACCTTCAGCTGCCACTTCTCTTCTTCCATCCGAAAAGTATAATACAACCACTTCATCACTGAAGAAAATGTGCACTCTTCGACCCTACTCAAACTTCTGTCTACATACTGGAAGTTACTTAGATCTGCACCCTCCGAACCATACATTACAACCCCTTCGCCATAATATATTCTAAATTGAACTCGTTCTGCCATATCTGCAAATCCATTCATTCACCCACGAATTAAATACTTTCCGTAAAAAATATTACGACCCCCAACTTTGCGTTGGTATATCTATATGCTACAAAATTACTTATTTAATCGTACAAGAATTTGCATCATTTCTAACAATACATATCTACGATCGTAACAATCGCTATCTCTGCCGTACTACATTCGTAAGAATTGAATATGTATATGGATGTATTCGTATCGGTATGCAATATCTACATTCAATAGATCTACTACTAAAGAATTGAACAACTACTCTAACTACATTCTGTACGATTAATTTCTACTCGACATACATCAAACTACTTTCGCTATATGTACCCAACTGCATTCCTAAGAAATGAATACTTCTATCCGTTCAAAGTATGTACATTCGATATATCAACGCACACAAACCAAGATCTAAAATCATTTCTACTAAATCATAACCTACTGCTACAAAAATTAGAACGACTACTGCATACCTACAAACTAGGTTTGCTAAATCTACCTACACCTAACTAGATTTGCTATGTCTGTACTACATATAACTACAAACTAGGTTTACTAAATCTTTCTACATCTAACTACATTTCTTAACTAGATTTTCTAGATCTACAAATACAAAAACTAAAGAACGAGAAATTACCTGAGTATGAAGTGACGGGCTCAAAAATCGCGCAGAAATTTTCTCCCCTCTCTCTTCTTCTCCTCTTTTCTCTCTTCTTTTTCTTTTCCTCGTTCTGCTGCCTCTGCCGGCCGGCCGAACGCGCGCGGCATTATAAAATATACCTGTCGCCCGTCCATCGGGCGACAGGAACCCCGCATGCTATCTGTCGCCCGTCCATCGGGGGATTTTTAATCTGTCGCCTGTTGATCGGGCGATCGCCCGATGGACGGGCGACAGAAAACACGAGGGGTCTCCTGTCGCCCGTCCATCGGGCGACAGGCTTACATCGCCCGATGGACAGGCGACAGACGTATAAAACTGTAATTTTTTGCGAAAGACATTTATTTCTGCAATTCTGAATAAAATATAATATATTAAAAAAAAAATTCTCAATACTTCTCCTTCGAATCCTTCCGGCACTTCAACGTCTACTCGTAACGCGTGCAAATAGCAACCAATGAATAAAACAGTAGACAAAAAGTGTTCAAACATCCAAATAAAGTTCATAAACAGAGAGAACATAATTTTATAAATTTTAAGGAACTGGAATCGTCGAAATCGGAGTTAAAACGCAAAAGTTATAGCATTTTGGAGTTTAAATAATCAATTAAATAATATTACAGAGAAAAACTTTAGTCCAAAAATTAAATAAAATTCATATTTGAGTAGATCTGAATTTTATGAATTTTTAGAAATTTGAATCGTTCAAATCGGAGTTAAAACGCAAAAGTTATAAGCGTTTGAAGTTTTGAAATTCAAATCAATTATTAAACCGAATTATTAAATCATTTTCTTTTTCGGAAATTATTTATTGCTTCAGCAGTGACACGTGTCAGTACTGGATTGGTCCACGTGGACTTGCTGACGTCATCACCGAACGGGTCCCGTGATGACGTCATGCTGACGTCAGCATGACACGTGGCACCACTCGTGTCTTTGCCACGCGTGTCGGCCCATGGATCGGGTCCACGGGCGGCACGGGTCCACGGTGGATCCGGTCCACGGCTCGCGGTCACTGACATGTGGGTCCCACTGTCATTGCCTGGTCTCACGCGACGCACGCGTGGCCGCGGCTGACGCGTGGGCCCTCTGACACGCGGGCCCCGCGTGTCAGAGACACGCTCCCCACGCGCGTGGGCGCGGCTAGGCACACGTGGCACAATCTCGGCCGTTGATTTGAAAATCAACGGCCCAGATTAGATCTAGGATTCCTCGCGTTGAATTGACGCGGTGGATCTAGACCGTACGATCTAGATCGGACGGTTGAGGTCTATCCGGGTGCGGTGCGACACGGCACTACGTGGCTCAATCTCGTGCGTTGGATCCAAATCCAACGGTCGAGATTGGATCCAATCCACCGCAACGTGGGTTTCGTTGCGGTGACGTGGACGCACGTGGATCGTTGGATCTTGATCCAACGGCTGCTATCAGACCTACACAGCACTACGCGATCTAATCCTATCCGTCCATTCTAGATCTAACGGCCGAAATTGCATCCGAGTTCTACCGGGCTAAGGCACACGTGGACTCACCGTGAGCGTCGGATGGCGATCGGACGGCGGACAAGCTTCGCGGCTCCGGCAATGGCACGGTGGCGAGTCTCGCCCGGTAGCGAAGAAGATGACTACGGCTGCGGCGTGTCGGCGCGACTCCGATGAAACGAAGGGGTGCCCCAAGCGCGTCTCGACGTGCTCTCTCTGGATCTGCACTCCACGCGGTGCAAGAAGCCTCGACGACGGCGTCACACGCGGAAAACCGTGGCGGTGGTGCGCCAACTTCGGCGAGAAATTGGCACGGTTCGGTCTCGGCTCAGGCACCAGCGTCTAGGGCAAACAACGCGCAGGGACAAGGAGAAGGTGGCGGCGGGGTCGGCCCTTTAAATGGAGCCTCGGCGTGCGGGTTTTCCATGAAACCCTAACGGACGCGGTGGCCCCGCGGCGGCGCAATCCGAGCGTGACTCGGGTAGACGATGCAATCGTGGCCGTCCACGTGGCCCCGATCGGACGGTCTTCACGCGCGCGCGACGCGGCTGGTGGCTGGCCGTTGGATCTAGATCCAACGGTCGGGCGAGTTATGACCCGACGCGGTCGAGTCGAGTCACGTGGCTCGGTCGGGTTCGGGTTAGACTCGAGTCCGACTCGGACCCGAGGAACAGTAACCGACCCGGTTTCTATTTTCCAGCGATTTAATATTTAAAATAATTTCCAGTAATTCATTTAATTCAAGAAAAATAGTAAAATACTCAGAAAAATTCCAGAAAAATTCTGGAAAATATTTTAGGGCATTTGGGACTCAAATAAAATATTTCCAACAAATTTTTATTTGCAAAATTAAATTCTTTAATTATTTCAAAATGGAATAAATTCAAATAAATTCCAAATAAATCCAAATAAATTCCAAAAAATTCCAAAAATTCACCAAAGTGCCAAATCACTCATGAATTTAAGAAAAGCAAAATTTTGGGGTGTTAAAAACCTCCTCCCCTTAACAGAATCTCGTCCCCGAGATTCAGGGCTTACTACATAATAGGTTTGGAAACTCTTTCTTCAAATCCTCTTCACGCTCCCAAGTTGCTTCGCTTTCTGCATGGTTGCTCCATTGAACTCTGCAGAAACGGGTTGACTTGTTCCTCGTCTCTCGATCCATTGTGTCCAGAATCTTCACAGGGTGTTCCTTGTAAGTCAGATCTTCTTGCAACTCAATTGATTCTAGCGGTGTCTGTTCCTCAGGTACTCGGAGACACTTCTTCAGCTGGGACACGTGGAACACGTCATGCACTCCTGCTAGTGATTGCGGTAACTCTAGCTGATAAGCAACTTCACCTCGGCGGCTGAGAATCTTAAATGGTCCCACAAATCTCGGCGCGAGTTTTCCTTTGGCATGGAACCTCTTAACTCCTCTGAGCGGTGTGACTCTGAGATACACGAAATCTTCTGGTTCGAAACTCAGGTCTCGGCGACGGTTGTCAGCATAACTCTTCTGTCGTGATTGGGCTATCTTCAATCTCTCCCTGATCATATCAATCTGTTCTTCAGCTTCTTGAAGACTATCTGGTCCAAAGACACGACGTTCACCCGTCTCGTTCCAATTCAATGGCATCCGACAGGGTCGACCATACAGTGCTTCAAATGGTGACATTTGCAAACTTGCTTGGTAACTGTTGTTGTAACTGAACTCCGCATACGGCAGACTCTTATCCCAAGAGGTAGCATAGGCCAATGCACACGCTCTTAACATATCTTCCAAAATCTGATTAACTCTTTCGGTTTGCCCATCTGTCTGCGGATGATAAGCTGTAGGGTTCCCATGGCTTCATGCAGCTTATTCCAGAATCTCGAGGTAAACTGGGTACCTCTGTACGATACAATCTTCTTCGGCACTCCATGCAAACAAACGATCTTGGTCATATACAATTCTGCTAACTTATCTCCTGAGTAGGTGGTCTTCACTGGAATAAAGTGGGCGACCTTAGTCAAGCGGTCCACTATAACCCATATGGAATCATATCCTCCTTGAGTCTTGGGTAAACCGGTAATGAAGTCCATTCCGATTTCCTCCCACTTCCACTCAGGTATCTTCAACGGCTGTAGCAATCCTGCTGGCCTCTGATGCATTGCCTTGACTCTCTGACATATGTCGCACAGCGGAACATGCTCGGCAACTTCACGCTTCATGTTCGGCCACTAGAATCTTTCTTTTAAATCCTGGTACATCTTGGCACTTCCCGGATGAATTGAATACTTGGAGTCATGGGCTTCTTCTAAAATCAACTGCTTCAGCTCCTTCTTGTTCGGCACACAAATGCGATCTTTCATCCATAATGTGCCTTGCTCATCCAACTTGAAGTCCTCTGCCTTGCCCTCATCCATGTCGGACTTAATCTTGCGGATCCTGTCATCATCCTCTTGTCCTTCTCGGATCTGATCCTCCAGGGTAGGCTTAACTTCTAAAGCGACTACAAATCCTCCTGGTACGACTTCAATCTGCATCCTCTGGAAATCCTCACATAGCTTCTCCTGACTCGTGGCTATCAACTTATTCACGGTATGGCTTTTCCGACTCAGAGCATCGGCAACTACGTTTGCCTTTCCGGGATGGTAATGGATTCCAACATTGTAGTCCTTGATCAACTCTAACCATCTCCTTTGCCTCATGTTCAGGTCTGATTGAGTGAATATGTACTTAAGGCTCTTATGGTCCGTGTATACTTCACATCTGTTTCCAATTAAGTAGTGACTCCATAATTTCAAGGCATGCACTACGGCAGCTAGCTCTAGGTCATGTGTCGGGTAATTCTCCTCATGCGGCCTCAACTGTCTTGATGCATAGGCGACGACCTTTCCATTCTGCATCAGCACACATCCAAGTCCTTGGCGCGATGCATCACAATAAATATCAAAGCTTTGATTGACGTACGGTAGAACCAACACCGGGGCTGATGTCAATCGCTTCTTCAGCTCTTGAAAACCTTTCTCGCACTCTGGCGTCCATGCAAACTTCTTCTCCTTTTTCAGCAATTGCGTAAGAGGTTTCGCAATTGTCGAAAAGCCTTCAATGAAACGGCGGTAGTAACCTGCCATTCCGAGAAAACTCCGGATTTGGGTCACGGTCTTCGGCTGTTCCCAATGTAACACAGCTTCTACCTTGCTTGGATCAACGGCGACTCCTTCTGCGGTCATTACATGTCCAAGAAACTCCACCTTGTCCTTCCAAAAATCACACTTGCTAAACTTGGCGAAGAGTTGCTGTTCCCTTAGCTTTTCCAAAACTCGCCTCAAGTGCTCTGCATGTTCATCCTTTGTCTTGGAGTAGACTAAGATATCATCTATGAACACAACAACAAACTTGTCCAAATATTCCATGAACACCTTATTCATCATATTCATGAAATATGCTGGTGCATTCGTCCGACCAAAGGACAAACAGTAAACTCGTAATGTCCATATCTCGACGAGAATGCGGTCTTCGGAATATCCTCCGATCGGATCTTCAACTGATGGTATCCCGATCTCAGATCAATCTTGGAGAAAACTCCGGCTCCTCTTAGCTGATCGAACAAATCATCGATCCTGGGTAGCGGGTACTTATTCTTCACGGTGACTTCATTGAGTGCACGGTAGTCAATGCACATCCTGAAACTTCCGTCCTTCTTCTTGACAAACAAAACTGGCGCTCCCCACGGCGACGAACTCGGTCTGATAAATCCTTTCTCCATCAGTTCCTCCAGTTGCTTCTTCATCTCTACCAATTCTTCGGTGGACATCCGATAAGGTCTCTTTGCTATTGGCGCTGTACCAGGTACAAGCACTATCACAAACTCTATGTCTCTGTCTGGCGGCATACCAGGTAGATCTTCAGGAAAAACATCTGGGTACTCATTTACCACTGGAACATCTTCAATGCTGATTGCCTTGGTACTGTTAACCATCAACTGTCCATCTCTGACGGCAGTAGCTTGAAATTCCACCTTCTTTCCGCACGGGCTCTCAACTGAGATAATCCTTCGTCCACAATCCAATACGGCCTTGTGTTTGGATAACAAATCCATTCCCAAAATAACATCTAAGGTCTGGGTCTCCAAAATAATAAGGTTCGCTAGGAACTCTATCCCATCTATTAGTATTCTCACCCCAGAACATCCTACTTTCGTTCGGAGTTCGGAACCAGGGGTTTGAACTAAAAGCATGCATTTAAGTCTTGCAATCCCCAAATCATTTTTAGCAGCAAAATCTTGAGAAACAAACGAATGCGAAGCTCCAGAATCAAACAAAACTGTTGCAGGTACTGAGTTAACAAGTAACTTACCCAGTACAACGTCCGTGGCATTCTGCAGTGCATCTGCGGTGACATGGTTGACTCGGCCTCTCACCACGGTCTGGGGTGCTGCTCCTGGCTGTGCTATCCCTCGGTTTGCTCCTGGTGCTGGCGTCCTGGCTGGTGTGGATCCCAGATTGAAGCGAACTGGGGTCACTCCTGCGGTCTTCTTAGGACAACTGTTGGCAAAGTGTCCTGGCTCGTTGCAATTGTAGCAGCGTCTCACTGTCCCCTGTTATTTGCACAAGCGACGTTTCTGGCTGGGGCTGGGGTCTGATAGTTCTGATTGACGGGTCTTGGTGCTGATGACGGTGTCCTTGTAGCATTCTATGGCTGGAATCTGAAAAACTGATTTGGCGCAACCCTCAAACGTTGCTGCGCTCCCTGACGCGATCCCTGCTGTTGCATCCTGCGCTTCTTGTTCTCATCCAGTTCCTTGCGCTTGTCCTCAAGAATGAGCGCCTTATTCACAAGCTCTTGGAAATCTGGAAAGGTGTGGGTGATCAGTCCCACCTGCAGTCCTGAGTTAAGTCCCTTCATAAAGCGAGACTGTCTAGCTTTATCTGTCGCTACATCCTCAGGTGCGTAGCGTGCAAGCTGTGTGAACTTGTTCAGGTATTCGGCCACCGGCTGATTACCTTGCTTCAGTGCTCTGAACTCTTCCTTCTTGAGGTCCATAATTCCTTCAGGCACATGATACTGGCGAAATGCAGCTGTAAACTCCTCCCAAGTGATGTCGTGAGGATTCTCCTGCGTAGCACAGAAGTTCTCCCACCATTCGGCGGCTGTTCCTTCCAACTGATGAGAAGCGTAGAGTACCTTCTCATTTCCCATGCATTGAGCAATGTGTAGCTTCCTCTCAATTGACCTTAACCAATCATCAGCTTCCAACGGGTTAGCATTCCCGGAGAAAGTGGGTGGATGAGTCCTCATGAACTCTGACAGTCTTGTATTCTGACGTTGCCCCTGATTGACTTGATTAGCAGTGGCCTGGGCAGTGACTTGTTGCATCTGTTGCATCATAGCATGCATCAACTGAGTCTGAGCAGCAAGGAAAGCTCCAAAATTCTGCATATCAACTGGCGGTGCTGGTGCTCCATCATTGGGGTTTCCATCTGGGCGAGAACCACTTCCATTGCCTCCAAGGTTTCCACAGGTGTTCACCATCTGTCGATTGCTCCAAAGTTTTAGAGATGAGAGGGAACAAGAATAGACAAGTACTAGGGAAACGTATGCGGGGAAAAAGGTGTAACTCAAAATCCAACTTTATTATTAATAATAGCTTGGTATGGTTGCTTACAATGCCTAAGGGCCTGCAACACATACTGCACACTCAGCAAACAATGAAAAACCAACGCCTCTAAAAGGGTGACTCTTATTCTATAACGTGACTCGACGAAAGAGTCTCAACCTTAACAACTACGCTCACTCATCGAGAAAACCTCCACTGCCTCCTTGCGGCGGGTGCGACGGCATAGGCACGAAACAATCGCCATGCCCCACAACTGCAGCTGTGGTTGACGACGCGGCGTCCTCCTCTGGCTCTGGATCTGGCTGTTGCTGTGGCTGTGGCGCGGGTGCAGGTGGCGCCTCTTCTGGTTCTTCCTCTGGGTCTGGAGCGTCCAACTCCAACACTGGATCTGGTCCCTGGCCATACAGCGCAGTTTCCAACTCTGCGATCCTTTCCGCAGCAAAAGCAACATACTCACGGGCATTCTCCAAGTGCTTCTTCTCTTCCTCAACATGTTCACGAGCCTTCTTCAACTCCTGAACTGTGTCTTCGATCAGCTCCTCCTGGGCGGCGACGAATCTGGCTAAGTGAGTGACGGTAGCATCCTCATCTTCTATCGGCTTCCGTTGAGCTCTGCTGTCTCGGCGTGGGTGGTGACGGAACACTGTGCCTTCCAGCTCCCTGGAGTAAGTGCGAGCGATCTGCTGCATTGCTCGACGCGACACTTCCTGGATTCCCATCTCAAAGGTAGACCTCCTGGCGGTGAAGTGGAAAGGGCGACTGAACTTGGTCTTCTCTCGGGCGTACACCGTGATCCGGACGTCCCATCCTGTGACTAGTCCCGCCTGCACAAGTGTAGTCCCTCGGTAGAGCAGCCTTTCAAAACCTCCAAGAAACTGAAGCATACGCCACAACTCAGCGGCATAGCTTCCTTCACGCTCGGCCTAGTTGTTCTTCATCATCATCTGTCAAAGGATACTTGCGTAAGAACGCAGCACTTTTTAAAAATCAATGTGGAAGACGAAAAGAACTCAGCAGGGGTATGAACAAGAAGGACAAGGGGTAAGTCGAGAATTCATTCATTATCTTGACCAATTTTATCTTTAGAAAATAGGTTTTATCCTCACTACGACCATTCTTTCTATGGGTGAGCCTACAGTCAATATGGCTCTGATACCACCTCTGTCGGGACCCGAATTTGCAAATCCGGACCCTCTGTGTATTCAGCACTAGTCCAGGAACGCGCTAGTGCACACAGTCTTAACATCGGTAAATATCACAAATCATACCACTCGATACTAATAAAGTACTTTAATTAAATAGTCAAACTGGTTGCTCGACCTTATGGTCAAGTTACAAATATACACCACGCAGGGCGAAACTTATTAAGAGAGAAATAATAGCAGCGGAAAATAAGATAACTTCGTGGCGCCATCCAGTATACCACAGGCAACTGACTGGGCTCGCTCCCTAAGTAGACGGTTCCTCCTGGAGCTCCTCCTCCAAAGCTGGTGTAGTCTCCTCCTCAACTGGTGTTGTATTGCGGCAAGGGTGAGTACTTGGTACTCAGCAAGTCATGCACAGAATGCAGCTAATATACTACATGCACGGCTTAATACAAAGGAGTGGCTCATGGTATATTTGCAGTAAGAGCATTTGACAAGTAGCATAAGTAGATTCGAAAGCAGTAAAAACAAGTATAATATCAATAACTTTTTCAAGAGTTAAATAAACATCTTTCCCAATCCTAATCCACATTTCCATCAACATCATTAATAACCAAACCCAACCTTTCAAGTCCAAGTTATTTTCAAGAAAGTCTAACCCTTGACTGTAATCCCCGAGCGATGTCCAATGCCGTGGACACGGCTATTCGAATAGATTTTACACTCTGCAGAGGTTATGCACTTTACCCACAAGATACAGTCAAACACCACAAAGGCGAGTTCCCGTAACAAAGTCTTTCGGAAACTTCTAACAATACAAGTGGTCCTCCCCGGTTGTTGCGCACTAACCCTTCCCTTAGCTAAGGCGAAGTTTAAGCCAACCAACCGTTAGATGGGTACCTGGCCGCAGCCCCGGTACGCTCCCCCGTACAACATACACAAAGGGTGTAGTTGACACCCAGAGGTCCCACAGGTACGTTATTAGCAACTTAATCAACTAGGTCCGTCCCATTACGGACATGTGGTTGCACGCTTGACTCAGTTCAAAGGCTTGCTGATGTAACACTGGGTGTCCCGATCTTTCGATGAGAATGATAACCTTCGATTTGGGTGGAGACGACTTTGACGATCCGACTACAACGTACAACGACGATGCGCCTTAGCAATCGCTAAACCAACTCCAGATGGTTATTGACCTTGCCGTGGGCACGATCAACCTGATCACGAAGATCAATTCCTGCAAGCAATCGAAGAACAAGCAAGAACAAGGCAAAAGCAATCTAAAATTGCAAATATAGATGAAGTATTGAAAAGTTGGGGTTCCGATACAAGGAGCTTGTTAGGCGGCCGTTGAGCACGTCTAAAAGACTCAAAATAGTAGCAAAAGGCTAAACTATCAAATAACCAAAACCCAAGTTATTTTGGGGGACTACCTAGCTATATATAGGAGAAATAAGAGGCCAAAACCATGCTTGGGGCGTCCAAAACACATTCATGGCAGAATAGGACTCGTATTCCTTGTTTGTCTCGGATTTGGAAAGATGACCGAACTTGTTTTGCAGATTCCCGTTGACTCGTAAGGAATTTGGAGATGGGGCCGGATCCGTTGGAAAGAGGACGTCGAAACCTTTCAAACCAGTACTCATAGACCTCAAACACACTTGTGGATCAAAAGTTATGGTCGTTTTAAGTTGGTGCTGTCCCGGAGGCCGAATCCGAGTTGAACTTGTTTTGCAGATTCCCGTTGACTCGTAAGGAATTTGGAGGTGGGGCCGGATCCGTTGGAAAGAGGACGTCGAAACCTTTCAAACCAGTACTCATAGACCTCAAACACCCTTGTGGATCGAAAGTTATGGTCGTTTGAAGTTGGTGCTGTCCCGGAGGCCGAATCCGAGTTGAACTTGTGCACCGGAAGAATTGGCTTCATGCTTGACGTTTGGGAGTCCTTCTCCTTGGTTCCTAAGGACAATAAAATCATCACAAGGATTAAATAGCATTCCATTCATTAAATTATTTGTATGCAACCCGAAGAACGCATTCACCTGGTAATTGAATTGACGTGCGCGAGCTCGAGTAATTGGCCCTTGTATTACATTGTTGGCTTCAATTGGGTTTGTAGGCATGGCCGTATGCATGGTAGTGATGTCCTCATCATCCTCCCCTTCTTGCATTTGAGTCGTCCTCGACTCAAGTTCATCATCTTCTCCCAAGTTTGTCTTTAGATCTGATAATTCATTTGACGGGCTCGAGCTCGAGTCAATGGTCCTTGAACCGATGAAGATGTAGAAGGATGGCCAAGGTGGGGGTCGATAAAGCCATGCAGATGGAGCCATCGTAGTAGTTGTATACGAAGTAGAGGATGCTGTGAAGTGTCGCCAACTTAATGGTCCTGGCCAAGGTGGGGGTCGATGAAACCATGCAGTTGATATAACTGTAGCAACACTTGGTTGTGACCATCTTGGTGATGACCATATGTTTGCATTGTTAGTTCTGTCCATGATGAGCATGGTCTCATCATCCTCCCTTTCTTGAAGTGGAGTCGTCCTCGACTCCATCATATTGTCCTGGAAAATGTTAGGAGTGACAGGAAACAAAGAAGCATGCACATTTGCAATCAAATCAATGGATCGAGAATCTCTATCAACCATATACTCCCTTTCTTGAAAACTATCATGTGACTTGTAAGTTGAATCAAAAGTACTTGATATGACATGATTAGTGATATGGCACTTATCAAATTGATGACATTGTTGCATGGCAAGCAGAGGTTCAAAATCTGAACAAATGTAAACTCGATCGGCTTTATACTCTCCTTTCTCACTATTTTTGCAAATAACATGGAAAAAATTTCGTGATAACCTGGACAAATCAGAATGTACAAAAAGTCTCTCCTCTAAATAATTCAGATCACACGGAACATCAAATTCAATGTAGCCTAATGTATCTAAAGAAGACATCAATTTCAACTCATCATTTTCGCTTGCAATGTGAATGACATGTTTATTTTCAGTACAAGTGTCTAGTGTGTTAACAAAAGTAACATGTCCACTCACTAGTTGTGTCATGGATATAAGTGAAGTATTATCACACAACTCTTCTTTATCACAAGAAATAGCAAGCAAATCATCTTGTAACAAAGCAAAATCAGCAATCGGTTCCGCTAATAGTTGCTCAACGATAGCATGATTTGTGGACAATTTTAGCTCTTCAAAATTATTTTCTCCATGTGTAGAGTCCATACCTGTTATGTTACCTTGTAAGTTCTCGTCAGCTGTTGTAGGTGTTACTTCAACTATTATCTCTTCACTTACACATGGGGTAGTACTGATCGTTTCCTTCTCCATATGCTCTTCATCATTCTCTCGATGGTGCTCACTTTTCTGCAAAATGTTAGCTAAAAAGGAAGGTGCAACAATGGGCGCCTCAAATGAAGCTAATGATTCTTTCAAAGATTCAGCAAGCATATTTTCAACTCTACAAGCACATACAACCAATTCTGAAAGAGAACTATATGTTTCATTAATAAGAGCATCCTGAATTTCTTGATTAAGTCCACGTATGAACCTAAGCTCTGTTGCTTCTTCACCTTCATCTAAACCACAACGCAACAAATGATTTTGCAATCGTTCATAGTATTCCTTAACGCACTTATTTCCTTGTTTCAAGCATTGGAGTCTAGTATATAAAAATTCAGTATGATATTCAGGAACATAATCAATTCTCATAAGTCTTTTCATGGCCCTCCAATTTTTAGGTTTTCTCTCTTTTCTACAAATATGTTTCCACCATGTTAATGCATATTCATTTAGCACACTAGCAGCAATCCTAATCTTTTCATTTTCAGACAAATCAAACTGGCCAAATTCTTTGTCTACTGCTATCTCCCAATTAATATAGGCATCAGGATCATAATGACCATTAAAAGGTGGAATGGCGAATTTAACCTTATCTAGGGAATCATCATCAACATGTACCTGAGCATGTAGTATGCCATTTTTGTTACTTAGAAGATGAGGTAGAGGATTGGAAGTTCCGGGCGTGCACAAGCGTATCAAGTCTAGACAAAATAGTAGCAAGATTAGTGTTAGCAACTCTCTGAGTGGTCTCGATAGACCGGAGGAGGTCTTCTTGCAGTGACATTCTAGCAACAATTCCCTTTGCGCGTGGAGAGTGATGCATCGAATCCTCATCACCTAACATGGTTAGTAGAAGACAAGGAAACAAAAATCACAATTAAAATGTTCATATCAACTACTAGGAGGTGGAGGCAAGTCTCTCAACACTCAAGCCTATGACCAAAGCTCTTACAAGTTCTTACCATGCAGCAGGTGTTGCCGGCCGTTGGCGTGGTCAAAAGTTCTCCGAAGCTTGGATAAAGCGATTGCCAAGGGACCGAACAAAAGTACGAGGTTGGATGTGGAGCTTGTGGATAGGCAATATTTATTTCCTATACAATCTGATAATTCTAGTTATTGTAATGATAAGTAAAGATCCAAACTAGAATTCACAAGCCCTAGTTGCCGATCTCAAAGATATAAGTGAATTTGAAGGCAACACACACACAAAGATAATGGCACTTATGCAATCAAGGAATGAGCTATAAAATATAAGTGATGCACCAAAAGCTCTATTGCACAAGTCGTAGGGAGACGCTAACTTATTCCTTTGAGAATGTAAAAAGGGCACAAGATTGCTCACTAATTAATAAATTGCACAACCTAAAAGTAACGAACACAAATTAGGGTTTTGCTCAATATAGTGCGACCGGCCACAATTTTCTTTTTCTTTTTCTTTTCCCCCCTTTTTTTTTGTTTTTGGCCTTTTGGTTCTTTCTTTTTCTCTCTTTTGGTGACTTTCGGCCAACACTAGTACGAACAAAAAGTTTTGGAATCCCTAACTTGGTGTCACAAGATAAGATGATATGATAACTGAAGATTGTGCAATGTATCAAGTAGAGCAGCCCTAAGCAATATCAACAAGCTAGTCTCAAATAGGATCAAAGTGTTCACAAAGGATGAATTGGTTCCCAAAGGTAGGTGTACTGATGTTTTTCTAGGGCAACAAACTTGTCGCCTAGATTAATGTTTGAAGATCACCGAATTTGATTGATTGACAGTGGAAGGAATTGAATCTTATATCCTCAGCTTTCATTAGAGTGCAAGAACACAAAAATCCGAGTTCGTATGTGAAAGTTATGCTTGAAATACCAAACTGGACAGAAATGAAGAATTGAAGCTACGCGAAGGAAAGGAAAGATCAGCAACTAAAACATGGACTCTAATGGATCAAAACCTAACAAAACTCACTAAAATAACAGATTGAAACTAAAGGTTGAATTTTTGTGGAGTAATTTTCAATTTAGGACAGAAATCAAAAACTAACCTAAGGCACTGATATTCTCACCGATCAACTGAAGCTCTGATACCACTTGATGTGACACTGGGTGTCCCGATCTTTCGATGAGAATGATAACCTTCGATTTGGGTGGAGACGACTTTGACGATCCGACTACAACGTACAACGACGATGCGCCTTAGCAATCGCTAAACCAACTCCAGATGGTTATTGACCTTGCCGTGGGCACGATCAACCTGATCACGAAGATCAATTCCTGCAAGCAATCGAAGAACAAGCAAGAACAAGGCAAAAGCAATCTAAAATTGCAAATATAGATGAAGTATTGAAAAGTTGGGGTTCCGATACAAGGAGCTTGTTAGGCGGCCGTTGAGCACGTCTAAAAGACTCAAAATAGTAGCAAAAGGCTAAACTATCAAATAACCAAAACCCAAGTTATTTTGGGGGACTACCTAGCTATATATAGGAGAAATAAGAGGCCAAAACCATGCTTGGGGCGTCCAAAACACATTCATGGCAGAATAGGACTCGTATTCCTTGTTTGTCTCGGATTTGGAAAGATGACCGAACTTGTTTTGCAGATTCCCGTTGACTCGTAAGGAATTTGGAGATGGGGCCGGATCCGTTGGAAAGAGGACGTCGAAACCTTTCAAACCAGTACTCATAGACCTCAAACACACTTGTGGATCAAAAGTTATGGTCGTTTTAAGTTGGTGCTGTCCCGGAGGCCGAATCCGAGTTGAACTTGTTTTGCAGATTCCCGTTGACTCGTAAGGAATTTGGAGGTGGGGCCGGATCCGTTGGAAAGAGGACGTCGAAACCTTTCAAACCAGTACTCATAGACCTCAAACACCCTTGTGGATCGAAAGTTATGGTCGTTTGAAGTTGGTGCTGTCCCGGAGGCCGAATCCGAGTTGAACTTGTGCACCGGAAGAATTGGCTTCATGCTTGACGTTTGGGAGTCCTTCTCCTTGGTTCCTAAGGACAATAAAATCATCACAAGGATTAAATAGCATTCCATTCATTAAATTATTTGTATGCAACCCGAAGAACGCATTCACCTGGTAATTGAATTGACGTGCGCGAGCTCGAGTAATTGGCCCTTGTATTACATTGTTGGCTTCAATTGGGTTTGTAGGCATGGCCGTATGCATGGTAGTGATGTCCTCATCACTTGCAAGGTTAAGTCCTTAGGGTGACCAGGGCAAGACTACCCGAAGAACCAAACCAACATTCCCAATGCCACAACTGGCCCACCTGATCATTCTTGCCACATGCCCCGGTCAAAATCTATTTATCAAACCCCAGTTGATTACCATGCACCACGTGCCATCAACATCACATGATACTTTTCCGAAACAGGTTCAATATATCATTAAGTCAATATTAACATTTGATTGTCCAAAATCATGTCACGTGGCAAGGCTAAGCATACTACATCGGTCTAACTACCCATGTTGGCAATTTAATAATGTCCAACTAGTAAACCACAACTAGGGTGACAAGGGTCATGGCACATATTCAAATAATCAAGGTGTCATACAGCAATTTGGCGTTTATCTAATTTCCCCATAAATAAGTAAAGCATTTTCTATTTAAACTAGCATGCAATACGTTAAATCAAAATAGGTTTCAAAATGGGATCAACATGGTCAAAGCATAACTTGCCTTCAAAAAGTACTTGCTCTTGGTCTTGAGCTGGCTCCTGGGTCAATACTTCTCCTTCGAATCCTTCCGGCACTTCAACGTCTACTCGTAACGCGTGCAAATAGCAACTAATGAATAAAACAGTAGACAAAAAGTGTCCAAACATCCAAATAAAGTTCATAAATAGAGAAAACATAATTTTATAAATTTTTAGGAACTGGAATCGTCGAAATCGGAGTTAAAACGCAAAAGTTATAGCATTTTGGAGTTTAAATAATCAATTAAATAATATTACAGAGAAAAACTTTAGTCCAAAAATTAAATAAAATTCATATTTGAGTAGATCTGAATTTTATGAATTTTTAGAAATTTGAATCGTTCAAATCGGAGTTAAAACAAAAAAGTTATAAGCGTTTGAAGTTTTGAAATTCAAATCAATTATTAAACCGAATTATTAAATCATTTTCTTTTTCGGAAATTATTTATTGCTTCAGCAGTGACACGTGTCAGTACTGGATTGGTCCACGTGGACTTGCTGACATCATCACCGAACGGGTCCCGTGATGACGTCATGCTGATGTCAGCATGACACGTGGCACCACTCAGGTGCTGCCACGTGTCCGGTCCATGGACTGGGTCCACGGGCGGCACGGGTCCACGGTGGATCCGGTCCACGGCTCGCGGTCACTGACATGTGGGTCCCACCTGTCAGCGCTGGGTCTCACGCACGCGTGGCCGTGGCTGACGCGTGGGCCCTCTGACACGCGGGCCCCGCGTGTCAGAGACACGCTCCCCACGCGCGTGGGCGCGGCTAGGCACACGTGGCACAATCTCGGTCGTTGATTTGAAAATCAACGGCCCAGATTAGATCTAGGATTCCTCGCGTTGAATTGACGCGGTGGATCTAGACCGTACGATCTAGATCGGACGGTTGAGGTCTATCCGGGTGCGGTGCGACACGGCCCTACGTGGCTCAATCTCGTGCGTTGGATCCAAATCCAACGGTCGAGATTGGATTCAATCCACCACAACGTGGGTTTCGTTGTGATGACGTGGACGCACGTGGATCGTTGGATCTCGATCCAACGGCTGCTATCAGACCTACACAGCACTACGCGATCTAATCCTATCCGTCCATTCTAGATCTAACGGCCGAAATTGCATCCGAGTTCTACCGGGCTAAGGCACACGTGGACTCACCGTGAGCGTCGGATGGCGATCGGACGGCGGACAAGCTTCGCGGCTCCGGCAATGGCACGGTGGCGAGTCCCGGCCGGTAGCGAAGAAGATGACTACGGCTGCGGCGTGTCGGCGCGACTCCGATGAAACGAAGGGGTGCCCCAAGCGCGTCTCGACGTGCTCTCTCCGGATCTGCACTCCACGCGGCGGAAGAAGCCTCGACGACGGCGTCACACGCGGAAAACCGTGGTGGTGGTGCGCCAACTTCGGCAAGAAATTGGCACGGTTCGGCGTCGGCTCAGGCACCAGCGTCTAGGGCAAACAACGCGCAGGGACAAGGAGAAGGTGGCGGCGGGGTCGGCCCTTTAAATGGAGCCTCGGCGTGCGGGTTTTCCATGAAACCCTAACGGACGCGGTGGCCCCGCGGCGGCGCAATCCGAGCGTGACTCGGGTAGACGATGCAATCGTGGCCGTCCACGTGGCCCCGATCGGACGGTCTTCACGCGCGCGCGACGCGGCTGGTGGCTGGCCGTTGGATCTAGATCCAACGGTCGGGCGAGTTATGACCCGACGCGGTCGAGTCGAGTCACGTGGCTCGGTCGGGTTCGGGTTAGACTCGAGTCCGACTCGGACCTGAGGAACAGTAACCGACCCGGTTTCTATTTTCCAGCGATTTAATATTTAAAATAATTTCCAGTAATTCATTTAATTCAAGAAAAATAGTAAAATACTCAGAAAAATTCCAGAAAAATTCTGGAAAATATTTTAGGGCATTTGGGACTCAAATAAAATATTTCCAACAAATTTTTATTTGCAAAATTAAATTCTTTAATTATTTCAAAATGGAATAAATTCAAATAAATCCAAATAAATTCCAGAAAATTCCAAAAATTCACCAAAGTGCCAAATCACTCATGAATTTAAGAAAAGCAAAATTTTGGGGTGTTACAAAGGTGGTCGAGGAGCTGGAGCTAGCGCGTCCAGGGAGCGAGAGCTATGACAGCTGGGGAGCGGGAGTTAGGGTGGACTTGGAGGCGTCCAGGAGGATGAGGTGGGGGAGCGAGGCAGGGACGCGGTGGAGGGATAGCGCGCTAGAGGAGCAACGCTGCAACAAGGAGTTGGGCAAGGTGTGTGGCGGTGTTGTGAGTGAGAGGAGAGAGATTTGGGCAAGAAATAATTGAACGGAGCTCGAGGTGCTCGGTTTAACATAGCTAGGGTGATTGTGCCAGTCTGCGTGAAATTCTTTTCCCGCCTCTATTTATCGCCTTCGCTATATACGAGTTTTACCGACAGATGGAATGACTAAGAAACAGATCATTGCTCACAGATATATTGTCTCTAAAACTATATATCTTTACCGACCCATAGTCTACCCTTAGCCATAACTACAGTATTGTCAATGGATTGACTTTTGGAAATTTTTACCGATAGATGATTAGATGGTAAAAGGTGATTTTTACCAACAGACATCTGACATAAATTTTGGGTCGTGGTGTAGTGTATGTGGTGGACCGAAACGGCTCATTTGGTGAGGTCTTGAAACTAGGGCTGCTAATGGACTTGGACCGGTCTAGGCCTTTGGACCTGGCTATCCCAAATATTCAGGCAGGCTAGATCAATATGGGTTTTTTGCGTTTTGGACCAGATTTAGGCTGGACTTGGAGCAGGCCGTGGGCCTTATTTTTATATTAGGCTGTAGTCTTCCATCTGTTTAGAGATGGGCCAGGCCGTTGGGTTTCTGTCCAAAGGGAATTTCTAGTATTTTTATTTAGTGTTTGCCTTTCTGAAAATAAAATCCAAATAAATAGCTGCTTTGAACTGCTAGTGAATGAATATTAAGGCATGCGATCCGCGCGTTCTGGGATATGCCACATCATCGCGCCTTGCCAAAAGCCCCTTCAATTTTTACTATTTGTGTACAAGTCCAGGTTACCGGCTACCGTCCATCTTAGGTGCTAATGTAGATCCAGCCATCCACGCGTCCCCGAGCGCTGGCCCGTGTATCGCCAAGGAATCCCCGACCACAGAGCCCTCGAGGACCAGCCCCCTTTTCCCATCATCCTCGCGGAGCCCTCCTCCTGTTCCACTCATGGGAATCGTCGCCCTCGCTTCGCTGTGCCGCACTCGCCCTCACCTCCCCGGTCATCTCCGCTCGCACTCTCCGCCCGCCCGCACTCTCCGCCCGCCCGCAGCGGAATAACCGGCCACGATGGATAGAGAGGTTCCACGGCGCCGTTGGAGCTTCACGTGATGGCCCTCCCACCTCTGGATCCCCTTCCCATCGGCCGAATCCAGCCTCTCGACGTCCATGTCGCCGCCGCCTCCGATGCTCATCCCCGCACTCTCCTGGCGACTTCCGCCCTTCCTCTGTGCCGTTCGCCACGCACCCCCCCCCCGCGGCGGTCTTCTTCTTGGAGCTCCACGTGCTGGTTAGCGTCTTCTCCCACAGCTCCGCTCCAGCAGCGTCACCTTGTTGTGATATCCTGCGCCAGCACGCCGGCGCCCACCACGCCTGCCAGGCCATCGCTGAGGGTGCCAAAACCATCAACAACCATATGGTGAGCAGCATCACGGTGCAACGCGACGGCCGTGGGCAGCATGGCAACGGGTTAGCCGTCGTCAAAGCTGGAGGTCATCTGGTGGAGTAACACCAAGCTGTAGGACGCCTGCAACGAGATGAAGGACAAGCTGTACGGGGGAGCGTACCAGAGCTGCGGCTAGTACCCGTCCAACGGTTTGTTATCCTAAACTTCGCCTTTGCTAAGGGAAGGGTTAGTATTCGACAACCGGGGAGGTTCACTTGTTAAGATAGAAGTTCCCGAAAGGCTTTGTTATGATCACTCATTCGCATACTCTTGTATGGCGATTCACGGCTGACGTGATGAGTTGATTATATCTTGTGGGTAAAGTGTATAACCTCTGCAGAGTGTAAAATCTATTCGAATAGCCGTGTCAGCGGTACTGGACAATGCTCGGGGATTACAGTCAAGGGTTAGCTTTTCTTAAAATTGAATATGGGTTTGGAGGCAGTTTGCCTTTGGAAAAGTGATAACCGGTTAAGGATGTGGTATGTTTTACTCGTGAAATAACTGTGAAATCTATTACTGTTATTATTTGTTTTACTGCTTTGCAATCTATTATGTTTATTTGTGAATATTGCTTTTCCGCAAAATAACCATTCAGCCTATCATTTGGAATAAGCCATGCATATAGTTATTAGACTTGCATTATGTGCATGGCTTGCTGAGTGCTTTATGTACTCACCCCTTACAACAAACAATCACCAGTTGAGAAGAAGAGTACATCGTCAAAGAAGAAGTTCCATGAGAAGGCGACTATCTAGGAGTCGAACCCCGTCAGTTGCCTGTGGTATATTGATGGGATTCATCGATGATCTTCATTCCGCTGCTGCTTATTTGGAGTTGAAGCTGTCAAGGCCTCACAAGTGTAAGGTTAACCTTAAGGTCGTTCAATAGTTTATATTTTATAATGGAGTTATTTTTATCATTCCGCTGTGTATGATTGTGATATTCATCTATGTTGAGACTGTGTGCACTAGCCTGATCCTGGAATAGTGCAGAACACACACAGGGTCCGGATTTGCATATTCGGGTCCCGACAACCAGGATCGCCATCCCTTAAGAGCTGTCAGCCAGGCTCGGAAACTTTTGTCCCATCCCTCTATATTATATCCAGCGACCGATATGGCGAGTCTAGGGATCTGTTGATTAATAACAGTGTCGGCTTCTATTCTCCCTAGTGGTCCTAAATAATACTGACTGTTGCTCTCAGGAATCGGAATGAGTACCTGTGAAGGATCCATTCAGCCGACTCAGGAATCAGTTTAGAGGCTTGGTGAAGAAAGCAAAGGAAGCCGATTGACGATGAATCGAGAGCTCGAAGGGCGTGAAAATGATCGTGGGGGACCCACATATTTGTAGCATGGTGAAAAGTTGAAACGGCGGGGGGAAGTGTGACACTACGGAAGGTCGTAATCTTATAAAATATGAAGTTTGAGGGCAAATCATTATAAGATGTGAATATGGAGGTTGAAAACTTTACGTCTTGCTGTTTTAACGCGTTTCCTGGTCGTTTTCGGGAGTTTGGGCCTTTCCGGGGAAGTTTGGGCCTAAGGGGGGATGAACCGTGGGCTTTAGTGGAAGGGGTATGGCCCATGGGGGGAAAACCTGGCTAAGGGGGGCTTGGTGCACCCCTCCCTGCCCTAGCCGCCCCCCACACGCCCTCTCCTCCCCTTGTGCGCCTCCCCCACCTCCTCCCTAGCCGCCCCCCACATGCCCTCTCCTCCCCTTGTGCGCCTCCCCCACCTCCTCCCTAGCCGCCCCCCTTGCGCTCCACCCCTCCCCATCCCTCTCCACCTCCCTTACTGCCCCTAGGGGAGTTCTCCACCTCACCACCCCACAGATCCGTCCATTGGAGCGCTCCGCGACGAGGAGATCTGGTGGATTTGGAGCGAGGAAGGAGATCGCGCGAACCGGGAGGAGATCCGTTGGTTCTTCGTTCGTCGGGCGAAGGTATGGCCACGGGAATCCTTGAGGTTGGTCTAGGTACTGTTCTAAGGGTTGATATCATGTTTTTAGATCAATTGGTGGTGCTGTAATTGGGTAGATTAGATGAAATCTAGAGTTTGCCACGTTCTTTGTTTCGGGCAGCATGAGCAGTTGACCTAGGGTTTGGGTTTTCGCCAATTTAGAGTCGGAATTTGGTCGGACGCCTGTTGAGGAAGTTGTAGGTAATTTCAATGCCTTTCAGTGGACATAAAAAGAATATTCAATTTCGCCCAGCCGTTTGAAAGTTATGCTCATTTTACCGAACGTGTTAAAAACTGTGACGTGATTGGAACAGATCACGGTATTCTGTAGATTAAACCACTTTAGAGTCCGAATCAGTTTTTCCGTATACTTAGAAAAAGTTAGGAAATTGCCTAATCTACGCGAGGATGTACTCGTTTAATCAATTTGGAGTCTTAGAACTCAAGTTATGTTCGTTAGAAGTCTGCTGTCCCGACGGGACAGAACCTCTGTTTTTGGGTTTTGCGAGTAGTTTGCGAAGTCGGGGTAGAAGAGTGTTTGTTTATTGTTTTGTGGGCATGATTTTGAGTGTGTGGTGCCTATGTGCAGGTGGTGTGACCCCGGGAGTGCCCTCTACTTCTCGCCAATCCATCGCCCGTGGTTGAGGCAATTGTATTGGAATGGGTAGCGAGTTGTAGATTGCTAGTTTTGTTGAGTTGAAATTGAATATATGATATGTTCACATGCCATGCTTTAATGTTTGCCATTGATATGATGAATATGGTTTATTATGTTGTGATGCCATGTGTTAATGTACGAGTTATCGATGATGTTGGCATGTTTGCATACATGGCATGATACATGGCCGGGTCGGTGAGAAAGTCATAACTAGTCCAGTAAGGTCGGTGAGAAAGTTATGACTAGTCCGGGGCGCCATTGAGTAAGTCCTACATCATGATTCCATCCACCGTGGTGAATGGAAGCGAGGAGTAGGCACCCTCCATCTTCGGGATGGAAGGGAGGAGAGGGTGCACACCGATGGGTGTGTACTCAACCATACCGGTATGAGTTTCCAGGAGACATGTGCATCACATCGCATTGCATATATGATGATGATGATATGTGAGAAATTATATGTGAGAATGAATAAGATAATAGGCATGATTGAGGTGTTGAAGCCATGTAATTGTTCTTTTGTACCATTGCAATATACTTGCTGAGTGTTGAACTCACGCTTGTGCTTTCTTGTTGTTTTAGGTACCATGAGACCGGCATGCGGGGAAGGGAACTAGTCACACTCCTACACGTAGCTTCACACATTTGTTCCCACAGTTATTCATTTGAAGTCTTGATAATAAATTTAGTGTGATGTATATTGGTTTATGATCTAGTTTTGCGTTATGAGAGCCTTATTGTTCGTTTGGCTCATGAAGACTTTGAATGCTTGTGATTTGACTTATATTGCCATCATGCCATTATTTATGGCTATTTTAGATGTCTCTTATATTGCCATATATTGCTATGCTATTGTTTTTGCTTCAATTCATGGAAAAACAAAGGAGATGCTGCCGAAATTTTCGGTATTAGCATTTGCTCCTTTGCTGTAATTTATTTGTAATAGTGGTATTTAGAGGTTGCTTAGTCTATGTTTGGTAGCATTCGGGCATATTAAATGCCGGGGTGTTACAGGAAGTTTCGAAGCGACGAAGCCCAAGTAAATCCGTCTCTCCGTCTTCTCACTGTGCGATTGAAGAATCTGCTGCTCGGTCACCTTGTGCGATGCAGCCATGCACGCAACCAATAGAGCTCGCTAGAAGGCCAACTACCCGAATGCATTCGGCATTCCTACATCGAATTGTAGACTGCACTAGTTGATAGCTGATACTATCTATGAATTAGGCTATCTATATGCCTTTTGTTGTAAATAACCTCCTGAATGCATGGCCTACTATGTGGTACACTAACTCTGACAGTGGCCAATAACTGTTGCTGTACATATGAAGGAGTTATGATACTTATGCATTTTAGCGAAGAGACCGAGACGAGCCTCGATCGCTGGATCCAACCGCAGACGCAGGCCGACCCCTTGTCTGATCGATCCATCAATTCCTTCCTTTAGTATTGATTTGGATTAATTCTCTCTCACCATCTCCGTATAGTTCAAGTAATTCCCTAGCTATTTTCGTCGATTTCTATCAGGTAATCCCTGTGTGCGCGTTCACCCTCAACATACCGGCCATGTATCACATTGCTGTGATTCATCACAGACCGAAAAGAATAGCACATTGCTGTGATTCATCACAGACCAAAAAGAATAGCACATCCACGACAGTAGCATCATTCATCATTTTCTAAGCATGGATTACAGTATAAGCCACTGCTAACATAATTCACCAAAGCATTCAAAATCACCAAGAGTGCTTAGTATCAACTATTGATCATCTTCTAAGCTTTTCATTTCTATTCCAATTTCAGTGTAACTCATCCTCATTAAAATTAATTAAGCACAATCATCACAAATCTCAACCCTAATCATCACAAGGCAACCATAATCCCAATTAGGGGAGTCGGCATGCAGAGGAGAAGAGGAAGGGAAAGGAGAAGTGAGGAGGGTGTACCAAACCCTAGATTAAACCGGCACTCAACCAAACCAGCACCAGAAATCGAGCCAGGGGAGAGGGAAAGTATAACACCCCGGCATTTAATATGCCCGAATGCTACCAAACATAGGCTAAACAACACCTAAATACCACTAATAAAGACAAATTATAGTAAAGGAGCAAATGATAAAACCGAAAATTTCGACAGCATCTCCTTTGTTTTTAACATGATTTGAGACAATAGCAATAACAGACAAGTAACATAATATCATAAGATATCCAAAGAAGCACAGTAAATGGATATGGCAACAACATAAGGCAATATTATCAAGTTCAACCACTCCATAAACTATAACGAAGCATATACGGGACCCGACCACACAATTTAATCCATACACCAAGATTCATGGCACTATTATTAAGATCATGACTCAAAATTTGGTAAATGTGACTGGAACTACGTGAAGATGTGTAGCTAATGCCCTTTCCCACATGCCGGTGTCATGGTACCTAAAAAAACAACATAAACACAAGCGTGAGTTCATCACTCAGCAAGTATATTGCAATGGTACAAAAGAAACAATTTCATGGCTACAACAACTCACATCATGTCTATCATCTCATTCATGATCACATATCATTTTCATCATCATTATGTATGCAATGCGATGCGATGTTCATGTCTCCTTGGAAACTCATACCGGTATGGTTGAGTACACACCCGTCGGTGTGCACCCTCTCCCCCCTTCCATCCCGAAGATGGAGGGTGCCTACTCCTCGCTTCCATACACCGCGGTGAATTGAATCACGATGTAGGACTTACTCATTGGCTCTCCGGAATAGTCATAACTTTCTCACCGACCTTCCCCGGACTAGTTATGACTTTCTCACCGCCCGGTCCATGTATCATCATGCCATGTATGCATTCATGCCAACATCATAAATAACTTGTACATTAACACATGGCATCATAGCATAATAAGCATATTCATCATGTCAATGGCAATCATTAAAGAATGGCATGTGAACATATCATATATTCAATTACAATCTCAATCAATCTAGCAACTACAACCCGCTACCCATTCCAATACACTTGCCTCAACCACGGGCGACGGATTGGCGAGAAGTAGAAGGCACTCCCGGGGTCACACCACCTGCACATAGGTACCACACACTCACAATCTTCGTGGTGTCACATTGTTCCCCCCTTCAACAATATTCGACCTCGAATCGAAGACATGCCACTACGCCAAACCAACAACACACAAAGATCTAATCTTCACAGTTCAAACATGAAGAAAAGAGCTTTGCGTAAAGCTCGCCCCCGCGAGACTTCCACTCCCAGGTCGCTTCTCTAAATAAAACCACTGGAATTTACACTGATCGAGACTCGATGACAGGACGCCTAGGTTCGAAGACCAACGGCTCTAATGATAACTCGCAATCAAAACTTGCGAGAACTTTACTCAACATTGAAACACAAAGCACTCAAACAAGGCCTTGGCATGACCCAAGCGATAGGATAAAATCCCAAACAGACCACGAAATAATATGATCTCAAACTCCTCATTCCAAGCATTCCTTGGCACTAAAGTGCCCGATCCCTTTAACCAAAGCCACTCTCCAGAAGGACATGGTACCAACTTCTAGATCCATCTTCCGCTCCCACGCACAAAAGTGAATCACATCCCAACGTCTCAACTGTGGTTCGTCGTATTCGAGACGACGCAAACCAAGTGAGACACAACACTCTAAGATTAGTACCACCGAAAGGAGAAGCCTACTTTATGACTAGGGTTCTGAAAAACCCGCAAAATCAAAAACAACCGAACATTCCACTTCGGTTGGCACAACACGCTCAAGCCCGGCGACAAAAAGATCCAATACTCTTCGAAAACAGAAAACAAATTACTAGCAACCACCAAGCGGTCCACTAACAATTTGATCAGCCCCACCGAGGAACACATCGATGACACAATTCTCCAAGAAGGTTTGAATTGAGACCTAGGCAACCATCCTTTGCTCTAAACTTCTACACCATTTTCGATCAACTACTAGCCACACCAGGTTTCTCTTACTAAGAAAATCTTGCCCTCACATCCTTCCACTTAAAGGACCAGGACAAAGAGTACCATTATTGAGTAAGCTCAACCGTAAAACATGAATCCAATTGATCCACATACAACAACTCAAACCCCAAAGCGCTAAAAACCACTTTGGAAAGAATCCGGCAACATCCAAAGAGCACACATTTCATTTTTTTTAAGCCAAATTGCAAAGGAAACACAAATCCCTTCACCATAACCAACACCAAAAATTATTCATTCTTTTCTTTTCAAACTAGAAAGAAAGGGAAATCTCGTTTCATGACATGAATGCACATTCTTCAAGAGCACTCCGGATTAGTCATATATCCATATATGACTTTCTCACCGACCAGGCTCATCGGCTCCTTTATGATTAACTATGCATAAACAATGTCTCGTTTTCCTTTTCACCATTCATTCATCATGTAACAACGGTACCGAATAGTCATTCACCAAATGACTTCTTCCTCGGTATCAAATAATGGAAACACAATTAACATCGAAGATGGCGGTAATTCATATAGACTATGACGACAGCATAGTTGACAGTAAAACACCACGTCGCATCACATCCCGCATCAATTGAAAACTGAACTTGCAAAACATTGCATTTCATCCAAATTCAACATTTTGGAAGAGAACATCAAAATTTCAAGTCGAGCATCTGCTCCCACAACCGTCACAATTTTTTCACAAGGAGAGGGAAACTCATTTCAAAAAGGGAACGCCTCACTAACAAAATCACTTTATAAAACATTCATAAAATCCACCTTTTTGAAGCACTCGCAAACATCACACACATTATGCAAATAAATCCAACTCCAGTCAAAAAAAGTTACAAATTAAATCTCAAGAGTTTCCAACACAACCCACTATGCCCATCTGCTTCCGTTAAAATTTATTCCAAAGATAATTCAGGGTGAACGCGAAGGAGCGCGATCCACTCAAAAACTTTTGGGTGTAAATCCATACTCATGGCACAAATTAAACAAAATAGCCAAAACCAAAGATTGGCACCATGTCGGGACCCGAATCTGCAAATCCGGACCCTCTGTGTATTCAGCACTAGTCCAGGATCATGCTAGTGCACACAATCTCAACATTGGTAAATATCACAATTATTCTCAAAGAATTAATAAAGTACTTTAATTAGTTAACCAAACTGGTTGCTCGACCTTCAGGTCAAGTTACAAATATACGCCTCGCAGGGCAAAACTTATTAAAAGAGAAATAATAGCAGCGGAAAAATAAGATAACTTAGTGGCGCCATCCAGTATACCACAGGCAACTTACTGGGCTCGCTTCCTAGTTAGACGGTTCCTCTTGGAGCTCCTCCTCCAAAGCTGGCGTCGTCTCTTCTTCAACTGGTGTTATTTTGCGGCAAGGGTGAGTACTTGGTACTCAGCAAGTCATGCACAGAATGCAAACTAATATACTACATGCATGGCTTAATACAAAGGAATAGCTCATGGTTCATTTGCAGTAACAGCATTTAACAAGTAACATAAGTAGATTCGAAAGCGATAAAAACAAGTATAACATCAATAACTTTTCCAGGAGTTAAATAAACATCTTTCCCCATTCCTAATCCACATTTCCATCAACATCATTATTACACCAAACCCAACCTCTCAAGTCCAAGTTATTTTCAAGAAAGTCTAACCCTTGACTGTAATTCCCGAGCGATGTCCAATACCGCGGACACGGCTATTCGAATAGATTTTACACTCTGCAGAGGTTATGCACTTTACCCACAAGATACAGCCAAACACCACAAAGGCGAGTGTCCGTAACAAAGTCTTTCGGAAACTTCTAACAGCACAAGTGGTCCTCTCCGGTGATTGCACACTAACCCTTCACATAGCGAAGGTGAAGTTTAGGCCAAACCACCGTTAGATGGGTACCTGGCCGCAGCCCCGGTACGCTCCCCCGTACAACTACACAAAAGGTATAGTTGACACCCCGAGGTTCCAGAGGTACGTTATTAGCAACTTAATTAACTAGGTCCGTCCCATTACAGACATGTGGTTGCACGTTTGACTCAGTTCAAAGACTTGCAAGGTTAAGTCTTTAGGGTGACCAGGGCAAGACTACCCGAAGAACCAAACCAACGCTCCCGGTGCCACAACTGGCCCACCTGATCATTCTTGCAACATACCCCGGTCGAAGACTATTTATCAAACCCCAGTTGATTACCATGCACCACGTGCCATCGACAATCACAACACGTGATACTTCTTTCAAAATAGATTCAATATCTCATTAAGTCCATATTAGCATTTGATTGTCCAAAGCATTTCACGTGGCAAGGCTAAGCATACTACATCGGTCTAACTACCCATGTTGGCAATTTAATAATGTCCAACTAATAATTCACAACTAGGGTGACAAGGGTCATGGCACATATTTAATTAATCAAGGTGTCATACAGCAATTTGGCATTTATCTAATTACCCATAATTAAGTAAAGCATTTTCTAATTTAAATTAGCATGCGATAATTTAAATCAAATCAATTTTAAAATGGGATCAACATGGTCAAAGCATAACTTGCCTTCAAAAAGCACTTGCTCTTGGTCCTGAGCTAGCTCCTGGGTCAGCACTTCATGTGACACCTCGGAGTGTCGTATCCTTAATTTTTGAACAGGATAAGGTTAAATACAGTATGAGATGTGGAATTAAGGTTAAAAACATAAGAATCGGAGGTTAATAGCTTTTCCGGGCCGTTTCCGGGCCGTTTTCGGGGTTTTGGGCCGTCCCGGGGGAGTTTTGGGCCTTGGTGGGCTTTGGTGGGATGGATTAGGACTCCGTAACGGACTAGGATTGGGTTGAGGGCTGGTAAAAGGGGCTTCCCCCAGCCCCCTTGCGCCCCATGTGCTGTTGGTGCGCCCCCACCTTTTCCCCCCCTAAGCCCTAGCCTCCACCCCTCCCTCTCCCCAAACCGTGCGCCCTCCCCCTCCTTTCCTCCACCTCTCCACCACCTCCCCTCCACCCCTTGCTGCCCTAGGGTGGCCACCCCACCCCTGCACCTCGTGGATCCATCCCGTGGAGCGAGGAGCGAGGAGCAAGGAGCGAGGAGCGAGGAACGTGGAGCGAGGAGCGATTCGCGAGGAGATTCGCGGAGATTGATTGGAGTTTTGTGCATCGGGCAAAGGTATGATCTTGAGGATCCTTGGATTTGATCTAGGTACTGTTATTAGGGTGTTTATCAAGTTTTTAGATCAATTGGAGGCGTTGGTTTGAAGTATTTTGGGTTAGATCTAAACTTGTCCACGTTTCTGTTTTCGGGCAGATTGAGCAGTCGAACTAGGGTTCGAGTTTCCGTCGATTTAGAATCCGAATCAGACCGTACGGACTTCTAGGAAGTTGTAGATAATTTAATTATCTTTCCGTGGACGTAAAGCACGTTAAAATCCGATCAGCCGTTTGAAAGTTATGGCTGTTTTACCGAGCGCGTTAAAATCTGTAACGTAATTGGAACACATCTCGGTAATCTGTAGATTAAACAATTTTAGAGTCCGAATCAGTCTTTCCCTATAACTAGAAAAAGTTGGGAAATTTCCTAAGCTTCGCGATGGTGTACTCGTTTATTCGATTTGGAGTCCCAGAACTCAAGTTATGCCTTTTGCAAGGCTGCTGTCCCGCCGTGACAGAACCTCTGTTTTTAGGTTTTGCGAGTAGTTGGCAATGTCGGGTTAGATGGGGGCGTGTGTACTGTTTTGAGGTTATGATTGTGAGTGTGTGATGCCTATGTGCAGGTGGTGTGACCCCGGGAGAGCCCTCTTCTTCCCGCCAATCCGTTGCACGTGTTTGAGGCAAGTGTGTTGTGATGGATAGCAAGTTGTAGGTTGCATGCTGAAATTAGATGGAATTGCCTACATGATACATGTCCACTTGCCATGTTTTAATGATTGATATGATATGATGATCATGTTTAACATATTATGATGCCATGTGTTAATATGTGAATTGAATATGATATTTGGCATGGTTGCATGCATGTCATGAGATAGGGCGAGGGCGGTGAGAAAGTCTTAACTAGTCCGGCAAGGTCGGTGAGAAAGTTATGACTAATCCGGAACGCCATTGAGTAAGTCCTATGTCGTGATTCCATCCACGTGGTGTTTGGAAGCGAGTAGGCACCCTCCATCTTCGGGATGGAAGGGAGGAAAGGGTGCACACCGACGGGTGTGTACTTCCCATACCGGTATGAGGTTCCAGAGGGTCAGGAGCAATGCATTACATCGCATACAAATTGATGATGATAATGATAAGTATTCATGAATGAGATGTTATACATGATGAAAGATGTTATTGACTTGTTGTTATGCTTGTTGTCCATTGCAATATGCTTGCTGAGTTTTCGAACTCACCCTTGTGTTTTCTTGTTGTTTTAGGTACCCTGAGAACGGCATGCGGGAAAGGGGAATAGTCACACGCTCGCACGTTGCTTCACCTTAATGTTTCCCCCAAGTCAATTCATTTAGTTGGATAATAAATTGCGTGTGATGGCCTTTAAATTAAGTCTTAGCTTGGTTAAAGAGAGTTCTATTGTTTGTTTGACACTTGGAACTTTAAGAGCTTGATGTTAGTCTTTTATTGTCGTTAAGACTTTATTTATTGCTGTTTTAGATGTTTCTCTTATTGCCTTATAATGCTATATTGTTGCTGTTCCTTAAATTCATGATAAAACAAAGGAGGTGCTGCCGAAATCTCGGTTTTTAGCCTATGCACCTTTGCTGGAATTTTATGTTAAATGTGGTATTTAGATGTTGATTAGCTTATGTCGGTAACATTCAGGCATAGTAAATGCCGGGGTGTTACAGTTGGTATCAGAGCGGGCTGTAGGTCCTTGGAATGTGAATTTTTAGTGTCATGCTATAGGGTACAACTAAAATGTGATGTGGAATAACTTAGAAACATGGCTTAGGTCTTAACTAAAACTTTGTTATAGGATAGCAACATTAAAACTTGCAAAAGTGGTATAACTAATCTAAAATTTGACACACTTGGTTGCACAGTAGGATGGGGTTTTGGTTCATCATTGCATTGCGCTTAATTATTTAATGAAGGATATGCTTATGATGATGTTTGATCTATGATCTTGATTGTGTGCTTTGGTGTTTGGGTGGTTGTCTGTCTAAGCAGCCATGCCGAGGGGTAGAGGCCGTGGACGCCGTGGCCGTGGAGGCCAAAGCGAGGCTCCCAGGAGTTGAGGAGTCTGCTGAGGGTAGCGTTTCGCTTAATGCTCGTGGGCCAGCTCAGAGGAGCTTCCAGCTGCACGGCCGAGCGGGGTGCCCGCCGCAAATGAAGATTTAGTCCAGCTCTGCAGAGGAGATTCAGAGCTGCGCCAGCTAGCCGGGCAGCCCCGCCGTTGTGTGCCTCCCTGCAGGGCCCCTGTTGTTGCCCCCGCTGCACCGAGCCGAGGATGAGTCTCCGAGTGGATGTCCCTCCGCCTTGACACTTTCGACGGAGCAGCACGCCGATCCACCGCAGATTGGCTGCGGTACATGGAGAGGCGCTTGAGGTCCTAGAGTTGACCTCGGTTCGAGGACTCGCTTTGTGGCTTTTCACCAAGGGCCAAGCCGATATCCGGTGGGAGGGGGTTCTGGCCGCTAGAACCCCGATCTGGGTCCCGTGACTGAGGACTTTGTGGCTCGCTTCCGAGCCAAGTTCCATCCAGAGTCTTTCCTTGAGAGGATGGAGCTTACTCGACCACTCTTTCCCAGGAAAGAGGTCGGTGGCGAGTATGAGAAAGAGTTCAACAAAGCGTGGTTCGCTTCAGACTGCCGTGGCAAACGATCGGGAGAAAGCTAGGAGGTTCCGTAGGGGCCTCAACCAGGAGTTCAGAGTTGTCATGGGGGCGATCGCCCTCGTGACTTCGCTCTGTGGTGGAGCAAGCGAAGGGCATGGAGCTCGAGTTGGAGCTCTCCCGGGACAAGCGTAACCCGGGAGGTTCAGGGCTCTCGGCACAGCGGGGCCGAAGAGGACCTTTGGTGGAGGAGGTGGGTCCTCTCGGGCCCCACCTTCAAGAAGTTCAAGGGAGGACAGGCTCCTCCTCGGGCTAAGATGGGGTCGCCCTCGTCTTCTTCGCGAGCCAGTTCGCCCCGTGCCCGGCAGGCATGAAGTGTTTCAAGTGCGGTGGTGAGCACCGTGCTTCAGAGTGTGGTTGGACCGGGAATTGCAACCACTGTGGCAAGCTCCGCCACATGGGACGAAATCTGCCGGATGAATCCCGAGCATCATCAAGTGGGAGACGGTGCCTTCTCCTCCCACTCCAGCGTCTTCCAGAGGATCGGTGCACATGATGGCTGCCCCTGTTTCTCGCACCGCCCTTTGCGTGGGCGCCACCAGCGACTTATCGTGCCCGCAGTGCCTGCTTCCTCCTCGCTTGCCTCCTCCGCCGCCTTGTTGGGGCATCACCGAGTCGGGCTCCTTCGTCCCGCGCCACCAGAGTGTAACGCTTTGCCGATCACGAGTCACCGGCATCCGTGAGGTGGTTTCGTACTCTGCTCGTGGATTCCGTTGATGCCTTTGTTCTATTTGATTCCGAGCATCCTATTCTTTTGTGTCGTGAGTTTGCTAGTAGAGCTAAGTTGGGAGTTCAAATGGATTTCTCGAGTCCGTGTTAGCCGCTCCTCCGGGGTTGATTGCCAGTTCTTTGGTTTGCCCTTGCTGCACCATTGCCATTGATGATGAGGTTTTCTTTGCCAATCTCATGGTGATCCAGTTGGCTCCTTTGATGTCATTTTGGGCATGGACTGGCCGTATCGGCATCGTGCTAAGATCTCTGTTCCTGGAAGACAGTTTTTGCAGGGCCCCGTCCGGGAAGAGTTGACCTTTCAGGTGGTATACCCTCCAGCCTGGCTTTGCTTTGACTAGTTTGTTTTCTGGTCGGGCGTTTGAGGTCATGGGTTTCCTCATGACTTTGTCTGAGAAACCATCTTCCTCGCCTCCCATTGAGGAGATTTCGTAGTGAAGGAGTTCGTTGATGTGTTCCTCGACGAGTTGCTCGGCCTACCTCCGTGAGGAATGTGGAGTTTCGTATTGATCTTGTTCCTGGCACTGACCTATTTCTATCTCTCCATACCGCTTGGCTCGTCTCTTTTCAAGACGAGTTGAAGAAGCGCTTGGAGGATCTGTTGGCTAAGGGCTTCATTCGCGTAGCTGCCGCCATAGGGGAGCACCGCCCTCTTCGCCTCAAGAAGGATGGAAGTTACGATGTGCATTGATTATCGTGGTTTAATCAAGTGACAAAAAACAAGTATCCTTGCTCTCAGACGAGGATCCGCTTGACCAATCAAGGGAGCAAAGGTGTTCTCAAGATTGATCTTCACTGGTACAATCGGATCCGTGTGAGGGAGCAGACATTGAGAAGATCGCTTTCTCCACTAGGTATGGGCATTATGAATTTAAAGTTATGTCTTTGGACTAACTAATGCCCTCATTGCCTTTATGGAGGCGATGAACAAAGATGCTACACAAGTACCTTGATGAGTTTGTAGTAGTGTTCATCGATGACATTCTCGATTTACTTCTAAATCGAAGAGGAGCATGAGCGGCACTTGAGGCTTCAGCCGAGTACCTTGAGGGAGAATCGCCTTGCTAAGTCGGTAGGTAGTTCGGGATTTCGTGGCGGGTTTTCTTGGCCACATCATCAATCCAGAGGGCATATCTCAGAGATCCGAGCAAAGTCTCGCTAGGCTTTTGATTGGAAGAGGCCTTCCAATGTCAAAGAGGTGCGTAGTTTCCTTGGGCTGGCTACTATCGGCGTTGTGCAGGATTTCTATCATTGCCAAGCCACTTTCACAATCGACTCGTAAGGGGATGAAGTTCCAAAGGATCACAGAGTGTGAGCACAAACACACTTTGAAGGAGAAGTTGGTGATCGCCTCCTGTTCTTACCTCTTCCCGAAATGGGAAGCGCTTTCAACCGCTTATTCGGATGCTTCTCGTTGGGACTTGGTTGTGTGCTCATGCAAAATGGCAAGGTGATTGCTTATGCTTCGAGGCGCAAAAAAAGCATGAGCAGAATTATCCCACGATGATCTGAGCTAGCCGCGTGGTGTTTGCATTGAAGATATGGAGGCATTACTCAGACGGTGAGTCTTGTGATATTTTCATCGATCATAAGAGCCTCAAGTACATCTTTACTCAGTAAAGATTTGAACTTTGAGGCAGAGGAGGTGTGGCTAGAGTTGATAAAGGATTATGACCTCATCATCCAAGATCATCCGGGGAAAGCAATGTGGTGGCCGACGCTTTCAATGCAAGACAATGCCCCCCTGTTGATTGTCTTGTTGCTGATTTTGAGCGCTTGGGGAGTCTCCTACGCTTATGGGACCGTGCAAGCCGAAACTCAATTGATTCTGAGTCGGCGATTCCCGAGCTGCAAAGTAGAGGCACAAAGAAGATGATCGCTTGCTCCAGCAGTGAGGAAACGCCTTGAGGATGGCAAGTCCGAGACTTTACCTGTTGATGATGCGGAGCTTTGAGGTTTCAGGCCTGCGTGCTCATAAATCTCAAGTGAAAGAAGACATCCTGAAGAAGCTCATCGCACTCGCAGGACACGGTCCATCCTCGGGAGACCAAGATGTATGTGACTTGAAGAAGAATTTCAGTGGAAAAGGATGAGAGTGGATATTGCCCAATGTGGCGCCTTGTGGGTTTGCCAGAAGATCAAAGCTGAGCATAAGCGTCCCACGCCTCGTTATGCCTTTTGGAGATTCTCGTGTGGCCATGGGATGACATCTCTATGGATTTTGTGGTCGGCTTACCTCGCACTCTCGAGGGAAGGATGCCGCTTTGGGTTGTGGTGGACTGCCTCAAAGAAGTCTCAAGATTTCATTCCCATCCGCACGGACTAATTCAATTCAGCGAGCGAGTTGGCTCCCATTTATGTGCGGGAGATTGTGAGATTGCATGGTGTACCCAAGACCATTATCTCCGATCGGGATGCCAAGTTCGCCTCCAAGTTCGGGGAGAGTTTGCAGAGTGCTTTGGGTACGCAGCTTTGCCTTAGTACTGCTTTTTCACCTCGCAGATGGGCAGCCTGAAAGGCACTCATCCAAACTTTGGGGACATGCTCAGGTCTGTGATGGCTTGGAAGGGTAGCTGGGAAGACCATTTGCCTTGCAGTAGTTTGCTTTACACAATAGCTACCATTCCAAAGATCCTGAGCTGCTCCTTATGAGGTACTATATGGTCGAAGTGCAGACGCCACTTTGTTGGGATGCAAGCGAGAGCAGCTTGACCGGGATTGGGTTCAAGCAGATCGTTGATCGCTGCATCGTAGGTTCGCAGAACCTTCTCGCAAAGCACAGAAAGCAGACGTAAGAGCACCAAGGACTCGGCGAGACTTGGAGTTTGAGGTGGGTGATAGCGCACTTGCGTAGTATCTCCCACTCAAGGGTGTGGTGCTTTGGCACCAAAGAAAGCTCACCAAGGTATGCTGGGCCTTTTCCTATCCTCGCCCCGAAGTTGGCAGGGTTGGCCTATCGCCAGAGCTATCGGGAATCCATGCAAGGTGTGCATGATGTGTTCCATGTCTCGATGTTGAGGAAATACTTGCACGATCCAGAGTTGGTGGTTCCATTGGAACCATTAGTGCTTGAGCAGGACCTCACCTTCGAGGTCCCGTCTCCGTGGGAAATTCGGGACTTCTGTGAGCGAGTGATAAGAACAGGACGCTTAAGTTTGTCAAGGTCTTGTGGTCACATCGCACGAGAGAGAAGCCGACTTGGGAGTTGGAATCTCGTGATGCGCGAGAAGTATCCCAGCTTTTCACCTCAGGTATGTGATGTGAAAATCTCGACCTTTGGTTTTGGCTGGGTTTCGTGGTGCAGATTCGAGGTCGAATCCTCGTTGAAGGGGAAGAATGTGACACTCGGAGTGTCGATCCTTAATTTTTGAACAACAGATAAGGTTAAATACAGTATGAGATGTGGAATTAAGGTTAAAAACATAAGAATCGGAGGTTAATAGCTTTTCCGGCCAAGCCGTCAGTTGGTTTCATAAGTCCCGGAGTTTGGGCCTTGGTGGGCTTTGGATGGATTAGACTCCGTGAACGGACTAGGATTGGGTTGAGGGCTGGTAAAAGGGGCTTCCCCAGCCTCTTGGCGCCCCATGTGCTGCTGGTGCGCCCACCCTTTCTAAGCCCCAGCCTCCACCCCTCCCTCTCCCAAACTGCAAGGCCTCCTCCCTCCTTTCTCCACCTCTCCACCACCTCCTCCACCCCTTGCTGCCCTAGGGTGGCTTACCTTCACCCCTGCACCTCGTGGATCCATCCCAGGAGCGAGGAGCGAGGAGCAAGGAGCGAGGAGCGAGGAACATGGAGCGAGGAGCGATTCGCGAGGAGATTCGCGGAGATTGATTGGAGTTTTGTGCATCGGGCAAAGGTATGATCTTGAGGATCCTTGGATTTGATCTAGGTACTGTTATTAGGGTGTTTATCAAGTTTTTAGATCAATTGGAGGCGTTGGTTTGAAGTATTTTGGGTTAGATCTAAACTTGTCCACGTTTCTGTTTTCGGGCAGATTGAGCAGTCGAACTAGGGTTCGAGTTTCCGTCGATTTAGAATCCGAATCAGACCGTACGGACTTCTAGGAAGTTGTAGATAATTTAATTATCTTTCCGTGGACGTAAAGCACGTTAAAATCCGATCAGCCGTTTGAAAGTTATGGCTGTTTTACCGAGCGCGTTAAAATCTGTAACGTAATTGGAACACATCTCGGTAATCTGTAGATTAAACAATTTTAGAGTCCGAATCAGTCTTTCCCTATAACTAGAAAAAGTTGGGAAATTTCCTAAGCTTCGCGATGGTGTACTCGTTTATTCGATTTGGAGTCCCAGAACTCAAGTTATGCCTTTTGCAAGGCTGCTGTCCCGCCGGGACAGAACCTCTGTTTTTAGGTTTTGCGAGTAGTTGGCAATGTCGGGTTAGATGGGGGCGTGTGTACTGTTTTGAGGTTATGATTGTGAGTGTGTGATGCCTATGTGCAGGTGGTGTGACCCCGGGAGAGCCCTCTTCTTCCCGCCAATCCGTTGCACGTGTTTGAGGCAAGTGTGTTGTGATGGATAGCAAGTTGTAGGTTGCATGCTGAAATTAGATGGAATTGCCTACATGATACATGTCCACTTGCCATGTTTTAATGATTGATATGATATGATGATCATGTTTAACATATTATGATGCCATGTGTTAATATGTGAATTGAATATGATATTTGGCATGGTTGCATGCATGTCATGAGATAGGGCGAGGGCGGTGAGAAAGTCTTAACTAGTCCGGCAAGGTCGGTGAGAAAGTTATGACTAATCCGGAACGCCATTGAGTAAGTCCTATGTCGTGATTCCATCCACGTGGTGTTTGGAAAGCGTAGGCACCCTCCATCTTCGGGATGGAAGGGAGGAAAGGGTGCACACCGACGGGTGTGTACTTCCCATACCGGTATGAGGTTCCAGAGGGTCAGGAGCAATGCATTACATCGCATACAAATTGATGATGATAATGATAAGTATTCATGAATGAGATGTTATACATGATGAAAGATGTTATTGACTTGTTGTTATGCTTGTTGTCCATTGCAATATGCTTGCTGAGTTTTCGAACTCACCCTTGTGTTTTCTTGTTGTTTTAGGTACCTTGAGAACGGCATGCGGGAAAGGGGAATAGTCACACGCTCGCACGTTGCTTCACCTTAATGTTTCCCCCAAGTCAATTCATTTAGTTGGATAATAAATTGCGTGTGATGGCCTTTAAATTAAGTCTTAGCTTGGTTAAAGAGAGTTCTATTGTTTGTTTGACACTTGGAACTTTAAGAGCTTGATGTTAGTCTTTTATTGTCGTTAAGACTTTATTTATTGCTGTTTTAGATGTTTCTCTTATTGCCTTATAATGCTATATTGTTGCTGTTCCTTAAATTCATGATAAAACAAAGGAGGTGCTGCCGAAATCTCGGTTTTTAGCCTATGCACCTTTGCTGGAATTTTATGTTAAATGTGGTATTTAGATGTTGATTAGCTTATGTCGGTAACATTCAGGCATAGTAAATGCCGGGGTGTTACACTTCACCTTCGAATCCTTCGGGCACTTCAACGTCTACTCGTAAAGCGTGCAAATAGCAATAAATAAGTAAACAGTAGACAAAAAGTGTCCAAACATCCAAATAAAGTTCATAAACATAGAGAGTATAATTTTATAAATTTTTAGAAACTGGAATTGTCAAATTCGGAGTTGAAACGCAAAAGTTACAAGCGTTTAAAGTTTAATAATCAATTAAATAATATTACAGAGAAAAACTTTGGTCCAAATATTAAATAAAATTCATCATTAGGTAGATCTCAATTTTATACAAATTTAGAAATTTGAATCACCCAAATCGGAGTTAAATGCAAAAGTTATAAGCGTTTGAAGTTTGAATCTAAATTTAAATCAATAAACCGAATTAAATAAATAATTTCTTTTTCGGAAAAAGATTTATTGTATCAGCATGACACGTGGACCAATCGGGAGCCGCCACGTCACCTCGAGTCCATGGACCCGGTGCACGGCGCGGCTCGATACACCGTGGTCTCGGCCCACGGCGCACGTGTCACTGACACGCGGGACCCACACTGACGTCAGCGGTGACGTCAACATGGCTCGGCCGAGGACGGCTGACACGCGGGCCCCACCGTGACGTCATGGTCACGCTGACATCACGAGTGACGTCAGCGGCGACCGGGCGGCGACCGCGCTGACCGCGACGGTCAGACTACCGCCCACGTGGCTAGATCTCGGCCGTTGATTTGAAAATCAACGACCCAGATCGGATCTGGTTTCACGCGTTAGGAAACTACTCGGCTGATCTGGACCGTTCGATCTTGATCGGACGGTCACGATCCAATCTAGAGCATTACAACGTGGCTAACCCTAGCCGTTCGATCTAGATCTAACAGCTGACATTGATCCTAGCACGGTGTGGCTTTGGCTACATGGCACGATCTGAACCGTTGGATCTAGATCCAACGGTTGGAAATAGATCTAGAGATTAAACACGTGAGATCTCACCGGGGTGACTTGGACGATTCTGGGCCCTTGGATCTTGATCAGACGGTTGGTGAAGCTCGAACGACGGCGATGGCTTGCGGCGGAGCTAGCTCACCGGAGACGGGGATGACGACCACGGCAACGGCGCTGCGGGGCTCCTTCGGCGAAGTGAAATATCCCCACGGACGCGGCTTGACGCAACGGTTCCAGATCTGGGCTCAACGGCGGCGGAAGACGGCGGTCGGCGGCGGAAACGGCGCTTAACCGCGGCGAAACCCTAACGCAACTACGGCGAGCTCACGCGGGCTGTAACACCCCAAAATTTTGCTTTTCTTAAATTCATGTGTGATTTGGCACTTTGGTGAATTTTTGGAATTTTCTGGAATTTATTTGGAATTTATTTGAATTTATTCCCTTTTAAAATAATTAAAGAATTTAACTTTGCAAATAAAGTTTTGTTGGAAATATTTTATTTGAGTCCAAAATGCCCCAAAACATTTTCCAGAATTTTTATGGAATTTTTCTGAGTCTTTTCCTATTTTTAATGAATTAAATGAATTTCGGGGAATTTATTGGATTATTTAATCGCTGGAAAATGCGAGTTGGTTTTACTGTTCCTCCGACCGGACCCGAGTCCGAGTCAGACTCGAGTCCGACCCGAGCCAGTTGATTCGGTCGAACCCAGTCGCCGAACCCTAACGCGCGTGACAGTTGGATCGAGATCCAACGGCCACGATTGAGCCACGTCGCCCGAGCCCGAGCCCGACCGAGCCAGCCAGCTCGCCCGAGCCAGACCCGAGCCCAAACCCACGCACCGTTGGATCTTGATCCAACGGCTGACGTTGAGCCACGTCACCTTCTCCGTGTCGCCGTCGGAGTCCGCCGCCGCAACGGAGTGGGCCTCGGTTTCCGCGCGTTTCACGGACGCCGAGGGCCCTATTTAATGCGCCGCCACCGCTGCCGTGTCGCCGATTTCCGTGCGCACCCGTAGCCCTAGCTCACGCCTCCTGAGCCGCCGTGTAGCCGCCGCAATCGCTAGCCGGAGTGGGAGGAGCGTTCCGCCGCATTTGTTTGCAGTTTTCGCCGTCGTCCGCCGTCCTCCGCCGCCGTTGAGCCCAGATCCGGAACCGCAAGGTCAAGCCGCGCCAGACGAGACCCTTCACTTCGCCGGAGGAGCCCCGCAACACCGTCGCCGTGGTCGCCGTCCCCGTCTCTGGTGAACCAGCGCCGCCGCAAACCATCGCCGGACCCCGAGCTCCACCAGCCGTCCGATCCAGATCCAAGGGTCCAGATCGCGCCACGTCACACCACCGTGAGATCCCACGTGCTAATCCCAGATCTATTCCCAACCGTTGTATTTAGATCCAACGGCGTAGATTGTGCCACGTAGCCTTCACCGCACAGTACTAGATCCATTCTCAGCCGTTAGATCAAGATCAAACGGTTAGGGTTAGCCACGTTGTTTACGTTAGATTGGATCTTGACCGTCCGATCAAGATCGAATGGTCCATATCAGCCGAGTAGTTTTCTACTGTGTTAAGCTAGATCCGATCTGGGCCGTTGATTTTCAAATCAACGGCCGAGATCATGCCACGTGGTCGGGAGGCCGACCGTCGCGGTCAGCGCCCGCGCGTGGAGCGTGTCTCTGACACGCGGGGCTCGCGTGTCAGTGGGGCCCAGCAGTCAGCGTCCCAGCAAACTGCACCATGACGTCACGCTGACGTCACGCGGTGAAACCGCTGTCGGCCCACTCGGTGAGCCCGTGTCTTTGGCGTCACCGGCAGGCCCACACTGCTCGATGACACGAGCCGTGGGCCGAGTCCACAAGGGCCGAGTCCACGATGGGCCGAGTCCACGATGGGCCGATCGCGGTGGGCCGTGCGCCGGGTCCATGGACCCGGGGCGACGTGGCAGCTCCTGATTGGTCCACGTGTCATGCTGACGCAATAAATTAATTTCCGAAAAAGAAAATGATTTATTAATTCGATTTATTGATTTCAGAATTTGATTAAAACTTCAAACGCTTATAACTTTTGTATTTTAACTCCGATTTGAGTGATTCAAATTTCTAAATTTGTATAAAATTGAGATCTACCTAATGATGAATTTTATTTAATTTTTGGACTAAAGTTTTTCTATGTATTAATATTTAATTGATTATTTAAACTCTAAATGCTTGTAACTTTTGCGTTTAAACTCCGAATTTGACGATTCCAGTTTCTAAAAATTCATAAAATTATGCTCTCTCTGTTTATGAACTTTATTTGGATGTTTGGACACTTTTTGTCTACTATTTATTTATTTATTGCTATTTGCATGCTTTACGAGTAGACGTTGAAGTACCCGAAGGCTTGGAAGGTGATGTGTTGACCCAAGAGCCAGCTCAGGACCAAGAACAAGTACTCTTTGAAGGCAAGTTGTGCTTTGACCATGTTGATCCCATTTTGAAACCTATTTTGATTCAATTTATTGCATGCTAGTTTAATTAGAAAATACTTTATTTAATTCCGGGGAATTAGATAAATGCCAAATTGTTGTATGACACCTTGGTTAATTAAATATGTGCCATGACCCCTTGTCACCCTAGTTGTGGATTACTAGTTGGACATTACTAAATTGTCAACATGGGACTTTAGATCGTTGTAGTATATTGCTTAGACCTGCTACGTGCTCTTGACATGATTTTGGACAATCAAATGTGAATATTGACTTAATGATATATTGAACCTGTTTTGGAAAGGTAACATGTGTTGTGATGTTGATGGCACGTGGTGCATGGTAATCAACTGGGGTTTGATAAATAGCTTTTGACCGGGGCATGTGGCAAGAATGATCGGGTGGGCCAGTTGTGGCACCGGGAACGTTGGTTTGGTTCTTCGGGTAGTCTTGCCCTGGTCACCCTTAGGACTTAACCTTGCGAGCCTTTGAACTGAGTCAAGCGTGCGACCACATGTCTGCAATGGGGCGGACCTAGTTGATTAAGTTGCTAATAACGTACCTGTGGGACCTCAGGATGTCAACTACACCCTTTGTGTAGTTGTACGGGGGAGCGTACCGGGGCTGCGGCCAGGTACCCATCTAACGGTGGTTTGGCCTAAACTTCACCTTCGCTATGTGAAGGGTTAGTGTGCAACACCGGAGAGGACCACTTGTGCTGTTAGAAGTTTCCGAAAGACTTTGTTACGAGAACTCGCTTTTGTAGTGTTTCACTGTATCTTGTGGGTAAAGTGCATAACCTCTGCAGCGTGTAAAATCTATTCGAATAGCCGTGTCCGCGGTATTGGACATTGCTCGGGGATTACAGTTAAGGGTTAGACTTTCATGAAAACAACTTGGACTTGGAAAGAGGGTTTGGTTTAAAGAATGATGTTGATGAAAATGTGGATTAGGATTGGGAAAGATGTTTATTAAACTCCTGGAAAAGTTATTGATCTTATACTTGTTTCTACTGCTTTCGAATCTACTTATGATACTTGCCAAATGCTGTTTACTGCAAATAAACCTTGAGCTATTCCTTTGTGCTAAGCCATGCATGTAGTATATTAGTTCGCATTCTGTGCATGACTTGCTGAGTACCAAGTACTCACCCTTGCCTCAATACAACACCAGTCGAAGAGGAGTCTACACCCGCTTTGGAGGAGGAGCTCCCAGAGGAACCGTCTAACTAGGGAGCGAGCCCAGTCAGTTGCCTGTGGTATACTGGATGGCGCCACGAAGTTATCTCATTTTTCCGCTGCAGTTATTTCTCTTTTAATAAGTTCGCCCTGCGAGGCGTATATTTGTAACTTGACCTTAAGGTCAAGCAACCAGTTTGATTATCTAATTAAAGTACTTTATTAGTATCGAGTGGTATGATTGTGATATTTACCAATGTTGAGACTGTGTGCACTAGCGCGTTCCTGGACTAGTGCTGAATACACAGAGGGTCCGGATTTGCAGATTCGGGTCCCGACAGTGGTGGTATAAGAGCCATACTGACTGTAGGCTCAACCCATAGTTAGATTGGTCGTAGTGAGGATAAAACCTATTTTCTATAGCTAAAAGTTTGTCAAGATAATGAATGAATTCTCGACTTACCCCTTTCTTTCTTGTTCATACCCCTTGCTGAGTTCTTTTGTCTTCCACATTGATTTTAAAATGTTGCGTTCTTACGCAAGTGTCTTCTGGCAGATGATGATGAAGAACAACTACGCCGAGCGTGAAGGTGGCTATGCTGCCGAGTTGTGGCATATGCTTCAGTTTCTCGGAGGTTTTGAGAGGCCGCTCTACCGAGGGACGACACTCGTGCAGGCAGGACTGGTCATAGGATGGGACGTCAAGATCACGGTGTATGCCCGAGAGAAGACCAAGTTCAGTCACCCTTTCCACTTCACCGCCAGGAGGTCTACCTTTGAGATTGGAATTCAGGAGGTGTCGCGTCGAGCAATGCAGTAGATCGCTCGCACTTACTCCAGGGAGCTGGAAGGCACAGTATTCCGTCACCACCCACGCCGAGACAGCAAAGCTCAGCGGAAGCCGATAGAAGATGAGGATGCTACCGTCACTCACTTAGCCAGATTCGTCGCCGCCCAGGAGGAGCTGATCGAGGACACAGTTCAGGAGTTGAAGAAGGCTCGCGAGAAGGTTGAGGAAGAGAAGAAGCACTTGGAGAATGCCCGTGAGTACGTCGCTCATGCTGCAGAAAGGATCGCAGAGCTAGAGACCGCACTGTATGGACAAGGCCCTGATCCAGTGTTGGAGTTGGACGCACCCAACCCAGAAGAGGCGCCGCAGCCACAGCAATAGCCATATCGAAAGTAAGAGGAAGACGCTGCGTCGTCAACCACAGCTGCAGTTGTGGGGCATGGCGATTGTTTCGCGCCTATGCCGTCGCACCCCCACCCAGGCAGTGGAGGTTTTCTTGACGAGTGAGCGTAGGTTTTGCAGTTAAGACTCCTTCGTCGAGTTGCGTTATAGAATAAGAATTACCTTTAGAGGTGTTGGATTTTCATTGTTTGCTGAGTGTTCAGTATGTGTTGCAAGGCCCTTAGGCATTGTGAGCAACCATACCGAGTTATTATTATTAAATAATAAAGTTGGACTTTGAGTTACACCTTTCGCCCCGCATAGTTCCATCTTACTTATCTATTCTTGTTTCCCTCTCGTCTCTAAAACCTGGAGCAATCGACAGATGGTGAACACCCGCGGAAACCTTGGAGGCAATGGCAGTGGTTCTCGCCCAGCTGGAAACCCCAATGATGGAGCACCTGCACCCCACCTAGCACCGCCAGTGGACATGCAGAATTTTGGAGCTTTTCTTGCCGCTCAGACTCAGTTGATGCATGCTATGATGCAACAGATGCAACACGTCACTACTCAGGCCACCGCTAATCAAGTCAATCAGGGACAACGCCAGAATACAAGACTGTCAGAGTTCATGAGGACTCATCCACCCACATTCTCCGGGAATGCCAATCCGTTGGAGGCCGATGATTGGCTAAGGTCAATAGAGAGGAAACTACACATTGCTCAATGCATGGGAAATGAGAAGGTACTCTACGCTTCTCATCAGTTGGAAGGAACAGCCGCCGAATGGTGGGAAAACTTCTGCGCAACACGGGAGAATCCACAGGATATTACTTGGGAAGAATTCACAGCTGCTTTCCGTCAGTATCACGTGCCTGAAGGAATTATGGACCTCAAGAAGGAAGAGTTCAGAGCACTGAAGCAAGGTAATCAACCGGTGGCCGAATACCTGAATAAGTTCACACAGCTTGCACGTTACGCACCTGAAGACGTAGCGACAGATAAAGCCAGACAGTCTCGCTTCATGAAGGGACTTAACTCAGGACTGCAGGTGGGACTGATCACCCACACCTTTCCAGATTTCCAGGAGCTTGTGAACAAGGCGCTCATTCTTGAAGATAAGCGCAAGGAACTGGATGAGAATCGGAAGCGAAGGATGCAACATCAGGGATCGCGTCAGGGAGCGCAGCAATGTTTGAGAGTTGCACCAAATCAGTTTTTCAGATTCCAGCCGCAGAATGCAACGAGGACACCGTCACCAGCACCGAGACCGGTCAATCAGAATTATCAGACCCCAGCTCCAGCAAGAAACGCTGCTTCAGGCTGTCAACAAGGGACAGTGAGACGCTGCTACAACTGCAACGAGCCAGGACACTTTGCCAACAGTTGCCCTAAGAAGACTGCAGGAGTGACCCCAGTTCGCTTCAATCTGGGATCCACACCAGCCAGGACGCCAACACCAGGAGCCAACCGAGGGACAGCACAGCCAGGAGCAACACCCCAGACTGTGGTGAGAGGCCGAGTCAACCACGTCACCGTAGATGCACTTCAGAATGCCACAGACGTCGTACTGGGTAAGTTACTTGTCAACTCAGTACATGCAACAGTTTTGTTTGATTCCGGAGCTTCGCATTCGTTTGTTTCTCAAGGCTTTGCTGCTAGAAATGATTTGGAGATTGCAAGACTTAAATGCATGCTTTTAGTTCAAACCCCTGGTTCCGAACTCCGAACTAAAGTAGGATGTTCTGGGGTGAGAATATTAATAGATGGGATAGAGTTCCTAGCGAACCTTATTATTTTGGAAACCCAGACCCTAGATGTTATTTTGGGAATTGATTGGTTATCCAAGCACAAGGCCGTGTTGGATTGTGGACGGAGGATTATCTCAGTTGAGAGCCCATGTGGAAGGAAAGTGGAATTTCAAGCTACCGCCATTAGAGATGGACAGTTAATGGTTAACAGCGCCAAGGCAATCAGCATAGAGGATGTCTCAGTAGTGAATGAGTATCCAGATATTTTTCCTGAAGATCTACTGGGTATGCCGCCAGACAAAGACATAGAGTTTGTGATAGAGCTTGTACCTGGTACAGCGCCGATAGCAAAGAGACCCTATCGGATGTCCACCGAAGAATTGGTAGAGATGAAGAAATAGCTTGAAGAGTTGATGGAGAAAGGATTCATCAGACCAAGTTAAATCATTTGTGGGGAGCGCCAGTTTTGTTCGTCAAGAAGAAGGACGGGAGTTTCAGGATGTGCATTGACTACCGTGCACTCAATGAAGTCACTGTGAAGAATAAATACCCGCTACCCAGGATCGATGATCTGTTTGATCAGCTGAGAGGAGCCGGAGTTTTCTCCAAGATTGATCTGAGATCGGGATACCATCAGTTGAAGATCCGATCAGAAGATATTTCGAAGACCGCATTCTCATCAAGATATGGACACTACGAGTTTACAGTTATGTCCTTTGGTTTGACGAATGCGCCAGCCTATTTCATGAATATGATGAACAAGGTGTTCATGGAGTATTTGGACAAGTTTGTTGTTGTATTCATAGATGATATCCTAATCTACTCCAAGACAGAGGATGAACATGCCGAGCACTTGAGGCGAGTTTTGGAAAAGCTGAGGGAGCAGCAACTTTTAGCCAAGTTCACCAAGTGTGACTTTTGGAAGGACAAGGTGGAGTTCCTCGGACATGTAATGACCGCAGAAGGAGTCGCCGTTGATCCGAGCAAGGTAGAAGCTGTGTTACATTGGGAGCAGCCGAAGACCGTGACCCAGATCAGGAGTTTCCTTGGTATGGCAGGTTACTACCGCCGTTTCATTGAAGGCTTTTCGACAATTGCGAAACCTCTTACGCAATTGCTGAAAAAGGAGAAGAAGTTTGCATGGACGCCAGAGTGCGAGAAAGGTTTTCAAGAACTAAAGAAGCGATTGACATCAGCGCCAGTGTTAGTTCTACCGGATGTTAATCAAAGCTTTGATATTTATTGTGACGCATCGCGCCAAGGACTTGGATGTGTGCTGATGCAGAATGGGAAGGACGTCGCTTATGCATCAAGACAGTTGAGACCGCATGAGGAGAATTACCCAACGCATGACCTGGAGTTAGCTGCCGTAGTGCATGCTTTGAAGTTGTTGCGTCACTATTTGATTGGAAACAGATGTGAAGTGTATACGGATCATAAGAGTCTTAAGTACATTTTCACCCAATCAGACCTGAACATGAGGCAGAGGAGATGGTTAGAGTTGATCAAGGATTATAATGTTGGAATCCATTACCATCCCGGAAAGGCCAACGTGGTGGCCGATGCTCTGAGTCGGAAAAGCCATACCGCGAACATGTTGCTAGCCACAAGTCAGGATGAGTTATGTGAGGATTTCCAGAGAATGCAGATTGAAGTCGTACCAGAAGGATTCTTGGCCGCATTAGAGGTAAAGCCTACCCTGGAGGGTCAGATCCTAGAAGGACAGAAGGATGATGACAAGATCCGCATGATCAAGTCCAAGATGGACGAAGGCAAGGCAAAAGACTTCAAGCTGGATGAGCAAGGCACGTTATGGATGCAGGATAGAATCTGTGTGCCGAACAAGAAGGAGTTGAAGCAGTTGATCTTAGAAGAAGCCCATGACTCCAAGTATTCAATTCATCCAGGAAGTGCTAAAATGTATCAGGATTTGAAAGAGAGATTTTGGTGGCCAAGCATGATGCGTGAAGTGGTCGAGCATGTTGCATTGTGCGACATATGTCAGAGAGTCAAGGCAATGCATCAGAGACCAGCAGGATTGCTACAGCCGTTGAAGATACCTGAGTGGAAATGGGAGGAGATCGGAATGGACTTCATTACCGGTTTACCCAAGACTCAAGGAGGTTATGACTCTATATGGGTTATAGTGGATCGCTTGACTAAGGTCGCCCATTTTATTCCAGTAAAGACCACTTACTCAGGAGATAAGTTAGCAGAATTGTATATGACCAAGATTGTTTGTTTGCATGGAGTGCCGAAGAAGATTGTATCGGACAGAGGTACCCAGTTTACCTCGAGGTTCTGGAATAAATTGCATGAAGCCATGGGAACCCGTCTGAATTTCAGTACAGCTTATCATCCACAGACGGATGGGCAAACAGAAAGAGTTAATCAGATTCTAGAGGACATGCTATGAGCCTGTGCTTTGGCTTATGCTACCTCTTGGGATAAGAGTCTGCCATACGCTGAGTTCAGCTACAATAACAGTTATCAGGCTAGTCTGCAGATGTCACCTTTTGAGGCATTGTATGGTCGACCCTGTCGGACACCATTGAACTGGAATGAGACAGGTGAACGCCGTGTCTTTGGACCAGATATTCTTCAAGAAGCCGAAGAACAAATTGCCATGATCAGGGAGAGATTGAAGATAGCACAGTCAAGACAGAAGAGCTACGCCGATAACCGTCGCCGAGACCTAAGCTTTGAGCCGGAAGATTTTGTGTATCTCAGAGTCACACCACTCAGAGGAGTTAAGAGATTCCATGCCAAAGGAAAACTCGCGCCGAGATATGTCGGACCATTCAAGGTTCTCAGTCGCAGAGGGGAAGTTGCTTACCAGCTAGAGTTACCGCAATCATTAGCAGGAGTGCATGACGTGTTCCACGTGTCCCAGTTGAAGAAGTGTCTTCGAGTGCCAGATGAGCAGACACCGCTAGAGTCAATTGAGCTACAGGAAGATCTGACTTACGAGGAGCACCCCGTGAAGATTTTGGATACAATGGATCAAGAAACGAGAAACAAGTCAACCCGTTTTTGCAGAGTTCAATGGAGCAACCATGCCGAGAGTGAAGCAACTTGGGAGCGCGAAGAGGATTTGAAGAAAGAGTTTCCGGACCTATTCTTTAGTAAGCCCTGAATCTCGGGGACGAGATTCTGTTAAGGGGGGAGGTTTGTAACACCCCAAAATTTTGCTTTTCTTAAATTCATGTGTGATTTGGCACTTTGGTGAATTTTTGGAATTTTCTGGAATTTATTTGGATTTATTTGGAATTTATTTGAATTTATTCCCTTTTAAAATAATTAAAGAATTTAACTTTGCAAATAAAGTTTTGTTGGAAATATTTTATTTGAGTCCAAAATGCCCCAAAACATTTTCCAGAATTTTTATGGAATTTTTCTGAGTCTTTTCCTATTTTTAATGAATTAAATGAATTTCGGGGAATTTATTGGATTATTTAATCGCTGGAAAATGCGAGTTGGTTTTACTGTTCCTCCGACCGGACCTGAGTCCGAGTCAGACTCGAGTTCGACCCGAGCCAGTTGATTCGGTCGAACCCAGTCGCCGAACCCTAACGCGCGTGACCGTTGGATCGAGATCCAACGGCCACGATTGAGCCACGTCGCCCGAGCCCGAGCCCGACCGAGCTAGCCAGCTCGCCCGAGCCAGACCCGAGCCCAAACCCACGCACCGTTGGATCTTGATCCAACGGCTGATGTTGAGCCACGTCACCTTCTCCGTGTCGCTGTCGGAGTCCGCCGCCGCAACGGAGTGGGCCTCGGTTTCCGCGCGTTTCACGGACGCCGAGGGCCCTATTTAATGCGCCACCACCGCTGCCGTGTCGCCGATTTCCGTGCGCACCCGTAGCCCTAGCTCACGCCGCCTGAGCCGCCGTGTAGCCGCCGCAATCGCTCGCCGGAGTGGGAGGAGCGTTCCGCCGCGTTTGTTTGCAGTTTACGCTGCCGTTGAGCCCAGATCCGGAACCGCAAGGTCAAGCCACGCCAGAGGAGACCCTTCACTTCGCCGGAGGAGCCCCACAACGCCGTCGCCATGGTTGCCGTCCCCGTCTCCGGTGAACCAGCGCCGCCGCAAACAATCACCAGACCCCGAGCTCCACCAGCCGTCCGATCCAGATCGCGCCACGTCACACCACGGTGAGATCCCACGTGCTAATCCCAGATCTATTCCTAACCGTTGGATTTAGATCCAACGGCGTAGATTGTGCCATGTAGCCTTCACCGCACAGTACTAGATCCATTCTCAGCCGTTAGATCTAGATCAAACGGTTAGGGTTAGCCACGTTGTTTACGTTAGATTGGATCTTGACCGTCCGATCAAGATCGAACGGTCCAGATCAGCCGAGTAGTTTGTCTACTGCGTTAAGCTAGATCCGATCTGGGCCCTTGATTTTCAAATCAACGGCCGAGATCACGCCACATGCCCGGGAGGCCGATCGTCGCGGTTAGCGCGGTCAGCGCCCGCGCGTGGAGCGTGTCTCTGACACGCGGGGCCCGCGTGTCAGTGGGGCCTAGCTGTCAGCGTCCCAGCAAACTGCACCATGACGTCACGCTGATGTCACGGTGGGGCCCGCCTGTCAGCCCACTCAGCTGAGCCGTGTGCTGACATCAAGCTGACGTTACCGGCAGGGCCCACCTGTCAGTGACACGAGCCGTGGACCGAGTCCACGGTGGACTGAGCCGCGCCCGTGCGCCGGGTCCATGGACCCGAGGCGACGTGGCAGCTCCTGATTTGTCCACGTGTCATGCTGACGCAATAAATTAATTTCCGAAAAAGAAAATGATTTATTAATTCGATTTATTGATTTCAGAATTTGATTCAAACTTTAAAACGCTTATAACTTTTGCATTTTAACTCCGATTTGAGTGATTCAAATTTCTAAATTTGTACAAAATTGAGATCTACCTAATGATGAATTTTATTTAATTTTTGGACTAAAGTTTTTCTCTGTATTAATATTTAATTGATTATTTAAACTCTAAATGCTTGTAACTTTTGCGTTTAAACTCCGAATTTGACGATTCCAGTTTCTAAAAATTCATAAAATTATGCTCTCTCTGTTTATGAACTTTATTTGGATATTTGGACACTTTTTGTCTACTGTTTATTTATTTATTGCTATTTGCACGCTTTACGAGTAGACGTTGAAGTACCCGAGGGCTTCGAAGGTGAAGTGTTGACCTAGGAGCCAGCTCAGTACCAAGAACAAGTACTCTTTGAAGGCAAGTTGTGCTTTGACCATGTTGATCCCATTTTAAAACCTATTTTGATTCAATTTATTGCATGCTCGTTTAATTTGAAAATACTTTATTTAATTCCGGGGAATTAGATAAATGCCAAATTGCTGTATGACACCTTGGTTAATTAAATATGTGCCATGACCCCTTGTCACCCTAGTTGTGGATTACTAGTTGGACATTACTAAATTGCCAACATGGGACTTTAGATCATTGTAGTATATTGCTTAGACCTGCTACGTGCTCTTGACATGATTTTGGACAATCAAATGTGAATATTGACTTAATGATATATTGAACCTGTTTTGGAAAGGTAACATGTGTTGTGATGTTGATGGCACGTGGTGCATTGTAATCAACTGGGGTTTGATAAATAGCTTTTGACCGGGGCATGTGGCAAGAATGATCGGGTGGGCCAGTTGTGGCACCGGGAACGTTGGTTTGGTTCTTCGGGTAGTCTTGCCCTGGTCACCCTAAGGACTTAACCTTGCGAGCCTTTGAACTGAGTCAAGCGTGCGACCACATGTCTGCAATGGGGCGGACCTAGTTGATTAAGTTGCTAATAACGTACCTGTGGGACCTCAGGATGTCAACTACACCCTTTGTGTAGTTGTACGGGGGAGCGTACCGGGGCTGCGGCCAGGTACCCATCTAACGGTGGTTTGGCCTAAACTTCGCCTTCGCTAAGGGAAGGGTTAGTGTGCAACACCGGAGAGGACCACTTGTGCTGTTAGAAGTTTCCGAAAGACTTTGTTATGGGAACTCGCCTTTGTGGTGTTTCACTGTATCTTGTGGGTAAAGTGCATAACCTCTGCAGAGTGTAAAATCTATTCGAATAGCCGTGTCCGCGGTATTGGACATTGCTCGGGGATTACAGTTAAGGGTTAGACTTTCATGAAAACAACTTGGACTTGGAAAGAGGGTTTGGTTTAAAGAATGATGTTGATGGAAATGTGGATTAGGATTGGGAAAGATGTTTATTAAACTCCTAGAAAAGTTATTGATGTTATACTTGTTTCTACTGCTTTCGAATCTACTTATGATACTTGCCAAATGTTGTTTACTGCAAATAAACCTTGAGCTATTCATTTGTGCTAAGCCATGCATGTAGTATATTAGTTCGCATTCTGTGCATGACTTGCTGAGTACCAAGTACTCACCCTTGCCTCAATACAACACCAGTCGAAGAGGAGTCTACACCAGCTTTGGAGGAGGAGCTCCCAGAGGAACCGTCTAACTAGGAAGCGAGCCCAGTCAGTTGCCTATGGTATACTGGATGGCGCCATGAAGTTATCTCATTTTTCCGCTGCAGTTATTTCTCTTTTAATAAGTTCGCCCTGCGAGGCGTATATTTGTAACTTGACCTTAAGGTCAAGCAACCAGTTTGATTATCTAATTAAAGTACTTATTAATATCGCGTGGTATGATTGTGATATTTACCAATGTTGAGACTGTGTGCACTAGCGCGTTCCTGGACTAGTGCTGAATACAAAGAGGGTCCGGATTTGCAGATTCGGGTCCCAACACGGGCAAACGGCGGCGGCTCAGGCGACGTTGTCTAGGGCTACGGGTGCGCAAGCAAACGGAGAACACGCTGGAGGCGGCGGCGCATTAAATAGGCCCCTCGGCGTCCGTGAAACTCGTGGAAACCGAGGCCCACACGGTTGCGGCGGCGGAATCCGAAATGGATGCGGATTGGGGTGACGTGGATCAACGTGAGCCGTTGGATCAAGATCCAACGGTACGGGGGTTTGGGCTCGGGTCCGGCTCGGGCGACCTGGCTGTCTCGATCGGGCTTGGGTTTGGGCGACGTGGCGCGATCGTGGCCGTTGGATCTCGATCCAACGGTCACACGCTTTAGGGCTTGGTGACTTGGTTCGACCGGAACGGCTGGCTCGGGTCGGACTCGAGTCTGAGTCGGACTCGGGTCCGGTCGGATGAACAGTGAAACCGGTTAGGTTTTTCCAGCGATTAAATTAATCCAATTAATTCCCAGAAATTCATTTAATTCATTAAAAATAGCAAAACACTCAGAAAAATTCCAAAAAAATTCTAGAAAATATTTTGGAACATTTTGGACTCAAATAAAATATTTCCAACACAATTTTATTTGCAAAATTAAATTCTTAAATTATTTCAAAAGGGAATAAATTCCAAATAAATTCCAGAAAATTCCAAAAATTCACAAAAGTGCCAAATCACATTTAAATTCATGAAAAGCAAAAATTGGGGTGTTACACACCAATAGCTACGGGTTTTAGGGAAACTCGAAAACACAACACAAGGTATACCTTGACCGAAGGCATTCAACCATAATGGCAAAGAACCACACCAGTTCAAAAGGTTTTAAACAACAGCTCAGCAAGAAACCCACCATAACTTGTATTCCACTACACTTACCATTTAAGCATTCAATAATCACTATTTATTCATCAAGAGAGTCCAACCGGATTTAACAAAATTTACATAACAATTTCTTTCTCTAGTTACCATTCCCAACACTTTTAATTAAGTTTTAAGATGCTTATCACAAAGGCACCCAACCAAGACTACATTGACATGATCCCCACGGATCACCAAATCATATAACAACGTATTCTATATTTCAAACATAGTACTTCAACAGCTACTTGAGCATAGTCAACCTATGAAGTTTATACTATCCATACGTCAAAACCTTGACAATTGAAACTTGTTCAATCAATAAAATGACTTCAAAAAATAAGAGATATCTCTACAAGATAAAATTCGTAAATAGGATTTTAAGATATGCATTCATTAAGATTAAAATCTTGCATCATGATTATTATCCATTGTTCATCCCATCACAATAGGTACTCGTCGTAAAACCACAGTTTTACACTTTTCTCGATTGGATCAATGGTTTCCAACAATTAACAACACTACCAAGTCATCAATATCAATTGTTTGCATAATTTTAAAACAGCAACATTACTTTTAGTTTCCCTATCCAAAGGCTATAGCAAATTGTCACTACCCAACATGCTCCAACTATTTAAAACAATTTGAATGAGGTGGATCATCACAAAGCTCTTACCACCACCACAAAACTTATGTCTTCCCAATTAACACGAAATTAGCATTATGGAAACTCAACCGCACTTCCAAATATACTAATAGTTTGCAACAATGTAAATAGCAAGTCTAATCAACCTCCAAATTAAAGTCACTAGGCAACACGATTAAATTTCTCTATTAATCCATTAGATTAGAACATCTTTAAACAACCAGCAAAGTTTCTTTAACAATAACAGCAGTCTACATTATCTTAATGTTCTAACTATGCATCAAGGTTTAAACTTTTAACATTAACGAGGATCATAATCACTTTTAAAGCAAGGCAACAGATTCTAAGCATGTACATTAACCCATTTAATCATTCTCGCTACAGAGTAAACTACAACACTAGTAGTCTATTTATTCTCAAGCTAGAGATATGTCGGTGTTTCGTGCACCGGCAATACGAATTTGTTGGTAGTGGGGGTCGCGCGCTCCCTCTCCCCGAATGGTCGGCTCAAGAAGCCGGAAAAGTATACTGGTTCGGGCTGAACGTCCCTACTCCAGTCCGCTCGGTGGGGGTGTATTGATTTCGTGGGACGAACGGGATTACAGGCGAGGCAAGGGTTCGGTCGGCCGATCCCCTTGCAGTTGGATGTCTATTGTCCGGAAACCTTCCTCTCTCCTTTCCTCGGACCCTGCCTCTCCTTATATAGACGGAGGTAGCAGGTTACACGGAAGTTTGGAGAAAGAAAGGGAGGGGATGCTCCACGCCTTGGGGTCTGGTCTTTGTCTTGTCCGACCGACCTCTGCCCGCCCTGGGCAGGGTTGGTGGTCCTGCGGTGAGTGGTCTTCTACTGGGCCGTCAGGATGACGTACTGTTCTGCGCACCTGTCAGTGGTTTTAATGGTGACCGACTTTGGCTTGGCCTCGGGAGGGGGCGTCCCCCTCTGCGGCGTGTCAGTAGACGGGACAGGGGCTTGACTTCTTCGACGGCACTTCTGACAGTCTTCGGGAAGGAACCACCTACCCTGGTGCGGACACCAGGGGACGTTCAACGCTTGGGCCGGCTGCCCGACACCGGCGCGGGCCCCACCGGCTCGTGCGTTGGTGGAGCTCGGCTGACCGCAAGACCCCGACCTGGGAGGTCGGAGTCGGCCGACCGCCGGAGGTCGTCTCTGAACATGGGGCGGCCCACTCCTTGCGGCCTACACACCCAGTACTGGGCTTTCGCAGTGGCAAGTCAGCCTGCTGGCGGTCCCGGGCTGATGGGGGTACCCGTGGCACGGGTACCCGTCAGTAGTCCCCGAGCCCCCGTTCGAGTCGAAGAGCCGGTCGGGGGTTTGACGACGTTGCTGTGGTGCTGGAGTCGATCGTCCTGCATTTGGTCGGCAAAGCGGGTGCGCGCGAAGACCCGGTGGGTGTAGCCTTTTGAGCCCCGAGCGGGTCGGAGAGCCGGTCGGGGGTTTACCCAGCGGAGGTGGCCATCGACTCGGAGGTCGGTGACGCTTGGTCGGCGCGGATGCTTGGCGGCCAGGCCGTCCAAAGAGCCCGGGTGCGCGCGAGCGCACCCGGTAGGTGTAGCCCCCGAGCCCCCGAGCGGGTCGGAGAGCCGGTCGGGGGTTTACCCAGCGGAAGTGGCCGCCGACCCGGAGGTCGGTGACCCTTGGTCGGCGCGGACGCTTGGCGGCCATGCTGGCCAAAGAGCCCGGGTGCGCACGAGCGCACCCGGTGGGTGTAGCCCCCGAGCCCCCAAGCGGGTCGGAGAGCCGGTCGGGGGTTTACCCAGCGGAGGTGGTCGCCGACCCGGAGGTCGGTGACCCTTGGTCGGCGCGGTCGCTTGGCGGCCACGCCGGCCAAAGAGCCCGGGTGCACGCGAGCGCACCCGGTGGGTGTAGCCCCCGAGCGGGTCGGAGAGCCGGTCGGGGGTTTACCCAGCGGAGGTGGCCACCGACCCGGAGGTCGATGATGCTCGGTCGGACTCTGATCGGCCACGGCTCGTGGTACCTTAGAGTCGGGTGAGCGAACGCGCGTTTTACCTTCGTTGGTTTGAACGCCGCGCTCATGCGAGCTACTAACGGGCAATCCGAGTGGGACCTTGGCGATCCCCCTCGAGGGGGATCGTTTCCAAGCGGACGTAAGTCCCGGCGTGGGCATCTGACCCACTGTGGGCTTTCCATGAGAACCTTTCCTTACTCGATCCCGTATCGGGCTGCCGGGTCGTCCGCCGACCCGGAGCGCGGCTGGCCGCTACTCATCGATGAGCTCCGCGGGAGAGTGTGAGGTAAGGTCTCGGATGCGGGTCAGGGTGATTGGGTCGTCCGCCGACCAAACTAGAGGCCCTCTGGGAGCTCATCCTGGCCCGCCCCTCGCTCTTTTTTATGTGCTGGGGCGGCCTTCGTTCCAGTCGACTGGTCGTGGCCTTCGTAACCCTCAGCACGGTGCCGGGCCTCGGGCGCAGATCTGACGGCGGTTTTACTGCCTCCCGAGGTCGGGCGGCCCAGTGGGCCGTTTTGTACCTTTTTCGGGGCGCTTCGGCCCGTTGCGCCCGACGGAGTTTGCGGGGCTGCACGGCGCGAGGCGGCTGTCCTGTCAGGGCAATTAACGCTTGGTGGGAATTAAATGGGTTGCGGCGCTTTTACCGGAGTGGTGGCCGAGGCGGCAGGCGGACAGTCGGCGACCGCGTCGGTTCGCGCGAGGAGGCGTCGATTGGGCGCGAAGTGGCGCTGGCTCCCGCTCATTGCCTATAAAAACAGAGCGAGGGGAGAGCGAGGAGGGGACAGCCACTTGCGCCTCTCGCCAAAGAAGAAACAAGGGAGACCGAGACCGAGACCGAGAGTGAGAGTGAGACTCCCTGCTTCCCCGCGCTTCGCCTCGGTTCCAGGTCCGCTTCAGAGATGTCGTGGGTTCCGCACTCGTCCGCGGCCGACCGCTTCATCGGCTTGGAGAGGAAGGGGTTCCTTCCTTCCCGAGACGAGTCTGGATGGCGGGTGCCATCGGTGGGGACCGCAACTCCCGCGTTGGGCGACGGGGAGATCCTCACGTTTGCCTCCTTCTACGAGCGTGGCTTCGGCCTCCCCCTCCACCCGTTTGTCCACGGGTTGCTACACTTCTACCGCGGGGAAGTGCACCATCTGAACCCGAACGGGGTCCTCCACATCGCGGTCTTCATCACGCTGTGCGAGGCCTTCTTGGGGATCGAACCCCACTAGGGGCTCTGGCGGCACTTCTTCTTCGCGCGGCGACCGTTGGATGCGGGCGGTCAGTTTGGCAGCCTGGCCATCCAACTGCGCCCCGGCCGCAGGCCGTTCTATATTAACGTGAGGCTGCCGACGTCGAACCGGGGGTGGCATGGCGAGTGGTTTTATGTCCGGAACCTTGGCAACAGTGCCCCGGTTGTCACCGGCAGGCTGCCAGAGCCGGGCCCCCACTGGAATTGGGGCCCCAACTCGAAGAACAAGAAGAAGGTGGAGGTGGTCCTCGAGCGGTTTGCCGGTCTGAGGGCGCGGGGCATGACGGGCGACGTGGTCGTCCGCACGTTCATGGAGAGGCGCGTCCAACCCTTTAGGGATCGGTTGTGCCCCATGTTTGGATAAGCCGGAGTGTCTGACCCCATGAGGTCGTCCCCGGTGGAGCTCCCGGGGTTGGAGGTCCTTGCGAGCGTGATCGCGGTCATCGGCGCGGACGACACCGAAGCGGTGGGCAAGGTGCCCGCGCCGTTCTTCTGCGCAAAACCCACCGAACCTGGTACGTCGAGTGGCTCCTTCTTTCTAGCTCTTCCTTCCTTCGCTTACCCGGGTGTGCTTTCGCAGGGGCTCGGCGGCATGATCTCCCGGGCTCCGCTGCCGGGAGAGAGGGAGGCAAGAGCGGCGGCGCACGTCATCGCGGAGCGGCACGACGCTGCCCTCCAGGCGCGGAGGGCGGAGAAGGAGGCCGCGAAGGCGCAGAAGAAGGAGCGTGCGGACCGGGCCGCGCGGGGCGAGGAGGTCTCGGACGAGACCTAGAGTGACAGCGACGAGGAGTCGTCATCGAGCGAGGGAGGCCCGAGTGCCGGAGGCGACTTGGGCGGCACTGATGCGGGCTCCGACCACGGGGTCGGTGCTCGCGATCTTGAAGAAGACGCCGCGGGCGCGGGGTACGTTTTGAGGAGGAGATCCCGCACGCCCCCTCGCAGGGGTCCAGCGAAAAGGGCGCGACTGGCGCTTCTCACCTGCTCGTCGCGGTAAGTGCCATGTGCCTTCTCCAACCAGTCCTTTTGTCGGGGCTTCTTCTGTGCAATTCCTGACCGACTGTCGCGTGCATGGGTCACTCCAGCGTAGGGAGGGCGCTGAGCCTCACCTCGGGAGCGAGGAGTCGCACACCCGCGCCCCCGTCAGCCGGGTCCGCGGCGGCGGTCGTCGGGAGTGAGGGTCCCGCAGGTGCGGCTCCCATGACGGAGCCTGCCGGAGAAGTGGTGCCGCCGGCGGGGGGGGGGGTGTGGGGCGCCGGGGCCGTTGCCGGCCGCAACACCGGTAGGAGAGACCCTGCCAGGTCCGACCCCCCTGAGACGCCGGTTGGGGAAGTCGGTGAAGCCCTGCCGTCCCCGCCGGCGGGGCAACCGCCTGCTGGGGCAATTTGGGTGCCGCAGGCGGACCCGCAGCCGGCCGCCGCGGACGTTCCGGTAGGGCAGGACGCCGGATCGCCAACCATGTCTCGCCGCTGGACATCCTCCACCGGGGAGAAGGAGATGATTAGTTTTCCTTTGTTTTTTATTTTCGCAGTACGTGTAACGAACATAATCGTTGTGAAAAGAACCCGGCCCGTCGGGTTGCTCTATGTTTCATCTTGCCTATCCCACGTTTTCTTTTATGCGATGGATGATCCTGCGACCGTAGCGACAGGACCCGTGGGGGTGCCCTGAGAGCGTGGGTGCTGTGCCGATCCCATCTGAAGAGAACGCGGTGTAACAAGCGACTTAGAGCGCTGGCTTCGCAGAGGAGAGGCGTTTTCGATTGGTGTCGAACTTCCTAGCTTGGAAGGCATCCTTCACGAAGTGCCCCGTTTGGTCGGTTGGGTTGCTGGCCTAAGTCGAAACGTTCTGACCAACGCTGGTTTCCTTCGCTCGGATGATTCCTTTCTTCCACAAGGTGCCAGTTCGGAGCCGTAGCCACGGGGGCGTAGGCCGCAGCATTTGGGTCGAGGGAACCACCGCAAGGAGGTTTAGCGTGGTCGGTCAAGTCATGACCTAGGTCAGCGACGTGAAAAGTCACTTCGGAGTCGTGGCCACAGGGGCGTGGACCGCGCCGAAGCGTTTGAATCGGTCGAGCCGCCGCCCAAGTCGAAAAGTCCCGACCGGCGTTGCCTCTTGCTTGGGCAGCTCTCTTCTTTCGCGGAGTGCTACTTCGAAGCCGTAGCCACAGGGGCGTGGGCAGTAGCACTCGGGTCGAAGGGTCTGCTAGGGGGAGGTCCGCGCGGTCGGTCGTATCGACCTAGGCCACCGACCCATAGGGTCGTGAGCAGCCCCCGAGCGGTGCGCGGGGACTGAAGGTGCAGTCGCCGGGCACCGCTTGAGCCTAGGGAAGGCGCACGGGAAAAAACGAAAGGAGAGAGGTTTCGTGATGAGGCTAGATTAACTCGCCTGGGAGGCCGTGTCGAGGTTGGAACCGGTGCCGCACACCTCGTTTTCCCTCTTTTCGCGCTTCGTGTCATCAATGGCCGCGCGGTTCGTCTTCCGCGCCTGGGGTTATAAAAGGAGGTGCGCCGGTGCTCTTCGTCAGCTCCACCAGGACTCAAGGTAGTCAGCCTTACCTCGTACGCCATGGCGGATCGCTACCACGAGCTCCGCGAGGGGATGAGCGAGGAGGAGGCCTAGCTGCAGGTGGTGGCGGAGGTCGAGGCCGAGGCCGTGGCCGGGGACGCGAGTAGCGTCGATGCCCTCATCGCGGGGATTCCTCGCCTCTGGGAGGCGAGGGCACTGCTGATCCAGGCACTGACGGAGCGGCGTCATGTCTCGTTCGGGTGGCTGGGCGCATACCTGGAAGCTTACCGTCGTGAGTGACGGGAGTTCCCGACGGTGGCGAGCGGCTTCCGCCCGTGGGGCCGACGCCCTCTTTGTAGATAAATAAAGATTGCGCTCTTTGCCTTCCAGTTCACTTCTCTCGTCCTCTTTTCCTCCCCCCCTCTTTTTTGTGCTCTTGCGTGCCTTGACGATCGTGGCTCCTCAGGGACCGCAACGGGTCGAGCGTGAAGTGAGCTTGCACAGAGGGAGGGGTCGTCCCGACCAACCTGTTAGCCACTTTTAGCATACGTAGCGGCCGCGATCCACGGGATACTGTTTTCGGGACCCCTGCCCTCGGGGCGGGGGTCACAGCGTCCGAGGTCAGAAGGAAAAGAGAGAGAGAGAGAGAGAGAGAGAGAGAGCAGCGCGAAAAAGGAGAGGCCGGCCGGCCGGACGTCCGACCGCCGTAATTTCTTGTTTTCAAGTATACTTCGGGGCGGTACAGGGAGGAGAGAAGCCTTTAGGGATAGAACTTTCTCAACTTCTCTATGTTCCACGTGTTCGCAATAAGGTTGCCTTCGGCATCCTTAAGCCGAAAGGTGCCGGGGCGGAGAACCTCTGCGACAGTGAAAGGGCCCTCCCAAGGCGGGGAGAGCTTGTGTCTGTCCTTCGAGGACTGGACTTGGCGCAGCACCAGGTCGCCGACCTCAAATGCTCGGCCGCGAACCAGTCGGCTATGGTACCGCCGGAGTGTCTGCTGATACATGGCCGACCGGAGAACCGTGACATCCCGTGCTTCATCGAGTTGGTCGAGGTCGTCCTGTCGCGCCTCCGACCCCCGAGTGCTGTCGTAATTTTGCACTCTTGGGGCGCCGTATTCGAGATCGGTTGGGAGGACAGCCTCCGCCCCGAACACCAGGAAGAAAGGCGTAAACCCGGTTGACCGTGTTGGCGTAGTTCGTAGGCTCCAGAGCACGGGGGGCAGCTCAGCGGCCCATCGTCCCGCGAACTTCTTCAGTCGACTGAAGATTCGCGGCCTGAGCCCCTGGAGGATCATGCCGTTGGCTCGCTTGGCTTGACCGTTGGCGCGGGGGTGCGCAATCGCTGCCCAATCGACCCGGATGTTGAAGTCATCGCAGAACTCGAGGAACTCCTTCCCCGTGAACTGCGTCCCGTTGTCGGTGATGATGGAATTCGGGACCCCGAAGCGGTAGACGATGTCGCGGAAGAAGCTAGCTGCCTGTGCGTATGTGATGGTCGCCATTGGCTTTGCTTCTATCCACTTGGTGAACTTGTCTACCGCGACGAGCAGGTGGGTAAAGCCCCCGGGCGCCTTCCTGAAGGGTCCGACCAGGTCGAGCCCCCAGACCGCGAAGGGCCACGTGATGGGGATCGTCTGCAGGACTTGCGCTGGGAGGTGTGTTTTCCTAGCGAAGAATTGGCATCCTTCGCAAGCGCGCACAATCTGCGTGGCGTCGGCCACGGCGGTCGGCCAGTAGAAGCCTTGCCGGAAGGCTTTTCCTACTATCGACTGCGGTGCGGCATGATGCCCGCAGACCCCGCCGTGGATGTCGAGCAGAAGCTGCTTCCCTTGGTCGAGCGGGATGCACTTTTGGAGGATCCCGGAGGGGCTCCTCTTGTAGAGAGCTTTGTCGACCAGGACGAAGGATTTGGCTCGGCGTGCGAGGCGTCGAGCCTCGGTGGACTCGACGGGGAGTGTTCCATCGGTCAGCCGGTCGATGAAAGGCTGCCTCCAGTCGGACTCGACGTTTAGAACGCTAGAGTCCGACCCAGGCGGGTGTTCGTCCGACCAAGAGTTGGTCGGAGCACCCGCTTTCAGGGGGACGGCTGCATTCTCAACGACGGGATCGAACCGAATGGACGGTTTGTGGAGGTCGGAGACAAAGACATAGGGAGGGACCGGTCCTTTGCTGGAGGCGAGGTTGGTGAGGGAGTCGGCCTCACCATTGTAGCGTCGGTAGCTGTGGTGGAGCTCGAATCCCTTGAACCTTTCCTCGAGCTTGTGGACCTCCATGCAGTAGGCCGCCATGCGGGGGTCGCGAGGCTCGGTGGCCTTCATAACCCGGAGGTGAAGTCAGGAATGCCTTCAGTCGACTGAGGGCTTCCTGAGCTTCTTGGGTCCAGCAGAAGTGATTGGACTTCTTCATCAGCTTATAGAGTGGCATCCCGCGTTCGCCGAGGCGGGACACAAAGCGGCTCAGAGCCGCAAGACACCCCATCAGCCTCTGGACTCCTTTCAGGTCGTTGATTGGCCCCATTCTCATGATGGCGGAGATCTTGTCGCGGTTGGCTTCGATGCCGCGCTCGGAGACGATGAAGCCGAGCAGTTTTCCTTTGGGGACCCCGAAAACGCACTTTTTGGGGTTGAGCTTTACGCGAAACCGCCTAAGGTTCGCGAAAGTCTCCTTCAGGTCGGTGACGAGGTCGTCCGCCCTCCTGGTCTTGACGACAATGTTGTCAACGTAGGCTTCGATGTTACGGCCTATTTGGTCTGAAAAACACGCTTGCATACATCGCTGGTATGTCACGCCCGCGTTCTTCAGACCAAAGGGCATCGTGACGTAACAATACGAGCCGTACGGGGTGATGAAGGAGGTCATGAGCTGGTCGGACTCCTTCATCACAATCTGGTGATAGCCGGAGTAGGCATCCAGAAAAGAAAGGGACTCACACCCGGCGGTGGAGTCCACAACTTGGTCGATGCGAGGCAATGGGAACGGGTCTTTCGGACAGGCCTTGTTGAGGCTTGTGTAGTCAACACACATTCTCCATTACCCTAACTTTTTCTTTACAAGAACGGGATTGGCCAGCCATTCGGGGTGGCGCACTTCCCTTACAAAGCCAGCGGCCAAAAGTTTGGCGATCTCTTCCCCAATAGCCCGGCGCTTCTCTTCGTCGAAGCGGCATAGGCACTGGGCGACCGGTCTGGAGCCCGGTCGAATGTTGAGGGAGTGCTCGGCGACCTCCTTTGGAACTCCCAGCATGTCCGAGGGTCTCCACGCGAAGACGTCTCGGTTTGCCCTGAGGAAGTCGACGAGCGCGCTTTCCTATTTGGCTGGGAGGGCAGCCCCGATCCGCACCATCTTGGCGGGGTCCTCAGGATCGACCGCGACCTCTTTCCAATCCTCCGCGGACGTGAAGGAGCTTAGCCCCGACTTGCTGGAGTCGGGGGCGGACTCGGTGGCCTTCTCCTGAAGACGAGCGAGCTCGGCGAAAGCGACGACCGCCGAGACAAGCTCACAACTGCTCCGCTCGCAGCTGTAAGCGAGCTGGAAGGACGCGGCCACGGTGATGACGCCCCGTGGCCCCGGCATCTTCAGCTTGAGGTAGGTGTAGTTGGGGACCGCCATGAACTTCGCGTAACACGGCCTTCCCAAGATGGCGTGGTAAGAGCCGGGGAAATCCACAACCTCGAAAGTGAGGTTCTCGGTGCGGAAGTTGCCCGGGTTCCCAAAAGTAACGGGCAGGTCGACCTGCCCAAGCGGATGGGCCTGCTGGCCCGGAACGACGCCGTGGAAGGGCGCCTTGCTCGGCCTAAGGGCGGAGCGAGGGACCCCCAGGGCGTCCAAGGTCTCGACATACATGATGTTGAGACCACTGCCGCCGTCCATGAGCACCTTGGTCAGGCGCTTCGTCCCTACGATGGGGTTGACGACGAGCGGATAGCATCCCAGGTGCGGGACGTGGTCGGGGTGGTCGGTCCGGTCGAAGGCGATCGGGCACTTCGACCACCTCAGGTAGCTAGGGACGGCAGGAGTCGCCGTGTGGACCTCTCGGTGGGCGAGCTTCAGCCAGCGTTTGTCGGTGTAGCACTCTGCCCCATCGAAGATCATGAGGCAGCCGTCAAGTTGCGGAAACTCGTTGGTCGTCTCATCGCCCTTCGCCCTTACGTCGGGCGCTGAGTCGTGCTTCTTCCCCTTACCCCGTGATGTCGTGGGGTTCCCAGAGAGGAACTGCTTTAGGACTTCGCAGTCCCGATACTTGTGTTTGACGGGATAGTCATGGTTTGGGCACAGACTATCCATCAATTTTTCGAAGCGGTCGGGTGTCTGCCGGGCCTGCTGCTTGGCAGGTCGGTCGGCAGCGGCGACCATACGACCTTCGCGGCCTTGCTTCCCCTTCCGCTTCTTTTTGTCGGAACGGTCGGAAGGGGCGCCAGCCTCGGAGCCGGACGTTTTGCGGGCAATCTTCCTTTCGAAGATGGCCCCCACGGCCTCTTCGCCGGAGGCGTGGTTGGTGGCAATGTCGAGGAGCTCCTTGGTGGTCCGGGGCTTAGCGCAGCCCAACTTGTGGACCAGAGCTTCGCACATGGTGCCGTAGATGAACGCCCCTACGACGTCGGCGTCACGGATGTCGGGGAGCTCATTGCACTGCTGGGAGAAGCGGCGGATGTAGTCCCGGAGGGTCTCGCCTGGTTGCTGCTTGCAGCTCTTCAAGTCCCAGGAGTTGCCAGGGCGCTTGTAGGTGCCCTGGAAGTTCCCGACGAAAAGGTTCATCAGGTCGGCCCAGCTGCCGATGGTGTCCGCAGGCAGGTACTCGAGCCAGGCTCGAGCAGAGTCCGCGAGATAGATGGGTAGATACTGGATGACAAAGAGTCATCCGTCGCTCCCCCCGCCCGGCAGGCGATCCGGTAGTCTTCCAGCCAGACACTGGGGTTGGTGGCCCCTGTGTACTTGGCTATGTTGGTCGGGGCCCGGAACCTGGCCGGGAAACCGGCGTTGCAGATGGCACGCGTGAACGCCCGCAGCCCGGGGCCATCGGGACCCTGGTCGCGGTGCTCGCGTGGTCCGCTGTCAGCGACCTGCGAGGGTGCCGCTGCGTCGGTAGCTCTCCTTCGCGCCTTGAGGGTGGCGCGAAGGTCATAGTTGTCCCCCAGGCGGTGGCGCACCGGGGTGCGCGATGCCTGAGGGAGCTCGTGGAGTGGGGCCGTCTTGGCTGGGCTCTGCCGACCCTGTGAGGGGGAGCGGCCCAGGCGGCCCGAAGTGGCGCCCGATCGTCGGGAGCCGGAACCTTGGGCGTGTTGAACGACAGCACGCTCTACCAGCCCCCGAAGGTTCTGGTAGGTAGCCTTGGCTCCGTCGGCTCGAGCGATCCGCTGGCGGCATATGCCGCGGCAATGTTCTGGTTGGCGTGAGGGAAGAACGAAAGATCGTTCGTCTCCTCAGCCAACTGTTGATGTACCTGACGCGCGCGGACGCGCGCGCCAGAGACAGGTGGCGGGTCGGGTTGACGTCGCTCCAGTTCGGCCTGGAGCTTGTCAAGCTCGGCCCTTCGGGCCTCCAGCTCCTCGCGCTGCTGCTGGAGGTCGGCAATGCGACGTCGGTGCTGCGCGTCGTCTTCCCGCCGGGACTCCTCCCGCCGCGCTTCGTCGCGCGGGAGGAGAGTTTCGGGGGTCGCGGGGGTGGACGATGGCTCCGCCGCGCCCGCCATGTTGCACTCACGGGAGTGCGTCCTGCCCGGGGGATGCTCCCTATCGGAGTTGGAACCATGGCTGGAGGTGTCCCCCAACAAGTCGTGGAGGGAAGCCGGCGCGTAGCCGGCCATGGCCACGAGCCGAGAGCCCGTGGAGGGCGGGGCCGTCGTCCGCCGCAGATCGCACGTGGCGTCGCGGGGGGCGACGCTGGTGCGTGATGAGCCCGCCTGGGCGGCCCGTGCGGGGGCCTCGAGGCGGAGATTGCCAAGAACGTCGGCGACCGCGTCCAGGTTCGTGGACGGTGCCCGGTCTCGGAGGGCAGCGGGAGCGAGGATAAGCTCTCCAGCCGCAGTGACGACGAAATCGAGGGCGTCGAAGCGAATCCAGCCCCTCGACATCGGCGAATTATTACAGGAGAAAAAAGCCATCGGGGAAGAGAATGGGAATCCAAAGACGAGGATGACGGCGATGACGCGCGAAGCCCCCTACCTGGCGCGCCAACTGTCAGTGTTTCGTGCACCGGCAATACGAATTTGTTGGTAGTGGGGGTCACGCGCTCCCTCTCCCCGAATGGTCGGCTCAAGAAGCTGGAAAAGTATACTGGTTCGGGCTGAACGTCCCTACTCCAGTCCGCTCGGTGGGGGTGTATTGATTTCGTGGGACGAACGGGATTACAGGCGAGGCAAGGGTTCGGTCGGCCGATCCCCTTGCAGTTGGATGTCTATTGTCCGGAAACCTTCCTCTCTCCTTTCCTCGGACCCTACCTCTCCTTATATAGACGGAGGTAGCAGGTTACACGGAAGTTTGGAGAAAGAAAGGGAGGGGATGCTCCACGCCTTGGAGTCTGGTCTTTGTCTTGTCCAACCGACCTCTGCCCGCCCTGGGCAGGGTTGGTGGTCCTGCGGTGAGTGGTCTTCTGCTGGGCCGTCAGGATGACGTACTGTTCTGCGCACCAGTCAGTGGTTTTAATGGTGACCGACTTTGGCTTGGCCTCGGGAGGGGGCGTCCCCCTCTGCGGCGTGTCAGTAGACGGGATAGGGGATTGACTTCTTCGACGGCACTTCTGACAGTCTTCGGGAAGGAACCACCTACCCTGGTGCGGACACCAGGGGACGTTCAACGCTCGGGCTGGCTGCCCGACACCGGCGCGGGCCCCACCGGCTCGTGCGTTGGTGGAGCTCGGCTGACCGCAAGACCCCGACCTGGGAGGTCGGAGCCGGCCGACCGCCGGAGGTTGTCTCTGAACATGGGGCGGCCCACTCCTTGCGGCCTACACACCCAGTACTGGGCTTTCGCAGTGGCAAGTCAGCCCGCTGGCGGTCCCGGGCTGATGGGGGTACCCGTGGCACGGGTACCCGTCAAGATAACAACCGCATTGAATTGTTTCAACACACAAATTAACTTAACAATACGTCATCCCATAAACCCCATTGGTACATACTACATAACATGCTAAACAACAATTCTTACTAGAGACAAACGATTTTAGTCAAAAGACTACTTACTTTGTTTGTAGTATTTTAGTTTTAAAACTCATCCCAAATTCATAAGGAAGCTTGACTCTCAAAATTGCAATGAGACAAACCCAAACTTGGTCATGCAAAAGGAATTCTCCAAAAGACTTTTCAATCTCAAAGACTCCCACAGGAGGGAACCAAGCGATCAAATAAACCCTCGCGGACAAAGGCACAAAACATAAATCGACACAACTTAACTTTTTGCACACGCTTCAATAACTTCTTTTAAACTCAGAGTAAGACACACAAGAACCAACACTATACTTTTCTTTGCAAGGCAACCAACAAAACCGGTGTCAAAGCCAAAAGGCGACTAAAAAGGCGCAACACTAAATTCCTCTTCTTCGTCTTCAACCAAGGAAGACAAAACCAAGAAACACCGAAGGGACACTCCACGAAGAAAGCCAATTCCAAACACTTTTCATTTGATTTCAATCAACTAAAACCAAGAAAACCAGCCGAAACCGACCCTTAGAACGGTAAAGAGCATACGAAGGAATCCACCATCAAACTCTTCTATTTGTCTCCAGCCAACTACCCGATCTACGATAGAAAAGGTAAGCACTCTTTCCCCACAATGGATCATAGTTCTTCGGTGGCGGCGCTAACCGGCCACACCGTCAAACCACACCCTTACCATGAACAAAAAGAGGTGACCGAAACCCTTCGGCAGCACAACCCCACTTTAACACAACCACAAGAACAATTCAATCATTTATCTCATAGACATAGCAACATGCATTATCAAATGAAGCATTCAACATCAAAGCTTAAATACAACATTTAAGCGTAAAGAAACGATACCCATACCCTTTCCTACTGTGCATCCAGTGTGTGTCAAATTTTAGATTAGTTATACCACTTTTGCAAGTTTTAATGTTGCTATCCTATGACAAAATTTTAGTTAAAACCTAAGCCATGTTTCTAAGTTATCCCACATCACATTTTAGTTGTAACCTAAGGTATGACACTAAAAATACACATTCCAAGGACCTACAGCCCGCTCTGATACCAACTGTAACACCCCGGCATTTAATATTCCCGAATGCTACCAAACATAGGCTAAACAACACCTAAATACCACTAATAAAGACAAATTACAGCAAAGGAGCAAATGCTAAAACCGAAAATTTCGGCAGCATCTCCTTTGTTTTAACATGATTTGAGATAATAGCAATAACAGGCAAGTAACATAATATCATAAGATATCCAAAGAAGCAAAGTAAATGGATATGGCAACAACATAAGGCAATATTATCAAGTTCAACCACTCCATAAACTATAACGAAGCATATACGGGACCCGACCACTCAATTTAATCCATACACCAAGATTCATGGCACTATTATTAAGATCATGACTTAAAATTTCGTAAATGTGACTGGAACTACGTGAAGATGTGTAGCTAATGCCCTTTCCCACATGCCGGCGTCATGGTACCTAAAAAACAACATAAACACAAGCGTGAGTTCATCACTCAGCAAGTATATTGCAATGGTACAAAAGAAACAATTTCATGGCTACAACAACTCACATCATGTCTATCATCTCATTCATGATCACATATCATTTTCATCATCATTATGTATGCAATGCGATGCGATGCTCATGTCTCCTTGGAAACTCATACCGGTATGGTTGAGTACACACCCGTCGGTGTGCATCCTCTCCCCCCTTCCATCCGGTTCGCGCGATCTCCTTCCTCGCTCCAATTCCGCCGGATCTCCTCGTCGCGGAGCTCTCCAACGGATGGATCTTCGAGGTGTTGAGGTGGAGAACTCCCCTAGGGGCAGCAAGGGAGGTGGAGAGGTGGTGGCGCAATGGGGAGCAAGGGGGTGGCGCAAGCAAGGGAGAGGGGGTGGTGGAGGTGGCGGCTAGGGCATAGGGGGGCGCAACCAGCAGGGGTGGCGGTGCAATAGGAGCTGGGGAAGGTTCCCAACCTGGTCTCCTACTCCCAAAAGGACTCAAACTCTTCCCCACCAAGGCCCACGACCCTTTCCCCTAGGCCCAATGTCCCCCGGAAGGCCCAAAACACAAATTAACCTCATAACGTATGGTTTCAACCTCCAATTTCATATTTCATAAAGTTTTTGACCTCAACATTCACATTAAATAATGTTACGATACTCCGTGGTGTCACAGAAAGCCAGTGGCAGTAGCGCACAAGGCCGGCGCGGTGGCGACCGGAGGGAGCAGGCTAAGCCGCGAGCCTTTCGGCGCCCATTGTCGGCCAGCGTGGTGCTGGCAATGGCGAGGCAGGGAGGAGCCGATGAGACGGGACGGCGGGACCGTGAGGGCGGCAGATCGTAGCGGCCGGAGGCGATGCAGGCGGCGGTGTCAGCGAGCGGCAGCCGGCTGGAGCCAGGACCGGCGGCGGCAACGGGATGGGAGAGCTGAACCGAGAGGGAGAGACGAGGAAAAAGAGGAGATGGGAAAAGGAGTTAAAAGTCCAACCAGTTGGAGAGGGAGAGAAGGGAAAAAGAAAATAAAAAGGGAAAAATAATAAGAAAATAAAATAGAAAGAAGAGAAAAGAAAAGAGAAAAACAAAAAATATATTTAATCTGTCAAATCATTCCAAATCTATGAATCTTAACTCTGCAAAACTCCCAAAATCAGCATTGATAATTAATTAAAATTGTAAACGTGAAGTTTAACCGATTAATCAATTTAATCAAGCGCAACCGTATAAAATCGAAGGAAACTTTAAAAATCGTAAAATAAAATCTATAAATCCTAAAATCATATGTTAAACACATTGGGCACTTTAAAACAGATAAAAACTTATTGCCACTAAATATGGCATCTTTGTAGTTTCAGGAAATAGCCTAAATCGAACCCTAACTCTGCAATCGGGTGACGACGATATTTTCAAGCAAAATCCAGGCAAGTTTTCCATGTTCTAAAATGATTTCATAAAAGTTTATGAAAATTTACTGACGCATGGAAAAATCTATTTAATTAAAACTGAATTCGATTGTGGGTAAACTGCGAGTGCAGTTGAAATTGTGATGGTTGACTCAACCGACGGGGAGTCGGGGTGAGTTGATAATTGGTGGGTAGAGGGTGCCAGGGAATGAGGTATGCCGGTGGGGCCCTCTACATAGGGTTATAATATAAGGCCGAAACAACTTCACTCGGTCAATGAACCTTATTAAATCGTGTCAACCATAGTGTGTGGAAAGCAACCAGAATAGGTTGTCCTATAATGGTGTCTGATCTCCACAATGGGTAAGCATAATTGTGTTAATCTGGGATTGCCGGATTCCCGGAGAAAGACATGGGATAACCGGTGATGGTATCCGGGGGTCAGATCTCAATCTAAATTGAGTGACCAGGGCGCTATATTTAAAAGCCGTGGGTGAGTTTACTCCGATTTTGAGATGGAGTTACAACTGGCTACCCCAATGTCTTTGTACCACTGATTCGCGTTGTAGCACAACGGGTAGTGGTCAGGGAAAATGAATACGTCCGATTTTGTGACGAAGTACAACTAGAAGGGGCCAGGGTTGGAGATCTTGCACCAAAGTAGCGATAAATGTTCTGGGTTCTTGACTTCGGTCGAGTTTGCTATGGGTAAAGTGATACAAAACCTGCATAGGGTATAAAATCATGAATTCATGTCTGTGTCCTAGACTGGAGGCTACGGAGCCTTGTATTCGAGTGCTAGTAGAAGTTTTGTAAATAATAATGACCAAGATCTTCTTAATAACACCTATTTTGAAAAAAATGATTTGAAATGTGATTTGAGGAATGGAACTAGAGAGTTCCGGTTGATAAAATTTGCTTCAATAAAATCTTTTGAAATTAGTTTTGTTGGATAAAAAATCGTTGAGGATGGAATTGGTAAGGGTTCCGGATGATAAAAGTCATTAAAGTATGTTGTTACTAATGCTTGCTGAGTACATTATGTACTCACTCGTCTATAAATCTCTCTCTGCTTAGATTCTGACTGCTATGGAAATTCCGACGAGGACTAGAGGGAGGACTATACTCAGTACCAGGGTGATGCTGAGGCAGAGGCGCTACTGAGGAATGGGTGGAGTAGAGGCCCTTATATCATAGGCCCTCGCTCCCTAGGTTAATAAATAGAATAAATGTGCTCCTGAACTTCTGTTGTAAATTATGTAATATGACATGTGGAGACTGTAAGCTGGTACTACGTGTATGGATGTAATTAAGGTATCTTTAAAGTCTCTAATTAATGTTCTTTTGCAACACTCTGAAAAAGTGGAGTTTTATGTTGTGCGTCTTTTGGTCGCAATTTTTTTGCTTTGACACCCGGTTTTGTTGATTATTGTGGATTGTCTTGGGGAGGAAACTTACGTGGTTGTTGTTCTCCCTATTTAAGAAAAGTGTTGGAGTTTCTCCTTGTGCAGACTTTAAGATTGGGGGAAGCTAAGTTTGAATCTCTATCGGAAAAGATTTAGTTGAACATTTGGTTTTCCCTGGTGCATCCTTCTTCCTTCTTGGAAGTTGTAGATCTTGAGATTTCTTTAGGAGTTTTGGCTATCAGAGTTGGAAATTTGAGAGATGAGCTCTCCTACATGTCTGTTGGAGTTTTGTTTTTCTTCCTTGCCTGGAAAGGAGAAATTGTTTATTGGTGATCATTCTTGTTCTTGAGCTGTGGTTTATGGAATGATGTGTTTATAAGTTAAATTGTGAGTTGAATCAATTCAATGTGATTATTATCTCTCGCTGGAGAATAAATAGACGCTTTGCTTTAAAAGTGCTTATGATCCTCGTTAATGTTAAAAGTTTAAACCCTGATGCATAGTTAGAACATTAAGATGATGTAAATTACTGATACTGTTAAAGAAACCTTACCGGTTGTTTAAAGATGTTCTAATCTAACGGGTTAATAGAGAAATTTAATCGTGTTGGCTAGTGGCTTTAACTTGGAAGTTAATTAGAGTTGCTATTCATGTTGTTGCAAAATATTAGCATGATTGGTGGTACGCAGTCGTGTTCCTAAAATGCTAGTATCGAGGCCAATTGGAAAGTTATAGGTTTTGTTGTTTGATAATATTGTAAGAGCTTCGTGAAGGTCTAACTTATTAAATTTAATTTAATAGTTGGAGTATGTTGTGTAGTGACAATTTTGTTGTAACCTATGTATAGGGTAGCTAAAAGCAATGTTGTTGACTGATGATTATGCAAATTATTGATATTGATGACTTAGTAGTGGTGGTAATTGCTTAGATTAATTGTTGAAAATCCTTGTTAAAATGGAGGTTACTGTAACATGTTGTGATGGAGTGGACCATGGATAATTAACATGATGTAGAATTTTATTCTTAATGAATGTATGTCTTAGAATCATAGTTACGAGCTTTGCCTTGTAGAGATAATATTTACATGTTGAAGTCATTTATTGATTGAGCAAGTTCCCATTGTCAAGATGTTGGCGTATGGATGGTATAAAAAAAATTTATAGGTTGATCATGCTTAAGTATCTGTTGAAGTACTATGTTTGAAATAGAGAATACATTGTTATATGATGTGCTGGTCTGTGGGGATCATTATGAGGTAGTATTGGTTAGTTGTCTTTTGATAATCGTCATGAACTTTATTCATGAGTGTTGGGAAAGGTAAGTAGAGGAAGATTGGTTCTGTAGCTTTTGGTTGATTTATGATGGGCTTCTCGATGAGTAAATAGTGAATATTGAATGCTTAAATGCTAAGGATAGTGGAATACTAGATATGGTGGGTTTCATGCTGAGCTTGTGTCTAAAACCTTTTGGTCTGGTTTGGTTGTTTGCTATCTTGGTTAAATATTTTCGGTCGAGGTGTTCTTTATGTTGTGTTTCAGAGTTTCCCTAAAACTCGTGGAGATTGGTGCCCATCTTTGGTTTTGGCTAATTTGTTCAGTTTATGCTATGAGTATGGTTTTACACCCAAAAGTCTTTGAGTGGATCGCGCTCCTTCGTGTTCGCACTGAATCATCTTTGAGTAAATTTTAAAGGAAGTAGAAGGTCTTAGTGGGTTGTGTTGGAGATTCTTGAGATTCAATTTGTAACTCCATTTGGCTAGAGTTGGAGTTATTTGAAAATGTGTGTGGTGTTTGAAAATGCTTCACAAGGTGGATTTTATGAATGGTTCATAAGTGATTTTGTTAGTTAAGTGTTCCCTTTTGAAATGAATTTCTCTTTCTCTTTGAGAAAAAAATTGCGGTGGTTGTGTGTGCAGATGTTTGACTTTGGAGTTGATGTTCTGTTCCAAAATGTTGATTTTGGTTACAATGCGAGGTTTTGCAAGGTTAGTTTTAAATGGATGGTGGGTTTTGACACGACGTGGCGTTTTGCTGATAACGATGTTGCCGTCATAGTCATATGATTTAGCGCAATCATCGATGTTTTTGGTGTTCATTCATGTGATACCGAGGAAGAAGTCTTTTGGTGAATGACTATTCGGTATTGTTGTTACATGATGAATGAATGTGAAAAGGAAGCATGACATCGTTTATAGATGTTTAATGATAAAAGAGTCGATGAGCCAGGACGGTGAGAAAGTCATATATGGATATATGACTAATCCGGAGTGCTCTTGAAAAAGTTTGCATTCATGTCATGAATCGAGGTGTCCATTTCTTTTAGTATGAAAAGAAACAATGAAGAATTTCTGGTATGTTGGTTATGGTGTAGGAGATTTGCGTTTTCTTTGCGTCTTGGCATAGGAAATTAAAATGAATACTCTTTGGTTGTTGCCGAATTCTTTCCAAAGTGGCTTTTAGCGCTTTGGGGGTTCGAGTTGTTGTATGTGGGTCAATTTGGGTTCATGGTTTATGGTTGAGCCTACTCAATGATTGTACCCTATGTTCTGATCCTTTGGGTGGAAGATTGTGAGGGCGAGACCTTCTAAGAAAGAGCAATCTAGTGTGGGGTGGCAAAGACCTAGGATATTAGGCGTTGCAAGTGGTTGATCATAACTAGTTTGGAAGTGAAGAGTAAAGGAAGGTTGGGTTTGGCCCAATTCAAACTTTCCTAGAGAGTTGTCTTGTTAATGCATCCCTCGGTAGGGTTGATTAAATTATTAGAAGACCACTTGGTGGTTGCTAGTAATTGCTTCTCCTTTTTGAAGCGTATTGGATCTTTTTGTCGTTGTGCAATGAGCGAGTTGGGTCAACCGAAGTGGATTGTTCGGTTGATATTGTTTTTGCGGGTTCTATGAACCCGAGTCTTAAAGCAGGCTTTTCCTTACGGTGGTAGTGGTGGGTATTGGTCTTTTTTTTTCAAAAGATCAATCTTTTTCCAAGGTTTTTAACCCCGATGGTTAAAGCAGTTAGTAAACTTAAAGCGTTGTGTCTCTGAAGGATCATTGTTTTTTTATCCATGTGTTTTTGATGATGAGTATTTGAATATTCGAAGAGATTTGAAAAGATTTGAGTTGATTTGATTTTGGTTCAGTATTTGAAAAAGATTTGAAACCAATTTGAACCGATTTATTTTTTGGTTTCTTTATTTGAAAAAGATCTGAAACCAGTTGGTTGTATGGATTAATTTGAGTCAAGTCGTGGACTTGGGCTCGAGAGTATTTTGTATTTTTGTTCACGTGCAGGTGTTGCTCGAGGTCGAGCGTGGTCGATGGCGGGACCGAGACTAGGTTCAAGGGAGGAGGCGAGGTCGTGAGGTCGAGAGGTGTCATCTTGAGATGTTTCGGACTAAGCGGTGCACGTGAGGTCGAGATCGTTGCGTAATGCGTAGCGGCAGTGGTCGTACGTGTGTATACAATTTTAGAGTGTGTGTGTGCATATGTGTGTGCATACATGCAAGTGTGTGTGTGTGCATGCATGTGTGTGCATGCATGTGAGTGTGTGAGTATGCATGCATGTGTGTGTGCATACTAGTGTGTGTGTGCATGGTGTAGTGGTGCATGCATGTGTGTCGTGAGTTGCATGTGTCGTGTATGCATGCATGTGTGTAATCACGTCGGCGGGGAGAAGTCGCGTGGCGTGAGTTGCATCTTTGTGCGTGTGTGTGAGCAGTGCAGGATCCAATCACGAGTCAGAAGGAGGCGTGAGGCAGCCGTCGTTTGCGGCCGTGCGGTGCATGCGTTTAGTGTCGAGTATGAGACTTACTGACCAGGGCGTGGAAAGCCGGTAGGTTTGCAGTATACAAGAAGGAATCAACTGCTATGGAGCCCTTTAAATAGGGGTTCTAGGGGCTTAGAGAATCATCAATGCAAGGGCAAGAAGCAAAAGGTTCCTACAACAAAGAAAAGCTTTTGTGCTCTCTTTAGTTTGTTTAGGGTTTTCTAATCTTGTGAGATTAGAGATTTTGTTTAGGGTTTTCTAATCATCGAAGATTAGAAGAATTTTTTTTTGGGTGTCATCTTGTTGAAGATGGTTTTGGAATAAAAAAAATAAATAAGTTTATGCAATATTCTCTTATTTTTTTTTGGCTTCGATTCTTGATTAGAAGGTTTGTTAGTTTTTTGATAGAACTAGTTTTGATTTTGTTCGACTTGTCTCGCTAATTAATCTAGGGTTTGATCTCTTCATTATTATTCTTAAGCTATTTAAGGGTCTTTTATTTTGAAAGAAATAGTTGAATTTTATTAGGCATCTATTCACCCCCTCTAGTTGCCTACTCGGTCCTACAAGTGGTATCGGAGCAAGGTTCTACTAATCCATCTTAGCAGGTGATTAGTAAGCGGTGAATTATGAAATACTCAAACAAACCGCCAATCTTCGATGGCAGACTTCCCCCTTTGGCGGATCAGGATATTTGCATATCTTCAAGCTCAAGGTAGCGATTTGGCGCCAAAAGGTAAAAATTTGATCTGACTTCCTTCTAATGATGATATTGATAAAATCGAGTTTGAGAAAGATGTTGAAAACAATAATAGAGCTAGAAACATATTGCTTCAAGGACTTGCTAGAAAAGAATTCGATAAGTCATCATTTACTCCTTTGCTCATGAAATTTGGAAATCTCTTCAAGATTATCATGAGGAGCGACTCTTCTGTAAAGAAGCTAGGCAAGATCAATTTAAAAGGAATACACTAGATTTGAAATGAACTGGAGAATCTCTAGATGATTGTTTTTGCTCGCTTTAACGAGAATCTTAAACAATCTTAGAAATTTGTAGATGTAAAGTACAACGACTCTGAAAATGCTAGACATTTCCTATCATCTCTTGATCTTAAAATCGGCAAATGAAAGTATTGCTTTTAGGAAGCTCATAAGATGAGTGAAATGACTTTGGATAAACTATATTCTAGTCTCAAGACTTTTGAGATAGACATTGTTTCAGAACTTACAATGATAACTCTATGGCTCTTAATGCTAATTCTTCATATGATAATGCTACTAGTTCTTCATCATCATATTCCATTCTGCTTTGAGTGCTCTTAGTGATGAGCAGCTAGATCAAATGCCAGGAAGATACACTTGCTCTTCTTTCCAGCGTGTCAATGCAGCTTACATGAGATCAAGGGAGAAGAAGAGGCCTCCATCCCCTTTGCTACAAGCTGCGGCAAGGCGGGCACATCGTGCTAAGCATTTCAAGAACAAAGATAAGAGGAAGGAGCAAAGCAACCCCTCCAAGTCCTTAGGCCAAAGAGAGCAAGGACAAAAATAAACAGCGGACAAAGAAGATGCTCAACAAAGTCTTAGCGGCAATTGGTCGCTTAGACTTAAGCGACATTGATGATTCAATGACGATGAGAAGGAAGCAAAGCAAACAAAGGTGAGCGAGAAAGATTTCACGGTGTGCTTCATGGCGAAAGGGAACACTAGTGATTCTTGTGACAGCAGTGACACCTCAGTGACGGTGATGAGGTAATACCGTATGATGAGCTTTGTGAAGTTTTAGTCATATTGAGAAAATCTTTAAGAAAATCTTCACTCAAAATAAAAACCTAGAGAAAGATCTATCCATCTTTGGCCAGAAACTTTGATCTTAGAAATTCAAATTACGAAAAGGCATGTGATTCTTGCTTAGATCTCAAATTTGAAATTAAATCTCTAAAGAGGAACATATGATTAAACTAGAACAAGTTTATGCCAAACAATTGAAAAATGAAAAACTTGTGAAAAATGTTGGTTGCTCTCTTGATGGTTTACATGGTCAAACTTCTTGTTCTAAATGTCCCATACTAGAATTGAAGTTGCATGATCTGGATGCTAAGATTACTCAATTGGTTAATGATTTGCTTACACATGAAGTTCTTTCATGCTCAACTTGTCGCAAGCAAAAAGAAAAAGTAGATGTTTCCTGTATTAATTGTTTAACACTCTCTCGAAAAGTTGATTACTTGGAAAAATCATTAGAACGTTTCACTAAAGGAAAGAAGAACCTAAACATGATTTTGGATCAATCAAAAGTCAGCACTCATCACAAAGGTTTAGGTTTTGATCCTTATGCTCATCACAAATCATATGTTCCTACTATTATTTAAAACTCTTGAAAGTGGAAAGTTTGAAATTGTCAAAGAACACAGAAAAGCGTCTTCAAATCTGTTGGAATTTTATCTTCTACTATGATGAATGCAAATGTTATACCTTCTAAAGACAAACCATTTTGTTAAGTACAATTGCACTCATTGTGGAAAAGATGGTCATTTGATGAATTTTTGTTTTAGACTAGCCAAACAACGAGAGAAAAGGAAAATTCAAAGGCTAAGTCTAACTTTAGACAAACACGTATCATTTCGCCACATGTTAAAGCTAGTGAAAGCAAACAAAATACTGGAAATTCATTTTACTTTGCATTCACAAGCTTTTGTCTGATCCTCCTCGTCAGTGATTCAGATCTTTGGATACCTAAATCATATTTCTCTCTAACTTGTATTTGAATCCTCAGCATCTTCTGTTCATAACATGTAGGTGAGTACGAGAAGGAAGGAGAACATCACGGGTTGTTGATTCGGGATCTTTGTCAGCACATGACGAGCAACCCAAGTTAGTTCTCCTCCTAACAAAAGCATCTGAGGCAAGCTTGATCACTTTTGGAGATGCTACTCTTTGAATGGCGTCATTGCAAAATGCTTGTGAAGGTGAATGATCACTTTACTTTAAAGAATGTCTCTTTGGTGTCTAAACTGAAATTCAACCTTCTATACGTATCTCAATTGTTGGATGAAAACTTTGAAGTGAGTTTTAAACCAAATGCATGTAGAGGTACTCGATGTAAAACTTGACTCTTGAGATATCTAGACTTGGAAAAATTTTCATAGCAAATTTTAGCAATGCTTCAAGTTCACATTGTTTTGTTGCTTGAGAATCTAGAAATCTCAATTTTGGCATCGTCGGTTAGGTCACATAGGCTTTGATCTGTTATCTAGATTGAGTGGTCTAGACTTAATTCGTGGCTTGCCAAAATTAAAATCTTGCAAAGACATTGTTTGTGCTTCTGTCGACATGGTAAGATGGTTGGAGCTCCTCATGCTCCTGTCTCTCTTGTAATGACCAGCCGGTCAACTTCTTCACATGGATACAGTGGGACCATCTAAGTACAATCGTGGGAGTAAGTGGTACTTTCTAGTAATAGTTGATGATTATTCGAGATACTCTTGGGTGCATTTTACATCTTCAAAGATGAGATTTTTGGACTCTTTCATGTCTTCATTAAGAGATTGATAAATGAATTGCCTAACTCATTGAAAGCCATAGAACGAGATAATGGTACGAGAATTCAAAAATGCCTTGTTTAAATCTTTTTGTGAAACTAATGGGATTGAACATCAATTTTCTTCGCCATATTCTCCCTCACGAGAATGGTGTTGTAGAAAGGAAAAATAGAACTTTGATTCAAATGGCTAGAACTATGCTAGATGAATACAACACTTCAAGAAAATTTTGAAATTTGAGGCAATCTCTTACGCTTGCTATATATCAAATAGGGTCTATCTCGGAGCTTTACTTGGTAAAACATCTTATGAAGCGAGATTTGATACGTAAACCATCATTTCTCACTTACAGTGTTTGGTTGCAAATGCTTTATTCTTAAACATGGAAATCTTGATAAATTCGAAGCTCGTAAAATGCAGATGGTATTTTCCTTAGCTATTCATTGCACTCTCGTGGATATAAGTGTACTTGATTTATCAACTAACAAATTGTTGGAGACATGCGATGTTACCTTTGATGAGGCTAGCCACAGGCTGGGCAGACATTTCGAGTTCACGAGAAGATTTAGAGCCAATCTTTTGGATAAAGATTCGAAGAAAATGATGAAGATGATGATAATGATGAGCTCATACCTCTGAGCAGGAAGATGTTCTGAACAAATTGATGTGACTACTACTTGATTCTCCTACACCTCTCCACGGCAGTAAAAAGCTGGACCTCCCTTCTTTGTTTTGAAGAACCATCCTCTGAACAAATTATTGGAAGTCTTCATGAAAGGGTGACACGTTCTAATTCATCTCAAACTCTTTTATGCATGCATTACCTTTTGTTGCAAATTTTGAACCTAAGAACATTACTCATGCTTTAGCCGATAGTTCTTGGGTAGATCACGATGCATGAAGAATTAGAAAACTTTGAAAGGAATAAAGTTTGGTCTTTAGTGGAACCTCCTAAAAATCAAAACATTATTGGAACAAAATGGGTTTTTAAGAACAAGTTAAATGAAGATGGAATAATTGTTAGAAACAAAGCTAGACTTGTAGCTCAAGGTTATTCTCAACTTGAAGGAATTGATTTTGATGAAACATTTGCTCCTGTTGCTCGTTTAGAAGCTATTCGCATCCTCTTGGCTTTTGCGGCTTCAAAGGTTTTAAGTTATTTCAAATGGATGTGAAAAGTGCTTTTCTAAACGGTTTTATAGAAGAAGAAGTTTTTGTGAAACAACCCCCTGGTTTTGAAAATGAAAAATTTCCTAATCATGTGTATCGTTTATCAAAAGCTCTTTATGGATTAAAACAAGCTCCTCGTGCATGGTATGATAGATTAAAAAGGCTTCTTGCTTCAACATAATTTTGAGATGGGAAAAGTTGATAAAACTCTGTTTACTCAAAATTCAAATGATCAATTCCTTGTGGTGCAAATTTATGTGGATGATATTATCTTTGGAGGATCCTCCCACTCTCTTGTGTTGCGATTTTAGTGATGTCGAGAATTGAGATGAGTATGATGGGAGAGTTGACATACTTCCTTGGATTTCAAATCAAGCAAGCGAAAGAAGGGATCTTCTTGCACCAATCCAAGTATACAAAAGGAGCTACTAAAGAAATTAGAGCATGGGAGAAGGAAAGTCGAGTATCTACTCGATGAGCACAACAACAATTTTGGATCTTGGCGAGAATGGTGTCGAGATGGACCAAAAAAGAATACGAAGCATGATTGGATCATACATGCTTGAGTACGCCTCGAGGCTGACATACATTTGCGATATGTTTGTCTTGCTCGATTTCAAGCCTCTCCTCGAGAATCACATCGACAAGCAATTAAAAGAATTTTTAGGTATCTTGGCTCCACTTCTGAATTTGGCATTTGGTATTCTTGTTCTTCTTCACTTACCTCCTAGGATATTCGAGATGCTGATTTTGCGGGGTGTAGATTAGATAGAAAAAGTACTGCGGCACATGTCATTTTCTTGGCACTTCACTTGTTTCTTGGTCTTCTAAGCAGTCCTCGATTGCTCAATCTCTGCTTTGAAAGTGAATACGTTACGGCGCTAGTTGTTGTTCACAAATTCTTTGGATCACTTCAACTCTTAAAGATTACGGCATTAACTTTAGTAGTGTTCCACTTCTTTGTGATAATACTAGTGCAATTCACATAGCTAAAAATCTGTTCAACATTCAAGGACTAAACACATTGATGTTCGATATCATTTTCTTAGAGATCATGTTGAAAAAAGGAGCTATTGAACTGAAATTTGTTGATTCGGATGTCAAATTGCTGATATTTTCACTAAACCGCTTGATTCTTCTCGCTTTGCTTTCTTCTTGGCGAACTTGGGATCATTCATCCCCATGGGTTGATTTGAGAAGTCTTGATTTTAACTCTTTCATTTGTGTTACTTGACTTTGGATTACTACAAAGGCTATTTTGTCGTTACACTTAGAAAACTCCTGTTTTCATTGCATCATGTAGTACAAAGCTTTGTTGACTATTCTTGTGTATATAGTCAAATTAATGCTACATTGCTTCACTTCTCACTAAAAGACTAAAAGACTAAAATAATTCAATTTGAGATGCTTTTTGAGAATATTTTGGCTCTTGTTCATTATGGTATTACATTTGTGAAATAGGCTTAAAGTTTCTTGTCATCTGTTGAAAGGCTAGAGCTGATTAGAAACTATGTGTGAGCTTTTTGTTGGACTTCAAATGATCATTATGAGTCTCAAGCAAAATCAGTGTTTTAATATTAAAAGCAAGTTGAAAAAGATGCAAGCAAAAGCTACTTGGCTAAACACAAGTTTAGTACAATGTCTGACTTCCTTGCCGAGGATTTAAATTCAAAAGATGCAAGAAAAGGCTACTTGTCTAAACAAAAGTTGAGAACAATGTGAAGCCACTTGCCAATTTAAAGTGAGAAAGATACAAGAAAAGAACTACCTACTCATACACAAGTATGGGCTAGTGTCACGATTACTTGTCATCCACTGTTGATCACAAAGCAAAATTGTCAAACTTGCTAAAGAGAAAAGGAAATTCAATTTTTGAAAAGGCTTGAGACAAACATTAGTGAATTTGAAAGTCTCTCTTTGCTCATGATAGATTTCTTTTTAGCTTTGGCAAAATCAGTTTATGACATTTTACTTGTTTGCTCTAATTTGCTTATGCAACAACTATTCTATGTGTTAGAGCCTCCATATTCTCACAATTTGCTTTCTCATTTGATAAATTGATACAAAATGTGAAAACTCTCCAAATGCTTTATTTTGATTATATACCTTGAATATACTTAGAAGCTTGAGATCTTTGCATTCATTAAGGGGGAGTTTTGAGATCTTGATGACTATTTTGTCAAAAAGGGGGAGAGGAATATAATTCAAACTGTTTGAGAATTTGGATTTACTTGGTCTTTACTTGGTCTTGGAATCTTTTTGGTCTCAAACTCTCATTTGGTATTTTTCTTTACCTTTGTCAAATCTTATATTGTGTTTTGTCAAATTACTCATCAAGGGGGAGATTGAAGGATCATTGTTTTTTGATCCATGTGTTTTTGATGATGAGTATTTGAATATTCGAAGAGATTTGAAAAGATTTGAGTTGATTTGATTTTGGTTCAGTATTTGAAAAAGATTTGAAACCAATTTGAACCGATTTATTTTTTGGTTTCTTTATTTGAAAAAGATCTGAAACCAGTTGGTTGTATGGATTAATTTGAGTCAAGTCGTGGACTTGGGCTCGGAAATTATTTTGTATTTTTGTTCACGTCACGGTGTTGCTCGAGGTCGAGCGTGGTCGATGGCGGGACCGAGACTAGGTTCAAGAGGAGGCGAGGTCGTGAGGGTCGAGGTGTCATGCGAGATGTTTGAGACTAAAGCAGTGCCACGTGAGGTCGAGATCGTTCTGCAGTAATGCGGCGAGGTGGTAAATGCGTGTGTATACAATTTTTAGAGTGTGTGTGTGCATATGTGTGTGCATACATGCAAGTGTGTGTGTGCGTGCATGTGTGTGCATGCATGTGAGTGTGTGAGTATGCATGCATGTGTGTGCATACTAGTGTGTGTGTGCATGGTGTAGTGGTGCATGCATGTGTGTCGCGTGAGTTGCATGTAATGCGTGTATGCGCATGCATGTGTGTGTCGTCGGCCGGAGAAGTGCGTGGCGTGAGTTGCATCTTTGTGCGTGTGTGTGAGCAGCAGTGGGATTGTCTGAGTCGAGAAGGAGGCGTGAGGCGGCCGTCGTTGCGCCGTCACGGTCTGTCGCGTTTTTAGTGTCAGTATGAGACTTGCGCCAGGGCGTGGAAACCCCGGCGGTTTGCAGTATACAGAAGGAATCAGCTGCTATGGAGCCCTTTAAATAGGGGTTCTAGGGGCTTAGAAATCATCAATGCAAGGGCAAGAAGCAAAAGTGCCTACAACAAAGAAAAGCTTTTGTGCTCTCTTTAGTTTGTTTAGGGTTTTCTAATCTTGTGAGATTAGAGATTTTGTTTAGGGTTTTCTAATCATCGAAGATTAGAAGAATTTTTTTTTTGGGTGTCATCTTGTTGAAGATGGTTTTGGAATAAAAAAAATAAATAAGTTTATGCAATATTCTCTTATTTTTTTTTGGCTTCGATTCTTGATTAGAAGGTTTGTTCGATTTTTTGATAGAACTAGTTTTGATTTTTGTTCGACTTGTCTCGCTAATTAATCTAGGGTTTTGATCTCTTCATTATTATTCTTCCGCTATTTAAGGGTCTTTTATTTTCAGAAAGAAATAGTTGAATTTTATTCGGCATCTATTCACCCCCCCCCTCTAGTTGCCTACTCGGTCCTACAGTCTCACTCGGTTTGCGTCGTCTTGAATACGACGAACCACAGTTGAGAGGTTGAGACGTGAATCACTTTTGGGCGTGAGAGCGGAAGATGGATCTAGAAGTTGGTACCGTGTCCTTCTGGAGAGTGGCTTTGGTTAAAGGGATCGGGCACTTTAGTGCCAATGAATGCATGGAATGAGAAGTGTGAGACCGTTTTATTTCGTGGTCTGTTTGGGATTTTATCCTATCGCTTGGATCATGCCGAGGCCTTGTATGAGTGCCTTGTGTTTCAATGTTGAGTAAAGTTCTTGCAAGTTTTGATTGTGAGTTATCGTTAGAGCCGTTAGTCTTTGAGCCTCAGAACCTCACGTTTGAGTCCCGTCCTGTGAAAATTCTAGAGAATTCGGAGCGAGTGTTAAAGAACAGGACGCTCAAGTTTGTTAAAGCCATGTGGTCGCATCAAACTGAGAGGGAAGCGACTTGGGAGCTGGAGTCTCGCATGCGTGAGAGGTACCCCGAGCTTTTCACCTCAGGAATGAGATGTGAAACCTGGCTATCTTTTGTGTTGCCGGGTTGCATAGTGGTGTGTCTTGGATTCGAGGTCGAATCATGTTGAAGGGGGGAGAATGTGACATTACGGAATGTCGTGACATTATAAAATGTGAAATTAGAGATTAAAACTATACGGTATGAGGTTTAATCGCGTTTTCGGGCCGATTTCGGGAGTTTGGGCCTTTCCGGGGAAGTTTGGGCCCAAGGGGGATGAGTCATGGGCTTTAGTGGAAGGGGTATGGGCCCATAAGGGGGGAGACCAGGTTAAGGGGGCTTGGTGTGCCCCCTCCCTTCCCTAGCCGCCCCCCCACACGCCCCCTCCCCCTTGTGGCGCCTCCCCCTCTTCCCAATCTAGCCGCCGCCCCCGCATTGCCGTGCGCCGCCTCCATCTTCCCCCTTGCACCACCACTTCTCCCCTCCCCTCTCCACCATCCTTACTGCCCTAGGGGAGCCCCTCACCTCGCCATCCTGCTGTTTTCACCATTGGAGCGCTCCGCGACGAGGAGATCCGGTGGATTTGGAGCGAGGAAGGAGATCGGGAGAACCGGGAGGAGATTCGCCAGTTCATCGTTCGTCGGGCGAAGGTATGGCTAGGGGTAGTCCTTGGGGATGGTCTAGGTGCTGTTCTAGAGGGTATTTGGATGCTCTTAGATCAAGAGGTGGTGCTGCGATTGGGTAGATCGGTTTAAATCTAGATGTTTCTTAATTCCTTGTTTCGGGCAAAATGTGCAGTCGACCTAGGGTTTGAGTTTTCACGATTTTAGAGTCGGAATTTGGTCGTCCGCCTATTGAAGAAATTGTAGTAACTTCAATACCTTTAATTGGACATAAAGAACGTCCAATTCCGCCCAGCCGTTTGAAAGTTATGCTCGATTTACCGAACGTGTTCAAATCTGTGACGTAGCTGGGACAGAACGTAGTGTTTTGTAGATTAGACAACTTTAGATTCCGAATCAGCTTTTTCCAATACTTAGAAAAATTTAGGAAATTTCCTAAGCTTCGCGAGGATGTACTCGTTGAATCGATTCGGAGTCCTATAACTAAAGTTATGATAGTTTGAATTCTGCTATCCGGGCGGGACAGATTCTTTGTTTTTTGATTTTGGGAGTAGTTTGTGAAGTCGGGGTAGACGAGCTTTTGCGTACTGTTTTGGGGGCACATTTTGAGTGTGTGGTATGTATGTGCAGGTGGTGTGACCCCGGGAGTGCCCTCATCCTCTCGCCAATCCGTCGCCCGAGGTTAAGGCAAGTGTATTGGAATGGGTATCGTTTTGATTGTTGCTAGACTTGATTAGATGCAACTTGCTTTATGATATGATGCTAAGATTGATGTTTGCCTATGACATGATGAACATGATTACATATTGATCATGATTGCGTTGTATTTAAGGTTTATGCCAATCTTCACATGTTTATGTCATATGTGCATTCATAATGGAAGAGGCATCCCATGCTGATGCGGGCCTCTGTGTTCACACATAGTGAACACGAAAAACCTACCTCGTAGTCCCATCCACGGGTGTGCATGGGAGTGAGTCATTAATTGTGTGTTTGGTTGGAGAGTGAGGTGGAATGGAATGGTTCCAACTCAGATTTCAGGATGGAATGGTTCCATCCCAGATTTCAGGGATGGAATGGTTCCATCCCAGATTCTCAGGCAGGGCCCACTGTCACTCTCACATTCCAAGTGGGATGGCTGTGTTCCAGAAAATTTGTAGAACCTGGCCGTCCCGAATCTAGAGAGAATATTCTCTTTTCTGGAACCAAATCATCCTCAGCTCTCCAACCAAACACTAGACTTGGTGGGATGGAATGGTTCCATTCCACTCCATCCCACTAACCAAACACACAATAAGATTAGGCACCCTCCATATACGGGATGGAAGGGGAAGGGGGTGCACGCCGACGGGTGTGCACTCGGCAATACCGGTATGTGCTTCGAGGAGATATGAGCATTTGCATTGCATACATGATGATGAAATGAGTACAATGATGTTGAGACATGAGTATGATGTGGTATATGAAATTATGTTTTGTTCATGATGTTAATCATGGTATGTAGCGACGATAACATTGAATTGTTCTTTATGGTCCATTGCAATATACTTGCTGAGTGATGAACTCACGCTTGTGTTTTATGTTGTTTTAGGTACAATGACACCGGTATATGGGAAGGGGCATTAGCTACACATCTTCACGTAGCTCCACACCAATAGGAAGATTTATCAATTTGAGTCATGATCATAATAAGTGCTATGAACTTGGTGTATGGAATAATTTTGTGTGCTTGTGATCCTTATTTGCTTAGCTATAGTTTATGGAGTGGTTGGATTTGGTATTATTGGTTTATGTTGATGCTATATCCATTTATATTGCTACTTTAGATGTCTTATGTTATGATATAACTTGCCATGTTATTGCGATTGCTTCAATTCATGTTAAAACAAAGGAGATGCTGCCGAAATTTCGGCTTTAGCATTTGTGCCTTTGCTGTAATTTATCTTTATTTGTGGTATTTAGTTGTTGTCTAGTCTTTGTTTGGTAGCATTCGGGCATACTAGATGCCGGGGTGTTACAATACGCTCATTACTTGGGCAGAGTTTACTGCTCAGTTCCGTAGAACCCATATACCTCTAGGAGATAGATATTAAAAAAAAGAGTTTTGGAATTTGGTCCAAGGAAGCAAAAGGATACATGAATATTTGCACAAATTTAATGAACTATCCCGTTATGCGCCAGAAGAAGTCAACACTGATGCCAAGAAGATAAACAGATTCAAGAGGGGATTAAATCCCTATCTCAATATTCTCTTATCCTCGAGTGATATCACAGAGTTTGAAGATTTGGCAAACTGAGCTATAATCCTAGAAGATGCACAATCGCAACTCAATGAAGTAAGAAGGAAGAGAGCACGATTTGAGAACCAAACTCCTACTTCTCCACAATTCAGAACAAGCAAACCTCCAATGCCAAATAGAAAACCTATGTCAAGATCTGGATCTGTATCCTTTAATCCACATCCCAATCCTGTAACTACAAGACCACCACCTAGCTGTTTTAAGTGCGGAGGTCCACATTGTTATGAATAGCACTTGTATTCATTATGAGGCCAATGGGCCAGTATATATACATGTACATGAGGGTAAAAAGGGAAAGCATAAATATCTATACAAGGCGGTTAGGATACTGGCTAACACCCCCCCCACAAACTCATGGTGAATCTACAACACTGAGTTTGGAGAGGTAAAAGTTATGATAAGCTCTAGTTTGTGTCTTCGTGAAGAAATCTGCTAACTGGAGCTCTGAAGGCACATACTGAAGAGCCACAACCTGATCCTGAACCTATGACCTCATATAAGAAGCATCAACACTAATATGCTTGGTGAGTTCATGCTTCACTGGATCTCGAGCAATGCTGATAGCCCCTGTACTGTCAGATAAAAGAGGAGTCGGTGTAGAAACAGAAACACCAAAATCCTCAAGTAACCACCGTAGCCAAGTAACCTTTGCTGTCAAAAGAGCCATAGCCCACAACTCAGCCTCAGCACTCGAACGAGAAACTGTTGTTTGCTTCTTAGTCTTCCAAGCAATGAGAGAACCACCAAGAAAAACACAGTAAGCAGAAAGAGACCGATGATCAGAATGATCACTAGCCCATGTAGCATCAGAATATGCCTGGAGCTATAAAGAGCTGGAGCGTGGAAAGAAAAGACGGCGAGAGAGAGTTCCACGAAGATATCGTAGAACATGAAGAAGATGACTATAGTGGAGTTGAGTGGGAGCAGAAACAAACTGACTCAAGATATGGACTGGGTCCGAAATGTCAGGACGAGTGACACCAAGGTAAACATGACTCCCAACAAGATGGCGATAGCGAGTAGGATCCTCAAGAGGTTCACCATCAGTGGGTCGATGGTGAACATTGAGCTTCATGGGAGTCTCGGTTGTACGCTCATCAGTGCGAAGCACGATCAAGAAGATCCTGGATAAACTTCTCTTGGGAGAGAAAGAAGCCCTCAGATGTAGAAGAAACCTCAATCCCAAGAAAGTATCGAAGAGGACCTAGATCGGACATGAGAAACTGATCACTGAGACGAGCCTTTACAAAGGCAATATACTGAGAATCATCTCCAATAATGATCATGTCATCAACATAGAGAAGAAGAGTCCGACCACGAGAAGAAGTGTGAACAAAGAGCGCAGGATCATGAGCACTTGCAAAGAAACCAGCTGCAGTGATCACAGAAGAAAAACGCTCAAACCAGGCACGAGGGGCTTGTTTGAGCCCATAAAGAGAGCGGCGAAGCCGACAAACCATGCCCTCAGGAACAGAATACCCAGTGGAGGCTGCATATAGACCTCCTCATGCAGCTCGCCACTAAGAAAGGCATTATTGACATCAAACTGGGAGATGAACCACTCTCGGATAGAGGCCACAACAAGTAGAGTGCGAATAGTAGTCATGTGAGCCTTTAACTAATCTCTCAACTAGGGTGACAAGGGGTTCATGGCATACAGTTATTTATGTCAAGGTGGCATACAACAATTAGGCATTTAACTAATCTCCCAAAATCAATTAAAGCATTTCATAATTGAACTAGCATGCAATAATTTAAATCAAATTAATTTCAAAATGGGATCAACATGGTCAAAGCACAACTTGCCTTCAAAAAGTACTTGCTCTTGGTCCTGAGCTGGCTCCTGGGTCATCACTTCACCCTCGAATCCTTCTAGCACTTCAACGTCTACTCGTAACGCGTGCAAATAGCAATAAATGAATACAACAGTAGACAAAAAGTGTCCAAACATCCAAATGAAGTCCATAAATAGAGAGAGCATAATTTTATGAATTTTTAGAAATTGGAATCGTCAAATTCGGAGTTGAAACGCAAAAGTTACAAGCATTTAAAGTTTAAATAATCAATTAAATAATATTATAGAGAAAAAATTTGGTCCAAAAATTAATTAAAATTCACCATTAGGTAGATCTCAATTTTATACAAATTTAGAAATTTGAATCACTCAAATCGGAGTTAAAATGCAAAAGTTATAAGCATTTGAAGTTTTGAAATTCAAATTAAACATTAAACCGAATTAATATTTCATTTTCTTTTTCGGAAAGTAATTTATTGCGTCAGCAAGGACACGTGTCAACCTATGATTGGGCGGTGGCGTCGGCCGTCCACTGCTCGGCCGCGGCTCGGCTCGGGTCCACCGTGGACCCGGTCCACGGCTCACGTGTCTCTGATATGTGGGACCCTACGGGTGACGTCATTGCTGACGTCAGCGGGGACTCAGCACACTGCGCTGACAGGTGGGACCCACTGGTGACGTCGTTGCTGACATCACCGGACGGCTGGGGTGGACGCTGACAGGTGGGCCCCCCATGACGTCAGCGTGACGTCATGGTGCGGTTTGGCCGCGTCGCTGACACGTGGGCCCAGCGTGTCAGCGTCACACACGCGTATGGCGCTGACCGCGCCGGTCCAACTTCCTAACACGTGGCAAGATCTCGGCCGTTGATTTGAAAATCAACGGCCCAGATTGGATCTGGTCTCATGCGTTTGGGGTGAACGCGCTTAATCTGGACCGTTGGATCTAGATCCAACGGTCGAGATTGGATCTGGGGTTGGAACGGAATCTCACCGTGGGATGACGTGGCAAGATCTGGGGCGTCGGATTCTGATCGGACGGCTGGCGGTGCTTGCGGACGGCGATGGCGACGCGGCGGAGCAGAGGCCACCGGAGACGAAGACGACGACGAGCCCAACGGCGCTTCGGGGCTTCTCCGGCGGAGTGAGATATACCCACGGGTGCGCCTTGGCCTGGGGAACTCGGGGCGAAGCCAAAACCCGAAGCAAACTCTAGGCCACTACGGCGAGCAACAGCGGGAAGACGGCGGCGGCTAGGGCTAGGGCACGTGGGGCAATCGACGCACGAGGCAAAGACGAACCTCGGGCGCGGGTCCGGGCATTAAATACCGGCCCGAACGCCGAGATCCCCACGGAATTCGTGGCGGAGCTGGTACGGGCGGCGGAGTCCATCCCGGACACGTCGAGGTGACGTGGCTTAATCTCAGCCGTCCACGTGGCACGATGGACGGCCGGGATCGATCGGGTGCGGCCGTTGTCTCGCGCGGATTGATCCTAACCGTTGGATCTCGATCCAACGGTCGGGATCGATTAGGGTTAGAGCTGGTGCGGTCCGGTCGGCTGGCTCGGGTCGGACTCGAGTCTGACTCGGACTCGAGTCTGACTCGGGTTCGGTCGGATGAACAGTGCAAACCCGGTTGGATTTTCCAGAGATTTAATATTTAAAATAATTCCCATTAATTCATTTAATTCATTAAAAATAGCAAAACACTCAGAAAAATTCCAGAAAAATTCTGGAAAATATTTTGCGGCATTTTGGACTCAAATAAAATATTTCCAACAAAATTTTATTTGCAAATTTAAATTCTTTAATTATTTCAAAAGGGAATAAATTCAAATAAATTCCAAATAAATCCCAGAAAATTCCAAAAATTCACCAAAGTGCCAAATCACACATGAATTTAAGAAAAGCAAAATTTTGGGGTGTTACAAACCTCCCCCCCTTAACAGAATCTCGTCCCCGAGATTCAGGGCTTTCTAAAGAAATAGGTTCGGAAACTCTTTCTTTAAATCCTCCTCGCGCTCCCAAGTTGCTTCACTTTCGGCGTGGTTGCTCCATTGCACTCTGCAGAAACGGGTTGACTTGGTTCTCGTCTCTCGATCCATTGTGTCCAGAATCTTGACAGGGTGCTCCGTGTAAGTTAGATCCTCTTGCAGCTCAATGGACTCTAGCGGTGTTTGCTCCTCTGGTACTCGAAGACACTTCTTCAGCTGGGACACATGGAACACGTCATGTACTCCTGTCAACGATTGCGGTAACTCCAGATGGTACGCAACTTCGCCTCTGCGGCTCAAAATCTTAAATGGCCCGACATATCGCGGTGCGAGCTTTCCTTTGGCATGGAATCTCTTAACTCCCCTGAGGGGTGTAACCCTAAGGTACACGAAATCCTCTGGTTCAAAGCTCAAGTCTCGGCGACGGTTATCGGCGTAGCTTTTCTGTCTTGACTGTGCTATCTTCAGCCTCTCCCGGATCATGGCAATCTGCTCTTCAGCTTCTTGAAGGATGTCCGGCCCAAAGACACGGCGTTCACCTGTCTCGTTCCAGTTCAACGGTGTTCGACAAGGTCGACCGTATAATGCCTCAAAAGGTGACATTTGTAAGCTGGCCTGGTAACTATTATTGTAGCTGAACTCAGCGTACGGCAGACTCTTATCCCAAGAGGTAGCATAAGCCAATGCACACGCTCTTAACATATCCTCCAGAATCTGATTCACTCTCTCGGTCTGTCCATCCGTCTGAGGGTGATAAGCTGTACTGAAATTCAAACGGATTCATACACTTCACACCTGTTCCCAATCAAATAATGACGCCACAACTTCAAAGCATGCACTACGGCAGCTAGCTCTAGGTCATGCGTCGGATAATTCTCTTCATGCGGCCTCAGCTGCCTTGACGCATATGCGATGACCTTTCCGTTCTGCATCAGCACACATCCAAGACCTTGGCGCGACGCGTCACAATAAATATCAAAGCTCTGATTAACGTCCGGTAGAACCAACACTGGTGCTGTTGTCAATCGCTTTTTCTTCTTCGCACTCCGGCGTCCATGCAAACTTCTTCTCCTTCTTCAACAATTGCGTGAGAGGTCTTGCAATCGTCGAAAAGCCTTCGATGAAGCGGCGATAGTAACCCGCCATTCCAAGGAAACTCCGAATGTGGGTCACGGTCTTCGGTGGCTCCCAGTGTAACACAGCTTCTACCTTGCTTGGATCAACTGCGACTCCTTCTGCAGTCATTACATGTCCGAGGAACTCCACCTTGTCCTTCCAAAAATCACACTTACTGAACTTGGCGAACAGCTGCTGCTCTCGCAACTTCTCGAGAACTAGTCTCAAATGCTCAGCGTGCTCTTCTATTGACTTGGAGTAAACAAGAATGTCATCTATGAACACGACGACAAACTCATCCATGTACTCCATGAAAACCTTGTTCATCATATTCATGAAATAAGCTGGCGCATTCGTCAGACCGAAAGACATAACAGTAAACTTATAATGTCCATATCTTGACGAGAATGCGGTCTTTGGAACATCTTCCGATCGGATCTTCAGCTGGTGGTATCCCGATCTCAGATCAATCTTGGAGAAAACTCCGGCTCCTCTCAGCTAATCAAACAGATCATCAATCCTGGGTAGTGGGTATTTGTTCTTCACAGTAACTTCATTGAGTGCACGGTAATCAATGCACATCCTGAAACTCCCGTCCTTCTTCTTAACAAACAAAACTGGTGCTCCCCACGCCGACGAACTCGGTCTGATGAATCATTTCTCCATCAACTCTTCAAGCTGTTTCTTCCTCTCTACTAATTCTTCAGTGGACATCCGGTAAGGTCTCCTTGCTATCGGTGCTGTTCCGGGTACTAACTCGATCACAAACTCTATGTCTCTGTCTGGCGGCATACCAGGTAAATCTTCAGGGAAAACATCCGTATACTCATTTACTACTGAGACATCTTCTATGCTGATTGCCTTCACACTGTTGACCATCAGCTGTCCATCACGAACGGCGGTCGCTTGAAGTTCCACTTTTCTTCCACATGGGCTCTCAACTGATATAATCCTTCGCCCACAATCCAATACGGCCTTGTGCTTGGATATCCAATCCATTCCCAAGATAACATCCAGGGTCTGGGTTCCCAATATAATAAGGTTCGCTAGGAACTCTACCCCATCTATTAGTATTCTCACCCCGGAACATCCTACTTGAGATCGGAGTTCTGACCGAGGGGTTTGAACTATAAGCATGCACTTAAGATCCATAATCTCCAAATCATTCTTAGAAACAAAATCTCGGGAAACAAATGAATGCGAAGCTCCAGAGTCAAACAAAACTGTTGCAGGTACTGAGTTGATAAGTATCTTACCCAGTATGACGTCCGTGGCATTCTGAAGTGCGTCTGCAGTCACGTGATTGACTCTGCCTCTCACCACGATCTGGGGTGCGGCTCCTGGCTGTGCTGCTCCGCGGTTTGCTCCTAGTGCAGGTGTCCTAGCTGGTGTGGATCCCAAGTTGAAGCGAACTGGGGTCACTCCTGCTATCTTCTTAGGGCAACTGTTGGAGAAATGCCCTGGCTCATTGCATGTATAGGAACGCCTCACTGTGCCCTGCTGATTGCTTGCAGCGGCGTTCCTGGCCGGGCCGAGTCCGAAACTCAGTTAATGTGCCTCGGTCTTGGATCGAGTCCTTGCTGCATTCTGCGGCTGGAATCTGAAAAATTGGTTCGGCGCAACTCACAGACGCTGTTGTGTCCCCTGACGTGATCCTTGCTGCTGCATTCTGCGCTTGCTGTTCTCATCCAATTCCTTGCTCTTATCTTCAAGAATGAGCGCCTTGTTCACAAGCTCCTGGAAATCTGGGAAGGTGTGGGTGATCAGTCCCACCTGCAGTCCAGAGTTCATCCCCTTCAAGAATCGGGATTGTCTAGCCTTGTCCGTTGCTACATCTTCAGGCGCGTAGCGTGCAAGCTGTGTGAACTTGTTCAGGTATTCGGCTACCGGCTGATTACCTTGCTTCAGTGCCCTGAACTCTTCCTTCTTAAGGTCCATTATTCCTTCAGGTACGTGATACTGACGAAACACGGCCATAAACTCCTCCCACGTGATGTCCTGTGGGTTCTCTCGCATGGCGCAGAAGTTTTCCCACCATTCTGCGGCGGTCCCTTCCAACTGATGAGAAGCGTAGAGTACCTTCTCGTTTCCCATGCATTGGGCAATGTGTAGCTTCCTTTCTATCGACCTTAGCCAATCATTGTAACACCCCAAAATTTTGCTTTTCTTAAATTTATGTGTGATTTGGCACTTTGGTGAATTTTTGGAATTTTCTGGAATTTATTTCGATTTATTTGGAATTTATTTGAATTTATTCCATATTGAAATAATTAAAGAAATTAAATTTTCAAATAAAGTTTTGTTGGAAATATTTTATTTGAGTTCCAAATGCCCTAAAATATTTTCCAGAATTTTTCTGGAATTTTTCTGAGTATTTTACTATTTTTCTTGAATTAAATAAATTACTGGGAATTATTTTAAATATTAAATCGCTGGAAAATCGAACCGGGTCGGTTACTGTTCCTCCGACCGAGCCCAAGTCAGACTCGAGTTCGAGTCAGGCCGACCCGACCCGAGCCCGTGGTTGAGCCGAACCCACTCGGTCGAACCCTACGCGTGTGACCGTTGGATCAAGATCCAACGGCCACGATTGAGCCACGTCGCCGGACCCGAGCCCGACCGAGCCAGCCAACTCGCCCGAGTCCGACCCGAACCCAAACCCACGCACCATTGGATCTCGATCCAACGGCTGTGCGCGTGCCACGTCACCCAATCCGAGACGCCGCCGGACTCCGCCGCCGCAACGGAGAGGACCTCAGTTTCCGTGCGTTTCACGGACGCCGAGGGCCCTATTTATTGCGCCGCCACCCGTGTCGGGATCGCCGCTGGAGCTCGCCGGAGTTAGGAGAAGGAGTAGCCGCGGTTTTTCGCCGATAGCCACCGTCTCCGTCGTCCTCCGTCGCCGTTGACCCCAGATCTGGAACCGTGAGAGCAAGCCGCGTCGGTGAGTACCACCCACGTCGCCGGAGCACGTCCGAAACGCCGTCGGCTAGGTCATCGTCCCCTGCGCCGGTGACCCAGCGCCGCCGCTCGCCATCGCCGGACTTCGAACTCCCTCAGCCGTCCGATCCAGATCCAACGTCCCAGATCACGCCACGTCATCCCACGGTGAGATCCCGTCCAAAATCCCAGATCCAATCTCGACCGTTGGATCTAGATCCAACGGTCCAGAGCAAACGCGTTCACCCCAAATGCGTGAGTCCAGATCCAATCTGGGCCGTTGATTTTCAAATCAACGGCCGAGATCTAGCCACGTGTGCGGAAGATTGACCGCCGCGCCGGGCCGCCCACGCAGCGTGCGTGACGCCGACACGCTGGGCTCGCATGTCGGCCCGCCCACCATCGCACCATGACGCCACGCCGACGCCATGGCGGGCTCAAGATGTCACGGGCCGTCCCACCGAGCGCCGATGTCAAGAATGACGCTACCGGGTCCCACTGCCGCCGACTGCGGCCGAGCCCCGCCGATGTCAAGAATGACGCTACCCGAGGGGACCCACCGCTCGACACGCGGAGCCGCGGACCGAGTCCACGGTGGACCGAGCCAAACCATGGACCACGCCCATGAACCGCCGACGTCGGCCGCCCAATCGAAGGCTGCCACGTGTCCTCGCTGACGCAATAATTAATTTCCGAAAAAGAAAATGATTTATTAATTCGAAATAATGATTTCAGATTTTGTTTCAAACTTCAAACGCTTATAACTTTTGCGTTTCAACTCCGATTTGAGTGATTCAAATTTCTAAATTTGTATAAAATTGAGATCTACCTAATTATGAATTTTATTTAATTTTTGGACTAAAGTTTTTCTCTGTAATATTATTTAATTGATTATTTAAACTTTAAATAATTATAACTTTTGCATTTTAACTCCGATTTGAACGATTCCAGTTCCTAAAAATTCATAAAATTATGTTCTCTCTGTTTATGGATTTTATTTGGATGTTGAACACTTTTTGCTTGTTGTTTATTCGTGTATTGCTATTTGCACGCTTTACGAGTAGACGTTGAAGTGCCCGAAGGCTTCGAAGGAGAAGTGTTGACCAGAGCCACCAAGACCAAGAACAAGTACTTTTTGAAGGCAAGTTATGCTTTGACCATGTTGATCCTATTTTGAAACCTATTTTGGTTCAAATTATTGCATGCTAGTTCAAATAGAAAATGCTTTACTTAATTATGGGAAATTAGATAAATGCCTAATTGCTGTATGACACCTTGATTACTTAAATATGTGCCATGACCCCTTGTCACCCTAGTTGTGGATTATTAGTTGGACATTACTAAATTGCCAACATGGGTTTGTAGATCGTTGTAGTATATGGCTTAGACCTGCTACGTACTCATGACATGATTTTGGACAATCAAATGTTAATATTGACTTAATGATATATTGAACCTGTTTTGGAAAGGTATCATGTGATGTTGATGGCACGTGGTGCATTGTAATCAACTGGGGTTTGATAAATAGCTTTTGACCGGGGCATGTGGCAAGAATGATCGGGTGGGCCAGTTGTGGCACCGGGAATGTTGTTTTGGTTCTTCGGGTAGTCTTGCCCTGGTCACCCTAAGGACTTCACCTTGCAAGCCTTTGAACTGAGTCAATCTTGCAACCACATGTCTATAATGGGACGGACCTAGTTGATTAAGTTGCTAATAACGTACCTGTGGGACCTCAGGAGGTCAACTACACCCTTTGTGTAAGTTGTACGGGGGAGCGTACCGGGGCTGAGGCCAGGTACCCATCTAACGGTTGGTTGGCCTAAACTTCGCCTTAGCTAAGGGAAGGGTTAGTGTGCAACAACCGGGGAGGACCACTTTTATTGTTAGAGGTTTCCGAAAGACTTTGTTACGGGAACTCGCCTTTGTGGTGTTTGACTGTATCTTGTGGGTAAAGTGCATAACCTCTGCAGAGTATAAAATCTATTCGAATAGCCGTGCCCGCGGTATTGGACATCGCTCGGGAATTACAGTCAAGGGTTAGACTTTCTCAAAAGTAACTTGGATTGGAAAGGTTGGGTTGGATTAATAATGATGTTGATAGAAATGTGGATTAGGATGGGAAAGATGTTTACTAAACCTTTGAAAAGTTATTTATGCTTTACTTGTTACTACTGCTTTCGAATCTACTTATGATACTTGCTAAATGCTCTTACTGCAAAAATACCTTGAGCCACTCCTTTGTATTAAGCCATGCATGTAGTATATTAGCTGCATTCTGTGCATGACTTGCTGAGTACCAAGTACTCACCCTTGCCACAATACAACACCAGTTGAAGAGGAGACTACACCAGCTTTGGAGGTGGAGCTCCAAGAGGAACCGTCTACTTAGGGAGCGAGCCCAGTCAGTTGCCTGTGGTATACTGGATGGCGCCACGAAGTTATCTTATTTTTTTCCGCTGCTATTATTTCTCTCTTAATAAGTTTCGCCCTGCGTGGCGAATATTTGTAACTTGACCATAAGGTCGAGCAACCAGTTTGACTATTTAATTAAAGTACTTTATTAGTATCGAGTGGTATGATTGTGATATTTACCGATGTTAAGACTGTGTGCACTAGCGCGTTCCTGGACTAGTGCTGAATACACAGAGGGTCCGGATTTGCAAATTCGGGTCCCGACAGAGGTGGTATCAGAGCCATACTGACTGTAGGCTCACCCATAGTTAGAATGGTCGTAGTGAGGATAAAACCTATTTTCTAAAGCTAAAAGTTTGTCAAGACAAGAAATGACATCTCGACTTATCCCATTCTTTCTTTTCTTGTCTCTTGCTGAATTTTTCCTTACCTTGTCACGATTTAAAAATTTTGAGTTCTTACGTGAGCACTCATGTGACAGATGGAGGGAGAGTTCAACTACGTCGATCTGGAGGTTGGTCACGCCGCGGAACTTTGGCGTATGCTACAGACTCTCGGAGATTTTGAGAAGCCACAATACCAAGTGGACGTGATCAGACAAGCAGGATTGGTCAAGGCTTGTGAAGTGAAGATTGTGGTACCTGCTAGGAAGAAGGGCCCAGGCAATCGCCCGAAACACTGCACTGCCAGGAGGTCTACAATGCAGATGGGTATCCAAGAAGTGTCACGACGAGCGATGCGACACATTACCCGCATCTATGCCAGAGAATTGGAGAGCACGGTGTTCCGATATCATCCGCGCAGCAATAACCTTCTTGACCCAAAGGCGATTCAGGATGAGAATGCCATGGTTACACAGTTGGCACGACTTGTTGTCGCCCAGGAGGATGTACTCGATGATACAAGCAAGGAGCTACAGAAGGCCCGCAAGGATATCACGACAGAGAAGAACAGATGGCGGGAAGCTCAAGAGTATGTGTCACACCTTCTGCAACGCACCAGAGCCGGAGCCAATGCTCGAGCTACACGAGCCAGACCCGGAGGAGCCGGAGCTTGAGGAGGACACTGCTTCTTCGACTACCACTAAAAAGATGAGAAAGTTGCCTAGAGGGGGGGGGTGAATAGGCAGTTTAAAATTTAAACTAAATTTGTCGCAGCGGAAAGAGTATCGAAACTTCCGGTGTTGGATCGGAACTTCCGATGTAATCGGAACTTCCGATACCAGTTCAGAATGTCCGATCGACTTTTGACCCGGACAAATAACAACTGAAAGTAATAATCTTGAGAGACAGTATAAGAAGGTTGGATCAAAACAATAAGGAGACAAGCTAAAGCAAAATGAAAAGGAAGACACGGAATTGATCCCGGAGTACGGATTCTTGAGGGAATCCTACGTCTCCGTTGAGGAGGCTCCAAAGAGCCGGGTCTCTTCCAACCCTTTCCTCCCAAACCTCGGTCACACTTGAGGCTTGGTTCCACTATTTGGTTCCTTTCCTTTCGGAGGCGGAGCCGGCCTTCATAAACTTCTCACGGCGACCCACAATCCTTGGGAGCTCGTGATCGACGCCTAGCCGTCTAGGAGTCCTTCAACCTCCAAGAGTAACAAATGCACGTTGATTGATCTTGGAGGAACACTCTAATGCTCAAGATGAAAGACACTTGCTTTTCACTCTAGCTACAAATCTCACTTCTAGTCCTCACTCCTTGGATGATCCCTAAGATCAAAGAGGAGGGCTCAAAAGTAGACTAGAGAGGGCTCAAGGTGCACTAGAGTTCTGCTAAATAGAGTGTGTAACCCTCAAATGAGAGAGGGGTGGGGTATTTATAGTTTCTTGCAAAAACTAGCCGTTATACACCCACTCAGCTGCATATCGGAACTTCCGATATCAACATCGGAATGTTCGATATGTACAAATAATCAGAACTCGAGCGCACTTCATCTGTCAAACAAGATGCATCGGAACTTCCGATGTTCCCAGAAAAACCCTTGACAAAATGCTTCTAAGTCCATATCGGACTGTCCGATATATACATCGAAACTTCCGATACCAGTTCGGAATGTCCGATCTAATATATCGGAGTGTCCGATAATTCCAGAGAGCTCCCTTTTTTCGGTTTGAACACATCGGAACTTCCGATGTCAAATATCGGAACTTCCGATCTTTTCAGAGAGCACCCTAGAAAGCTTTACAACGTATCGGAACTTCCGATCATAAATATCGGAACTTCTGATACATCTTCTACGCATCGGACTGAAGCAAGCATGCACATCGGAATGTCCGGTCACATCGGAACTTCCGATGTAATATCGGAATGTCCGACTTGAACTTAGATAAAAACACATTCCGGTGCATGCGCGATGACTTAGGGTCTCAATAAGATTTAAAGTAACATTCATCTGAGCATAGAGACTACCCTAGATCATCTACGATGCATCCCTCTTAATAGTACGGCATTCCTACGACACAAAGCATAGAAAAAATAAGATTACAAAGCCGTTTTACTCGCTTGAATTCGTTTGAGGGTGTCCTTCGCATGTAGAAGATCTCACATTTAATCTTTTACCTGTTCACAAGCTCATTGAAGACATTAGTCCTTTTAATCGTTTGTCATTAATCAACCAAAACCAATTTAGGGGCCTAGATGCACTTTCAATCTCCCCCTTTTTGGTGATTGATGACAACTCGATTAAAGCTTACAGATAAAAGGATATGAAGAGAATTTCGTATTGGTTGAGCTCCCCCTGAAGATGTGCAATGGATAGGAAAATATCGCAAATGCACAATTTTGAAAGGAATTTTACAGGAGCTCCCCCTAAAACTGAGTATATAATGAAACAAGCACTATGGAAGCTAATATTTGAATAACCATTAATATTAAAACATCCATAGTAACAATCATCCATCGGAGCATAAGTAAAGCATACTATCAAGAGAAACAAGTCCCAAGTTCACATGATAACAAAGTTTGGAACCGAAACTAATCGAAGGATGATAAGAAACTGGTAAAACGAATCGAAGGATGATAAGAAACTGATAAAACAAGGTAAGCTTTCTTTCTCTTCTCCCCCTTTGGCATCAAGCACCAGAAAGGAGAAAAAGGAGAGAGAGAGAGAGAGAGAGAGAAAAGACTAGTCCGACTCCTCGGAAGCAGCATCAGAGCCAGACTCATCATCGTCCTCGGACTCATCTGAAACTGCGGTCGCTGGAGCAAACGGATCCTCAACTTCTTCTTCACTGCTCTCATCCTCTGAACACTCTAGATTTAAATGCCTCTGAATGTATTTTAGTCTCTTGGTGTTCTTCTTGTCTTATTCTTTGCATTGCCCTTGCACAGGACAAAGATTGACTTCAAAGCACGGAGGATTGGAGAGGATGATCCACTGGCGGCTGCAGCAGGAGGAGCAGTGGAGGAGGAGGAGGCAGCACCTCTAGTCGAAGCACGCCTAGCAGGCTAAGCTGCGGCTTTGATCGCCCTGATCTGTAATCCAGCGTGCTTAGCATCATACTCAAAGTGCTGATGAGTGATGTGCTCAATCATATGCATAATGAATGGGGCATAGCTACAGCTTCTCTTCGGCTCCTGAGCTGTCAAGCGGATCTCATTCCATATGAAATCGAAGACATCAAAAGGACGCTGTCCATCTCTCATCCTACTCAGCAGATTTCTTGTATAGGACAGAATATGAGAGGCGTCACCTTCCTTGGGAGCCAGCGTCTTCCTGAAAAGCCTGTTGAGACAGGCAAAGAAAGGCTTCATGCCTTTTGTGCTTCCTTCCTCAAAGTCTGCAGCTTCATCATACAGAAAGTTCAGGTTGGAGGCACCGAGCGAGGCTTCATTGTGAATTTGATCCTTGTCGCGACAGTCAGCTTCGGTGAATCCAAGACATCGAGCAAAATTCACATAGGAAATCTCATACCAAGCTCCTTCAGTCATCCAATGCAAGGTGGAGACTCTGTCCTTGGAGATGTATAGAGTGGAGTAGAACTGAGCAATGATTTCAATATTCCAATCATGCTGAAAGCTCATTATCCTCTTAGTCCCAGTTCTCTCACAAGCTGCAATGACCTCTGTGAAAGTGGCATCATCAGCTGCGGCCATATAATCCCAATCAACCCACTGCATCAGAATGACTGGATTCTTCCTGGTCAGAATGATAGACTCATAGAAGTCCTGTTGAAAGAAATTCCAGAAGCGATAGTCAGTCGAGAACTAACTAACCGCCCTGGGGTTCTGCTCTCTGGCTTCGCGCACTTTGGCGGCTTTCCCTTTGTAGCTCATGGGTTTCCTCTTGAGACGAGGATTCCTCTCTGCCTGCCTGAGCCTTGGAACTGCTGGGTCTGGAACTGGTTGAGATTGAGAAGCTCCTGCCACAGCTTTGCCCTTCCTGGAAGGCAATGGCGCTCCTCGAGGTACGTTCACTGTCTGAGCAGGAGGATCAGATGGAGGGTCACGAATCTGGATGCCTGGTCCTCCACTGCCTCCACCTCTTCCTCTACCCGCAGCCCTTTTGGTTCTTGTTCCTGTTGGAGTCTGTCTTGGCCTTTTGGCACCTACCACTGCTGGGTCTGCTGGGGGCTGAGAGCCACCTTGACTGGGATCCATTGTTCTAAGGACAAGAACGGAATCGATTAAGCTAACGAGAGAAACAGCATTGGATTGATGTTCAATCTGTTGACATCGGAAGTTCCGATTTCACATCGTAAGTTCCGACATGAGGTCGAAAGTTCCGATATTATCGATCGGAATGTCCGATGTCTACGGATCTAGATCAACACAACTTTTCTCCCAAACCAACCGATGGAAAAAGATGAAATTTGACAGAAATGAACCAAAGGAATAGATGACCAAGTTCACCAAAACGATTTCTCAAAAGGATGCCCTAGATTCAAAGGAAAGAATTGAGCCCTAGGGTTTACCTCGCGAAGAGCACGGAGAAATCGCTCGGAGAGATGGATTCTCTTCAAGATGGAGTCCTTCCCAAGCGAAGATCGGAAGTTCCGAGAGGTCGGAAACTCCGATAACGGCACAAAGATGAAAAGGGGAAGGAGAGGCTAAAGAGATACGAGGAAAAGGACAAAAGGAAGTGAAAGGGTACGGGCACTTTTTAAGTGCGGAGGTCACATCGGAAGTTCCGATGTGGGAGAACTGCCAGACATCGGATATTCCGATGATTGGATCGGATATTCCGATGAGTTGATTTTTCCAGCAAACAGAGAAATAAACAAGGAATTGAGTGAAGTTTGAAAACTCCGAGTCATGTGAACTTAAGGAGGATCATTCCACTTGTCATCAGTAAGCATCCAAGCAATCAAAACTATGATTACAAGTGAATTGATCCGAGATTAAGATCCAACTAAAACACTTTTGAAATTCACTCAATAACTTTTTCAATCATTTTATTTCGAAATTGAGCTAGTTAGCAGCAATCAATGAGTGCAATCTTTCAAGACACATTCCGATAGTCTAGGATGTTTAGCTCACTTCTAAGCTCGCAAAAGCGCTTCTCATCTAAAGGTTTGGTAAAGATATCGGCCAATTGTTTTTCGGTTCTCACATAGGTAATATCTATATCTCCCTTAAGAGAGTGATCTCTAAGGAAGTGGTGTCGGATATCTATGTGCTTGGTCCGAGAGTGTTGAACGGGATTGTTGGCTATTTTGATCGCACTCTCATTGTCACATAAGAGTGGTACCTTTTCCATACAAAAACCAAAATCCTTCAAGGTTTGCCTCATCCATAACAATTGTGCACAACAACTTCCTGCGGCAATGTATTCGGCTTTCACGGTGGATAAAGCAACTGAATTTTGTTTCTTTGAGGACCAAGACACTAGTGATCTACCTAGAAATTGACAAGTCCCCGAAGTGCTTTTTCTATCCACTTTGCAACCCGCATAATCAGCATCCGAATAACTAATCAAATCGAATTTTGATCCTTTAGGATACCAAAGCCCTAAACTAGGTGTGTGAACTAAATATCTAAGAATTCTTTTCACGGCTACTAGGTGGCACTCTCTCGGAGCGGCTTGAAATCTTGCACACATACAAACACTAAGCATAATATCAGGCCTAGATGCATAAAGATAAAGCAATGAACCTATCATGGATCGATATACCTTTTGATCCACAGGGTTACCTTCTTCATTTAGACCGAGATGTCCGTTTGTCATCATGGGTGTATGGATTGGCTTGGCGTTCTCCATGTCAAACTTCTTAAGCATATCTTTGATGTACTTTGTTTGGCATAGGAATGTACCTTCCTTGAGTTGTTTGATTTGAAATCCGAGAAAGAATTTCAATTCACCCATCATAGACATCTCAAATCTTTTCGTCATCAACCTACTAAATTCCTCACAAAAGTCTTTATTAGTAGACCCAAATATAATGTCATCGACATATATTTGGCATACAAATAGGTCATTATCAACGTATTTTGTGAAGAGAGTAGGATCGACTTTACCAATTTCGAAACCCTTTTTAATAAGAAAATCCTTAAGGCATTCATACCATGCTCTAGGTGCTTGCTTAAGCCCATAGAGCGCCTTATGTAGTTTGTAGACATGAGTGGGGTTCTTGTGGTCCTCCATTCCCGGCGGTTGCTCAACGTAGACTAATTCGGCGATTGGACCATTTAGGAAAGCACTCTTGACGTCCATTTGATAAAGCTTGAAATCATGGTGAGTAGCAAATGCAACCAATATACGAATTGATTCTAATCTAGCAACGGGAGCATAAGTCTCACCAAAATCCAAACCTTCAATTTGAGTGAATCCTTGAGCTACCAACCTAGCTTTATTTCTTGTGACAACTCCGTTCTCGTCTTGTTTGTTGCGGAAGACCCATTTGGTTCCAATCACGTTTTGATTAGGCCTTTCCACTAGTGACCATACTTTGTTTCTAACGAAGTTGTTAAGCTCTTCATGCATAGCCATTATCCAATCCGGATCTCTTAGTGCATCTTCAACCTTCAAAGGTTCCAAAGTAGACACGAAAGAGTAAAATTCGCAAAAATTAGATACTCTAGAGCGTGTAGTTACCCCTTTTTGGATATCACCGAGAATGTTATCGACGGGGTGATCTCTTTGGACACTTTGATGCACTCTTGGATGCGGCATTTGAGACGTTTGTTGAATTGGCTCATTATCTTCAATTTGATCATCCTCCATTAATTTGCTTGAACTATCTTGAGGAATGTCTTGATTTTGATTTGAAGTGGGAGGCTCCACTTGTGTAGGTGAATTCTCTTGATGCACCTTTTCTTGCGGTCTCACTTCACCTATTGCCATCTTCTTGATTGCAATGCTTGGCTCTTCCTCATTTTCTAGCACATTTAAATCAACTTGCTCTACTTGAGAGCCGTTAGATTCATCAAATGTCACGTCTCTCGCTATTTCAACACAACCCGAGGTTTTGTTGAAAACACGATAAGCGTAGGCATTTGATCCATATCCTAGCAAGAAACCTTCATCGATCTTTGGAGCAAATTTGGAGTTCTTAGGCTTCTTGTTAAGGATAAAACATTTACTACCGAAAACTCTAAAATATGAAATATTTGGTTTGTTACCGGTGAGGAGTTCGTATGCCGTTTTCTTCAATATCTTGTGGAGATATAATCGGTTGATGGCATGACAAGCGGTGTTGACGGCTTCCGCCCAAAATTGATTGGAAACCTTGTATTCATCAAGCATTGTCCTTGCCATCTCGATTAAAGTCCGGTTCTTCCTTTCTACCACTCCATTTTGTTGAGGGGAGTATGGAGCGGAGAACTCATGCTTGATCCCTTCTTCATCAAGGAATTCTTCGACTTGAGTATTCTTGAATTCGCTTCCATTATCACTTCGAATCTTCTTGATCTTCAACTCGAATTCATTTTGGGCTCTTCTTGCAAACTTCTTGATTATCCCTTGCGTCTCACTTTTCTCTTGCAAAAAGAACACCCACGTGAAGCGTGAAAAGTCATCAACAATAACTAAACCATACTTGTTACCTCCGATGCTTATATAAGCAACGGGTCCGAAGAGGTCCATGTGTAGAAGCTCCAATGGTTTTGTCGTCGTCATGATGTTCTTTGCGGGATGACGCGCTCCAACTTGCTTTCCGGCTTGACATGCGCTACAAATTCTATTTTTCTCAAACTCAACATTGGTTAGTCCAATGATGTGATCCCCTTTTAGAAGTTTGTCAAGATTTCTCATGCCAACATGGGCTAGCCGGCGATGCCACAACCAACCCATGCTAGACTTTGCCATCAAGCATGTTTGAAGTTTAGCGCTATTTGAATTGAAATCAACCAAATAGAGCTTACCCTTCAAATATCCTTTAAAAGCAATTGAGGAATCGTCTCTTCTAAAGACGGTCACATCCACATTAGTAAATAGACAATTGTAGCCCATTTCACACAATTGTGATACGGACAACAAGTTGTAATTTAAAGATTTGACTAATAGAACATTTGAAATGGAATGATCATTAGAAATAGCAATTTTACCTAATCCCATTACCTCACCTTTACCATTGTCACCAAACACAATATTTTCATATTGTGACCCTTTTTCATCAAAAGATGAAAACATTTTCTTTTCTCCGGTCATGTGGTTTGTGCAACCACTATCAAGCACCCAACTTGATCCCCCGGAGGTATAATCCTACAAGATCACATTAGACTTTGTTTTTAGGTACCCAAATCCTTTTGGGTCCTTGCATGTTAGTGATCAACACTTTTGGCACCCACACCTTCTTCTTACTCTTTTCACTAGAGTTGTGGGCACCGACAAAATGAGCAATCACTTTACCACGGTGATTTCTCTTCAATATATAAGAAGCAAAGTGAATAGAATGAGATGCATGATGTTGAAGATGCTTCTTAGATTCTTGCCCGGTCTTGATGACATGTGTGGTGGTCAATGGTTGTTTGTCATTTCCTTTGACAAACTGGATGCATTCCTTACCTCTTACCACCACACGGTCATTTCTTTTGCATTCATTCTTATCATATCCTAGCCCTTCTTTGTTTTTGTTTCCTCGACCATTTATGGTCTTATATAAGGCATCCTTGGATTGATAAGTTTTCATGCAACCGTACCTTACCAAGGCACTTAGTCTCTCGTTTTCGCTTTTTAATACTTGCATGAATTGGGAGTTAGTAGTGCAAGCATTAACATCGACATTGTAGCAACGAGAGCAACCATTGCTAGTGGAAGGAATAGATGCTAATTGTGAATCAACAATTGGAGAGTTAATATCGTTAAGAGATTCAATTTGCACTTCAAGAGCTTGGAGATTGTTTTCCAGACTTATGACATTCTCTTGAAGTGACTCATTTGAACCCTTAAGCATTTCATTTGAATTATTAGCCAAATCAAGCTTTTTGGTTAACAATTCAATAGTCTCCTTTTCTTTAGTGAGGATCTTCTCGAGAGCAAGAGTTTTCTTCTTTTCACAAATTAACAACTCTTCTTGCTTCTCGAGAGTTTCCTCTTGGCTATCTATTCTTTTCAATAGCTTATGAATCTTAGCAATAGCCGATTTGCTCAAATCACAAAATAGAGCATCATCATTATCATCATCGCTTTCTAATTCACTATCGCTAATTGGGGGTTTGGTTTTAGCCATTACCTTGCGCCCTTTGGCCATAAGACAAATAGGCGCGTCGTGGTCGGAGTCGTTGTCGCTCAATTCCCCGAATAGCGACTTTGTCGGTGGAGTGGCTTCTATGGCGAGGGTGGCGACTCCTTCATCATCGGTGTCGGAGTCGAGTCGTTTGAATCCCATTCTTCTCCAATGTGAGCTCGCCCCGAGTACTTCTTCTTGTAAGTCTTGTTCTTCTTGAGCGGCTCACTTTTCTTGTTCTCATTTTGGTTGTTCTTCTTCTTTGGACAATCGGCGATGAAGTGTCCAACTTCACCGCACTCATAGCACGCCCTCTTTGTGTTTGTTCTTCTTCTTGATTTGTCGTTGTAGTTCTTCTTGTACTTGCTTGACCCATCATACTTGAGGAACTTTTTGAATTTCCTTACAAATAGAGCCAAGTCTTCTTCGTCTTCGCTTTCATCTTCCTCTTCATCACTTGAGGTTGATTCTTCCTTTTTGCTTGCCTTCAAAGCTATTTGCCTTCAAAGCTATTCCAGAGAGCTCCCTTTTTTCGGTTTGAACACATCGGAACTTCCGATGTCAAATATCGAAACTTCCGATCTTTTCAGAGAGCACCCTAGAAAGCTTTACAACGTATCGGAACTTCCGATCGTAAATATAAGAACTTCTGATACATCTTCTACGCATCGGACTGAAGCAAGCATGCACATCGGAATGTCCGGTCACATCGGAACTTCCGATGTAATATCGGAATGTCTGACTTGAACTTAGATAAAAACACATTCCGATGCATGCGCGATGACTTAGGGTCTCAATAAGATTTAAAGTAACATTCATCTGAGCATAGAGACTACCCTAGATCATCTACGATGCATCCCTCTTAATAGTACGGCATTCCTACGACACAAAGCATAGAAAAAATAAGATTACAAAGCCGTTTTACTCGCTTGAATTCGTTTGAGGGTGTCCTTCGCATGTAGAAGATTTCACATTTAATCTTTTACCTGTTCACAAGCTCATTGAAGACATTAGTCCTTTTAATCGTTTGTCATTAATCAACCAAAACCAATTTAGGGGCCTAGATGCACTTTCAACCACATATGACACAGTTGCTGGACATGGCGATCGTTTCGCGCCTATGTCGCAGTCAGTCCGCACCAGCCGTGGAGGTTTTCTCGATGAGTGAGCGTAGGTTCTATAGTGAGACTCCTTCGCCGAGTCGCGTCATAGAATAAAGAGTCACCCTTTAGGCGTTAGACTCCAGTGTTAGTTCGATTTGGATTTTCATTGCTTGCTGAGTGTGCAGTATGTGTTGCAAGGCCCCTAGGCATTGTAAGCAACCATACCAAGTTACTATTGATTAAAATAATAAAGTTGGACTTTAAGTTACACCTTTTGCCCCGCATAAGTTCCATACTACTTGTCTATTCTTGTTTCCCTCTCATCTCTAAAACCTAGAGCAAACCACAGATGGTGAACACTCGTGGAAACCTTGGAGGCAATGGAAGTTGTTCTCGCCCAGCAGAAAACCCCAATGATGGAGCACCAGCACCGCCAGTTGATATACAGAATTTTGGAGCTTTTCTTGCTGCTCAGACTCAGTTGATGCATGCCATGATGCAACAGATGCAACACGTCACTGCTCAGGCCACAGCTAATCAAGTCAATCAGGGACAACGCCAGAATACAAGACTGTCAGAGTTCATGAGGACTCATCCACCCACTTTCTCCGGGAATGCGAATCCGTTGGAAGCCGATGACTGGTTAAGGTCAATTGAGAGGAAGCTACACATAGCTCAATGCATAGGAAATGAGAAGGTACTCTACGCTTCTCATCAGTTGGAAGGAACAGCCGCCGAATGGTGGGAGAACTTCTGTGCTACGCAGGAGAATCCTCAGGACATCACTTGGGAGGAGTTCACAGCTGCATTCCGTCAGTATCACGTGCCTGAAGGAATCATGGACCTCAAGAAGGAAGAGTTCGAGCACTTTGAAGCAAGGTAATCAGCCGGTGGCCGAATACCTGAACAAGTTCACACAGCTTGCACGCTACGCACCTGAGGATGTAGCGACAGATAAAGCCAGATAGTCTCGTTTCATGAAGGGACTTAACTCAGGATTGCAGGTGGGATTGATCACCTACACCTTTCCAGATTTTCAAGAGTTGGTGAATAAGGCGCTTATTCTTGAGGACAAGCGCAAGGAACTGGATGAGAACAGGAAGCGCAGGATGCAGCATCAGGGATCGCGTCAGGGAGCGCAGCAACGTTTGAGGGTTGCGCCAAATCAGTTTTTCAGATTCCAGCCACAGAATGCAACAAGGACACCGTCACCAGTACCAAGACCCGTCAATCAGAACTATCAGACCCCAGCCCCAGCCAGAAACGCCGCTCCAGGCAGTCAGCAAGGAACAGTGAGACGCTGCTACAACTGCAACGAGCCAGGACACTTTGCCAACAGTTGTCCTAAGAAGACAGCAGGAGTGACCCCAGTCCGCTTCAACCTGGGATCCACACCATCTAGGACGCCAGCACCAGGAGCCACACCCCAGACCGTGGTGAGAGCCCGAGTCAACCATGTCACCGCAGATGCACTGCAGAATGCCACGGACGTCGTACTGGGTAAGTTACTAGTCAACTCAGTACCAGCAACAGTTTGTTTGATTCCGGAGCTTCGCATTCGTTTGTTTCTCAAGGCTTTGCTGCTAAAAATGATTTGGATATTGCAAGACTTAAATGCATGCTTTTAGTTCAAACCCCTGGTTCCGAACTCCGAACGAAAGTAGGATGTTCTGGGGTGAGAATACTAATAGATGGGATAGAGTTCCTAGCAAACCTTATTATTTTGGAGACCCAGACCTTAGATGTTATCTTGGGGATGGATTGGTTATCCAAGCACAAGGCCGTATTGGATTGTGGACAAAGGACTATCTCAGTCGAGAGTCCTTGTGGAAAGAAAGTGGAATTTCAAGCTATTGCCATCAGAGATGGACAGTTGATGGTTAACAGTACCAAGGCAACCAGCATAGAGGATGTCTCAGTAGTGAATGAGTACCCAGATGTTTTTCCTGAAGATCTACCTGGTATGCCGCCAGACAGGGACATAGAGTTTGTGATAGAGCTTGTACCTGGTACAGCACCGATAGCAAAGAGACCCTATCGGATGTCCACCGAGGAATTGGTAGAGATGAAGAAACAACTTGAAGAGTTAATGGAGAAAGGATTTATCAGACCGAGTTCGTCGCCGTGGGGAGCACCAGTTTTGTTCGTCAAGAAGAAGGACGGGAGTTTCAGGATGTGCATTGACTACCGTGCACTCAATGAAGTCACCGTGAAGAATAAGTATCCGCTACCCATGATCGATGATCTGTTTGATCAGCTGAGAGGAGCCGAAGTTTTCTCCAAGATTGATCTGAGATTGGGATACCATCAGTTGAAGATCCGATGAGAAGATATTCCGAAGACTGCGTTCTCGTCGAGATATGGACATTACGAGTTTACTGTTATGTCCTTTGGTCTGACGAATGCACCAGCATATTTCATGAATATGATGAATAAGGTGTTCATGGAATATTTGGACAAGTTTGTTGTTGTGTTCATAGATGATATTCTAATCTACTCCAAGACAGAGGATGAACATGCCGAACACTTGAGGCGAGTTTTGGAAAAGCTGAGGGAACAGCAACTCTTCGCCAAGTTCAGTAAGTGTGATTTTTGGAAGGACAAGGTGGAATTCCTCGGACATGTAATGACCCGCAGAAGGAGTCGCCATGATCCAAGCAAAGTAGAAGTCAGTATTACATTGGGAGCAGCTGAAGACTGTGACCCAGATCCGGAGTTCCTTGGAATGGCAGGTTACTACCGCCGCTTCATTGAAGGCTTTTCAACAATTGCGAGACCTCTTACGCAATTGCTGAAAAAGGAGAAGAAGTTTACATGGACGCCAGAGTGCGAGAAAGGATTCCAAGAACTGAAGACGAGATTGACATCGGCACGGTGTTGGTTCTGCCGGACGTCAATCAAAGCTTTGATATCTATTGTGATGCATCGCGCCAAGGACTTGGATGTGTGTTGATGCAGAACGGAAAGGTTGTTGCCTATTCATCAAGGCAGTTGAGGCCGCATGAGGAGAATTACCCGACACATGACCTAGAGTTAGCTGCCGTAGTGCATGCCTTGAAGATATGGCGTCACTATCTGATCGGGAACAGATGTGAAGTGTACACGGATCATAAGAGCCTTAAGTACATATTCACCCAGTCGGATCTGAATATGAGGCAAAGGAGATGGTTGGAATTGATTAAGGATTACAATGTCGGAATTCATTATCATCCCGGAAAGGCTAATGTGGTGGCCGATGCTTTGAGTCGGAAAAGCCATACCATGAATATGTTGATAGCCACGAATCAGGATGAGCTATGCCAGGACTTTCAGAGAATGAAGATTGAGATGGTACCTAGTGGATTCTTGGCCACATTGGAAATAAAGCCTACCCTAGAAGATCAGATTCGGGAAGGACAGAAGGATGATGACAAGATCCGCAGGATTAAGTCCAAAATGGAGGAAGGCAAGGCAAAGGACTTCAAGCTAGACGAGCAGGGCACGTTATGGATGAGGGATCGCATTTGTGTGCCGAATAGGAAGGAACTGAAGCAGTTGATTCTAGAAGAAGCCCATGACTCCAAGTACTCGATTCATCCTGGAAGTGCCAAGATGTATCAAGACTTGAATGAGAGATTCTGGTGGCCGAGCATGAAGCGTGAAGTTGCCGAGCATTTTGTCAAGGGTTTTTCTGGGAACATCGGAACTTCCGATACCAGTTCGGAATGTCTGATCTAATATATCGGAGTGTCCGATAATTCCAGAGAGCTCCCTTTTTTCGGTTTGAACACATCGGAACTTCCGATGTCAAATATCGAAACTTCCGATCTTTTCAGAGAGCACCCTAGAAAGCTTTACAACGTATCGGAACTTCCGATCGTAAATATTAGAACTTCTGATACATCTTCTACGCATCGGACTGAAGCAAGCATGCACATCGGAATGTCCGGTCACATCGGAACTTCCGATGTAATATGTAACACCCCAAAATTTTGCTTTTCTTAAATTCATGTGTGATTTGGCACTTTGGTGAATTTTTGGAATTTTCTGGAATTTATTTGGATTTATTTGGAATTTATTTGAATTTATTCCATTTTGAAATAATTAAAGAATTTAATTTTGCAAATAAAATTTTGTTGGAAATATTTTATTTGAGTCCAAAATGAGCCAAAGTATTTTCCAGAATTTTTCTGGAATTTTTCTGAGTCATTTGCTATTTTTAATGAATTAAATGAATTACTGGGAATTATTTTAAATATTAAATCGCTGGAAAATCCAACTCGGGTCGGTTACTGTTCATCCGACCGAGCCCGAGTCAGACTCGAGTTCGAGTCCGACCCGAGCCACGTGACTCGACCGAACCCACTCCTAACCCTAATCAATCCCAACCGTTGGATCAAGATCCAACGGTGAGATCCACGTCAGACGGCTCGAGCCGTAACGGCCCGGATCCGATCGCGCCCGTCGCGATCGTGGCCGTCGATCGTGCCACGTGGGCGGCCACGATTTCGTCGTCTTCGCCGAGTCCGGCCGGACTCAGCCGCCGCGCCGCCGCCAGTAGCAAACTAGGTTTCCGTCTAGGGCTCGAACGCCGAGGCTATTTAAGGCGTGAGACGTCCCGAGGTTGCCCCATCCTTGCGCACCGTTCCCTGAGCCATCTCGCCGAGCCACCGCCGTTGAGCCGCAATCGCTCGCGGAGTTGTCTCTTTCCTCCGCCGCGGTTTGCGCCGTTTTCCGCCGCCGTCCGTCGTCTTAGTCCGCCGAGAAGGAGCCCGGATCCGGAGTCCCGCGACGAGACGCACTGAAGGAAGTTTCATCTCGCCGAGCACGCCCCAACCGCCGTTTGGGTGGTAAATGCGTCCCGTCTCCGGTCAAGCCAGCGCCGCCGTGAAGCCATCGCCGTCGCGAAGCTCGGAGGACCGTCGGATCCAGATCGGACGGTTGAGGTGAGCTCACGTGTTCCAAACCCGATTAGATCTGGACCGTTGGATCAAGATCCAACGGTTCACAATCACCACGTGCCGTAGCAGTGTGATTGTAGGATTAGATCTGGACCGTCCGATCTAGATCGAACGGCCCACGATCAACGAGTAGTTTCAACGTGTTAACTCTGGATCTAATCCGCGCCGTTGATTTTCAAACCAACGGCCGAGATTGCGCCACGTGTCGGGAAGCTGGACCGACGCGGCCGCTGGCCCACGCTGGCAGCGTGCGTGTGACGCTGACACGCGGGGCCCGCTTGTCAGAGTGCCCGCATGTCAGTGGCTGACCCAGCCAGGAGCTGACGTCACCCATGACGTCAAGGTGGGTCCCACCTGCCGCCAGTGGTGAGCCCGCTGACGTCAGCGATGACGTCACCCGAGGGGGCCCACATGTCAGCGACACGTGGAGTCGTGGACCGAGTCCACAGTGGACCCAAGCCGAGCGTGGACCGAGTCCATGGACCGGCTGACGTCAGCCAGCCAATCAGGAGCTGACACGTGTCCATGCTGACGCAATAATTAATTTCCGAAAAAGAAAATGATTTATTAATTCGAATAATGATTTCAGATTTTGTTTCAAACTTCAAACGCTTATAACTTTTGCGTTTCAACTCCGATTTGAGTGATTCAAATTTCTAAATTTGTATAAAATTGAGATCTACCTAGATATGAATTTTATTTAATTTTTGGACTAAAGTTTTTCTTTGTAAAATTATTTAATTGATTATTTAAACTTTAAATAATCATAACTTTTGCGTTTTAACTCCAAATTTGACGATTCCAGTTCCTAAAAATCCACAAAATTATGTTCTCTCTGTTTATGGATTTTATTTGGAATTTTGGGATGTTTTTGCCTAGTGTTTATTTGTGTATTTGCTATTTGCACGCTTTACGAGTAGACGTTGAAGTGCCGGAAGGATTCGAAGGAGAAGTATTGACTCAGGATCCAACTCAAGACCAAGAGCAAGTACTTTTTGAAGGCAAGTTGTGCTTTGACCATGTTGATCCTATTTCGAAATCTATTTTGATTTAAACTATTGCATGCTAGTTCAATTAGAAAAATACTTTGTTTAAACATGGGGGTTAGATAAATACCAATTTGCTGTATGACACCTTGATTACTTAAGTATGTGCCATGATCCCTTGTCACCCTAGTTGTGGATTACTAGTTGGACATTATTAAATTGCCAACCTGGGTTTAGACCGTTGTAGTATACTGCTTAGACCTGCTACGTGCCCATGACATGATTTTGGTCAATCAAATGTTAATATTGACTTAATGATATATTGAACCTGTTTTGGAAAAGTATCATGTGATGTTGATGGCACGTGGTGCATGGTAATCAACTGGGGTTTGATAAACAGTTTTCGACCGGGGCATGTGGCAAGAGTAATCAGGTGGGCCAGTGTGGCATTTGGGAGTGTTGATTTGGTTCTTCGGGTAGTCTTGCCCTGGTCACTCTAAGGACTTAACCTTGCAAGCCTTTGAACTGGGTCATACTTGCAACCACATGGCTGGAATGGGACGGCCCTAGTTGACTAAGTCGCTAAGGACTCACTTGTGGAGCCTCAGGGTGTCAGTTACACCGTTTGTGTGATTGTACGGGGGAGCGTATCGTGGCTGTGGCCAGATACCCATCTAACGGTGTGTTGGTCCCATACTTCGCCTTGGCTAAGGGAAGGGATGGTGTAGAGCACGAACCGGAGAGGACCACCTGTGTTGTTTAAGGCTTCCGAAAGGCTTTGTTACGGGAACTCGCCTTTGTGGTGTTTGACTGTACCTTGTGGGTAAAGTGCATAACCTCTGCAGAGTGTAGAATCTATTTAAATAGCCGAGTCCACGATGCATCGACCTTTGCTCGGGAATTACAGTCAAGGGTTAGATTTTCTGAAAATAACTTGGATTTGAAAGGTTGGATTGGTTTAAAAATGGAGATGATGGAAATGTGGTTTAGGATGGGGAAAATGTTTACTAAACTGCTTGAAAAGTTATTTATGCTTTACTTATTTCTACTGCTTTCGAATCTACTTATTTTACTTGTCAGAATGCTGTTTACTGCAAATATACCTGGAGCTATTCCTTTGTACCAAGCCATGCATATAGTATATTAGCTTGCATTCTGTGCATGACTTGCTGAGTACCAAGTACTCACCCTTGCCTCAACACAACACCAGTTGAAGAGGAGACTACGCCAGCTATGGAGGAGGAACTCCAAGAAGACCCGTCTACTTAGGGATGCGAGCCCAGTCAGTTGCCTGTGGTATACTGGATGGCGCCACGAAGTTATTTGATTTTCCGCTGCTACTGTTATTATTTCTCTCTGAATAAGTTTCGCCTTGCGAGGCATATATTTGTAACTTGGCCATAAGGTCGAGTAACCAGTTTTATTACTTTAATAAAGTACTTTTATGGTATCGATTGGTATGATTGTGATATTTACCGATGTTAAAGACTGTGTGCACTAGCGCGTTCCTGGACTAGTGCTGAATACACAGAGGGTCCGGATTTGCAAATTCGGGGTCCCGACAGAGGTGGTATCAGAGCCATACTTGACTGTAGGCTCAACCCTAAGTTAGAATGGTCGTGGTGAGGAGAAAACCTATTTTCTAAAGCTAAAAATTGGTGAAGACAAGAAATGACATCTCGACTTATCCCCTTCTCTCTTTTCTTGTCTCTTGCTGAAATTTTCCCGTACCTTGTCACAATCGAAAAATTCCGAGTTCTTACGTAAAGCACGCTTGTGACAGATGGAGGAAGAATTCAACTACGTTGATCTGGGAGTTGGTCATGCTGCGGAACTTTGGCACATGCTACAAACTCTCGGAGATTTTGAGAAGCCCCAATACCAAGTGGAAGTAATCAGGCAAGCAGGATTGATCAAGGCTTGTGACGTGAGGATTGAGGTACCTGCCAGGAAGAGGGGCCCAGGCAATCGCCCGATACACTTTGACCGCCAGAGATCTACAATGCAGATGGGTATCCAAGAAGTTTCACGACGAGCAATGCGGCACATTACCAGTATCTACGCCAGGGAGTTGGAGAGCACGGTGTTCCGTTATCATCCGCGCAGCGATAACCTTCTTGACCCAAAGACGATTCAGGATGAGAATGCCACGGTTACACAGTTGGCACAATTTGTCGTCGCCCAGGAGGATGTACTAGATAATACAAGCAAGGAGCTACAGAAGGCCCGCAAGGAAATCACGACAGAGAAGAACAGATGGCGGGAAGCTCAAGAGTATGTGGCACACCTACTACGAAGGATTGACGAGTTGGAGATGACCTTGTACGGACCAGACCCAGAGCCCGTACTCGAGCTACACGAGCCAGATCCGGAGGAGTCAGACCTCGATGAGGACACTGCTTCTTCGACTACCATAGATGACATAGTCGCTGGGCATGGCGATCGTTTCGCGCCTATGCCACAGCACCCGTACCCAGGCCGTGGAGGTTTTCTTGATGAGTGAGCATAGGTTCTATAGTGAGACTCCTTCGCCGAGTCGCGTCATAAAGAGTCACCCTTTAGGCGATAGACTCCAGATGTTAGTTTGATTTGGATTTGCTTGTTTGCTGAGTGTGCAGTATGTGTTGCAAGGCCCTTAGGCATTGTAAGCAGCCATACCAAGTTATTAATAATAAAGTTGGACCTTAAAGTTACCCCCTTTCACCCCGCATAAGTTCCATATTACTTGTCTATTCTTGTTTCCCTCTCATCTCTAAACCTAGAGCAAATCAACAGATGGTGAACACCCGTGGAAACTTTGGGAGCAATGGGAGTGGCTCTCGCCCAGCAGAAAACCCCAATAATGGAGCACCAGCACCGCCAGTTGATATGCAGAATTTTGGAGCATTTCTTGCTGCTCAGACTCAGTTGATGCATGCTATGATGCAACAAATGCAGCACGTCACTGCTCAGGCCACAGCCAACCAAGCTAACCAGGGACCACGCCAGAACACAAGACTGTCCGAGTTCATGAGGACTCACCCACCCACCTTCTCTGGGAATGCCAATCCATTGGAGGCGGATGATTGGTTAAGATCAATCGAGAGGAAGCTACACATAGCTCGATGCTTAGGAAACGAGAAGGTACTCTACGCTTCTCATCAGCTGGAAGGAACAGCCGCCGAATGGTGGGAGAACTTCTGTGCCACGCAAGAGAACCCTCAAGATATCACTTGGGAAGAGTTCACCAATGCGTTAAAGATCACGTGCCTGAAGGAATCATGGACCTTAAGAAGGAGGAGTTCAGAGCATCAAGCAAGGTAATCAGCCGGTGGCCGACTATCTCAACAAGTTTACACAGCTAGCACGCTACGCACCGAGGATGTAGCGACGAGATAAATCCGAGGCAGTCGTTTTATGAAGGGACTTAACTCGGGATTGCAAGTAGGGTTGATCACCCACACCTTTCCGGACTTCCAAGAGTTGGTGAATAAGGCACTTATTCTTGAGGACAAGCGCAAGGAACTGGATGAGAACAGAAGCGCAGGATGCAACAAAGAAGGATCACGCCAGGAACGCAATCGCTTGAGAGTTGCACCAAATCAATTCTTCGATTCCAACGCGAGAATGCAACAAGGACACCATTCCCGGCACCAAGACCTGCCAATCGAACTACTGCACCCAGCCCCGCTAGAAATGCTACTCGAGCGATCGGCAAGGAACAAGAAGACGCTGCTACAAGCGCAACGAGCCAGGACACTTTGCCAACAGCTTGTCCAAAGAAGACAGCAGAGGCGACCCGATTCGCTTCAACCTAGGAACCACCCAGCTAGGACGCCAAAGACGAGCCACACCCCAGGCCGTGGTGAGAGGCCGAGTCAACCATGTCACCGCAGATGCACCGCAGAATGCTACTGACGTCGTCTTGGGTAAGTTACTTGTTAACTCGATACACCTGCAGTTTTGTTTGACTCGAGCTTCGCATTCGTTTGTTTCGCAAGGCTTTGCTACTAGAAATGATTTGAGGATTGCAAGACTTAAGTGCATGCTTTTAGTTCAAACCCACTGGTTCCGAACTCCGAACGAAAGTAGGATGTTCCGGTGAGAATACTAATAGATGGAATAGAGTTCCTAGCAAACCTTATGATTTTGGAGACCCAGACCTTAGACGTCATATTGGGAATGGACTGGTTATCCAGCCACAAGGCCGTATTGGATTGTGGACGAAGGACTATCTCGATTGAGAGCCCGTGTGGGAAGAGAGTGGAATTTCAAGCCACTGCGATTAGAGATGGTCGATTGATGGTTAACAGTACCAAGGCAATCGGCATAGAGGATGTCCGGTAGTGAATGAGTACCCGAGATGTCTTTCCCGAAGATCTACAGTATGCCGCCGACAGGGACATAGAGTTTGTGATAGAGCTTGTACTGCACAAAGACCGATAGCAAAGAGACCCTATCGGATGTCTACCGAGGAGTTGGTAGAAATGAAGAAACAGCTAGAAGAGTTAATGGAGAAAGGATTTATCAGACCGAGTTCGTCGCCGTGGGGAGCACCAGTTTTGTTTGTCAAGAAAAAGGACGGAAGTTTCAGGATGTGCATTGACTACCGTGCACTCAACGAAGTCACCGTGAAGAATAAGTATCCGCTACCCAGGATTGATGATTTGTTTGATCAGTTGAGAGGAGCCGGAGTTTTCTCCAAGATTGATCTGAGATCGGGATACCATCAGTTGAAGATCCGATCAGAGGATATTCCTAAGACTGCATTCTCGTCAAGATATGGACATTACGAGTTCTGATTATGTCCTTTGACCGATTTAATGCGCCAGCTTATTTCATGAATATGATGAATAAGGTGTTCATGGAATATTTGGACAAGTTTGTCGTCGTGTTTATAGACGATATCCTAATATACTCCAAGACAGAGGATGAACATGCCGAACACTTGAGGCGAGTTTTGGAAAAGCTGAGGGAACAGCAACTTTTCGCCAAGTTCAGCAAGTGTGATTTTTGGAAGGACAAAGTGGAGTTCCTTGGACATGTAATGACCGCAGAAGGAGTCGCCGTGGATCCAAGCAAAGTAGAAGCTGTGTTACATTGGGAGCGTAGAAGGCGTGACCCGGTCGGAGTTTCCTTGGAATGGCAGGATACTACCGCCGTTTCATCGAAGGCTTTTCGACAATTGCGAAACCTCTTACGCAATTGCCGAAGAAGGAAAAGAAGTTTGCATGGGCGCTGAGAATGTGAGAAAGGATTTCAGGAGCTGAAGAAGCAATTGACATCGGCAGGTGTTAGTTCTACGGATGTTGCTCAAAGCTTCGATATTTATTGTGACGATCGCGCCAAGGACTTGGATGTGTCTTTGTCTGAGAATGGAAAGGTCGTCGCTTATGCGTCAAGGCAGTTGAGGCCGCATGAGGAAAATTATCCGACACATGACCTAGAGTTAGCTGCCGTAGTGCATGCTTTGAAGATATGGCGTCACTATCTGATCGGGAACAGATGTGAAGTGTATACGGATCATAAGAGCCTTAAGTACATATTCACCCAGTCGGATCTGAATATGAGGCAGAGGAGATGGTTAGAATTGATCAAGGACTATAATGTTGGAATCCATTACCATCCTGGGAAGGCCAACGTAGTAGCCGATGCTCTGAGTCGGAAAAGCCATACCGTGAGGGCGTTGCTAGCCACAAGTCAGGATGAGTTATGTGAGGATTTTCAGAAGATGAAGATTGAGGTTGTACCTAGCGGATTCTTGGCCGCATTGGAAGTAAAGCCTACCCTAGAGGATCAGATCCGAGAAGGACAGAAGGATGATGACAAGATCCGCAGGATTAAGTCCATCAAGGAGGAAGGCAAGGCAGAGGACTTCAAGTTGGATGAGCAAGTCACGTTATGGATGAAGGATCGGATTTGTGTGCCTAACAAAAAGGAGTTAAAGCAACTGATTCTGGAGGAAGCCCATGACTCCAAGTACTCAATTCATCCTGGAAGCGCCAAGATGTATCAGGATCTGAAGGGGAGATTCTGGTGGCCGAGTATGAAACGTGAAGTTGCCGAGCATGTTGCATTGTGCGACGTATGCCAGAGAGTCAAGGCAATGCATCAGAGACCAGCAGGATTGCTACAACCGCTGAAAATACCCGAGTGGAAGTGGGAGGAAATCGGAATGGATTTCATTACCGGTTTGCCGAAGACTCAAGGAGGTTATGACTCCATATGGGTTGTAGTAGATCGTTTAACCAAGGTAGCTCATTTTATCCCCGTAAAGACCACTTACTCGGGGGATAAGTTAGCAGAATTGTATATGATCAGGATCGTCTGTTTGCATGGAATACCAAAGAGGATTGTATCGGACAGAGGTACCCAATTTACCTCAAGGTTTTGGAATAAGTTGCATGAAGCCATGGGAACCCGTTTGAACTTCAGTACAGCCTATCATCCACAGACGGATGGACAGACCGAAAGGGTCAACCAGATTCTGGAGGATATGTTAAGAGCTTGTGCATTGGCTTATGCTACTTCTTGGGATAAGAGTTTGCCGTATGCCGAGTTCAGTTACAATAATAGCTACCAAGTTAGTTTACAGATGTCACCTTTTGAGGCACTGTATGGTCGGCCCTGTCGGACGCCATTGAATTGGAATGAGACCGGCGAGCGCCGTGTCTTTGGGCCTGATATTCTTCAAGAGGTCAAGAAACGGTCGCCATGATTAGGGAAAGGTTGAAGATAGCCCAATCTCGACAAAAGAGTTATGCTGACAATCGTCGCCGAGACTTGAGTTTTGAACCAGAAGACTTTGTATATCTCAGAGTTACGCCTCTCAGGGGAGTTAAGAGGTTCCATGCCAAAGGGAAACTCGCACCCCGTTATGTTGGACCATTTAAGATTTTGAGTCGCAAAGGCGAAGTTGCTTATCAGCTGGAGTTGCCGCATTCGTTAGCAGGAGTACATGACGTGTTCCATGTATCCCAGTTGAAGAAGTGTCTCCGAGTTCCTGAGGAACAAACACCGCTAGAGTCAATTGAGTTGCAAGAGGATTTGACTTATAAGGAGCATCCCGTGAAGATTTTGGACACAATGGATCGAGAAACTAGAAACAAGTCAACCCGTTTCTGTAGAGTTCAGTGGAGCAACCATGCAGAGAGCGAAGCGACTTGGGAGCGCGAAGAGGATTTGAAGAAAGAATTTCCAAACCTATTTCTTTAGTAAGCCCTGAATCTCGGGGACGAGATTCTGTTAAGGGGGGGAGGTTTGTAACACCCCAAAATTTTGCTTTTCTTAAATTCATGTGTGATTTGGCACTTTGGTGAATTTTTGGAATTTTCTGGAATTTATTTGGATTTATTTGGAATTTATTTGAATTTATTCCATTTTGAAATAATTAAAGAATTTAATTTTGCAAATAAAATTTTGTTGGAAATATTTTATTTGAGTCCAAAATGAGCCAAAGTATTTTCCAGAATTTTTCTGGAATTTTTCTGAGTCATTTGCTATTTTTAATGAATTAAATGAATTACTGGGAATTATTTTAAATATTAAATCGCTGGAAAATCCAACTCGGGTCGGTTACTGTTCATCCGACCGAGCCCGAGTCAGACTCGAGTTCGAGTCCGACCCGAGCCACGTGACTCGACCGAACCCACTCCTAACCCTAATCAATCCCAACCGTTGGATCAAGATCCAACGGCTGAGATCCACCCGTACCGGTTCGAGCCGTAACCGGCCCGGATCCGATCGCGCCCGTGCGATCGTGGCCGTCGATCGTGCCACGTGGACGGCCACGATTTCGTCGTCTTCGTCGAGTCCGAGCCGGACTCCGCCGCCGCGCCCGCCGCCGTAGCAAACTAGGTTTCCGTCTAGGGCTCGAACGCCGAGGCTATTTAAGGCGTGAGACGTCCCCCGAGGTTGCCCTCATCCTTGCGCACCCGTTCCCCTGAGCCATCTCGCCGGAGCCACCGCCGTTGAGCCGCAATCGCTCGCCGGAGTTGTCTCTTTCCTCCGCTGCGGTTTGCGCCGTTTTCCGCCGCCGTCCGTCGTCTTCCGTCGAGAAGGAGCCCAGATCCGGAGTCCCCGCGACGAGACGCACCTGAAGGGAAGTTTCATCTCGCCGGAGCACGCCCCAACCGCCGTTTGGGTGGTCGTCGTCCCCGTCTCCGGTCAAGCCAGCGCCGCCGTGAAGCCATCGCCGTCCGCGAGCTCGGAGGACCGTCGGATCCAGATCGGACGGTTGAGGTGAGCTCACGTGTTCCAAACCCGATTAGATCTGGACCGTTGGATCAAGATCCAACGGTTCACAATCACCACGTGCCGTAGCAGTGTGATTGTAGGATTAGATCTGGACCGTCCGATCTAGATCGAACGGCCCACGATCAACGAGTAGTTTCAACGTGTTAACTCTGGATCTAATCCGCGCCGTTGATTTTCAAACCAACGGCCGAGATTGCGCCACGTGTCGGGAAGCTGGACCGACGCGGCGGGCCGCTGGCCCACGCGCTGGCAGTGACGCTGACACGCGGGGCCCGCGTGTCAGAGGGCCCGCATGTCAGTGGCTGACCCAGCCAGGAGCTGACGTCACCCATGACGTCAAGGTGGGTCCCACCTGTCAGCACCGTGGGCTGAGCCCCGCTGACGTCAGCGATGACGTCACCCGAGGGGGCCCACATGTCAGCGACACGTGGAGTCGTGGACCGAGTCCACAGTGGACCCAAGCCGAGCGTGGACCGAGTCCATGGACCGGCTGACGTCAGCCAGCCAATCAGGAGCTGACACGTGTCCATGCTGACGCAATAATTAATTTCCGAAAAAGAAAATGATTTATTAATTCGAATAATGATTTCAGATTTTGTTTCAAACTTCAAACGCTTATAACTTTTGCGTTTCAACTCCGATTTGAGTGATTCAAATTTCTAAATTTGTATAAAATTGAGATCTACCTAGATATGAATTTTATTTAATTTTTGGACTAAAGTTTTTCTTTGTAAAATTATTTAATTGATTATTTAAACTTTAAATAATCATAACTTTTGCGTTTTAACTCCAAATTTGAATAATCCAGTACCTAAAAATCCACAAACTTATGTTCTCTCTGTTGATGGATTTTATTTGGAATTTTGGGATGTTTTTGCCTCGTGTGGATTTGTGTATTTGCTATTTGCACGCTTTACGAGTAGACGTTGAAGTGCCTTAGGATTCGAAGGAGAAGTATTGACTCAGGATCCAACTCAAGACCAAGAGCAAGTACTTTTTGAAGGCAAGTTGTGCTTTGACCATGTTGATCCTATTTCGAAATCTAATTTGATTTAAACTATTGCATGCTAGTTCAATTAGAAAAATACTTTGTTTAAACATGGGGTTAGATAAATACCAATTTCTTTGTATGACACCTTGATTACTTAAGTATGTGCCATGATCCCTTGTCACCCTAGTTGTGGATTACTAGTTGGACATTATTAAATTGCCAACCTGGGTTTAGGACCGTTGTAGTATCTTTGCTTAGACACACTCGTGCCCATGACATGATTTTGGTCAATCAAATGTTAATATTGACTTAATGATATATTGAACCTGTTTTGGAAAAGTATCATGTGATGTTGATGGCACGTGGTGCATGGTAATCAAGCGGGGTTTGATAAACGATTTCGGCCGGGGCATGTGGCAAGAGTAATCAGGTGGGCGATGTGGCATTTGGGAGTGTTGATTTGGTTCTTCGGGTAGTCTTGCCCTGGTCACTCTAAGGACTTAACCTTGCAAGCCTTTGAACTGGTCATACTTGCAACCACATGGTGGAATGGGACGGCCCTAGTTGACTAAGTCGCTAAGGACTCACTTGTGGAGCCTCAGGGTGTCGATTACACCGTTTGTGTGATTGTGCGGGAGGCGTATCGTGGCTGTGGCCAGATACCCATCTAACGGTGTGTTGGTCCCATACTTCGCCTTGGCTAAGGGAAGGGATGGTGTAGAGCACGAACCGGAGAGGACCACCTGTGTTGTTTAAGGCTTCCGAAAGGCTTTGTTACGGGAACTCGCCTTTGTGGTGTTTGACTGTACCTTGTGGGTAAAGTGCATAACCTCTGCAGAGTGTAGAATCTATTTAAATAGCCGAGTCCACGATCTTTGGACCTTTGCTCGGGAATTACAGTCAAGGGTTAGATTTTCTGAAAATAACTTGGATTTGAAAGGTTGGATTGGTTTAAAAATGGAGATGATGGAAATGTGGTTTAGGATGGGGAAAATGTTTACTAAACTGCTTGAAAAGTTATTTATGCTTTACTTATTTCTACTGCTTTCGAATCTACTTATTTTACTTGTCGTAATCTTTGTTTCGCAAATATATACAGAGCTATTCCTTTGTACCAAGCCATGCATATAGTATATTAGCTTGCATTCTGTGCATGACTTGCTGAGTACCAAGTACTCACCCTTGCCTCAACACAACACCAGTTGAAGAGGAGACTACGCCAGCTATGGAGGAGGAACTCCAAGAAGACCCGTCTACTTAGGGATGCGAGCCCAGTCAGTTGCCTGTGGTATCTTTGGATGGCGCCACGGTTATTTGATTTTCGCCATCATATTATTTCTCTCTGAATAAGTTTCGCCTTGCGAGGCATATATTTGTAACTTGGCCATAAGGTCGAGTAACCAGTTTTATTACTTTAATAAAGTACTTTTATGGTATCGATTGGTATGATTGTGATATTTACCGATGTTAAAGACTGTGTGCACTAGCGCGTTCCTGGACTAGTGCTGAATACACAGAGGGTCCGGATTTGCAAATTCGGGGTCCCGACATAATATCGGAATGTCTGACTTGAACTTAGATAAAAACACATTCCGGTGCATGCGCGATGACTTGGGGTCTCAATAAGATTTAAAGTAACATTCATCTGAGCATAGAGACTACCCTAGATCATCTACGATGCATCCCTCTTAATAGTACGGCATTCCTACGACACAAAGCATAGAAAAAATAAGATTACAAAGCCGTTTTACTCGCTTGAATTCGTTTGAGGGTGTCCTTCGCATGTAGAAGATTTCACATTTAATCTTTTACCTGTTCACAAGCTCATTGAAGACATTAGTCCTTTTAATCGTTTGTCATTAATCAACCAAAACCAATTTAGGGGCCTAGATGCACTTTCAACCACAGATGACACAGTTGCTGGACATGGCGATCGTTTCGCGCCTATGTCGCAGCGTCCGTACCCAGGCCGTGGAGGTTTTCTCGATGAGTGAGCGTAGGTTCTATAGTGAGACTCCTTCGCCGAGTCGCGTCATAGAATAAAGAGTCACCCTTTAGGCGTTAGACTCCAGTGTTAGTTCGATTTGGATTTTCATTGCTTGCTGAGTGTGCAGTATGTGTTGCAAGGCCCCTAGGCATTGTAAGCAACCATACCAAGTTACTATTGATTAAAATAATAAAGTTGGACTTTAAGTTACACCTTTTGCCCCGCATAAGTTCCATACTACTTGTCTATTCTTGTTTCCCTCTCATCTCTAAAACCTAGAGCAAACCACAGATGGTGAACACTCGTGGAAACCTTGGAGGCAATGGAAGTTGTTCTCGCCCAGCAGAAAACCCCAATGATGGAGCACCAGCACCGCCAGTTGATATACAGAATTTTGGAGCTTTTCTTGCTGCTCAGACTCAGTTGATGCATGCCATGATGCAACAGATGCAACACGTCACTGCTCAGGCCACAGCTAATCAAGTCAATCAGGGACAACGCCAGAATACAAGACTGTCAGAGTTCATGAGGACTCATCCACCCACTTTCTCCGGGAATGCGAATCCGTTGGAAGCCGATGACTGGTTAAGGTCAATTGAGAGGAAGCTACACATAGCTCAATGCATAGGAAATGAGAAGGTACTCTACGCTTCTCATCAGTTGGAAGGAACAGCCGCCGAATGGTGGGAGAACTTCTGTGCTACGCAGGAGAATCCTCAGGACATCACTTGGGAGGAGTTCACAGCTGCATTCCGTCAGTATCACGTGCCTGAAGGAATCATGGACCTCAAGAAGGAAGAGTTCAGAGCACTGAAGCAAGGTAATCAGCCGGTGGCCGAATACCTGAACAAGTTCACACAGCTTGCACGCTACGCACCTGAGGATGTAGCGACAGATAAAGCCAGATAGTCTCGTTTCATGAAGGGACTTAACTCAGGATTGCAGGTGGGATTGATCACCTACACCTTTCTAGATTTTCAAGAGTTGGTGAATAAGGCGCTTATTCTTGAGGACAAGCGCAAGGAACTGGATGAGAACAGGAAGCGCAGGATGCAGCATCAGGGATCGCGTCAGGGAGCGCAGCAACGTTTGAGGGTTGCGCCAAATCAGTTTTTCAGATTCCAGCCACAGAATGCAACAAGGACACCGTCACCAGTACCAAGACCCGTCAATCAGAACTATCGCACTTCACCAGCCGAAACGCCGCTCCAGGCGATGAAGGAACGGTGAGACGCTGCTACAACTGCAACGAGCCAGGACACTTTGCCAACAGTTGTCCTAAGAAGACAGCAGGAGTGACCCCAGTCCGCTTCAACCTGGGATCCACACCATCTAGGACGCCAGCACCAGGAGCCACACCCCAGACCGTGGTGAGAGCCCGAGTCAACCATGTCACCGCAGATGCACTGCAGAATGCCACGGACGTCGTACTGGGTAAGTTACTAGTCAACTCAGTACCAGCAACAGTTTGTTTGATTCCGGAGCTTCGCATTCGTTTGTTTCTCAAGGCTTTGCTGCTAAAAATGATTTGGATATTGCAAGACTTAAATGCATGCTTTTAGTTCAAACCCCTGGTTCCGAACTCCGAACGAAAGTAGGATGTTCTGGGGTGAGAATACTAATAGATGGGATAGAGTTCCTAGCAAACCTTATTATTTTGGAGACCCAGACCTTAGATGTTATCTTGGGGATGGATTGGTTATCCAAGCACAAGGCCGTATTGGATTGTGGACAAAGGACTATCTCAGTCGAGAGTCCTTGTGGAAAGAAAGTGGAATTTCAAGCTATTGCCATCAGAGATGGACAGTTGATGGTTAACAGTACCAAGGCAACCAGCATAGAGGATGTCTCAGTAGTGAATGAGTACCCAGATGTTTTTCCTGAAGATCTACCTGGTATGCCGCCAGACAGGGACATAGAGTTTGTGATAGAGCTTGTACTGCACAAAGACCGATAGCAAAGAGACCCTATCGGATGTCCACCGAGGAATTGGTAGAGATGAAGAAACAACTTGAAGAGTTAATGGAGAAAGGATTTATCAGACCGAGTTCGTCGCCGTGGGGAGCACCAGTTTTGTTCGTCAAGAAGAAGGACGGGAGTTTCAGGATGTGCATTGACTACCGTGCACTCAATGAAGTCACCGTGAAGAATAAGTATCCGCTACCCATGATCGATGATCTGTTTGATCAGCTGAGAGGAGCCGAAGTTTTCTCCAAGATTGATCTGAGATTGGGATACCATCAGTTGAAGATCCGATGAGAAGATATTCCGAAGACTGCGTTCTCGTCGAGATATGGACATTACGAGTTTACTGTTATGTCCTTTGGTCTGACGAATGCACCAGCATATTTCATGAATATGATGAATAAGGTGTTCATGGAATATTTGGACAAGTTTGTTGTTGTGTTCATAGATGATATTCTAATCTACTCCAAGACAGAGGATGAACATGCCGAATACTTGAGGCGAGTTTTGGAAAAGCTGAGGGAACAGCAACTCTTCGCCAAGTTCAGTAAGTGTGATTTTTGGAAGGACAAGGTGGAATTCCTCGGACATGTAATGACCGCAGAAGGAGTCGCCGTTGATCCAAGCAAAGTAGAAGCTGTATTACATTGGGAGCAGCTGAAGACTGTGACCCAGATCCGGAGTTCCTTGGAATGGCAGGTTACTACCGCCGCTTCATTGAAGGCTTTTCAACAATTGCGAGACCTCTTACGCAATTGCTGAAAAAGGAGAAGAAGTTTACATGGACGCCAGAGTGCGAGAAAGGATTCCAAGAACTGAAGACGAGATTGACATCAGCACCAGTGTTGGTTCTGCCGGACGTCAATCAAAGCTTTGATATCTATTGTGATGCATCGCGCCAAGGACTTGGATGTGTGTTGATGCAGAACGGAAAGGTTGTTGCCTATTCATCAAGGCAGTTGAGGCCGCATGAGGAGAATTACCCGACACATGACCTAGAGTTAGCTGCCGTAGTGCATGCCTTGAAGATATGGCGTCACTATCTGATCGGGAACAGATGTGAAGTGTACACGGATCATAAGAGCCTTAAGTACATATTCACCCAGTCGGATCTGAATATGAGGCAAAGGAGATGGTTGGAATTGATTAAGGATTACAATGTCGGAATTCATTATCATCCCGGAAAGGCTAATGTGGTGGCCGATGCTTTGAGTCGGAAAAGCCATACCATGAATATGTTGATAGCCACGAATCAGGATGAGCTATGCCAGGACTTTCAGAGAATGAAGATTGAGATGGTACCTAGTGGATTCTTGGCCACATTGGAAATAAAGCCTACCCTAGAAGATCAGATTCGGGAAGGACAGAAGGATGATGACAAGATCCGCAGGATTAAGTCCAAAATGGAGGAAGGCAAGGCAAAGGACTTCAAGCTAGACGAGCAGGGCACGTTATGGATGAGGGATCGCATTTGTGTGCCGAATAGGAAGGAACTGAAGCAGTTGATTCTAGAAGAAGCCCATGACTCCAAGTACTCGATTCATCCTGGAAGTGCCAAGATGTATCAAGACTTGAAGGAGAGATTCTGGTGGCCGAGCATGAAGCGTGAAGTTGCCGAGCATGTTGCAGTGTGCGACGTGTGCCAGAGAGTCAAGGTGAAGCATCAGAGACCAGCAGGATTGTTGCAGCCGCTGAAGATACCTGAGTGGAAGTGGGAGGAAATCGGAATGGATTTCATTACCGGTTTGCCTAAGACTCAAGGAGGTTATGACTCCATATGGGTTATAGTGGATCGCTTGACCAAAGTAGCCCATTTTATCCCCGTAAATACCACTTACTCGGGAGATAAGTTAGCAGAATTGTATATGATCAGGATCGTCTGTTTGCACGGAGTGCCAAAGAGGATTGTATCGGACAGAGGTACTCAGTTTACCTCAAGGTTCTGGAATAAGTTGCATGAAGCCATGGGAACCCGTTTGAACTTCAAGATGACCTATCATCCACAGACGGATGGACAGACCGAAAGAGTCAACCAGATTCTGGAAGATATGCTAAGAGCGTGTGCATTCGCTTATGCTACCTCTTGGGATAAGAGTTTGCCGTATGCCGAGTTCAGTTACAATAATAGTTACCAGGCTAGTTTACAGATGTCACCTTTTGAGGCACTGTATGGTCGACCCTGTCGGACGCCATTAAACTGGAATGAGACCGGCGAGCGCCGTGTCTTCGGGCCTGATATTCTTCATGAAGCTGAAGAGCAGATTGCCATGATTAGGGAACGGTTGAAGATAGCCCAATCACGACAGGAGAGTTATGCTGACAATCGTCGCTGGGATTTGAGTTTTGAACCAGAAGACTTTGTATACCTCAGAGTTACGCCGCTCAGAGGAGTTAAGAGATTCCATGCCAAAGGAAAACTCGCGCCGAGATATGTTGGACCATTCAAGATTTTGAGCCGCAGAGGCGAAGTTGCTTACCACCGAGTTGCCGCATGATCACTAGCCAGTGCATGACATGTTCCACGTGTCCCAACTGAAGAAGTGTCTCCGAGTACCTGAGGAACAGACACCGCTAGAGTCAATTGAGTTGCAAGAAGATTTGACTTACAAGGAGCACCCCGTGAAGATTCTAGACGCAATGGATCGAGAGACAAGGAACAAGTCAACCCGTTTCTGTAGAGTTCAGTGGAGCAACCATGCAGAGAGCGAAGCAACTTGGGAGCGCGAAGAGGATTTGAAGAAAGAGTTTCCAAACCTATTCTGTAGTAAGCCCTGAATCTCGGGGACGAGATTCTATTAAGGGGGGGAGGTTTGTAACACCCCAAAATTTTGCTTTTCTTAAATTTATGTGTGATTTGGCACTTTGGTGAATTTTTGGAAATTTCTGGAATTTATTTGGATTTATTTGGAATTTATTTGAATTTATTCCATATTGAAATAATTAAAGAAATTAAATTTTCAAACAAAGTTTTGTTGGAAATATTTTATTTGAGTTCCAAATGCCCTAAAATATTCCGCACACGTGGCTAGATCTCGGCCGTTGATTTGAAAATCAACAGCCCAGATTGGATCTGGTCTCATGCGTTTGGGGTGAACGCGCTTAATCTGGACCGTTGGATCTAGATCCAACGGTCGAGATTGGATCTGGGGTTGGAACGGAATCTCATCGTGGGACGACGTGGCGAGATCTGGGGCGTCGGATTCTGATCGGACGGCTGGCGGTGCTTGCGGACGGCGATGGCGACGCGGTGGAGCAGAGGCCACCGGAGACGAAGACGACGACGAGCCCAACGGTGCTTCGGGGCTTCTCCGGTGGAGTGAGATATACCCACGGGTGCGCCTTGGCCTGGGGAACTCGGGGCTGGGCTCAGTCGCGACGGAGGACGGCGGACGGCGGCGGGGCGAAGCCAAAACCCGAAGCAAACTCTAGGCCACTACGGCGAGCAACAGCGGGAAGACGGCGGCGGCTAGGGCTAGGGCACGTGGGGCAATCGATGCACGAGGCAAAGACGAACCTCGGGCGCGGGTCCGGGCATTAAATACCGGCCCGAACGCCGAGATCCCCACGGAATCCGTGGCGGAGCCGGTACGGGCGGCGGAGTCCATCCCGGACACGTCGAGGTGACGTGGCTTAATCTCAGCCGTCCACGTGGCATGATGGACGGCCGGGATCGCTCGGGTGCGGCCGTTGTCTCGCGCGGATTGATCCTAACCGTTGGATCTCAATCCAACGGTCGGGATCGATTAGGGTTAGAGCTGGTGCGGTCCGGTCGGCTGGCTCGGGTCGGACTCGAGTCTGACTCGGACTCGAGTCTGACTTGGGTTCGGTCGGATGAACAGTGCAAACCCGGTTGGATTTTCCAGAGATTTAATATTTAAAATAATTCCCAGTAATTCATTTAATTCATTAAAAATAGCAAAACACTCAGAAAAATTCCAGAAAAATTCTGGAAAATATTTTGAGGCATTTTGGACTCAAATAAAATATTTCCAACAAAATTTTATTTGCAAAGTTAAATTCTTTAATTATTTCAAAAGGGAATAAATTCAAATAAATTCAAATAAATCCCAGAAAATTCCAAAAATTCACCAAAGTGCCAAATCACACATGAATTTAAGAAAACCAAAATTTTGGGGTGTTACAAACCTCCCCCCCTTAACAGAATCTCGTCCCCGAGATTCAGGGCTTTCTAAAGAAATAGGTTCGGAAACTCTTTCTTTAAATCCTCCTCGCGCTCCCAAGTTGCATCACTTTCGGCGTGGTTGCTCCATTGCACTCTGCAGAAACGGGTTGACTTGGTTCTCGTCTCTCGATCCATTGTGTCCAGAATCTTGACGGGGTGCTCCGTGTAAGTCAGATCCTCTTGCAGCTCAATGGACTCTAGCGGTGTTTGCTCCTCTGGTACTCGAAGACACTTCTTCAGCTGGGACACATGGAACACATCATGTACTCCTGTCAACGATTGCGGTAACTCCAGATGGTAAGCAACTTCGCTTCTGCGGCTCAAAATCTTAAATGGCCCGACATATCGCGGTGCGAGCTTTCCTTTGGCATGGAATCTCTTAACTCCCCTGAGGGGTGTAACCCTAAGGTACACGAAATCCTCTGGTTCAAAGCTCAAGTCTCGGCGACGGTTATCGGCGTAGCTTTTCTGTCTTGAGTGTGCTATCTTCAGCCTCTCCCGGATCATGGCAATCTGCTCTTCAGCTTCTTGAAGGATGCCCGGCCCAAAGACACGGCGTTCACCTGTCTCGTTCCAGTTCAACGGTGTTCGACAAGGTCGACCGTATAATGCCTCAAAAGGTGACATTTGTAAGCTGGCCTGGTAGCTATTATTGTAGCTGAACTCAGCGTACGGTAGACTCTTATCCCAAGAGGTAGCATAAGCCAATGCACACGCTCTTAACATATCCTCCAGAATCTGATTCACTCTCTCGGTCTGTCCATCCGTCTGAGGGTGATAAGCTGTACTGAAATTCAAACGGATTCCCATGGCTTCATGCAACTTATTCCAGAATCTCGAGGTAAATTGGGTACCTCTATCTGAAACAATCTTCTTCGGCACTCCGTGCAAACAGACGATCCTAGTCATATACAACTCGGCTAACTTGTCTCCCGAATAGGTGGTCTTTACGGGGATAAAGTGGGCTACCTTAGTCAAGCGGTCTACTATAACCCATATGGAGTCATATCCACCCTGAGTTTTGGGTAAACCGGTAATGAAGTCCATTCCGATTTCCTCCCATTTCCACTCGGGTATCTTTAACGGCTGTAGCAGTCCCGCTGGCCTCTGATGCATTGCCTTGACTCTCTGGCATATGTCGCACAGCGCAACATGCTCGGCAACTTCATGCTTCATGCTTGGCCACCAGAATCTTTCCTTCAAATCCTGATACATCTTAGCACTTCCCGGATGGATTGAATACTTGGAGTCATGGTCTTCCTCTAGTATCAACTGCTTCAACTCCTTCTTGTTTGGCACACAAATTCGATCCTCCATCCATAACGTGCCTTGCTCATTCAGCTTGAAGTCTTTCGCCTTGCCTTCATCCATCTTGGACTTAATCCTGCGGATCTTGTCATCATCCTTCTGCCCTTCTCGGATCTGATCCTCCAGGGTAGGCTTCACTTCTGATGCGGCCAAGAATCCTTCTGGGACCACTTCAATCTGCATCTTCTGGAAATCCTTGCATAGCTCTTCCTGATTCGCGGCTATCAACATGTTCACAGTATGGCTCTTCCTACTCAAGGCATCGGCCACCACATTGGCCTTCCCAGGATGGTAATGGATTCCCACATTATAATCCTTGATCAGTTCCAACCATCGCCTCTGCCTCATGTTCAAATCTGATTGGGTGAATATGTACTTAAGGCTCTTATGGTCTGTATACACTTCACACCTGTTCCCAATCAAATAATGACGCCACAACTTCAAAGCATGCACTACGGCAGCTAGCTCTAGGTCATGCGTCGGATAATTCTCTTCATGCGGCCTCAGCTGCCTTGACGCATATGCGATGACCTTTCCGTTCTGCATCAGCACACATCCAAGACCTTGGCGCGACGCGTCACAATAAATATCAAAGCTCTGATTAACGTCCGGTAGAACCAACACTGGTGATGTTGTCAATTGCTTTTTCAACTCTTGGAAACCTTTTTCGCACTCCGGCATCCATGCAAACTTCTTCTCCTTCTTCGACAATTGCGTGAGAGGTCTTGCAATCGTCGAAAAGCCTTCGATGAAGCGGCGATAGTAACCCGCCATTCCAAGGAAACTCCGAATCTGGGTCACGGTCTTCGGTGGCTCCCAGTGTAACACAGCTTCTACCTTGCTTGGATCAACTGCGACTCCTTCTGCAGTCATTACATGTCCGAGGAACTCCACCTTGTCCTTCCAAAAATCACACTTACTGAACTTGGCGAACAGCTGCTGCTCTCGCAACTTCTCGAGAACTAGTCTCAAATGCTCAGCGTGCTCTTCTATTGACTTGGAGTAAACAAGAATGTCATCTATGAACACGACGACAAACTTATCCAAGTACTCCATGAAAACCTTGTTCATCATATTCATGAAATAAGCTGACGCATTCGTCAGACCGAAAGACATAACAATAAACTTATAATGTCCATATCTTGACGAGAATGCAGTCTTTGGAACATCTTCCGATCGGATCTTCAGCTGGTGGAATCCCGATCTCAGATCAATCTTGGAGAAAACTCTGACTCCTCTCAGCTGATCAAACAGATCATCAATCCTGGGTAGTGGGTATTTGTTCTTCACAGTAACTTCATTAAGTGCACGGTAATCAATGCACATCCTGAAACTCCCGTCCTTCTTCTTTACAAACAAAACTGGTGCTCCCCACGGCGACGAACTCGGTCTGATGAATCATTTCTCCATCAACTCTTCAAGCTGTTTCTTCATCTCTACTAATTCTTCAGTGGACATCCACTGAAGAATTAGTAGAGATCACAAACTCTATGTCTCTGTCTGGCGGCATACCAGGTAAGTCTTCAGGGAAAACATCCGTATACTCATTTACTACTGAGACATCTTCTATGCTGATTGCCTTCACACTGTTGACCATCAGCTGTCCATCACGAACGGCGGTCGCTTGAAGTTCCACTTTTCTTCCACATGGGCTCTCAACTGATATAATCCTTCGCCCACAATCCAATACGGCCTTGTGCTTGGATAGCCAATCCATTCCCAAGATAACATCCAGGGTCTGGGTTCCCAATATAATAAGGTTCGCTAGGAACTCTACCCCATCTATTAGTATTCTCACCCCGGAACATCCTACTTGAGATCGGAGTTCTGACCGAGGGGTTTGAACTATAAGCATGCACTTAAGATCCATAATCTCCAAATCATTCTTAGAAACAAAATCTCGGGAAACAAACGAATGCGAAGCTCCAGAGTCAAACAAAACTGTTGCAGGTACTGAGTTGACAAGTATCTTACCCAGTATGACGTCCGTGGCATTCTGAAGTGCGTCTGCAGTCACGTGATTGACTCTGCCTCTCACCACGGTCTGGGGTGCGGCTCCTGGCTGTGCTGCTCCGCGGTTTGCTCCTGGTGCAGGTGTCCTAGCTGGTGTGGATCCCAAGTTGAAGCGAACTGGGGTCACTCCTGCTATCTTCTTAGGGCAACTGTTGGAGAAATGCCCTGGCTCATTGCATGTATAGGAACGCCTCATTGTGCCGTGCTAATTGCTTGCAGCGGCGTTCCTGGCTGGGGCTGGAGTCTGGAAACTCTGGTTAACAGGCCTCGGTGCTGGTGACTGAGTCCTTGCTGCATTCTACGGCTGGAATCTGAAAAACTGGTTCGGCGCAACTCACAGACGCTGCTGTGTCCCCTGACGTGATCCTTGCTGCTGCATTCTGCGCTTCCTGTTCTCATCCAATTCCTTGCGCTTATCTTCAAGAATGAGCGCCTTGTTCACAAGCTCCTGGAAATCTGGGAAGGCGTGGGTGATCAGTCCCACCTGTAGTCCAGAGTTCATCCCCTTCAAGAATCGGGATTGTCTAGCCTTGTCTGTTGCTACATCTTCAGGCGCGTAGCGTGCAAGCTGTGTGAACTTGTTCAGGTATTCGGCTACCGGCTGATTACCTTGCTTCAGTGCCCTGAACTCTTCCTTCTTAAGGTCCATTATTCCTTCAGGTACGTGATACTGACGAAACACGACCATAAACTCCTCCCACGTGATGTCCTGTGGGTTCTCTCGCGTGGCGCAGAAGTTTTCCCACCATTCTGCGGCGGTCCCTTCCAACTGATGAGAAGCGTAGAGTACCTTCTCGTTTCCCATGCATTGGGCAATGTGTAGCTTCCTTTCTATCGAGCTTAGCCAATCATCCGCCTCCAACGGGTTGGCATTCCCAGAGAAAGTGGGTGGATGAGTCCTCATGAACTCTGACAACTTTGCTCCCTGTTGTTGTCCCTGATTTGCTTGGTTAGCGGTGGCCTGAGCAGTGACCTGCTGCGTCTATTGCATCATAGCATGCATCAGCTGGGTTTGAGCAGCAAGAAAAGCTCCAAAGTTCTGCATGTCAACTGGTGGTGCTAGGTGGGGTGCTCCATCATTAGGGTTCCTAGCTGGGCGAGAACCACTCCCATTGCCTCCAAGGTTTCCGCGGGTGTTCACCATCTGTTGATTGTTCCAAGGTTTAGAGATGAGAGGGAAACAAGCATAGACAAGTATAGAGTAACTTATGCGGGGAAAAGGTGTAACTCAAAATTCCAACTTTATTAACTAATAATAATAACTCGGTATGGTTGCTCACAATGCCTAAGGGCCTGCAACACATACTGCGCACTCAGCAAGCAATGAAAATCCAACGCCTCTAAGGGTGACTCTTTATTCTATAACGCGACTCGACGAAGGAGTCTCAACTGCAAAACCTATGCTCACTCATTAAGGAAACCTCCACTGCCTGGGTGGGGGTGTGGTGGCATCGGCGCGAAACGATCACCATGCCCTGCAACTGTGGTAGTCGAAGAGGCAGTGTCCTCGTCGAGATCTGACTCCTCCGGGTCCAACTCATGTAGCTTGAGTACTGGCTCTGGTCCTGGTCCGTACAATGCCATCTCCAACTCGTCAATCCTTCGCAGAAGATGGGACACATGCTCTTGAGCCTCCCGCCATCGGTTCTTCTCTACCGTGGCCTCCTCTCGAGCCTTCTGTAGCTCCCGGTTTGTATCATCGAGCACATCCTCCTGAGCGACGACAAGTCGTGCCAGCTGTGTGACCGTGGCATTCTCATCCTGAATCTGCTTTGGGTCAATAATGTTGTTGTTGTGTGGATGGTAGCGGTACTCCGCGCCTTTCAGCTCGCTGGCGTAGATGCGGGCGATGTGTCGCATGGCTCGTCGTGATACCTCCTGAATTCCCATCTGCATTGTCAACCTCCTGGCGGTGCAGTATATCGGACGGTTGCCCTTGCCCTTCTTCCTGGCATGTACCGTGATCTTCACGTCACAAGCCTTAATCAGTCCCGCTTGTCTGATGACGTTCACTTGGTATTGCGGCTTCTCAAATCCTTCGAGAAACTGCATCATACGCCAAAGTTCCGCGGCGTGGCCAACCTCAAGATCGACGTAGTTGATCTCTCCCTCCATCTGTCACAAAACACTCGTGTAAACACGCAGCATTTTAAATCAAAGTGGGAGACAAAAGTATTCAGCAAAGGTAAGGAAAGAGAGAAGGGGTAAGTCGAGAATTCATTTATTATCTTGACAAACTTTTTAGCTTTAGAAAATAGGTTTTATCCTCACTACGACCATTCTAACTAAGGGTTGAGCCTACAGTCAGTATGGCTCTGATACCACCTCTGTCGGGACACGAATTCGCAAATCCGGACCCTCTGTGTATTCAGCACTAGTCCAGGAACGCGCTAGTGCACACAGTATCACATTGGTAAATATCACAATCATACTCAACGGAATAATAAAGTACTTAAAGTAGTTAATCAAACTGGGTTGCTTGGCCTTAATGGTCAAGTTACAAATATGCGCCTCGCAGGGCAAAACTTAATAAAGAGAAATAATAGCAGCGGAAAATAAGATAACTTCATGGCGCCATCCAGTATACCACAGGCAACTGACTGGGCTCGCTCCCTAGCTAGACGGTTCCTCGTGGAGCTCCTCCTCCAAAGCTGGCGTAGACTCCTCTTCAACTGGTGTTGTTTTGTGGCAAGGGTGAGTACTTGGTACTCAGCAAGTCATGCACAGAATGCAAGCTAATATACTACATGCATGGCTTAATACAAAGGAATAGCTCAAGGTATAATTGCTGTAAACAACATTTGACAAGTATCATAAGTAGATTCGAAAGCGGTAAAAGCGAGTATGATATCAATAACTTTTCCAGGAGTTAAATAAACAATTTCCCATTCCTAGTCCACATTTCCATCTACATCATCATTTAAACCAAACCAAACCTTCCAAGTCCAAATTGTTTTCATGAAAGTCTAACCCTTGATTGTAATCCCCGAGCAATGTCCAATACCGCGGACACGGCTATTGGAATAGATTTTACACTCTGCAGAGGTTATGCACTTTACCCACAAGATACAGCCAAACACCACAAAGGCGAATGATCATAACAAAGCCTTTCGGAAACGGCTAACTACGCAAGTGAACCTTTCCGGTTTTTGCCCTACGCCATCCCTTCCCTTATCAAAGGCGAAGTATGGGACCGACATACCGTTGGACGGGCACCATGCCTCAGCACTGGTACGCTCCCCTCTCAAGCTACACAAAGGGTGTAGTTGACACCCGAGGTATCACATGCAAGTTATTAGTAACTTACTCAACTAGGACCGTCCCATTCCGGTCATGTGGTTGCACGTTTGACTCAGTTCAAAGGCTTGCAAGGTTAAGTCCTTATGCTGACCAGGGCAAGACTACCCGAAGAACCAAATCATCGCTCCCGATGCCACAACTGGCCCACCCGATCACTTCTTGCCACATGCCCTGGTCGAAAACTATTTATCAACCCACCAGTTGATTACCATGCACCATGTGCTATCAACATGTCAACACACGATACCTTTCCAAAACAGGTTCAATATATCATTAAGTCAATATTAACATTTGATTGTCCAAAACCATGTCATGAGCACGTAGCAGGTCTAAGCAAATACTACAACGATCTAAATCCCCATGTTGGCAATTTAATAATGTCCAACTAGTTAATCCTCAACTAGTGTGACAAGGGGTTCATGGCATACAGTTATTTATGTCAAGGTGGCATACAACAATTAGGCATTTAACTAATCTCCCAAAATCAATTAAAGCATTTCATAATTGAACTAGCATGCAATAATTTAAATCAAATTAATTTCAAAATGGGATCAACATGGTCAAAGCACAACTTGCCTTCAAAAAGTACTTGCTCTTGGTCCTGAGCTAGCTCCTGGGTCAACACTTCACCCTCGAATCCTTCTGGCACTTCAACGTCTACTCGTAACGCGTGTAAATAGCAATAAATGAATACAACAGTAGACAAAAAGTGTCCAAACATCCAAATGAAGTCCATAAACAGAGAGAGCATAATTTTATGAATTTTTAGAAATTGGAATCGTCAAATTCGGAGTTGAAACGCAAAAGTTACAAGCATTTAAAGTTTAAATAATCAATTAAATAATATTATAGAGAAAAACTTTGGTCCAAAAATTAATTAAAATTCACCATTAGGTAGATCTCAATTTTATACAAATTTAGAAATTTGAATCACTCAAATCGGAGTTAAAATGCAAAAGTTATAAGCATTTGAAGTTTTGAAATTCAAATTAAACATTAAACCGAATTAATATTTCTTTTTCTTTTTCGGAAAGTAATTTATTGCGTCAGCAAGGACACGTGTCAACCTATGATTGGGCGGCTGATGTCAGCCGGTCCACGGGCTCAGCCCACGGCTCGGCTCGGGTCCACCGTGGACCCGGTCCATGGCTCACGTGTCTCTGATATGTGGGATCCTACGGGTGACGTCATTGCTGACGTCAGCGGGGACTCAGCACACTGCGCTGACAGGTGGGACCCACTGGTGACGTCGTTGCTGACGTCACCGGACGGCTGGGGTGGCCGCTGATAGTTGGGCCCCCCATGACGTCAGCGTGACGTCATGGTGCGGTTTGGCCGCGTCGCTGACACGCGGGCCCGGTGTGTCAGCGTCACACACGCGTACGGCGCTGACCGCACCGGTCCAACTTCCTTACACGTGGCTCGATCTCGGCCGTTGATTTGAAAATCAACGACCCAGATTGGATCTGGTCTCATGCGTTTGGGGTGAACGCGCTTAATCTGGACCGTTGGATCTAGATCCAACGGTCGAGATTGGATCTGGGGTTGGAACGGAATCTCACCGTGGGATGACGTGGCGAGATCTGGGGCGTCGGATTCTGATCGAACGGCTGGCGGTGCTTGCGGACGGCGATGGCGACGCGGCGGAGCAGATGCCACCGGAGACGAAGACGACGACGAGCCCAACGGCGCTTCGGGGCTTGTAACACCCTACAAATCTAAACTGTCGTACAAGAAAATTTCGACAGCATCTCCCCTAAAATTAGGACAAAACGGAAGCGACAACAAGATTCATAATAAACATTACAATCAGGAATAACATAAAAGCATCAATACTAGAGATAACAAGTCTAAATCAACCAGAAAACAAACATAAACGTAAACACAGCTCCAAAGAGGACATCAACAGGTCTATGATTAATAACATTTCAGCAAGCTAATGAGTTATTAAATGCACTAGTCCATGTGGTTCGTGATGACCCCGGAGGGTTGATTGTGCTACTAAGCCCACCCTTCAATCTTACGACTCATGAGAACTACACGAAAACAACAAAATAACAAGGGGTGAGATTGGGTAATCTCGAAGCGGAACAACTAATACAAATAAAACATCCACCATATATCTATCATTCCACATTCCTCATATACAATACCACATCAAAGAGTCCACATTCCTCATATACAATACCACATCAAAGAGTCCACACCACTTCAAGAAATGCATATGATTGATGCACATGCTTATGCCATGATCCTCCTCACCGTGCCCTTTCTCAGAACACACGGTGTTGTACTGACGGTCTTGATCGCGCCTTGTTGGCGTCGACAAACTTCCAATGCATGAATATGCAGTTAATGCTTCATGCATGAATTCATTCACAAACTTCCACGTGGAGTCCACATGTTTGCATACCCTCATATAACATGGGTAGAAAAAACATTGAGATGAACTATTTAGACAATTCAACAAGTAGACAACATCATTCTTCTCTTTACTCATGATTCATAGCCAAAGCACATCATCACAATGCTAATCTAAATATCGCAATCATCAAAGCAATTGATTAAACCATGTATGATTAATGTAATCGGAGATTATAACGAAGGCAATGCAAACCACGAGGTATAGCTCAACCATAACACTACTTCCACTTGCCTTTACCGACGTGAGACGACGGATCTAGTTGCGTCCAGAAGGGGCACCACCTGTACAATCATAATTTCAGTATGTAACAGCAGCACAACAGATCACCACGACTCAAACACGCAATTCCTACAACCCGTTCCCTTTTCCAACACCGAAACCCGATCTGTCCGGATCGAACAGCAGCAACCCCATTCTCTTTTTCGTATCTTTTTTCTACAGAACATAAAAATATGAAAAAATTACAGGAGCTAGATATTGACGAGATCTACAACTTTCCAGAAGATCATAAATTCTAATTCCTCTGTTAAATATGCCTAAACAGTCGTCCAACACAGTGGATGAAATCTGTTCCCAGATTCTGTTCGTCGGTTTGCAACAGCGATAACTCTCAGAACACTTTCCCAAAAATTCTGAAAAAACAGAAGCTAGGTCTCGACGTTATCTACAACTTTCTAGTTATAGGTTTTGGCAGGAAAAATCATCTATGCCACGTAAAACGCGAAACAATCCGCGCTGCACAAATCCCCTTCCAGAAATAGCACCACGTGATCATCTACCCTTCACCCCCTTCAAATCCCATCCAATCCAAACACCACCAGATCTAAAACACTCCCAAAACCTAGGTAAAACAGAGGTAAAAGTTTGGGAATTTTACCTAATGTTCTCCCTTGCGATCCCACGAAGAACACGCGATGAACCCCGAATCGGCGATCTGCTCGTCCTCCACGCCTCCACGGAGTCGCTCCTCGCCTTCTCCTTCGCGATTCGCGGTGGATCTTGAGCCACCACGTGGGGAGAGGAAGGGGAGGGAGAGGTGGCTGCTAGGGGAGGGAGTGGGAGAGGGTGGAGGCGCCCTAGGGTTGGAGGGGGTGTGGCCGGCCAAGGGGGGGGGCGCACCACTAATGGGCCGGCCCACTAGGGGGGTGGGAAGGTGGAAGTGGGATGGGAATTCCCGGTCCAAGCCCAGGTTTTCTTCGGCCTTTTTCCCCAGCCCGAAACTCCAAGATTAAATTTAAATGCAGCATTTTCTTCAATTATTTCATTCCCCGACAAAACCGACATTCCTTTCCGAAACAAAAACAAGGAAGAAAAACCCTACAACCACTCTCAAGTTCTAGGGCATCACATTCTCCCCTCCTTAAAAGGATTCGTCCCCGAATCTTCTCCTTTTAGCTACGGAAAGAAAAGAAAAAGAAAAGGAAGGCAAAAAGGTAAACAACAATTTACCTTCAGCATCCTCAAAGAGTGCGGGATACTTCTTCCGCATCTGGTCCTCAGGTTCCCAAGTTGCATCCCGCTCAGACTAATTGGTCCACAAAACTTTCATTGGACACTAACACGAACTATTCCCCTATTAAATAAAGGACACCTATTAGGTGAATCTGGTATCGATCTGGAATCTCAACTCCCACTCCTCTCTTCAACCCGATCGCGAAACTCCGCATTCCAATCTCAACTCCTCTACCACAGTTCGCCGCATTCTGGACGACGCGAAACATGTGAGACACAACGCTCTAGGTAAGTCTCTAAATCAACCCAAACACAAACTCCTATCTCCTACAAGTGTTTGATCTTTTACAAAAAGAACCAATATCCACCCTTACCAATGACAGAGATAGCCTACTTTACAACCAGGGTCCGTAAATCCACAGAAACAATAACAACCGAACACAATCACTACGGTTGACACAAACTCGCTCGAACCCAGCGACAAAAAGTTCCAAAAATTAATGTAATTACCTGCGACTTCCAAGTTGTCCACTACTAAAATAAGCAACCCCACCGAGGAACACATCAATGACCCAATTCTCCAAGAAGGTTTGAATTGAGTTAAACACAACCTTCCCTTACTCTTCACTTTTAAACTACTTACGATCAGCGACCCACACTAGTTTTCCCTTGTAAGAAGGTTTCGCCTTCACATTCTTCCTTTCAAAGAATCATAACCAAGGGTAGAATCATTGAGGAAGCTCAACCAAGACCCATGATCCCCAAATGATTCACATCCAACAACTCGAACTCCAAAGCGCTAAAAGCCACTTTGGAAAGAATTCGGCAACAACCCAAGAGTACTCATTTTATTTTATTTTTATTTTTTTTATTTTTTTATTTTTTATTTTTTCCTAAGCCAAGATGCAAAGAAAGCTCAGATCTCATACACCACAACCAACATATTAGAAGATATTCGTTCTTACTTCCCGTACTAGAAGGCAATTGAAATCTCTATTCAGGACATGCATGCAGCTTACCAAGAGCACTCCGGATTAGTCATATATCCATATATGACTTTCTCACCGACCTGGCTCAACGACTCTTTTATCACTTAACATCTATAGACAATGTCATGTTTGCTCTTCACCATTCATTCATCATGTAACAGCACTATCGAATAGTCATTTACAACACGACCTCTTCCTCTGTAACACATGAATAAAACTCGATTAACATCGAGGATTGCGCTAATTCATATAAACTATGTCGGCAGCATAGTTAACAGTAAGGCACCACATCGTATCAAAACCCACCAATGGTAGAAAGCTAAACTTGCAAAACATCGCATTTTAACCAAAATTAACGTTTTGGAAAAGAACATTGACTCCAAAGTCAAACATCTGCACACACAACCGCCACAAATTTTTTTTTTTTTGAAAGAAAGGGAAACTCATTCCCAAAAGAGAACTCTTCACTAACCAAATTCACTTATGAAACCCTCATATAATCCACCTTTTTGAAGCACTCGCAAACGCCACACACATCATGCAAATAAATCCAACTCTAGTAAAAAGAGTTGCAAATTAAATCTCAAGAGTTTCCAATACAACTCACTATGTCCATCTGTTTCCTTTAAAATTAATTCCAAAGATAATTCAGTGCGAACGCGAAGGGGTGCGATCCACTCAAAGACTTTTGGATGTAAATCCAAACTCATAGTGCAAACCAAACAAGTTAGCCAAATCCAAAGGTTGGCATTAATCACTACGAGTTTTAGGGAAACTCTGAAACCCAACAGAGGAAACACTTCGACAAAAGTATTCAACCAAAATAGCAACCAACCAAACCCGTCCAAAAGGTTTTTAGACACAGGCTCAGGGTGAAAACCACCATATCTAGTATTCCACTGTACTTACCATTTAAGCATTCAATATACACTATTTTCTCATCGAGAAGCCTCAATAATTCCCCCAAAAGCTACATAATCAATTCTTTCTCTAGTTACCTTTCCCAACATTTAAAAATACAGTTTATGATGATTAACAAAACGTCTTCCATTCTATACTACCTCATCATGATCCCCACAGACCAACACATCATATAACAATGTATTCTATATTTCAAACATAGTACCTCAACAGATACTTAAGCATGATCAACGTATCAATTTTATACCATCCATACATCAACATCTTGACAATTAAAACTCTTGTTCAATCAATAAAATGACTTCAACCAATAAGTATTACCTCTACAAGATAAAATTCGTAAACAGGATTCTAAGACATGCATTCATTAAGGTTAAAATCTTGCATCATGATTGCTATCCAATGTTCATCCCATCACAACATGTACTCGACATAATTTCACAGTTTTACATTTTTTTTTTTCTATTGCATCAATGGTTTCCAACAATTAACAACCCTACCAACTTATCAATAACAACAAATGGGCATAATCATCAACCAACAACATTACTTTTAGCTACCCTATACATAGGTGATAACAAAATTACCACCACACAACATACTCCAACTATTTAAAATAGATCGAATACTAGCATTAACACTGCCCTTAACAACATCATTAACAATAAGTCTTATGTCTTCTCAATTGATATCAATACTAGTATTGTAGAGACACAACTACCTACTTCCAAATATACTAGTAGGTTGCAACAACGTAAATAGCAACTCTAATCAACTTCCAAATTAAAGTCGCTAGTCAACACGATTAAATTTTCCTCTATTAATCCGTTAGATTAGACCATCTTTAAACAACCAAAGAAAGTTTCTTTAACAATAACAGCAGTCTACCTCATCTTAATGTTCTAACCATGCATCAGGGTTTAAAACCTTAAACATTATCGGGGGTCATAAGCACTTTCAAAGCAAAGCAATAGATTATAAGCATGTACATTAACACATTTAATCATCCCCACTATGGGGTACTCTACATCACTAGAGGTTCATTTAATCTTAAGCTAAAGGTAGCAATTACACTTAATTGATTCAACTCGCAAATTAACTAAAGAGTACATCATTTCTATAAACCACATTGTTACACACTACAAGACATGCTAATCAACAATTTTCACTTTTAACAAGTAATTTCAGTCAAACGAATACTTACTTTATTTGCAGCATTCTTCTTTTAATACTCAACCAAAACTCACAAAGAAGCTCGATAATCAAAGTTGCAATAGGACATGACTCCAAAACACATTTCAATCTTAAAGACTCCCACAGAGGGGAACCAAGCGATCAAGTAAACCTTTACGAATAAAGGCACAAAACATAAATCGACACAACTTAACCTTTTTACACACGCTTCAATAACTTCTTTTAAACTCAGAGCAAGACACACAAGAACCAAAAACTAAACCTTTCTTTGCAAGGCAACCAACTAAACAGGTGTCAAGGTCAACAGGCGACCAAAGACGCGCAACACAAAACTCCCCTTCTTTGTCTTCACCCAAAGAAGACAAAACCAAAATAAACACCGAAGGCACACTCCACGAAAATCCAAATTCCAAACACTTTTCTTCTGATTTCAATCAACTAAAACCAAGAGAACCAACCAAGACCGACCGTCAGAACGATAAATAACATCCGAATGATTCTACCACCAATCTCTTCTATTTGACTCCAGTCAACTACCCAATCCACGACAGAAAGGTTAAGCACTCCTCCTACAGGGGTTAATAATTCCTCGGTGATGGCGTTAACCGGCCACACAGTCAAACCACACCCTTACTATGAACAAAAAGAGGTGACCGAAAACCCTTCGGCACCACAACCCCACTTCATCACAAATGAAGCAACTCAATCAAATCCATCATAAATATAGCATTATACATCATCAAAAGTAGCATTCAACATCAAAGCTTAGATACAATAATTAAACGGAAAGCAACGGTACCCATACCCTTTCCTACTGTGCATCCAAGTGTGTCAAATTTTAAATTAGTGATTCCACTTACACAAGTTTTAATGTTGCTATCCTATGACAAAATTTTAGTTAAAACCTAGGCCATGTTTCTAGGTTTTCCCACATCAAAATTTTAGTTAACCCTATGGTATTTCACTAAATTCATACACCACGGACCTGAAGCCCGCTCTGATACCAACTGTAACACCCTACAAATCTAAACTGTCGTACAAGAAAATTTCGACAGCATCTCCCCTAAAATTAGGACAAAACGGAAGCGACAACAAGATTCATAATAAACATTACAATCAGGAATAACATAAAAGCATCAATACTAGAGATAACAAGTCTAAATCAACCAGAAAACAAACATAAACGTAAACACAGCTCCAAAGAGGACATCAACAGGTCTATGATTAATAACATTTCAGCAAGCTAATGAGTTATTAAATGCACTAGTCCATGTGGTTCGTGATGACCCCAGAGGGTTGATTGTGCTACTAAGCCCACCCTTCAATCTTACGACTCGCGAGAACTACCTGAAAACAACAAAATAACAAGGGGTGAGATTGGGTAATCTCAGCAAGCGGAACAACTAATACAAATAAAACATCCACCATATATCTATCATTCCACATTCCTCATATACAATACCACATCAAAGAGTCCACATTCCTCATATACAATACCACATCAAAGAGTCCACACCACTTCAGTAAAATGCATATGATTGATGCACATGCTTATGCCATGATCCTCCTCACCGTGCCCTTTCTCAGGAACACACGGTGTTGTACCGGTACGGTCGCGCACGCTGGCGTCGACAAACTTCCAATGCATGAATATGCAGTTAATGCTTCATGCATGAATTCATTCACAAACTTCCACATGGAGTCCACATGTTTGCATACCCTCATATAACATGGGTAGAAAAAAAAACATTGAGATGAACTATTTAGACAATTCAACAAGTAGACAACATCATTCTTCTCTTTACTCATGATTCATAGCCAAAGCACATCATCACAATGCTAATCTAAATATCGCAATCATCAAAGCAATTGATTAAACCATGTATGATTAATGTAATCGGAGATTATAACGAAGGCAATGCAAACCACGAGGTATAGCTCAACCATAACACTACTTCCACTTGCCTTTACCGACGTAGACGACGGATCTAGTTGCGTCCAGAAGGGGCACCACCTGTACAATCATAATTTCAGTATGTAACAGCAGCACAACAGATCACACGACTCAAACACGCAATTCCTACAACCCGTTCCCCTTTTCCAACACCGAAACCCCGATCTGTCCGGATCGAACAGCAGCAACCCCCATTCTCTTTTTCGTATCTTTTTTTCTACAGAACATAAAAATATGAAAAAATTACAGGAGCTAGATATTGACGAGATCTACAACTTTCCAGAAGATCATAAATTCTAATTCCTCTGTTAAATATGCCTAAACAGTCGTCCAACACAGTGGATGAAATCTGTTCCCAGATTCTGTTCGTCGGTTTGCAACAGCGATAACTCTCAGAACACTTTCCCAAAAATTCTGAAAAAAAAACAGAAGCTAGGTCTCGACGTTATCTACAACTTTCTAGTTATAGGTTTTGGCAGGAAAAATCATCTATGCCACGTAAAACGCGAAACAATCCGCGCTGCACAAATCCCCCTTCCAGAAATAGCACCACGTGATCATCTACCCTTCACCCCCTTCAAATCCCATCCAATCCAAACACCACCAGATCTAAAACACTCCCAAAACCTAGGTAAAACAGAGGTAAAAGTTTGGGAATTTTACCTAATGTTCTCCCTTGCGATCCCACGAAGAACACGCGATGAACCCCGAATCGGCGATCTGCTCGTCCTCCACGCCTCCACGGAGTCGCTCCTCGCCTTCTCCTTCGCGATTCGCGGTGGATCTTGAGCCACCACGTGGGGAGAGGAAGGGGAGGGAGAGGTGGCTGCTAGGGGAGGGAGTGGGAGAGGGTGGAGGCGCCCTAGGGTTGGAGGGGGTGTGGCCGGCCAAGGGGGGGGGCGCACCACTAATGGGCCGGCCCACTAGGGGGGTGGGAAGGTGGAAGTGGGATGGGAATTCCCGGTCCAAGCCCAGGTTTTCTTCGGCCTTTTTCCCCAGCCCGAAACTCCAAGATTAAATTTAAATGCAGCATTTTCTTCAATTATTTCATTCCCCGACAAAACCGACATTCCTTTCCGAAACAAAAACAAGGAAGAAAAACCCTACAACCACTCTCAAGTTCTAGGGCATCACAGGGCTTCTCCGACGGAGTGAGATATACCCACGGGTGCGCCTTGGCCTGGGGAACTCGGGGCTGGGCTCAGTCGCGGCGGAGGACGGCGGCGGGGCGAAGCCAAAACCCGAAGCAAACTCTAGGCCACTACGGCGAGCAATAGCGGGAAGACGGCGGCGGCTAGGGCTAGGGCACGTGGGGCAATCGACGCACGAGGCAAAGACGAACCTCAGGCGCGGGTCCGGGCATTAAATACCGGCCCGAACGCCGAGATCCCCACGGAATTCGTGGCGAAGCCGGTACGGGCGGCGGAGTCCGTCCCGGACACGTCGAGGTGACGTGGCTTGATCTCAGCCATCCACGTGGCACGATGGACGCCCGGGATAGCTCGGGTGCGGCCGTTGTCTCGCGCGGATTGATCCTAACCGTTGGATCTCGATCCAACGGTCGGGATCGATCAGGGTTAGAGCTGGTGCGGTCCGGTCGGCTGGCTCGGGTCGGACTCGAGTCTGACTCAGACTCGAGTCTGACTCGGGTTCGGTCGGATGAACAGTGCAAACCCGGTTGGATTTTCCAGAGATTTAATATTTAAAATAATTCGCAGTAATTCATTTAATTCATTAAAAATAGGAAAACACTTAGAAAAATTCCAGAAAAATTCTAGAAAATATTTTGAGGCATTTTGGACTCAAATAAAATATTTCCAACAAAATTTTATTTGCAAAGTTAAATTCTTTAATTATTTTAAAAAGGGAATAAATTCAAATAAATTCCAAATAAATCCAAATAAATCCCAGAAAATTTCAAAAATTCACCAAAGTGCCAAATCACACATGAATTTAAGAAAAGCAAAATTTTGGGGTGTTACAACACTGAGGAAGATGGCTCATCAAAAGAAGAAGATGATTACACATCAGAAGATTCCTCAGCTGGCGGACGATGAGTGTAGTGTAGTGAAGAGGATAGGGAGAAACAATATCGAAAGGGACCTGTGTAGGAGAGGACAGTGGTGAAGAAACCGGCGGTAAAGGAGACGCCGATTGTGATTGAGGAAAAGTGACAACTGGAGTATCAGGAAATGTCAGAAAAGACTGGCTCAACAAGGGATGTAGGAGGAAGAAGAACGAGGGTAGAAGGGACGAGACTCATCAAAAGTAACATCCCGTGAGATCCGTATCCGTCGGCCAACAGGATCCCAACAATGATATCCCTTATGCTCAACACTGTATCGCAGAAAAACACACTCAACAGACTGAGCAGTCAGCTTGGTGCATTCACGAGGTGCAAGAAGAACATAGCGCACACACTCAAAAAGGCGAAGTCTAGAATAATCAGGAGGTATGCCACAAAGGCGCTCAACTGGAATACCACCCTTAAGAGCAGAAGAAGGTTGGATGCTGGTCAAGTAGGTGGTAGTGGAAACAGCCTCAACCCAGAAGAGAGGTGGAATAGCGGAAGGAAGCATAAGAGCACGAGGTATCTCAAGAAGATGACGATGCTTGCGCTCAGCCACACCATTTTGAGCATGAGCACCAGGATAGGAAAACTGAGAAAGTGCCCTGTATAGCAAGAATAGCTCGAAGATCGCCTGAAAGATACTCCCCTGCCGAGTCAGCACGGAGAACACGAATGGGAGAATCAAACTGAGTGCAAATCATGGTGGCAAAATTCTTATAGATGGATAAAACCTCACTACGAGAGGACATAAAATATATCCAAGTGTAGCGAGAGAAATCATCTATAAAAAGAATATAATATCGATGACCCCCTTTTGAAACAAAAGGAGCTGGACCCCAAACATCAGAATGAACAAGATCAAAAGGACGTTGTGATATAGACTAACTAGAATGGTAGGGGAGTTGTAACTGTTTGCCAAGCTTACAACACGTACAATGTAAAGAGGCATCACCAGACAGAGCCTAAAAGACCACGACGAACTAAAGATGATAGACACAAACCACAAAGATGGCCCAAACGGTGATGCCACTGAACAAAAGTCCCGGTAGAAGAAGCAACGGATGTTGAAGCAGTAGAGGAAACAGAGAGACTGGCAGAGGTAGCGCAAGGTAGATGAAGCCAGTCAAGCTCCCAAAGACGCTGAGAGTCATGGCGGCGAGGGCCAGTCCCAACTAGAGCCCCCGTGCGACGATCCTGAACAGAACAAGAGTCAGAATTAAGAATAACGCGACAACCATGATCAGTAAGCTGGCTAGCGGATCTGAGCTGCATGGTCAGTTTGGGAACATAATGTAGTGGCTCAGTTATAGAGTCCAGCCCATCATATCCCGAACCATCGGGTGAATGAAGCACGGCCCATGTTTTATCCGAAGCAGAGCTGAGCAAACGAGGCATTGCTTCGCCCGAACCTACAATGCGAAGCGAAGCAGAATAGCAGCAAAGGCAGCGGAGGAATGTACCTTCGCAGTCCACGAAGACACACCCGACAACACCATCAAATAAATCTGACACCCTGCAAAAAGAAAAAAGAAAAACGACAAGACCCTGTCGGGACCGGTCGGAAAGAGTGAAATGGGACGCGCGCGAAGGGACAGTTCCTCCATGTTCCCCTCCTATAAAAAGAGAAGAAAGAGCCCACAAAAACACACACCCCTGTGGTCATAACCACAACACTGGCGCCGTCCGTGGGGAGAGGAAGAAAGTGAAGCTCACCAATCTAGACGACGAACACGTTTTCCAAAAAACCATGCCACCAAAGAAGGGAGCAGAGGCAGCGTCTAAGGAGACATCGCCGACGGGAGCAACGGCGACGGCTGGAGCGAGCGGATCCAGACGATCCACCAGGAGCCGATCGCGCGGACAACTTCAGCTCCTGAACGAGGAGGATCGCGTTTTGGCTCCAGCAACAGCAAGGGAAGCTCCAGGGGCGCCACCTCCACAAACTCCGGCGACGGCACGCAAGCGCGCCCCCAAATGGCGTCCCCCAACTGCAGGTGTACACGCTTCGACGGTGGGAGGAGACATAGCAGAAGCCTCAACCCCCCAGCTCGTCGCCAAGTCGGCAGAGGGCGAAAAGGGGGCTTCGACGGGGGGACCGGGAGTCAGGAGGCGATCGACCCCAACATACAAGCGCTGATGGAGGCCAACGAAAGGCTTATGGCCGAAGTAAAACGTTTGCAGGAACAACAAGGATGGAGGTATGAGGAATCTCAAGATTACAGCCCAAGCCGGGAGGTATCTTCTCCAACATACATGAGAACGGAAAGGGAGGAAGGCGATTTGAACCCTCTCGGTGTCAGGCTTCGAACAAAAAGGTGGCCCTCACCGGGAAGCTTCAAACTCCCCGCAGTAAAGCCGTATGATGGCAAGACCAACCCAAGGGAATTTCTTCGTGTCTACGACACGGCCATGGAAGCCGCTGGAGGCGATGATGATATTAAAGCCAAAGGATTGCTATTGGCGTTGGAGGGGATAGCCTTATCCTGGTACTCTTCCTTGGAGCCGAATTCTATCACCAACTGGCCGCAACTCCGGGCGAAACTCGAAGGCAATTTTCAAGGCAACGTTGACGGGATTAAAGAGGAAAGCGACCTATTTGCAATTAAACAGCGTGAAGGTGAAACCCTAAAGAGCTACTTCCAGCGATTTTCTCGAATCAAATGCCAAGTTCGGGGGGTTAGCGACACAACCATAATCAACGCCGCGCGTTTTGGATTGCGAAGGGGGCCGTTGGCGGAGAGACTTGCACGCAAGGAAGTACGCTCCGTGGAAGAGCTATTCGCAAAGATGAGGGAATACGCCAGGGCAGAGGAAGATCATCTCCGGAGAGAGGGTGGGCCGCTGCGAGAAACAGAAGAGATGGACCCACGCAATAGGGACCGGAGGAGAGATCCCCCCCGAGGCCCGCGGCGAAGGAACGGCGCGCGGAACCAGCCAGAAGAGACAAGGGAAGGAAGATCCACTATGTGGAAAATCGGGCGAACCAAGGAGGGTTTGGAGGACAGCAAAAATGGAGTTCGCCAATGGAGCAGGGGAGGCCAAAGGGAGGAATCCATTTGGATAGCAAAGAGGAGCAAAGCCGAAAATGGTATACCTGTGAATATCATGGCGACAACAACACGCACGACACCGCACATTGCAAGGTAATTGAAGGCTATCGTCGCTTCGAAAGAAAGCGAAGGGACGCGGGGGTTCACCCCCCAGTGCCGGCGTCACCCCCAGCCGAGCACCGTCCTCCTCCTCCCCCCCCTCCCGGGGGAGTAAATCAGCTCCGACGCGTAATCAACGTTATTGCCGGGGGGTCCTCCTCACACCTCTCGTCGAAAAGGCAAAGGAAGGCTTACGCAAGGCAAATTAACCACGTAGGACTTAGCCCGGTCGGCCCCGCCCCGAAGGAACTTGAACCAATCACTTTTACACAGGAAGATGCAGCGGGAGTGCATTTCCCACATCAAGACTCTTTGGTCGTAACGGCGATCATCGCCGAGTGCGAAGTTCGTCGAGTGTTGATTGACGGGGGAAGTGCTGCGGACATTCTCTCGGCGGAGGCTTTTCGACAAATGATGATACCCCGCGATCGACTGAAGAAATCGGAGGTACCATTGGTGGGCTTTGGGGGCCACACAGTTAACACCCTCGGACAAGTGGAGCTGGAGGTCACCTTCGCGACGTCACAGAGTCAGATATCCAACCTAGTCACATTCGACGTAGTGGATATACCCTTCTAGTATAACGCCATCCTCGGTCGGGGATCGCTGACGGCCATGGCAGCAGTTATCCACCACGGATTCCTATGTATGAAGATCCCGTCGGGGAGTGGCGTTATCACGGTCAAAGGAGACCAAGCCCTCGCCAGGAAGATAGACATGGAGAATCCCTCTCGGGTTAGGTATGTTCGTACCACCGAGCAGGACCTGACAACAATGCCCCGTGGGAAATGGCTCCCCAAACTGCAGCCCCAGGGTGAAACAAGGCGGGTGCCCCTCCACCCAGGAGGAGAGAGGATTATAACTCTCAGCGCCACCCTCACCCCCAGCGAAGAAAAATACTTGATGCAGCTTCTCCAGGAATACGAGACAATATTCGCGTGGGGACCGGAGGACCTTCCGGGGGTTAAAAGGGAAACAGTCGAGCACGCCTTGGCAACCAGCGAAAGTGTCAAACCGAAGAAGCAGAAGCTCCGGAAGCTCTCCATTGAGAGGCAAGCTGCGGCCAAGGCGGAGGTGGCGAAGCTCCTCCAGGCAGGAATCGTACGGGAGGCGGTCCATACGGAGTGGTTGGCCAATGTGGTCCTGGTCAAAAAAGCCAGCGGGGCTTGGAGGATGTGTATCGATTTCACCGACCTCAACAAGGCGTGCCCTAAAGATGACTTCCCTCTCCCCCGCATCGATCAACTCGTTGACTCAACCTCCGGGTCAGAAAGGATGAGTTTCCTTGACGCTTATTCCGGGTATCACCAAATTTATATGCGGAAGGAAGACGAGGACAAGACGGCGTTCATCACCCCTTTCGGCACTTACTATTTTATTCGGATGCCGTTCGGTCTTAAAAATGCAGGTGCTACCTTCGCACGCCTTATCGCCAAGGTTTTCGCGAACCAATTAGGAAAGAACGTGGAAGCATACGTCGATGACATCATCGTTAAAAGCGAAAAGAAGGAAGACCATTTAACCGATCTCAGGGAGACTTTCAACAGCCTAAGAGCTGAGAGGATGAAGCTCAACCCGAACAAGTGCGTCTTCGGCGTTGATGCGGGAAAATTGCTGGGATTCCTGGTGTCACAACGGGGTATCGAAGCGAACCCCGAGAAGATAAGAGCTATCCAAGATATGGCCCCGCCCAAGAATGTGAAAGAGGTACAACGTTTAGCAGGGAGGCTTGCCGCCCTCAACCGCTTCCTCCCTAAGTCCGCGGAGCAGAGTCTACCCATCTTCAAAGCACTGCGATATAGCGGCACTTTCGCTTGGACAGAGGAATGCCAGCTCGCCTTCGACAAGTTGAAGCAAAACCTTATGGAGGTGCCAACCCTACGAAACCTGAAGCAAGGCGAAGAGCTTTTATTGTATTTGGCAGCCAGCCCTTCGGCTGTCAGTGCAGTACTGGTACAACCGCAAGGCACAAAGCAACAACCAGTCTACTTCGTCTCCGAGGCACTGCAGGGGGCGAGACTGCGATACACGGAAATGGAGAAGCTAATGTATGCGTTGCTAATGGCATCCAGGAAGCTTCGCCATTATTTCCAAGCTAACCGTATCAAAGTACCAACGGCATACCCCCTCGGCTCGATGTTGACCAATAGGGAGAGCACGGGACGCATCAGTAAATGGGCGGTCGAACTAGCATCTTTTGAGTTGGGGATAATACCACATACTGCCATTAAGAGTCAAGTGTTGGCCGACTTCGTGGTAGAATGGACGTCTCCAACCTTCGAAGATGAGAGGATCCCGACGGTATGGACCATCAATTCGGATGGATCATGGGGAGTGAAGGGAGCCGGGATTGCAGCGATAGTGAGAGCCCCGGGGGGGAGCTGGCCGAGTTCGCGGCAAGACTTCAATTTCCCTCGACCAACAACATGGCGGAGTATGAAGCACTATTGCTGGGGCTACGAAAGGCAAAAACCATGGGGGCAAGAAGAGCCATCTTGCAGACTGATTCAAAATTGGTCCAAGGACAAATTTCCAAAGAATATCAAGTAAAGGACGAGCAGCTCCAAAAGTATGTGGAAGCAGTTCGCGCACTAGAAAAAGGCTTCGAGGGGTTCACTATCCTTGCTATTCCAAGAGCCCAGAATACAAGAGCAGATGAATTGGCAAAGATCGCTGCGAACGGAGGGACCCTGCCACCCACAGTTTTCTTCGAGGAGCTCCAAGCCGCCTCAATTTCTTTGCATGTGAATGTAGTCACCAGAACGAGGGTCGAGGACTGGAGAAGTGAAGTGTACGATTACCTTCTTACAGGGACGCTACCCCAGGACGAGGCATCTTCAAGGCGCGTGGAAAGGCGGGCAAAGAAATATGCCATAATAGAAGGGTTGCTTTTTCGTAATGGACTTTGCGCTCCATGGCTTCGTTGCATTTCACGCGAAGAGGGGATACAAGCCCTACAAGAGGCGCACCAGGGGACCTGTGGAGCACACCAGGCCCCCAGAAGCCTCGCTGGAAAGGTCTTCCGGATGGGATTCTATTGGCCTTCGGCGCTGAAGGACGCGGAAGAGGTGGTCCGGCATTGCCACGCATGCCAGTGGATGTCGAGGCAGAAGAAGGCCCCACCCGGCGAACTGCATCCGATACCGCCAATTTGGCCCTTCGCCAAGTGGGGAATTGATATAGTAGGAGCATTGCCCAAAGCTCGAGCGAGTCTTCAGTTCGTGATCGTCGCGATTGACTATTTCTCTAGGTGGATTGAAGCGGAGCCGGTGTCAAAGATCACGGCTGAAGCGACGGTAAAATTTCTGTGGAAAGCGATCATATGCAGGTACGGGGTCCCTTTCCAAATCGTCACCGACAACGGGTCTCAATTCGACTCCCGGAGGTTTAAAGAGTATTGCGAGGAAATCGGGATAGAGATCTGTTTTGCTTCAGTCGGACACCCACAGTCGAACGGGGCTGTTGAAAGAGCAAATGGATTGATCCTCGACGGCATTAAAAAAAGACTCCACGATTCTGCTAAGGGCTCATGGCCGGACGAGCTCCCCAATGTTTTATGGGCCCTTCGGACATCGACCTCGCGGGCGACGAAATTCTCTCCGTTTCGACTCATATTTGGAGAAGAAGTCGTTTCCCCCGCCGAGATACAAGCCAAATAAACCGCGTGATTAAAGCTCCGGCACAAGAAGATATAGAGGATACTTGCGACTTGAGGGAGGAACAGAAACTTCAAGCCCTGAACACCATACAAGCATACGCGAAAGCCTCAACCCGAAGTTTCAACAAAAAGGTCCAGAAGCGAAGCCTAGCCCCCGGAGACATGGTGTTAAAGAAAGCGGCTCCAGCCTTTGCCAAGCTGGAAACGACGTGGGAAGGACCATATATCATCCAAGAATCTACGACAAAAGGGGCGCATAAGCTCGTTACGTTGCAAGGCAAGGAGGTGCCAAGAACTTGGAATACGGACGCTCTGAAGAAATTCTACCCGTAGGTTAAAAAAAAATGTGTCTGTGCGTGTGTACGAAACTGAGTTTCTATCAATAAAGAAGAAAAAGTCCCCCTCAAGCCAAGATTTCGACTGATGCCACTTAGGAGCTTACGAACGCTTGGTCGGCCCAAAGCCCACCCGTTCCTTCGCTCCGGAGACCCGCAGCCTCGCGCCGGGTAGGAGCTTACGAACGCTTGGTCGGGCCAAAGCCCCACCCGTTCCCTCGCTCCGGAGACCCGCAGCCTCGCGCCGGGTAGGAGCTTACGAACGCTTGGTCGGGCCAAAGCCCCACCCGTTCCCTCGCTCTGGAGACCCGCAGCCTCGCGCCCGGTAGGACTTTACGAACGCCTGGTCGGGCCAAAGCCCACCCGTTCCTCCGCTCCGGAGACCCGCAGCCTCGCGCCAGGTAGGAGCTTACAAACGCTTGGTCGGGCCAAAGCCCCACCCGTTCCCTCGCTCCGGAGACCCCGCGACCTCGCGCGGGTAGGAGCTTCTGAGCACAGTCGGGCCAAAAGCCCCACCGTTCCTAAACCGGAGACCCATGACCTCCCGCCCGGGTAGGAGCTTATGAGCGGCAGTCGGGCCAAAGCCCACCCGTTCCTTCGCTCAGGAGACCCATGACCTCGGCCAGGGTAGGAGCTTCTGAGCGGCAGTCGGGCCAAAGCCCCACCCGTTCCTCGCTCTGGAGACCCATGACCTCGCGCCCAGGGTAGGAGCTTCTGAGCAGCTTAGTCGGGCCAAAGCCCCACCCGTTCCCTCGCTCAGGAGACCATGACCTCGCTGCCGGGTAGGACTTCTGACGCTTGGTCGGGCCAAAGCCCACCCGTTCCTCCGCTCAGGAGACCCATGACCTCGCGGGTAGGAGCTTATGAACGCTTGGTCGGGCCAAAGCCCACCCGTTCCTCCGCTCCGGAGACCCGCAGCCTCGCGCCGGGTAGGAGCTTACGAACGCTTGGTCGGGCCAAAGCCCCACCCGTTCCCTCGCTCCGGAGACCCGCAGCCTCGCGCCGGGTAAGACTTTACGAACGCTTGGTCGGGCCAAAGCCCACCCGTTCCTCCGCTCCGGAGACCCGCAGCCTCGCGCCGAATAGGAGTCTATGGATGTAGAATAAGGTCAACTGCCTACCCGCCCAACCGTCCTCAATGCCCGGGGCTACGATCCAAGACGGATGTGGAAAAGTTAGGCGCAAGCTTAACCTTCCCCAGATGAACTCCCACGGCCCGGGGCTCAGCCCCGAGAGGAACTTGACAAGCGACGAGTTAAGCTTGTACTTTGCTTCGACCTTCCAAGGAACCCAAGGTTCTGCCCCCAAGCCCACGGCCAAAAGCCCCTGGAAAAACCCCGAAAACAGGCCGGCGACCATGACCCCATCCCATTCCATATGTAATCGGAACCCTCAGATCCCTAGACAATAACAACCGCTGGAACAATGCGACACGACAAGCTTCAAAAAATATATATATATGTATATATATATATAGATCAACATGGACGATCACGTTGCTGATCCAAGTCTCAAGAATGAAGCAGGAACGGCAAAAAGAGATAAAAGAAGCGGTACAGAAGACGATATTCTTCTTTTATATAGGTATCACCGAAAGTAGGGTCCATTACATATACATCCACTATTACTCGTTGTACGCACGGTGTACCGCTGCAACAAGAGCATCCGTCACCTCGTAGAGCTGCGGGAACGCCGCCACCAGAAGGTGAACGCCTGAAATATCGCGAGCGATGGCCTCCTCCCGCGCCAACTCTTCCAGGACCAAATCATATGCCAGCCAGAGTTCATCTTCCTCGTTGACCAACGCTGGTGGGGGTGGCGGAGCCTCGTCGCCGAAGTTGAAAACCAAGGGGGGCGCGTCGTCGACGGCAGGGAGCGGAACTTGGCCATCCATCTTGGAGTGTTGGGCGCTAAGAGGAGCTGCCAGGAAGAACAAAGTATGCAGGGAGAAAAAGAATGCTCGAGGGGACCCCAAATGACACTGTTGTTATGCGTATATACACCACGGAAGCAGCGAAGTTCGAGGAACCGAAGTAAATATCAGCTCAGGGAGCCGAAGAGACGAGAAGGCGGAAAGTCTGAAATAAATGCAACACGATAATTCGAAGCGTTTACATTCCCAAAGTCGGTGAAGTATATAGCGATAATGCGAGAAGCAGGCAAACTAAGTGGATGGCGGTTTTTCCGCCCCCTTCGCTAACTCGACCATCGAAGCCCGAGCACGACGCACTGATTCCTTTGCAACATTATCGCCATGCTGCCTCCAAAAATCTGACATAAAGCTCGAGGACAACCGGAATGCAGCAGCAGAGGGCTTCACGGATGGAAGAAGGTCACCAAATCCGGGCGAAGATGCAGAAGCGGAGGAAGAACCAAAATGTTCGCGAACATGTGTGCACCCCTTCGCCTCCAACAATTGAGTAGTCTTCACAGAGCCTAGCCTCGCGCAGTAGTCGCCGAAGGTTAACGCCGAGTCCCCGAAAATCTTAGTAGATTTCGTGAGAAAGGAAATAGCTTCCAGGTGTGAAGGGGGAATGCGGCTCGGAGGCGCGTCGATGCCAAATCGAGGAAGCTGTTGCAAAAAGGCCTCAGTCGCTCCATGAACTGCGGAAGCGATGGAGTCCATTTCCTTCCGGATCGCTTCGTAACTCTCCTCTGCACGTTGAGCGTTGCAAAGGTGCATCTGAGCCTCGCCCCGCGCCGTCGCGAGCTGGGAAGGAAACTCTTCTGCTTGCTTCTTCAGCATATTCTTGGCCTCATCCGCCACAGCCAAGAGGCCCTTTAACTCTTCTATGCGATCTTCCTTCTTTTTCTCATTCCGCTCGGCTGCTAAGCGAGCCCGTTCTTCTTCGGCCAAGCGGCTCCGCATCATGGAAATAGCCCCTTCAAGTTCGACATTCTTTGCCGCCAAATCTTGGCTTTGTGCTGCCTCGACTTGGGCCCTAGCCAAGGACTCACTAGAGCTGCGGAGCGCCTCTGACAAATGGGCCTTCTCCGCCTCCAGCTCCTCTACTCGTTTCTTAGCCGCCTCGCAATGCTGAACCCCTTCGTTGAATTTATCAAAATACGCCTGAAAGCGACGAACCATTTCTGAAGCCACGACAGCCCCCTGTAAAAGAGATATCGCGGGGTGAAGAAGTTGCCAGCAGAGATACAGAGATAAACGAAGACAACGGAAATAAATAAACACCTTCAGATGATGGTCCATCGACATCTCGCAAAGGGCAAGATCGTTAACCTCCCCAAATAAATTTATGGATTTGCTATAAGGAGAAAAGGCGGCATGCATTTTCTTCAGAGTGGGGTCCGCAGCTATCCCTCCTCCGAAATCTGAAGCCACAAAGTTTGACAGGTCGAACCTGACGAAGGAGGAACCAGAGCTGCCCCCAGGGGTCGCCTAACGCGAGGATAAAGCCCCTCCGCCTAAGGAAGGAGCATCCTGGGGGATAGCACCCGCGGGGATCATACCCCCTTCCTTCGTGTGAGCCAGAGAAATCGGAGGCATCTTGCCCCGGTCCTGTTCTGATGGCTCTAAAGTTTTCCCCGCCTCCGCGTTATCACCCCCTGCACCAGCTTCGTCAAGCCCTAGAGAGACATCATACCCTAATGAGCTGGCAGGAAAAGTATCAGGAGTAAGACCTTCTGCCCCTACGGGGGTATCGGGAGTAGAAATGTTTAGCTGAAGGTCGCGAGCTTCAGCAGCCGGCGGTTTCAGCAACCCGCCCGAAGGAGCGCAAATTCCCTCCGCCGCCACGCCAGCCACGTTCCCGGGCGATCCTAGCGCATCCTCCATAACCGAAGTATCACCTTCATCGTCGCCAACCAAATCAACAAGATCGACGCCAGGAATAGCCAAGAAAGAATATCCAGGAGATTGCTCCCCGTCAGCTTGCTTACTCGCCAAAGGAGTTGGAACAGGGACCGGAAGTGTCATATCTGACGAAACCGGAACGGGGGCAGTCTCAGGCAATCCCGCTTCGGAGGCAGAGACTGGGGTCCGGGAAGGGGCGAGAGGCTCAGCCCCAACCAAAGAATGTATCCCAGTTATAGCCTCACGGCCGGGCGGAGAATCCGAAGCAAGAGGTGTCCCTGGGGATTTATTCTCCTCGATCGCCGGCAATGTTCCAGAAAGTCCCGTGGTACAAACCAGATCAGATGGAGCCGGCGGGGACAGAGATGTGGCGGCAACAGATTCAGAGGAATCACCTTCATCACTGGACTCCTCGTTCCAGTCCGCCTCCTCATCGCCATCGTCTTCTGAGCCCCCGCTTCCCCCGGAGGTATTGGTGGCCTGAGGTGGTGCAAGACGAGTCAGTCTCGCTCGCTTCGTGGGATGAGGGGAACCCGCTGATCCTCTGGGATGAGGAGCGGCTCGAAGCCCCCATTCGGCGAAGCGAGAGCATCGTCTGGCCCCAATGGCACTCATAGCAGCCTCATATTCGGCCGTCTTGCACAGACCAAGGAGTCTACGAGCCAATTTTTCCGCGGCTCCGCGCCCTAAGTCCAGCACCCCCTTGGGCCGGACCACGGAGACATCTCCCCCGGGGGACCAGTCCAAAGTAACTGGGGGGTTCCTCGCCAGAGGATCGATGCGACATAAACAAAATTCCTCCACCAAGTCGCGCATAGAGCTTTGGTGTCGAAGGGCCCTCAGGAAATTGAGCAATCGGGCCTCCTCTGCAGTCGCGTCCCAATTCGGCGAGCGGATAGTCCTCACAAACCCCAGGGAAGTGCGAAGGGGGGAGTCCGAGCCGTCTAGCTCCTGGTAGTACCACCGGTGCATCCAACCCGACTCCCATTTACCTTTAGCGGCGGCCACGGGGATCTCTTTGGCCAAAGATCTCTTCGTCTGGAAGTTTAGGGAGCCGAAACAAGATCGGTGGTCCTCCTCTCCAACCCGGTGAAATTTAGGCTGCCAAAATGCATCCTCTATAAGAGAAAACAAACGGCCAGTCAGTCTGAATCCACCGGCTCGAAACGCCCAATCTAACACCGCCATCCGGACGATAGCATTCGGAGTGAGTTGCGAAAGCTCCGCTTGAAAGGCCCGCAATATAGATCCCACTAGAGGGGAAGCAGGGAATCGAAGTCCGGCTTCTAAGAAGGCGGCAAACACGACCGCCTCTGTGGCTCGTGGACGGGGGACTTCATCCGCGCCGGGAGAACGCATAGATATGCGGGCTACGCCGAAGTTCCGGGCCATAAGATCTAGCTCACCGGAAGTCAAAACAGAGCGTCCCAGGGAAGGGGACAAAGCTCCAGCGTCCCTCTCGCTTAAAACCAGTTTCGTTCGAGGGGCGCGTCGAGGACCCATTGGATGGAAAAGGTTAACGAAGATGAAGAAGAGGATGGAGCCAGGAGGAGCCAAATATGCCAGAAAGCTTGGTGGAATAAGCCCAATGAAACCCCCCCCACTACTATCCTTATCCTCTGTCAAAAGGAAACCGCTTGTCTTCTATAAACCGAAAAAGAAGGCCCTCCTTCGTACACCCGAACAGCCAATGGATAATATTTGGGCTTCGAATGTCATTGCTGAGGAAAAGATGAAATCAATCCACAGCCATGCGGGGCTACTGTAGTGGCTCAGTTACAGAGTCCAGCCCATCATATCCCGAACCATCGGGTGAATGAAGCACGGCCCATGTTTTATCCGAAGCAGAGCTGAGCAAACGAGGCATTGCTTCGCCCGAACCTACAATGCGAAGCGAAGCAGAATAGCAGCAAAGGCAGCGGAGGAATGTACCTTCGCAGTCCACGAAGACACACCCGACAACACCATCAAATAAATCTGACACCCTGCAAAAAGAAAAAAGAAAAACGACAAGACCCTGTCGGGACCGGTCGGAAAGAGTGAAATGGGACGCGCGCGAAGGGACAGTTCCTCCATGTTCCCCTCCTATAAAAAGAGAAGAAAGAGCCCACAAAAACACACACCCCTGTGGTCATAACCACAACACATAAGAAACAGCAGAAACATGAAAAGAGGACGATAAAAGATTGCCTTGTCCTGCAACAGAAAGAGAAGTTCCATCTGCGGTCTGCACAGTGGTAGGAGTAACAAGAGGATGAATGGAATGCAAACTCGTAGGATCAGATGTCATATGAAAAGAAGCTCCACAGTCAAGAATCCAAGGTGTGATACCTGATGAGGAAGGTGGTCTCTCACTGAAAGACTGAGTAGCAGAACCAACCGAACCTGTCTGTGTAGATGCAGCCATGCGACGCAGTAGCATAAGAATCTCCTAAGTGGAGTCAGAACCAACAGAAGTCTGCTGAGGTGGAGTCCGCTGAGAAGAGACGCCTGAACCTCCTGAGCCTCTAGTGCCCTTAGAAGGATGTCCACCTCGACGAGCAACATCCTTCTTGTTGTTGCAGAACTTCTCCACATGTCCACTCATATTGCAGTAGGTGCAGTGAAGACCTCCACCACCAGTAGCCAAAACTGGAGTAGGCGCCACTAACGGAGGAGTAGAACGAGGCACCGCCAAAACTGAGGTAGACACCAGCAGGCCCGCGCCACGAAGACGAGTCTCTTTGGTACGAATAGCCGCAAGGGCCTCCAACAGTCACACGAGGATGATGAGTAAGCAGCTGGGCACGAATCTGCTCAAACTCAGCCCAAAGACGTGTCAGAAAGTCGTAGATGCGGCGAAGCCCCAAATGAGAATATTGATGCTGACAGCACTGGCAGGTGTGGCAAACCTCCGGTCCCAAGGAATCAATCTGACGCCACACTGAAGACAGTTGCACATAGAACTCATCCACAGTAGAATCACCCTGTTGTAGCGACTGCTCCTCCCGCACAACAGCAAGGTAAAGAGTCACAAGCAGGCTCATAGCGATCGCGAAGATGTGCCCACATCAACTGTGCCGAAAACAAAGCAACAATGTCACCAGTAAGATGCACCTCCATGCTAGTAACCAAAATAGCAGAGGCACGAGCATCTTCATCAATCCATGTCTTGTGAGCAGTAAACTGAGTCTGAAAAGACTCCACAGCATCGGTATAATCACCAGTGATCTTCTAGCGAGCAGCATCATTCGCCTCCTTGGGATTAACAGGCGTGGCATGGGGAGTTGGACGAGGCGGACAGGATAGCTCGCCGGTAAGAAACTCCCAGAGACGCTGGGCGCGCATGTGAAGACGCATATGAAGAGCCCAGTCTCGATAATTGAGGCCATCGAAGATAACCGGGCAGCGAGGAACAGAAACAGTCCCCGAAGAAGAACCTGCAGATGAAGACATTTTTTTTTACACTTCAAGTTTTGACCGCTGGAGACAAGAGCTTTGACCGGACCCAACCGAATAAAAGGAACAGAGTCCCGATCGGTTTGTTGAACAGAGTCCCGAGAGGGAGCGGCAGCGGCCCGTCTCCGGCGGCGGCAGCCCGGTTTCGATGTCCAAGGAGAGTCCCGATCGGTTTGGAATTCGATCGGGTTTCTTACGAGGGAGCAACCCGGCTCCGGCGGCGGCGGCCCGGCTTCGGCGACGGGAACTGTGGGCTTGAGGTGATGCGCAGAGGCCGAGGTGACCACGCACAGAGGCGGCGACAGGAACCCCGGTCGCTGGGCGCTCAGGCGCAGAGCGGACCTGCATCTGGCACAGAGGACAACCGGCGGCAGACGCAGAGCGGACCGACGGCGCGGAACGGCGGCTGGCGCAGAGGATGAGTAGAGGCGACAAGAAGAGTCGCCTGAGAAGAGGCGCAAGTGCAACGCCGGTGGGAGGCAACCTAGGGCTGTGGTAGGCATCATCAAGCCTGGTAGTGCCAATGCCGCCGTTGTTGCTCTTCTTCGTATTGCAGTGACTGCGACAAAAGGCAACTCACTGAGCAAAGGGAGACTCTGGGTGGCGAATAAAGCGAGCAATGGCTCGGTGTCTCTCGCTATCTTGCTTTGTACTGCTGACATGTTGGAAGAGTTCATTTAGCCAGAAGTGTTTCTTCTTCTGCAAACACAACGGGCAATGGAATGTGCCATCCTGATTGCACAAGTAGTTTTTGAACTTGCAATGCCCTTTTTGTTTGCATAGGTCATCATAATACTCGGTGTCGCTATAGCTCTTATATGGATCCCATGGATCAAATTCCATCTACGAATCCACCTTGTTGTTCTCCCTCGCTTCTTCCTTTGTGATCAATCTGTCGTTGGTCTTCTCCTCAAGTATTTTTCGCTTATCAACAGTGAGGGCTACGTCAAGGCCTCTAGGCAGGGCAGCCATTATAGCCTCAACTATACTGCTAGCTTCCTTCTCCTGCTTGACATCAGGTTGAGTTGTACTACCGCTCGCTTCCTCCTTTGTGATCAGTCTCTCCTCAAGTATTTTTTGCTTGTCAGCAGCGAGGGCTATGTCAGGGCTTCTAGACAGGGCAGACAATGTAGCCTCAACTATATTGTTCATATCCAATGCATCAAATTTCATCTTAGAATCCACCTTGTAGGTCTCCCTCTTATTCTCCTCCGTGATCAATGTGTGGTTGGTCTTCTCCTCAAATATTTTTTGCTTGGCAGCAGCGAGGTCTACGCCTGGGCCTCTGGCTGGGCAACCATTGTAGCCTCAACTATACTGCTCGGTTCCTTTCCCTTCCGCTTGACATCATGTTGAGTTGTACTACTGCTCGCTTCTTTCCTCTTCTGTTGCCTAGAATATACGAATCTCACTTCCATCCTCGCCCGCTTGACATCAGGCTGAGTTGTACTACTGCTCGGTTCCTTCCTCTTCTGCGGAATATTTCAGAATTTGACACTCAATTCGCAAGCCTTTCGGCTCATTTGGATGACATATGGGACCGTCTGTGTGTATGACAGTGGGCCAGAGTGTCAAATTCCGAAATGCGAATTTTAAAGAGTGTCAAATTCTGAAAACTCTTCTGCTCCCTACAATACACGAATCATACATGTTATCACGATTTTAAGAAAAACTAAAGTTGGTTTATGTTTTAAGAAATCTTATCTGGTACGCATAGCTGCTGCCAGCTTGACATATGCCACATTTCCTGCATCATTTATTATTCGCTGGTCAGTAGCTAGGGCTGCAGCGAGGGCCTTGACAACCACTGCTTCTTTCACCGTAGGATCATCACTAGGGGTGAAAACGGAACGGATATTTCCCGCCCGATCCGGGTCCGAATCCGGGAAAAACCGGATCCGGGAGGATGATTTTATATCCGGTCGGATCCGGATCGGATCCAGATATTTAAATACGGATACGGATACGGATTCGGAACATCAAATATCCATCGGATCCGGATACTTCCCGTATTTAATCCGGATAGTATCCCGTATTTAAATCCGGATATCCGGTATTCCGTATTCCCAACTCCACTTCCATCTGGTTCTTATCCTCTACTCAGTACTCAACTTCAATCGATAAATCCTTAGTCTCCTCTCTTCCTCAGGGCTCGCCGCCGCCGCTGCCCAGATCCACGCCGTGACGCTGCCTTCTCCATCTCCTCCCTTCCTCAGGGTTCGCCGCCGCTGCCTAGATCCACGCCGCCTTCTCCTCCAGCTCGATCCTCAGCAGCCTGTGCCACGGCTCGTCGACGCCGCCCCGTGGCCTCGCCGTCGCCCCTCGTCCTTGCGGCCCCCGAAGCCGGCCGTCGCTGTCGCCCTAGGTACACCGGCTCTTATGTGCTACTGCAATATTGCTAGGGTGTGTGGGCAACTGGGCATTGGGCAAGGCAGTGTGTTACTGATGAGTGATGCCATCTATATGCCTATAATTTTACCCAAATTGAAAATGTTGAATGGGCAAATGCAGCAAATACAGTCCTGTAATGGTAGTAAGGCCATGAGAACAGCATGTGCTTCCATCATGTAATTTTAAGTTGTGGATTTTTTTCGCTTAATGATTTGGTTCAACTTCACTGCTCCTATCATAGTGCATAGCCACCCTACGAAACATTGTGACAACTGACAAAGCAGATTAGTTCTTCATAGCTCTTGTTCAGTAATGTGTATTGACTCTTGACACTATCAATGCTTCTCTTGAAGGCCTGAATGCTACTCAAATCACTTTGTTCTTGTTATGGAAAGAAGCTAATAACATTGTGACAAAGCAGATTAGTTCTGGGCGCCTGTTATGGCAATTCCTTATAACAAATGCTAGTTTTAACTTGAAATACTATAAGATGATATCAACTTGGTGTTCATAGTTCTGAAACTGTAGAAAAATGATGTGTTGTCTTGTCCTTATCGAAGAATTGTTAAATGTTTTTGTGATCTTCAGAATTTTCATTCTAATGTTGCATTTCTTGAAATATTTTAGGTTGGGACTGTGACCGCAATCTGCTGTGCCTGTTTCCTGACCATACTATTTCTTCTTTAGTTCAGTCCACACTGAGGTAATTGGATTAGTAGCATCTCTTTCTTCTTCAGTAGTAGCCGTGTTTAGCTCATTGAATATGTTATGTTATATTGTTATGTATGTACTTGTGTTGAAATGTTCATTGGTTCATGTGAATATTGTATGGTTCATGTATTTTTTTTGCCTTGCATACTATCCGATTATATTACCCGTTTCTGATCCGTATCCGTCATGTATCCATCCCATGTCCGAATCCGAACTACTCTGAATTCGTATCCGTATCCGGTCTATTCGTATCCGACTCCGAATCCGGGATAATAATATGAGTTAGGATACGGGACAAGCAATATCCGATCGTATCCGACCCGTTTTCACCCCTAATCATCACAGCTCTGGTGCAAATGTAATATAGATTCATCCTGCATTTTCACGTCGTGCTTTGTCACATCCTGGTTTGTCACAGCAGAAGAAGAGAGTGAGCTTTTCCCTTCACTTGTCAGATTTCCAGTATTGCTGTAAATCAGATTGTCCAATCCCTCAATTTCTTGCATCACATTAGCAATATTTCATGTATCTTCAGTAAGCTGGGTCTCTTCCACCTCCATAGCAGCAGTAGGGCAGTCAGAAGCAGGAGCAGCAGTAGGGTAGTCAGAAGCAGCAGCCGGAGAAGCGGCATCAGTAATAATTCCTGTATGTTCAGTAAGCTAGGCCTCTTCCACCTCCATAGCAGCAGTAGGGCAGTCACAAGCAGGAGCAGAGAGGCGATCGAAGCGAGGAAGCGATAATGCGCGCGATCGAAGCGGCCGAGAGCCGTCAGCAGCAGGAGAAGCGCCAACAGCGTTCTCCAATGGATTATGCAGTGTCCAATTGATCGCATCATGTATCTTGCAAGCAGCATCTTCTGTTTTTTTTTTATTATGTTCCTTTTTCATGTTTTCAAGAAGCTGCAATACATCTTGCACATGCTCGAGAAACTTTTTCAGTGTTTTACTGTTCCTCTTTGTCTCATCCAGATCTTGCAATTGACTTTCCAACTAAAAAATCATTTGTGACTCACCATGGCTAGCACTAGCAATCGAATAGCAAGAATCCTTCATGCTCCTAAACTGAAAATGATCAAATTTGATAAGCTTCAAAATGGAAATAAAGTAATGTTAATAAAATTGGAGATGGAAAAAAATTTGGTAATCCACTCAATGGGTTTGGTGATTTTAATGTTGTTTTTCTTGGCAAGACCAAGTTGTAATTTCAGTTTCTCAAGCTCATAACCCTCATCTGAGAATGTGACAAGTCCTTTCCTATTTCTCTTGGCACCCCAAGCACACACCATACTGTATTTTTATTTATGGGAAAAATCTTATCTCCACCCCCCACACGAATCACCAAATCTCGGGGACTTGTGTTGTTCATGAGAAATTCTATCAAGTAAAGGTCTTCTAAAGATTGTAGCTTGAACTCCAGAAGCTTTCCGAATCCTAACTGTGCGATCCGCTCCTTCTGCTTCAATGAGAGCTTGCTTATTGCTTCAATGACATTTGCTGGTGAAGACTTGGTTTAAACGTTGCATCTCTGGAAAGTACGAGATGTATGATTTGTGTAAGTTCCATGGAACAGAATGAGATATTCTTACAGGATTTTAAAATTAAAACATGGTCTTTGTAAACCTAAACGTGCTATGTTGGCCAGTAGGGTTTACGAAAACCATGTTTTAATTTTAAAATCATGTAAGAATATCTTCTTCTGTTCCATGGAATTTACACAAATCATACATCTCGCACTTTCCAGAGATGCAACGTTCAAACCAAGCCTTCACCAGCAAAAGTCATTGAAGCAACAAGCAAGCTCTCATTGAAGCAGAAGGAGCGGATTGCACAGTTAGGATTCAGGAAGCTTCTGGAGTTCAAGCTACAATCTTTAAAAGACCTTTACCTGATAGAATTCCTCATGAACAACACAAGTCCTTGAAATTTGATGATTCGTGTGGGGGTGGAGATAAGATTCTTCCCATAAATGAAAATGCAGTATGGTGTGTGCTTTGGATGCCAAAAGGAATAGGAAAAGACTTGCCACATTTACTCAGATTAGGGTTATGAGCTTGAGAAACTGAAGTTACAGCTTGGTCTCACCAAGAAAGACAACATTAAAATCACCAAACTCATTTGAGTGGATTGCAACAGGTGGCATAGATGATCTGACTCCGTTGTTTTTTCCTTGTCATGTTCAGCAAGCTTCTTTTTGTCGGTTCACAAGGACACATTATCGGGCGCGATGCTGCTAGGACCCGCTCGACCGAGAACCTTGCTAAGGTAAACTGGGCGAAGGTGGTTGTTGATGACCTTCGTTCTGCAGTCACCAATTGGCACGCGTCAGATCCCAAAAAAGGACAATATCTGGCTGCACAGCATTTATACTAGTATTTGATTCATAGTTGTGTTTAACTCTACTATTTTTATATATTTATTTTTCTATTCCACAGTTGTATTTATTTATTGTGCCACAGTTGTATTATTTGGACTATTTAGACAGCGTGTGTAGCATACCCTGTGATAAAACCCCAAGAGCTGCCTTTACGATAATCATTGCTTGGTCAGACAAATTATAAGTGCTGACAATAGGATTGGTAACACCTACGGCAAACTAAATGTGAACCTTTTTTCCATCTCTAATTTTATTACTTTTAGTTTATTTTCATTTTGGAGCTTACCAAATCTGATCATTTTCAATTTAGGAGCATGAAGGATTCTTGCTATTCGATGCTACTGCTAGCCACGGTGAGTCAAATGATTTTTCAGTTGGAAAATCAATTGCAAGATCTGGATGAGAAAGAGGAACAATGAAACACTGAAAAAGTTTCTCGAGAATGCGCAAGATGTATTGCAGCTTTTTGTAAACATGAAAAAGGAGCATGATAAAAAAATAGATGTTGCTTGCATTATACATGATACGATCAATAGGACACTGCATAATCTGTTGGAGAATGATGTTGATGCTTCTCCTGCTTCTAACTGCTCTACTACTACTCTTGCTGACTGCCCTACTGCTGCTCCTGCTTCTGACTACCCTACTGCTGCTATGGAGGTGGAAGAGGCCCAGCTTACCGAAGATACAGGAATTACTGCTGATGCCGCTTCTCCTGCTGCTGCTACTTCTGACTGCCGTACTGCTGCTATGGAGGTGGAAGAGGCCCAGCTTACTAAACATACAGGAAATAATGCTAATGTGATGCAAGAGATTGAGGGATTGGACTCTGATTTACAATATTGAAAATCTGACAAGTGAAGGGAAAAGTTCACTCTCTTCTTCTGCTGCGACAAGCCAGGATGTGACAAAGCATGACGTGAGTCTCCCTGTGCTCATTACTGTGACACTACGGTATGGTGTGACATTTTAAAATGTGAAATTAGAGAATAAAACCTTACGGCTTGAGGTTTACTCGCGTTTTTGGGCCTTATGAAGTGATGTGTCACCACGGAGTGTCGTAACCTTATAAATGGTGCATGATGAGGTCAAAAACATTATGAAATATGGTATTAGAGGTTAAAACTATACGGTATGAGGTTTAATTGCGTTTCCGGGCCGATTTCGGGAGTTTGGGCTTCTCCGGGGGAGTTTGGGACCAAGGGGATGAGTCTTGGGCTTTAGTGGGGAGGTATTTGGGCCCATGAGGGAGGGGGAGACCAGGTTTTCCTGGCTTGGGGCGTCCTCCCCCTGCCCTTGCTGCCCCCCACTTGCAAACCCTAGCCGCCACCTCTCTCCCCCACCTCCCCCACACGCCTCCACCTCGAGCCGCCTCTCCCATGCGCCATCTCTCCTTCCCTCCCCTATCCACCCTCCTTGTTGGACTAGGAGAGCTCCTCACCTTGCCATCCCACTGTTCCCTCCCTCGGGAAGCTCCGCGACGAGGAGATCCGGCGGTTCCGGCGCGAGGAAGACGATCGGGGAACCCGGGAGGAAGGATTTCGGCGTTCGTTGTTCGTTGGGCTGAGGTATGGTATGGGTGTTCCTTGGGGATGGTCTAGGTGTTGTTCTATAGGTTGATTTCATGTTTTTAGATGAAGTGGTGGTGCTGCCATTGGGTAGATTTGGGAGAAAACTAGAGTTGCCACGTTTCTGTTTTGGGACAGCATAAGCAGTCGACCTAGAGTTCATTTTTTCGCCAATTTAGATTTGGAATTTGGTCAACCGCCTATTGAAGAAGTTGTAGGTAATTTAATTATCTTTTAGTGGACATAAAGAACGTAAATTCCGATCAGCCGTTTGAAAGTTATGACTGTTTTACCGAGCGTGTTAAAATCTGTGACGCGATTGGAACAGATCACGGTAATCTGTAGATTATACAACTTTAGAATCCGAACCAGTGTCTCCCTATACCTAGAGAAAGTTGGGAAATTTCCTAAGCTATGCGAGGATGTACTCGTTTAATTGATTCGGCGTCCCAGAACTCAAGTTCTGCTTTTTGGAATGCTGCTGTCCCGATGGGACAGAATCTCTGTTTTTAGGTTTTGCGAGTAGTTGGCAATGTCGGGGTAGATGAGGGTTTGCGTACTGTTTTGTGGACAGGATTGTGAGTGTGTGGTACCTATGTGCAGGTGGTGTGACCCCGGGAGTGCCTTCTACTTCCCGCCAATCCGTTGCCCGTGGTTGAGGCAAGTGTATTGTAATGGATAGCGATTGTAGGTTGGTTGATTGATTGAGATTGAAGTTTGAATATATGATATGTTCACATGCCATGCTTTAATGTTTGCCATTGATAGGATGAGTATGTTTAGTATGTGATGATGCCATGTGTTAATGTACAAGTTATCCATGATGATGCCATGTGTTAATGTACACGTTAAATATGATGTTGGCATAAATGCATACATGGCATGTTACATGGCTCGGGCGGTGAGAAAGTCATAACTAGTCCGGGGAAGGTCGGTGAGACTAATCCGGAAAGCCAATGAGTAAGTCCTGCATCGTGATTCCATCCCCCGCGGTGTGGAGAAGCGAGGAGTAGGCACCCTCCATCTTCGGGATGGAAGGGGGGAGAGGGTGCACACCGACGGGTGTGTACTCAACCATACCGGTATGAGTTTCCAGGAGACATGTGCATCGCATTGCATTACATTGCATTGCATTATATGAGGATGTTATATGAGGATGATTTATGATGATGTCAATGATATGCTTACACTATGAATATGAGATGTGTATGATGTTATATGTGAAAAGTGGTGATGAAGGTATTGGAATGTGTTTTCTTGTTCCATTGCAATATACTTGCTGAGTGATGAACTCACGCTTGTGTTTATGTTGTTTTTCTTAGGTACCATGAAACCAGCATGCGGGAAAAAGGGTTTAGCTACACATCTACACGTAGCTCCACACAAATTAGACAGTGTTATCATTTGGAGTCATGATAATGAAAGTATTGCCATGGAACTTGGAGAATTGCTTAAATGTGTGCTCGGTCTTACTATTTGATTCGTTTAGCTCATGAAGTGGTTGAATGCTTTATCCTGGACTTATATCGTTGCTATGTCACATGTTATTGCTGTTTTAGATGCTTTCCATTATGATATAACTTGTGATATTTTGTTGATGCTTCGAATCATGGAAAAACAAAGGAGATGCTGCCGAAATTTTCGGTATTAGCATTTGTTCTTTTGCTGTAATTTACTTGTAATTGTGGTATTTAGAAGTTGCTTAGTCTATGTTTGGTAGCATTCGGGCATATTAAATGCCGAGGTGTTACAGTTACGTAGCTTTTTATCGCAGCCATTGCAACACGAAGAAGAGTAGCAGTGGCGGCATTGGCACTACCAGACTTGATGCCTACCACAGCGGCAGCAGCATGAAGTCAAATGTCAAAAACCAGTGCCAACGTAAAATTAATTGACTTCAAATTGCATGACAACATAACTATCATTGCAACCGTCACTTCCATGTCTGTTGACATCGTGTCCTTCCTTCAGCAATTCCGCGGACGCAAGGAACTCATTGTTGGTTTAGATGCTGAATTCGGCCGCGAGAGAGAGATGTCAATCCTACAGCTCTGCATCGACAAGTGCTGCCTCATCTTTCTGATCAAGTATGCTGACAATATCCCCGAAGAGCTTATTACATTCCTTAGGAACTCAAGCATCTGTTTCGCCGGCGTGTCGATCCATGAGGACGCCAAAAAACTGCTCGATGAGTTCAAAATCAATGTCGCTTAGAAAGTGGATCTTACAGACCTTCTAAGCACCAACTCTCCCCTTCCCTTTTGCAGTGAAAATTTTCCAGTGGTGCATAAGCCATCGGGCGTAATCATTGAAAAAGAGATTGCGATGAAGTTGAACGATGAACAGTGGTTAGATGACAACATAATCAATTTGTACCTTAAATTGTTAGAGGAGAGGCAAACAAGACGACCAGATAAGTTTTTGAAATGCCACTTTGCTAATACATTTTTTTTACATCAAGGTTAGTTGATTTGGATGACTATGCTTGTACAGTAGTTCTATCACTCTTTATTAATGACGTTGCTTGTTTTCTCTCCTGTGCAGCTTACTCAGGTGCATGGGAAAGATGATCCACATATTAAAAAATGGGACACCTTTGACATTCTATTGAACAGACTTGACGACTTTGATAAAGTAAGATCCTTTTTTCTTGTCATTTGACTTCTGTTCCTACAAGTGAATTTTTCACATTCAACTTATGTTACAGATATTCTTTCCAATGAATCGAGGGTGCAACCACTAGTGCCTAATAGTGATAGATGTTAAGCTTAAAGCTATTCAATACTTTGATTCCTTGGGTGGCAGGGACAGGTGTGCATTGGAATTGATGGTAGGCCTAATTCATGTCTGAGCCAAATAACTGAGATTTCTGAAACACTAAGGGTGCGTTTGGTTGGCTGTACCAGGGTGAACAGAACGGGATGGTACAGGATGGATGGGATGGTACATGAAGGGTGTTTGGTTGCCTGAATGGGATGGTACAAAATTTTGTTTGGTTGCTTGGATGGGATGATCCTGGATGGTTCGGGATGCCGTTTGGTTAGAAGGATGAGTATTCTTGGATGTTGATCGGAACCGCCTCGTTAATTTTTACGAGATGGCACGCAAGACCCTGACGCCGCAACTTAAATTGCACATACATACGAAATGACTTTTGTCTACGTAAGAGAAGGTTCCTTACACCTTGCTCCAATGGCAATCACATTTGAAAAACCTGCACAGGCTTCCCAATAATAGAGAGAGTCTCTTTACACGGGTAGTGCTTAGGATTCTATGTTGATCTAAACAAACATAAATTGAAAGAAAGAAAATAGATATGTTGTTTATCTCTGGAACTATCAAGGTGTCACACCCCTTGGAATAAAGGGTTCGAACTTTATCAACAATTGCCTCACATCAGTCACATGATTAACGCACGATGAAAAAAATTCACTAGAACTACATTACTTGAAGCAAGTTTAACTCAATCAAAAGATGTTAACAATACGTTTGGAAGTTTACTCCAAACAGCTTACAAGCTCCAGTGTTACATTTTCATATGGTTGGTTTTGACCTCACTGTACTAAATCACCTTACAAGCTCCAGTGTTACATTTGGAAGTTTACTCCAAACAGCAAATCTCCATCAGTTGAGTTAACGAGAAATACATTTTCATAGATCTTCATATCCTGCAAATAAAACTACTAAATCAGAAAGGAAGATAACAAACACCAGTTCAGCTATCTGCATCCATTGATCAAGTAAGAAAATAACCTACCAAGTAAGCAAAATCAGTATGGCAGGGGAAACTAGATGCCTGTATTGCTAGCATGAAAGCTACATCATACAAGAGCAACAGGAACAGAAATATGGCATAGAGCAACAGGGGAAACTAGGTGCTTGTCATTATAATGTGAAATTTTGAGTACCAGTTCAAGAGCAGATATTTTACTTGGCATAAAAATTTACATCACATACGAATGCATAGACATTGATTTATGAATACAATCCTGGCAGAGCATGGTAGCTACCCAAGTAGGCATGCAAAAGATTTCTGTAATTACATTGTATGCTGTGCAGGAAAGGAAGCACTAGGAAACTTTGCCAGACATAGAGGTAAAGATTAGCAACTTTGGTAGCAAGTCTGGCTTTTTATTCGCTAGAGACATTCTCATAATAGCAATTTAGTTAGTTCGATATCAACCATTTGAACCCGTGAAGCTATTCTGTTTGTTCCTTTTTCTTCTTTTTCCAATTTGTAATAGGAAAAGACCACATGTAAGGAGAATGGCGGAATGAAAGAAAATCACAACAATCATCTAATTAGGTGCAAACTAAATCCAAGGAACTGACCATACGCATGTTGAATCTCAAGTATTGACCATGCAAGAACAGGAGTTTCTCAAGGATTTGACCATTTCATTCTCAAGGAAGTAATACTAGTAAAGCTCCTAAATCTAACTAGGAAGCATATTGAATCTCAAGTGAACTCTCAGATCTAGAGAGAGTATCTTCAGAGAACTTGAGAAAGAACAGCTACAACATGAAACCACACTTCTTGCATGATCAGATACAAAACTACAAACAAAATCAAAAGTGATGCATGAGATCAAGAAGAACCTCACCAGATCTCAAGAACTTGGGCAAGATTTTGAGAAGTGCACTGCTAGAGAAGAGAAATGGAGACGACCTCTTGTACGCAGAGAGAGCTTCCTACAAGTTGTATGAAAGGGAAGTAGATCCAGTGGCGTGAGGTCGCGGTAGAAGGCCTTGGCGACCGCGTGGAGTCCACGGCCTTGGCGATAGCGTGGCGGACGTCGGCGAGGCTGCGGTAGGAGGCCGGCACTGCGAGCAGCCAGGCGGAGTCGGCGAAGTTGAGGCACGCGCGGGAGCGGCGGAGTGAGGTCGCCCTGAGAGGAAGACCGCGGGGAGAGGCTGGGAACGCGTCCGGGACGAGATGGTTCGGCCAAATCGGGTGAACGAGATGGTTCGGCCAAATCGGGTGAACGGGATGGTACGGGATATCTGAGGAATATCCCTAGAATCTGTACCACTTCATCCTGGATGAGATGGTTCCGTACGTTCAACCAAACGCATGTACCAAAACTTATCATGTACCATTCCGTTCCGTTCATCCTCGTACCTCCAACCAAACGCACCCTAATTGAAGGACACGAGTACTTTTCGTGATTAGACTCTTTTCTTTTTCTGTCAGCATTGCTATATTAAACCTGCAGTGAAGGACGCCAGTACCTGGACAAAAGAAATAAAAAGAGTTCCAAGTGATTGTGGTGTGTTTATGATATGTACATTGATTTCCTCAGCAGAGGGGTCGAATCATCTTTTCATTGCGTGAGTGCATGATTCTACATTGATTTATGCCATGATTCTATTTGCACATTCTAAATTGGACTAAAGCAGATTATATTTGCAGGATGATATGCGTTATTTTAGGAGGCGAATAGCAAAGGCGATACTGGCATCAAGAGATGATTAAAAGAGTCGATAATATGTGTCGATTTAGGAGGTGAACACTGGGATTGGCCGCACATGTTTTGTTAATGGCATTTGCCTGTGATAACTCAACATTGACACTGGGATTAAAAGAAACTAAGTGCTACTCGTTTCATGACGAAGAAATCATTTCATAACAAGGAAACAAAAGCCATATATCTATGTATATATATTATATAGGTTCAGTGTCGTCATTTTTCCTGTACCACCTCTCCCTCCCCCCTCTCTATGTGTGTGTGTGTGATTTAACTCAACATTGACGTTTGCATGTTTTCTGATGCATGGCTGATAAGCAAACGTTTTTCATAGCACGTTCAGCTTTATAAAATAGCACGTACTGTTTCTAGAACTGACAGACTTATATTTTTTAAAGTTTAATGGTTGAGCCCAGTTCGACGTAGCTCGGGAGGGCCCACCATAGCACTTCCACTGCATCTAGCACGGCGTTGTCATCGAGTAGAGAATTAGAGATAGAGATTACAGAAAGTATGATCGAGACTCAATTAATCACAACTTAATTAAGGGAAGCAGATGATGTACATAACCGTAAGTCATGAATGCTCAAGTTTCAACTGTCAACAAAAGCATGACCAGTCATCACTTTTCATGGGCCATCAAAGGAAATTCAAGAAAAGAAGCACCGCAACCAGTAGGACAACTGAAGGCACAAAATTTAACTAAAAATTAATACACAAAATTATTACATTGGTCACCACTAAAATCTTCATCAACTTGATCAGCTTCACTATGTTCCTGTCAACAGCAAGCTCAAGTTTGGCCATCCTGTTTTCTTTGATCAATCCATCAGTGCCAATGCCATCCCCTTGTCCACCCGAGTTAATGAACATTTGATATTGGTCCTTCCACATGAAGAATCTACATCTCCCTGGAATCTAAGCAAGGAAAATCAGATGAATTGAGGCACAAACTGTCGCGCCCGAATTTTTTTTTTTTTGCAAAAAAGTCACAGTCGTCTTCAACCTCCCGCCCCTCTCTCCTCTCCTCGCGCCCGCCGCCCGTAATCGTGCCGCCCTTCTCGCTGCTGTTGCGCCGCCCTGGCCCCTCTCCTCCCCCTATTTAAGCCCCCTCGGAGCCCCTCTCTCCCTCGCCCTCTCATTTCTTTCTTCCTCCGCTCCCCTTTCCACCACGCCGCCGCCGCCACCTTCTTCTCCGGCTCCGACCACGCCCGAGCTGCCCTTCCTCCGCCGCCCCGCCTCCCTCCGGCCCCCTCTAGCCTCGCCAACCTAACCGCTGGCCTTGCCCCGTCGCGCCGCCACCGGTGCGTGCGCCGCTGCTCCCTCCCCCGCCAGCGCCGCATCGCCCCGGTGCGCTCTAGCCGCGCGGTCCACACGCACGCGTGAGTGCGCCCGGTGCATGGGCGCGTGAACCCGGTCCACGCCAGGGTGGCCCCACCCGTCAGCATTTTTAATTCAAAAATAATTCGAAAAACCGATGATGACATCAGCATGACGCAGTAATTGCGCTTTTTCTGTTAAAAATAATTCAAAATTCGAATTTCGGTCACTAACGTCAGTGATGCGCAATAATTCAGGATTTCCTTTATATAAATACTTTAAAAATTCTAGAAAAATTCTTTGTCTTTTTCTTTTGTTTTTAAACTTCCGGGAGCCCATTTTCGCTCGTTCGAAGTCCGTTTGGTTCCATTTTTCTTTCTAAATTCATTTAAAATCTTAAATTTTAGTTTAGCACTAGGTTGATATTTATTTTGAATTTTATTTGAATTTGTGTGTTTTCGCGCATAGATTACAGAGAGTCCGAGTACCCAGGCGACGAATTCGAGTAGCAGCTCACCGAACCAGGCAAGTCACACCACCTTGAACATGTTGTTCCCAGTTTTTGAACTTGTATGTTGAATTTTAAATTACTGCATGCCTATGTGTTGTAAATATAATTTCTGTCCAAACTTTAAATCCCTAGTTACACCCAGACTTGTTATGCCACATTTGAAAATTGAATTATCATTCCATTGTAACTCTAGGTAAAGTATTAACTTTAATATTATGATACCTAGAAAATGCTTAGACATGTTTAGAACCTGACTTAGGAAGATTTTGGGGGAAATTATACCAAAATAATGTTTCGTTGAAAATGAGAACTATGATGTAGATGGTATGGTTAAAAAGGAAATGTGATTTAGACCGGGCGAGAAATGGTTGGACAATGGTGTGGAACTGGGCTAGTGAACAGTCTCGCCCAGTTAATTAAGGACCGGTCTGAGTTTTGCTGAATGTAAAGCCTAACCGTACTACCACAAGTCTGGAATGGGACAGACCTGGCTAGTCGTATTAAATCTTACCATGAACAGTCATGTCATTTGGAGGTAGTGGTGTGGTGAAAGCATGAGGCTGCCACTCTGACGCAAGAGGGGGCTTCTGACATGCTTAGAATCTTACCATTGGACATGACGCCATCAGCGATTGGCTCTTGTGAAGACCATGCCTTTTGCAGCACTATGTACTATAAAAGACAAATTCTTTAATATGCTTTCTGTACTGGTCCCTGGATTAGTAGCCCGCACGCATATACACAAATACAAGTCACAACCATACAACACAAGCCAAAAGTTCAGCTTTCTCTATCCTGCAGTATGTCAACTACCCATTTTTCCACAGGCAACTGACAAGGTAGAACTCTAGTTAGAAACAAAGTCATAATCCTCGTAACCTGCATCATCGTAAGTTTCCTCAACATAATCTATTCCTGCATCTAAAAACAACAATATAGCAAGGGTGAGTACATTTCGTACTCAGCAAGACTTTGAGTTGAGTGTTTGAAATGCAGGCTAATCCTAGAGTGGCTTCTATGGTTAAATTTTGCTTGGAGCCAATTTAAATTATAATACTGAATAATAGATTGAATGTGAAATTGAATAAAAGCAGTTTGGCAGGTATATGTGAAATAAACAGTATGTAAACATAAAGGTAACAACTCACAGTCCTCCATGACATGAGTACGAATTGTCCAAATACCAACCATGGCATAAACCCATTCTTTCGCCAACACATGGCACAAAATTCATTATGCGGCCAACACATGGCACAACAGCTGAATTCAATCTTGCCAACACATGTCAAGCATTGAATCATCTGTAAGGTACACATGTCAAGCATTGAATCACCTGTAAGGGTAAACTCACCAATACCAAATTTTAAGTTTCGATCCATTTTATGAAAATACCAAAAAGTTATCTAACTAGTGCAAGTTCACCAAGTGCTCATAACCGAGAGCGCGGCTAATCGATTAGTTTTGACTCTGCAGAGTTGTACAACTTTACACACAAAGAATGATTTTCCTTTTTGTAAGGTCATTTAACACACTTCCTTTGGTGTGCCGTAGAGAAAATCATAACATTTACATCACTTAATCCTGATTTTGCAACAGCCCGGTGATGTTAACCTTTGCTACGGTGGTAGAAACAACTCATCCAAGTCATAACACACATCTCATTCACACAGCAGTATATCCCTGCAAAAACTATTTCTCCCCATAGCAAAGCGTACACCATTGCATTGGTATGTGTTTGACCCACGCCTCTGTGTGGACAGCCCTACGAGCAGCTTAAATCCAGAAACCTGTGCTAGTACAGTCTTTCAACATGCAGAATCAGTTCTAAGCAACTTAATTAGTTATAGCTGTCCCATACGAGCGTTGTGGTTGCACTGTATTTCTTGGATCGTACAACACTACGTTCGGTCCTTAATCCGACCCGGGCGATAAATCTCCTCCTATCTACGTGCAAGTATACCATCGCACATCCGGCCATTGCCAATAATAGCCCGCGTCCAAATCATAGTTTTATTTCTATAAGAAAATACCATCGATCACATATCCATCAATCCAACAATTATTTCCAATATGTCAAATATTTAAGTTTATTACAAACAGTAAACCATCTGTTGGTATCCCTGTCTAAGCATCACTAAGCAAATGCATATAATAATCGAATACACCCATTATGTGTGTCCAACCAACTCTAGGGCTTTCACCTATCACTATTAATTAAGGAAAGCCATCAAATTTAGTAATACTTCTACCATTTCCTAGAACATAGAAAATTTATGAAATATGGCACATGCATGCAAATTTTAATTAATTCTTCTTGTTAAAGAAAATTAGGATATACATGAGTGCTTGCCTTGCTATTCGTTGTAGTCAACAAGGTCGGAGTCGTAGCCTGGGGTAGTCAACGATGTCGAGGTTGTCATCGAGTACACACCCAGACTCGGTAGCGTCGATTACGTCAGTTTCTACTTGTCATACTATGATACATAGCAAATAACAAAACTCCAATAAGAACCAACGAATACAGATCAAAATCAAATAGCAAATCAACACACATGACAATTATGGTTTTTAGGGTTATTATCTCATGTGTTAACTAAAATTTGATAAATGAGGATTAACTATGTACAAATCATCAACTATTAAATAGAACAACATGTAAGGTAATCATATTATCCTAAGTATTTTCATCGGTTCATCCTAACTAGTACCTTACTGATTTTAGGTTACTTATGCAATGGTTGCATCAATTTTTAAAGTTTAAAATCTTGATTTATACATGTATGAAAACTAGTACCTAAAAACAAGTTTCAATTAATAAAATGATCTAAAGCAAGTATAAACCTAAATATTTTCACATATTTGGTTTGTTTACAGTATTTGATTTCAATTGCTCAAATTCTATGTAAAACATATATACTTTAAACCTTATTCTTTGAATTCAAATTTAAATTTCAAACAGAGATCAAACATTCGATATTTTTGTACAAACAGAAACTAGATATCAAAATATGAATTTAGAAATTTATTTTACTCTATTTGGATATTCCTAGCAAAAGATATGGGAGGATGAATTAAAAGGAACAAAAATGAAAAATATTTGGCTGACGCGACCAGCAATATCAACCACAGAAGTCATAGCAAAGCGTACACCATTGCATTGGTATGTGTTTGACCCACGCCTCTGTGTGGACAGCCCTACGAGCAGCTTAAATCCAGAAGCCCGTGCTAGTACGGTCTTCCAACATGCAAAATCAGTTCTAAACAATTTAATTAGTTATAGCTGTCCCATACGAGCGTTGCATAAAGGAAGCTAGGTAGGTAAATGAATTGAGGTATATATCAAGCTAGAGGCATTTAGATAAATGGGAAAAACATCAACAGGAGCTAGCTAGCGACTGGAGGAATCGAACACAAGACCTACTGATTATGTAACCACTGGAGGAAGCTAGAAGAGTACTGCTCAGTTGGAGCGTACGTCATCGGGGACTGCAACAGAGAAGGGCAAAACAAGGTTAGGAGCTGGAAGAGCTCCCGTACGTCGTGGTGCGACAACATGCTGCTCATGAGCTCACCTGGCATCGTGTGCTCACTGGGCGGTGCATGGCTTCTTGGTTGGCACGAGCTGCATGCATGCAAAGAGGAGAAGGGACTCAGGAACCGGAGCTAGCTTGCCTCGAGCGAGTAGAAATATATACAAGCACTACTACAGAACAGGGCATCACAAGTGGCCTATTACAAACGGTTAGGTGCGAATCGTTTCTGGTCTTCGCACCAGAAGCGGTTTGTGAGCAACGGTGGGGAGAGGGTTTCCAGCAGTTACCAACCGCTTGTGTTAAGCAACCACCACAAACGGTTCGTTAACCAAACCGCTTCTGAATTATCACAACCGGTTTGAGACCCCAACCGCGTGTAGAGATATATATTTAGAAGCGGTTGGTGTATCAAACCGTTTCTGAAAACGATCCACCCATTTAAACTCTTCGTCCTCCCGCCCCGAGCTCGCAGACATGAACAGGGAAGGGCCTGGCACTGTTCTTGCGGGGAGGTGCTATTCAAAATTTTGAATGTGATGATTTAGCTTCAAATTAAGTGAATCAAGGTTAGTAACACCATGCTACCATCCTTCTCACCAAGATATTGTTGTTTCTTTTGCATTTGATGTGGAGAAAAAATTAATTTTGATTGTTGAAGGTTTTTATTGCTAGCTCACTCCATAAGTTGAATTTTAGGCAAGATCATCATGAACTATGGTAGTTGTTTTCTCTAAAAGTGTTCTTAGGTTTAGAATCTTTAATGTAACACTCCTTCTCTTCCATCTCACTCTATAACTTTAATTTTAGGTAGGACCATGTTGAATTGTAGGGAGTTGTTTTACAAAAGTTGTTAGCTTTACAATCTTTAATATGTCACTGCTCCCTTCAATGTAACAATAGTAGATCTAGGTTTGGAAGGAAATTATTAATGTTTTATGAAATAAAATAGGAAAAAATTTAAAGGGACAAAATGATTAGTTAAATTAAGTTAAAAAGGTAGAAGGATAAGAAAAAAATTGAAAAACCACTCCCTCCATCGCAAAATATATGGCATATAAATTCTTGCCACGGTATTAATTAAAAGTAACGCATTAACTATTAATTTCTTTTCGATTATGTCTTGTACAACTATAAAACTAACAACATGTTTGAGTAGTTTTAATTACAAATGAAACTATATGACATGCATATATAAAATAAGTATATTAATTATTACCTTTGATAATAGCCAAAACATGGAAACAATGACTTTTGTAAATACGTGTCAAATAGGGGTGAAAATGGTACGGGTTAATCCCGACCGATCCGGTACCGAATCCGTTAAAAACCGTATCCGGGAAAAAAATTCCGTATCCGGCCAGATTCGGATACGGTACCGGATACTTGCTACCGGATACAGTAACGGATACGGTAGACAGGATATCCGACCGAATAGCTGCGGTATATGGTAACCGGATATTATCCGACCGGATATCCGAATCAACAAAACAAGGGTACTCCGTACTCAAGTCAAGACTCAAGAGTTAAGGGCTTCCCATTCGATTCCCGCAAGCCTAAGTCTTTGCCTCCCCATTCGATTCCCCAACCCGAAAACTAACCCTAGTGCTTGAGCCTTCTCCGCCGCCGCCGCCGCATGAATTCACTGTGTTGGCCTGTTGGACGAGCGGAACTTAGTTGTTCAAGTTATGTATGAATTTGATACCTTGTTATACTTGTGTTGTGTGAGTTGTCAAATTTATGTAATATATATGAATTTATTGCTTGTCAAATGTTTCAACAAGTATGTATCCGTTTGTATTATCCGTTTCCGAACCGAATCCGGTATGTATCCGCTCCGACATTACCATATCCGAAACTCCGAAATATCCATATTCGTATCCGTATTCGGTCTTACCGTATCCGATTCCGAATCCGGAAAAAAAATATGGGTTAGGATACGGGAACAGCAATATCTGACCGTATCCGATCCGTTTTCACCCCTAGTGTCAAAGTACTTTCGAATGCAATTTTCCTACAATGTTATTTATGAAAAATAAAAGTGATTTTATAAATAACACTTTAGTGAAAGATCTTTGAAGGTATCTGAAAATTAGATCTTTGTGTAGATGAACCGGCAATGGATGTACAATTCGGACCGTCGCTCCAGAGAGTTCATTGATGGCGTGAAGGCATTTCTTGATGCCGCTGTTGCATTCTTGCCTCCAGACAGCTTCATATGTTGTCCGTGCGTAGACTGCAAGAATGAGAAGGAGCACTCCCAACGCTTCCAGCTTATGACCCATTTGATCACGAGAGGTTTCTTGCCAAACTACACCTATTGGACCAAGCATGGCGAAGTACAGGGGAGCAGCCAGGAAGACGATGAAGAAGATGGTGAAGAAGAAGAGGTATTCAACAGTATGCCAGACGCAACGCAATATTGTTCTGTGGAAGATACAGTCGGCGATCTTGGTGATGATGAGCTAGACCAGATGCTGCATGATGGAGAGGGGGACTACACAGATGAAAGATAATTCGAGAAGTTTCAGCGCATGGTAGAGGACCACAGGACACCTTTGTACCCAGACTGTGGGAAGGGCCACACGAAGCTTCGTACGACACTGAACTTAATGCAATGGAAGGCCAGAAATTGTGTGTCAGACAAGGGATTCAATGAATTGTTATCACTTATAAAGAATCTGCTTCCAGAAGATAACACGCCGCCTGAATCTACATATGAAGCCAAGCAAGTCATCTGTCCTTTGGGATTAGAAGTACAGAAGGTACATGCATGTCGTAACGATTGTATCCTATATCGCAATGAGTATGTGAATTTGGATGCTTGTCCAATGTGCAAAGAATCACGTTACAAGACGAAGCGTGAAGACCCAGGTGAAATAGATGGGGAGTGTAAGAAGAAGAGACCTCCCGCTAAGGCGGTGTGGTATTTCCCTGTGATCCCCCGATTAAAGCGTCTTTTTGCTAACAAAACACATGCCCAGATGGTGCGTTGGCACAAAGAAGAACGTAAGGATGACGGGATGCTAAGGCACCCGCTGATGGGTCCCAGTGGAGGAAAGTTGATCGAACATTCCCAGACTTTGCAAATGAGGTGAGAAACATAAGGTTTGGGTTGAGTACCGATGGTATGAATCCTTTTGGCGACCTGAGCAGTAGCCATAGCACTTGGCCTGTTACACTATGTATATATAATATTCCTCCTCGGTTGTGCATGAAGCGAAAATATATCATGATGCCATTATTGATCCAAGGGCCGAAGCAACCTGGAAACGACATTGATGTCTATCTGAAACCATTGATGGAAGATCTTGTAAAGTTGTGGGAGGATGGTGTACGGGTATGGGATGAGTACAAGAGGGAGTATTTCACCCTACATGCACTGTTGTTTGTAATGATCAACGACTGGCCCGCGCTCGGCAACCTGTCTAGGAATACTACCAAAGGATATAAAGCATGCTTGCAATGCTTAGATGAAACCGACAGCTTGTACCTGAAAAACCATCGAAAGATTGTGTACATGAGCAATCGTAGGTTTCTTGTAAAGAGGCACCCATTGCGGAAAAAAGGAAGGTATTTTGATGGGAAAGCAGACCATCGTGATAAGCCTGAGCATCATAGTGGGCCACGTGTGTTTGCCATGGTAAAAGATCTTAAAATAGTGTTTGGAAAGGGTCCTAGAAGCAAACCCGTCCCGAACGAGGAAGGTCAGGCACCCATCTGGAAGAAGAGATCAATATTTTGGGACTTGCCATATTGGGAAGTTTTGGAGATCCGTCACTCACTTGACTTCATGCACATCACGAAGAATGTTTGCTTGAACCTGCTAGGATACTTGGATATGTACGGCAAATCGAAAGATACACTACAAGCTCGGAAGGACCTACAAGTTTTGGAACTGAGGGATCTTCTACATCCAGAAAAGAGAGAGAAAGGACATTACCTAAATCCCGCGAGTTACACTCTATGCAAAGAAGAGAAAAAAAGCATGATAGAGTGCTTGAATAGTGTGAAGGTCCCTTCAGGATACTCGTCAAATGTGAAGAGACTCATAAATATGAAAGAGAATAAAATCGTACACCTGAAAGCTCATGACTGTCTTATATTGATGACATAGTTGCTCCTAGTGGCTGTGAGAGGTAGTTTGCCTGAGTGGGTCCGGGAGACAATCATAAAGCTGTGTACCTTTTTCAACGCGGTTTCGCAGAAGGTCATCGATCCACATAAGCTAAGTAAGCTACAAGATGACGTGGTACAGAGTGTGGTCAGCCTTGAGATGATCTTTCCTCCTGCATTCTTTGATATTATGATTCATCTTACTGTTCACATTGTCAAAGAGATAGGTATTCTCGGGCCCGTGTTTCTGCACAACATGTTTCCTTTCGAGAGGTACATGAAAGTCCTAAAGAAGTATGTCCGTAACCGTTCACGTCCCGAAGGATGCATTGCGGAGGGTTATGGGACCGAGGAGGTGGTTGAGTTTTGTTTGGATTACATTGAGGATCTACATCCCATTGGCGTCCCTATATCATGCCATGAGGGGATACTACGGGGAAAAGGGACACTAGGACGGAAAACAATTGCATGCAATGATCTCCTAACTTTTAAGCAAGCACATTTCAATGTTCTAAAACAATCAACCCTAGTGGCCCCGTACGTCCTTCAGCATAAGAGTATTCTACGCCGCGAATTCCCAGGGAGGTCCGAGGATTGGATCACAGTGAGGCACATGGATACTTTCGGCGCTTGGTTACAAAACTACATCCTTGTCAACGGGTCAGAAAATGAACAGTTGCAGCGCTTGGCTCGGATGCCATCTAGTGAAATCGTCACATTTCAGGGCTACGAGATTAATGGTTACACCTTCTACACAAAAAGGCAGGATACCAAGAGCACCAACCAGAACAGCGGTGTCCGTATAGACGCCACTAACAACAAAGGCAATGTGGACACATATTATGGTTACATAGAAGAGATATGGGAGCTCGACTATGGACCATTGAAGGTCCCTCTGTTTAAGTGCCAGTGGGTCAAACTGACTTCAAGCGGCGTGAAGATCGACAAATACGGCATGACAACCGTCGACCTGACCGAAGTTGGCTATAGGCGCGAACCATTCGTCCTTGCCAACGATGTGAGACAAGTCTTCTACATAATGGACATGTCAAGCAAACCAAAGAAGCACAGGGAGAAGCAAAAGGATTGCAGTAGTAAGCCAAAGCGACATGTGGTTTTGCATGGCAAACGAAGGATTGTTGGTGTTGAGGACGTCACAGACGAGGAAGAATATAATCAGTTCGACGAGCTCCCTCC